>OY829539.1:15054185-15781592 GCA_963691705.1 Viola odorata | reverse complement strand
CAACCGTTCATCACTACCACCAAATCCGCCACCACAACCGCTCCTCACCACCACAGTCGGCTTCCTTCTACCCCTCACCGCTGCCACCACCATAGCCGGCCTCCACCACAACGCCACCTCCATCACAACCGGCCTCAAACCCAACCAACAAAACTACCAAATCCTGACCCATCTCCAACACCAAGCCATCAAACCCGATCTACCCCACACCAAAATCCCCAAACCAGCCGTCGTCGCTGCCACCACCACAGTCGGCCTCTCACCACCGTCGTACCTCCACAACGCCACCTCCATCACAACCGGCCTCAAACCCAACCACCAAAACTACCAAATCCTGACCCATGTCCAACACCAAACCATCAAACCCGATCTACCCCACATCAAAATCCCCAAACCACCCATTGCTGCTACCACCAAACCACCACACAAAACCCATCTCCTTCTCGCTCAAAACCAAACCCACAATAACTACCCATAATCGCCACCTCTCCACTGAGTATTTGTGTGTGTGGTGTTTTGTTGTTCTAAGAGCAAAGAGGAAAGGAAGAAAACAAAACAGAGAAGAAGAGAGGAAAAGAGTGAGCCCGTGAGAAAGAAATGAAAAGAAAAGATAAAAAGAAAAGAAAAGGAAAAAGAACCGGGTCAAATTTATCCGACCTGTGGACAATGAACCGGGGTCAAATTTGTCCTACATGCCATGTCGGACAGTTAACGGTGATTGTTGGACGGCGTGAGTTGAGGTACCAAATGTGACGTTTTGTTATGGTACAAGTATCTTTTAAAAGCAATTTACAGATGAGGTATGAAATCTATCATTTAATTTTTGTACAGTTACCAATTTTTGCATTATCCCAAAGAAAAACATGAGATAAATCATTATAATAGAGTAACAGTGAGTATGATCAATAATAAGAGAAAGAATATTGCATTAGAGTTAAATTTAGAGGTAGATGAAGATTAAACAATATCACTATTCTTAGTGGGAAATGATTTCTTAAATCTAATATATCCATGTAATATAGAAAAAGAGTACATTAAAATGACAATCAATAATGAAGCTCATATAATATTTAGACATGTCGCATGAGACATATGCAAGTTTTCTAAGAATCTATGTACATGTACAATAAGAAATTTATAAACTAAGAGCATTTCATGTTTTTGTTGATATTTGATCAAGAATATCTTTTGGGCAATAATATTTAGTACTAAAAGGTCATTGGAAAAAAATACCTGAAATAATAGGAACAAATATTTTAGGAAATAAAATAAGATACGATACAACGATATTTAGATTAGAGATAAATTATAAAATTACAGAGAGTATACCTTAGTAAAAGCGTAGGAAGTGATATAATATTAGGAAATGATTTCTTATATGATTATTCACCAAATATGTTAGAAAGACAACATATAGTAATTACGCTACTATGCCATCAAAAGGTATTTATACCAAAAATTAAGCAAGCTTTTAGTCATCCAAAATAACAATATGTTTTAAAAACTCATTAAGCCGCAGTCCAGCGTGGTGACTGAATAACACTATTAAAAAATAAAATTATACATATTAAACAATTAATTTTATCATATGAACTAGAGAAATTAATTAAGAAATGTTATGAAAATAACCCAGTAGAGAAATGGGATATAGATGAAATATATGCACATTTAGAGTTAAAAGACCCTATGAAAATCATTAGAGTAAAACCTATGAGATATAGTGAAGAAGATAGAAAAATATAGAGCTCAATTATAAGAACTA
Source organism: Viola odorata (assembly GCA_963691705.1). Taxonomy (NCBI): domain Eukaryota; kingdom Viridiplantae; phylum Streptophyta; class Magnoliopsida; order Malpighiales; family Violaceae; genus Viola; species Viola odorata. Next base: position 15,779,830 of record OY829539.1, on the reverse strand, counting down.
ATAGATCATAAATTAATATGTCAAAGTAAAAGTCCACATAGTAGCCTAGCATTCATGGTAAGAAATCACTCAGAAATAAAAAAGAGAAAAAGCTAGGATGGTAATTAATTATAAAAAAGTTAAATAAGGAAATAAAATTTGATGGATATTTTCTACCAAAAAAAAAAACTTACTATTTAGAGACATTAGAGAAAAATCAATATTTAGTAAATTTGCTTGCAAATTAGGATTTTGGCAAATAAAAATGACAGAAAATAGTAAAGCATTAACAACATTTAGTACCCACAAGGACACTATGAATGGAATGTGATCTCCTTTGAAAAATGTTGCACCACAAATATTTGAAAGAAGAATGGATTCAATTTTTAAGGATTATAGAAAAATTATAATAGTTTATGTTGATGATATCTTAATAATTAGTAATAATGAGGAAGGGCATAAAAAATACTTATTAATATTTGGAAAGAAGTGTGAACAACATGGAATAGTATTGTCAGAAAATAAAGCTGAAATAAGAAAAGAAAAAATACATTTTTTAGGATTGACAATAGAAGAAGGAAAAATAAAATTACAACCTCATATATCTAAGAAATTATTAGATTTTTTCATAAAAATTAGAGGATAAAAAACAATTACAGAGATTTTTAGGATGTTTAAATTATATGAAACAATTTGTAAAAGATACAACAAAATTAAGAGTAACATTGCGGGAAAAATTAAAGAAAACTTATAAAAGGGATTGGAATGAAGAAGATACAAAAAATAATAAAAAAGATAAAAGATAGATATAAGGATTTACCATTACTAAGATTACTTTTAGAAAAAAAGATAATTTAATATTAGAAACCGATGCTTTAGAAAAGCATTAGGGAGCAATATTAAAAATCGATAAAGACCAAATTTATAGTTATATTTCAGGAACATTTAAACCAGTAGAAAAGAATTATCATATAAAAGAAAAAGAATTATTAGCAATAAAGTTAGGAATTGAAAATTTTGAAATATTCTTATTACCAAAACCTTTTGTGATAAGAAGTGATAATACTTAGGTAAAAGCTTTTATATTTAATAATTCACAAGCAACTACAACAAATAAAAGATTAATAACATGGCAAACATGGTTTCAGAATTTTAAGTTTTCTATTGCATATATTAAAGGAACTAATAATTGTCTTGCAAATACTTTGATTAGAGAAGGTCATGGATAAAGACTGCAAAATCGCAATTATGAAGAGAATAAATGAAATAACAAATTTAGCTTATTTTGCCTTCTCACAGTTAATAACTAAATTCAAAGATATATATAAAGACATCGAATCTCTTAAGGAGTTCGATAAAAGCAAAATAATAGAACCAAAAGCAAATGATGATGTCAACTAAGGCCACAAACGGGAAATGGGAAGCTACGAGGCATGTGATCAGTCCGCTGCTCCGTTCCTGCTGGACGGGGTTGGTCCCCTATCGGGTGGAACTCTTCTTGTGGTTAATGATGAGAGACAGGATTGCTACCAGATCGTTCCTTGCGCAAAGGAACATAATCCCAGCAACTCACAACGTCTGTCCTATGTGCCAAGTTAGACCAGAAGACGTCAACCATCTCCTCCTCCATTGTGTGTTTGCTACAGACGTGTGGATGGTCATCATGCACTGGCTCCAGGAAGCGTGGTGCAAACCTGGGGATCTGGCGATCATGTGGAGGACTTGGGGGTCCTATCTGCCGACATATGGTGCTACTCCCAGCAAGCAGTGGACTACTCTCTTTTATGTAGTTACCTGGACGCTATGGAACTAGAGAAATGTCGTGGTGTTCAGACAACAAGAGCTCACGGTGTCAAAATGTGTGAACATGATCTTCTCGTTTTGGCATTGGTGTCTGAAAAGTAAGGATCGAGTGTTTGCTTACAGTATGGGTGACATGATGCAGACTCCGGCTTGGCTTCTGAGTCGGCAAGTTGAGGTCACTTGAGTCGGGGGTTGCTACTGCAGTCTGTTGGGTTGCAATTCGCTGGCTGGTTTCTTTTAGTTTTCTTGTTTCTTTTTCTGTTCTTTTGTTGTTGTTGCTGTAGCTGTCTTTCTGCAGCTTTGCATCAGCACTTGTTTTTGTTTCTGGTCATGTTCTTCATGACATTTTTTAGGCAATAAAATCTCTGCCTATTTAAAAAACTAAGGCGACAAACAGCAAGCAAAACTACTAAGCCAAAGATTGATGAAAGTAGTAATAACTAAGTGAAAAATAACAACATAAAAAGAGCCTTGGCTCAAAAGGTAGAAGCTATAATCGCTCGATTATATTCTTCTCCAGTTTATACAGAAGAAATAAAGGAAAAAGGAGTTGATTACTTAAGGTGGACACAATTTGTCTATCTTGGAGATTTATTAACGCATATAAGAATCACTATAGACTTCAAAAAGTCTATCCCATAGTAGATATACAACTAGAATTAGATGTTGAGATTATTAAGGGTTTGTACGAATATTGATTCCTTAATATTATCTTACTCAGCAAAGATCTCAGGGAATTAGCAGAGTTCCGCAAAGTAGTCCATGAAGGAGTAAAACAGTTTAGTAAGAGAGTAAAACCTCACATAGGAATATTCATTAAAGTATTTACAACAGTCCAGAGTTCAGTGACAATCTTTATTATCCAGTCAGTCTTCTTGTAAAGATTAGGATAGCCAGAGTTGATAATAGCTTTGAAGCAATATAAATGAGAACTGAATATAGTCAGGATGATTTTACTCAAGAGTGGATCAACACCAAGAGAGCAAAGGGATTCAAAGTGATATACTTTAGATATCAAAAGATGCTAGACGATAACAAATATTGGATCTATTATATTAATAGTCAGCTTTACGTAATGAGCTTGAGTAATAAAAGGAGTAGAGGATACAATATTGGAAAGTAAGAGGACGGTATTTGAAGATAAAGTCCAATAGATTCCTTCAACTAAAGCTACTAATTTAAAATTTTGTGAAGTAATGGAGGGACATTACCATGTCTATCACTTGTGCCAGCAAAAAAGCCAAAGAGAAAGATAAAGAGACTGAAATGGGGATAGTAAATAGTAAAGATTCTTTTAATGTCATTGTCTAAATAAAATGTAAACAATAATAAATAATAATGTACTGCAGCAATCACAGTAATAATAGAGTCCAACACATGTAGTGTGATAAGGTTACTATTTGAGTAATAATGCAATTAAAATTGGAGTGTGTAGAGGCTTCCCAACCTCTATAAAAAAGGAGCAATGTATCCATTAGGGAGCATTATTTGTAAAACATTCTCTACATCTATACTTGTGATCCTTCCAATTATGAAATAAAAAATCTTTACTCAAAAGCCTTTCTAGAAATATAGTTTGAGAGGTGAGAAAAAAGAGAGAAAAATATAAAGATTAAAAGAGAGCACTAATGTTATGAGAAATTATTGATAAGAGTCCGAGGTTCGTCGAGTAGGATTGGCCGATGGGGGTCGGTCGGGAACACTATTCTGGTTGTCTTCGTTACCTGCAAAGCGCCAGAGGGGGTCTCCTGCGTAAACACTCCGATGCTTAAGTCAGTATGAGTGGTGAAAATGGCAGGGGTTCAGCACGCTGTCTTAGGCTTACCCTCTTGTCTAGAATGGTGGGGGTATTTATAGATTAAGGAAGTACCTTACCGACAGGGGGTAGGCGTTATCTCTGGTAGATGTCACTTGGGTGCTAGGGAGTGACGTCATGCGAGGTGATGTCATACGGAGGGACGTCATGTGTGACTTGGGATGGGATGACGCCATGCAGATGTTGTGTGAGAGCCCCCCCGTTGATGTCGACCATCCCAGGGCCGGCCGCCAGGCTAGGGGCGGTGGGAATGGTGTCGTGTCCCTCTGAGTATACACAGTGTTCTGGGCTTGTCGCCAGGCTGCGATGGCGGAGATGCCGCTAGAGTGATGTCAATGGTTATCATAAGCCCAACTGAAAACGAGCCCGAGTGTTTACCAACGGCTACTGCCTCTTTTTCAGTCTTGCCTCTTCTTCAGGGGTTTCTGCATTAATGAGGGCTCGAAAGTCGACAAATGCGTCTTTTCAGAACATTTTTTCTCTATGTCTATAAATAGGCCTTTTTCTGCACTTGTTTTTACAACTCTCTCAACTTTCTTCAACTCTCCTCGTTCAATGGACGAAGTTACCAAAAACTTTCTACTCTCCAAGGCCCACACCCTAAGGAACCTAACTCAAGTAGACATCGATTTTCTGGGGTCGCTGAGCACCAAGACTTCTGAGGATATCTTGGAGCTCCAGGGGATGCTGATCCTCCTGTAGGCTAGGCAGAATGCTATCTCTATGGAGGACTTTAGCCCTGTGGAGAAGGCGGTGAAGCTGTCTGTGGTTGTTTCTCAAATTCAGCTACTTATTGCTATGCTGTAGCACAGGAAGGATTTGCTGGGGTGCTTCCTGAAAGGCATGAGGGCCTGCTCTTCCAAACTGACCACTTTTGCGGATGCCCTGAGGGATATTCCCTTCATGGAGTGGGAAGTTGACGACGCTGGGTCGAATGTCTGACCAGCGGTGGGGACCCTTCTGCTATGTCTCTTTATGTTTTCTTTAGTGCTACCTTATGTAATCCCGGGCCGTTAGGCCCTTAAATAAATAAAATGGTTTCCTTATTAGATTGTCGCGATGTTGATGTTTTCCTTCCTCGTACAACGTCTTGTTTGAAAAATAACCTCCGTACCCACCAACAGTGGGTTTAATGTCCCTTGGGATCCCGCACCTTTCCATTTTCTTGACCGACACATAAAACAAAGAAGAAGGGCTACCAAACGCCTTACCAAACGCCGGGGTCGCAAGAATCCACAGAAAACAAAGAAGAAGGCCTTTGAATCCTTCTTTGCCGGTTATGATCCTCACTACTTCGCACTATAGAAGGGTGATAAAGCGCCACCGTCTACCCCTCTCCCTCCTTCAGATAGAGGGACTTTTATTCAGAACACCGATTCGAGGTCAGCAGCATCTACTATAGGGGAGGGCTCCCGCGCCGCCCCAGTAGAGGGGGTTGCCCCCGCGACGAAGCTTGTGTCTAAACCTGCCGAGTATTTCTTTTCCTATAATAGTGGATTATCGTCATCCCCGGAAGACTATGATTACTGCTATGACATGGACTGGGCCAACGAGGATTGACGATGTCGCGCTTATTGTAGATGTCGCTGGCTCTTTGAATGAATAAAAATAGCATTTTGCTTTTTTCTTCTTTTACTTCTGCATTGTGCCGTCTCATGGGGTAACTGACGCTGACCAGCCAGTTATCGCTTCACACAACCATCTTTTTTTATTTCTTGCAATTCACGATCCTTCCTTTGCGAGGTTCGAGGCAAGTGCTTGACTTTAAGTTTCTTGTCAGAATCCTTCCACGTGTTGCATTTATTTTACACGTGTCCTGCTGCGATAGGCTGCCTGGTCGTCTGGTTTTCAGCCGTCTTTCTTAAAAGGAAATTCATTCCTTCTTTCTACTCTTATGCTCTTCTTTTAAATTTCACATCTCTCTCGCTTTTTCACTCGCTCCGAGGAAATTCTCTCTTTCGTATCCAGACGATCCGCATATTAATTTCGCTCTTCTTTTTCAAGGTATTCTGCTCGATCTTGCTTTGATTTTCCTTTTGCTACTTATCTGTCATGCCTCGCACAAGGTCTCAGTTCGGCTCTCTGGTTATTCCCAGGGCAGTCTCTCGAGATCCTGAAATTGAAAACACCCCTAGCATCTTTACTTGCCCCACTATTCTGCGTCTCGAATTAGAAAGCAATGGTATTACTTTCCCCAGGGGTTACCGTCCTTCTATTCCCACTAGCGTCATGAGGCTCCATAGTCGGCTTTGGGGGACTCGTAGGATGCTTTATTTTAAAATGTTTCAATATGGGTTCCACCTCCCTATTCATACCATACTAGAGAACGTACTGCGTGAATATGGGCTTAGCCCTGCACAGATCACCCCTTCCTCATGGAGTGACATCTACGCTTTCCTTCGCGCTTGCGAGTTGAAAGATATTCTCGTTCCCTCTGTCGCTTTGTTTCGCAAGTTCTTGACCCTAGTCTGTCGCAATGGCTTAGTTGACATTATCCCGAGGTGGGGTGATGCCTTAGTCGGGTCTTTTTGGTAAAGATTTCAGGGATTTGAGGAGAGCGTCGAAGACTGGAAGAGCGGTTTCTTTATTGTGGAATTACCCTCTCATCTGTGGCACTCTGGCTTCAATATGGATGTTGTTAATTGGGTGAAGCCAGGGGTTCTGTCTAGGGAAGAGTTAGGCCAGGCCAATGCCTTGCTGGAGATGGAGTCGTCCTTCCAGATCTGAAACTTTACCTTGTATAGGCCTTTGTCTGAGTGTACCATAGGTGAGTTTTTAGGCTTTGTCATTATCTTACTTATCCCTTGTTTACTAACATAGCTTCTCGCAGGGAGTACTGTCGCTCATCCACTTCCAAAGGGTGACACTCCTTCCAAGATTATTCCATCTCCGGCGACAACTCCTTCTACTTCTACTGGGCCCAGGCTGACCACTGCATGCCCATAAAGAAAAGGGCTTCGAACGTGGCTCTTTCGAGGGAGTGTGGTACTTCTTCCCGTGCTTCCCGCTTCGTGGAGAATTGGTTGCCAACTCGGAAGAGGGGGTCCAGCTCTGGTTCGCCAATAATTGAGACAAAGATTTTTTCTTACGGGGTCGAGGATATGGAGGACATGGATACAAAGCTGAGTCTTCGCCCAGCCTCCGCGGCTCAGCGAAAGAGGCTGAGGGAGGAGAGCGAGAGTCGGGTGGCGAAGATGGTTGCTCGGCCTGCCCCTTCCCCAGCGACAACCCCTGTCGCTCCTCGTGCTGCCGCTTCACCTGGTGCCACTGGAGAGGCTGCCGAGCCGCTAGGCGACACTTCCTCTACTCCGAGGTCGTTGATACGACCCGGGTTCCTCGAAAGAAGATGAAGGCACCGATTGGAGCTAAAGGATCTAGTCTCATGCACGGATGGTTCCTTGATGAATTCGGAATGGATGAACGGATAATTTGTGGGGAAAGGGAGTTTAGATGCAGCGGATTTAATGGGTGTTTGGTAGGAATGGATTGATGGAAAACAATAAATGGAACTTAGTAAGAAGGATTACTAAGGGTCTTTCTTTGGAAAATGAAGAACAAACTCAAGAACAACTTGAGTGTTTGATTAAAAGAAATGGAAGGGATACACAATGGTTTTTCAGCCACTAAGGACCCCGGTTTACCAAGAACCAAGCATATGAACTGTCAAGAACACCAAGCAGACCTTCGGCTTCTGCCTTTAATACATAGCAAATATGGACCCAAAAATTCGAAAATTTACACAGAGACTCACAAGACAATGATCTTTAACTTTGTAGAAGAAGTAAAATCACAATTCCAAGTGGAACACAGCAAAAGCAGACACACAAGACAAAACTGTTTTCCTCGAGCAATTTTTGCACACTTTTCATTGGAGGATGAAAGGTATAGAAAAACCACAGATTCAGTAGTTTACCAAAACACAAAGTTTTCTCTACAGAGAAAGATGTTTAAGCACAAAAAAAGTTCAGATTTTTCTGATGGAGGAAACGCACATAAAAGCAAAACGAAGACTGACACAAAACTGACTCCTGGACAGAAACAATCTGTCCAGCAACAACAACACAAGGATGATATGGGGATACGATTTTAATGGAGGAAAATGGTAGGATAACCAAGGAAACCAACCTAGAGAATGCTGGAGCTCCGCTACCACATGATACGACCCGGGTTCCTCAAGAGAAGATGAAGGCACCGATTGGAGCCAAAGGATCTAGTCTCATGCACGGATGGTTCCTTGATGGATTCGGAATGGATGAACGGATAATTTGTGGGGAAAGGGAGTGTAGATGCAGTGGATTTAATGGGTGTTTGGTAGGAATGGATTGATGGAAAACAATAAATGGAACTTAGTAAGAAGGATTACTAAGGGTCTTTCTTTGGAAAATGAAGAACAACTCAAGAACAACTTGAGTGTTTGATTAAAATAAATGGAGGGGATACATAATGGTTTTTCAGCCACTAAGGACCCTAGTTTACCAAGAACCAAATACCTATCTAAAGGTGCTGCCTTGAAGGAGGCATGGCTTAAGGTTTAAGAGAGAAAACTCATCAAAATCAAAAGCAACCTAAAAATGAAGACAAGTCCTTCATTTTATAGGAATAATATATACAAGGGTAAAAAGACCCATAACACCCTTGGACAAAGGGTCTAAGGCCGCTTGGCCACGGGTCAGGCCAAGGGCTCGGCCGCTGGTGCGGACACTGTCTCGGGCGCGGGCTCGGAAGCTGTCTCGGACGATGGCTCGGACGTGGGCCCGGCCAAGGACTTGGACGCGGCCTCAGACACGGCCGTGTGACAGAGCGCTGGTCCGAACGTGTGACATGGCTCAGGGCTCGGCCGTATGACAGGGCGCTGGTACGGCCGTGTGACGTGGCTCGGACACGGGCGTGTGACAAGGCTCGGATGCGGCCGTGCGACCGGGCTCGGATGCAGCCGTGCGACAGGGCTCGGCTGCGGTCGTGTGACAAGGCTAGGACGTGGCTGTGTGACAAGGCTCTCGTACGGTCGTACGGACGCAAGGCTGGACATGGGCGCGCGGGCTCAAGGCTGAGCTGAGGCGCACGTGGCCAAGGTAAGGTACGGATGTGCGAGGCCAAGGACAGGCTCGGGCGCGCGGGCGCAAAGCTGAGCTGAGGCGTCCACGGGCAAGGCAAGGCACGGTCGTGCGAAGGCCAGGCTAGGGACGGGCGCTAGGGCGCAAAGCTAGGCACGGGTGTGCCATGGCTGGGCTCGGGCCCGCGAGGGCATGCGATGGCCATGGATGGCACGGGCGTGCGAGAGATAGACATAGGCACGTGGGGGCGTGCGATGGGAAGGCGGGGCACGGGCGTGCCATGGCTGGGCTCGGGCATGCGGGGGCGTGCGATGGCTAAGTGGGGCACAGGCGTGGGCGAGTATGTTGACAGCGCGGGCTCCCGAGGACAAGGCGTGGGCGCGGGCGAGGCGAGGGTGCGGGCGATAGCAAGGCCGAAGGTGAGGGTGCGGGCGATAGCAAGGCCGAAGGTGAGGGTGCGGGCGATAGCAAGGCCGAAGGCCAAGGTGGAGTCCATGCCAAGGCCGAAGGGGATGGCTGGGCTGAAGGTCGAGGTGAGGGCCATGGCAAGGCCGAAGGCCGAAGTGTGGGTGCTGCCAAGGCCGAAGGCCGAAGTGGAGTGCAAGGCAAGGCCAAAGGCCGAGATGGAGGCCAATGTGTAGGCAATGGGCCTCGAAGGTAGCCCAATCGAAGGTAGGACAATGGGCTCCAATCATCGTCTCCTCCCAACGGGGTTCCCATAGCTATGATGGTATAGCCGTTGGTGGCAGACTCCACTGCAGCCATGGAGCCTCCTCATTCGGCCATTGGTTCCTGTATCCCTGATGTGGTGGCACCAGTTCAGGGTAGTACTGGTTCTTTTTGCTTTCCGCCAAAGTCTCCTTGTCCTTTGTTCCTTACTTCTATTCGAGATACCGGTGGTTCAGTCGATAGTTCTGCCCCTTCCTTTGTTGTTGATCTCTCCCCTGACGGGCCTCGAGGGGCCCCTTCCCACCAACTAGATTTGTCAAAGTTTGGGACTGACGGGTTTCGTGCCTTGGGTGTATCAGACCCCTTGTCGCGAGACCAACCCACTGCTATCTTGGCGTGCGAGATGTTCCACGTCTCTGAGGATGAGAATAGGTTATTGCAGCTTCCTCCTGATGTTCAGCATGCACGTGTTATGAATAACTGCCTTGCCGTCTTCCGGGAACTTCATTACTTTATCAAGGCCCACGATGAGTAGTTTCAGGGACAGGGTGCCTTGGTAAAAATGGAAGAATTGACGCGGCTCCAGAAACGTACCCAAGCCGAACTGCGCGAGTGCCGTGCTGACCTTGATCGGGAGAGGTCTAGAGGAAAAGCAAAGGTTGAAGATTTGGAGGCTGAGTTGGTGGCTGCCCAAAAGAAGAATTCTCTTCTTCGCGAAGAGATATCGTCTCGCGATGCTGACTTAGTGAAGGCTTCGTCGAAGGTGACTTGGTGGAGGAAGAAGGTCATACGAGCCTTTACTACTGGGTTCGCAGATTAGTGTCATGGTAGGGCTTTTGATCCTACTCAAGTTGCCGAGTATGCCTCCGCGAAGATGAAAGAAATTGATGAGAATCAGGAAGGCTTCTTTTCCTCCGAAGAAGAGTGATGAGACGACACCCATGCAAGGCCCATTCGATGCCAGTTGATCGAGGTGTCGCTTTACTATCTGTTGTTCTGTTGTTATTTTTTCTATTTGAACTTTGATATCACCTCCTTGGTTTGTAATAACTAATAAGTCTTGTATACTTGGCCGAATAACACATGTACCTTTGCGGTGTCGCCTTCCTGTTGAGTTTACTTATCGCTTGTCTTCTGGTACTAGGTGTTATACCTTTTGCGTGTCGCGGCATGTAACTTGCCTTCTCTTTCGTTGGACTTGACTCCACTTTTCAGAGCATTTAATGCTCTGAATTCTTTTGTTGATGCAAAAGAGACAGTCATGATGTTCTAGGGACACGTGTCCGCAGAGGGAAGCGCTATGGGAAAAATGAGGCTGAACGTGTCTTTTCACTCGTCTGGGACTGTACCCATTTCCCGCGTCCCCTATTTTTGACACGTAACGCACACAATGATCGCTTGATCTGTCGTTTCACTTGAGCCTTAGGGTTATAAAACCCTTCTCATACACCTTTCTCATCTTTTGCTGCTCTGCTTCTTTCCTTAAGAAAAGAACACAACTTCTCTTCCTCTCGTTGCGATCCGCCGCCACCTAGGTGCCCCAACCTTCTTCCCCAAAAAGGTACCTTCTACTCTACCCTTAGCTTAGCCTTATTCATGGCTCGCAATCGCCGTTATTCCTAACCCCAATCTGTTGGGGAAGGAGATATTGAGAATACCGTCTCCACTATTGCTTCCTCCGTCGTTCTTCAGCGACAGTTGCAAAATTATAATGCCAACCTTGATCATTTGGATGGGTATTCCACTGAAATTGCCCCTAGGTCGCTTCGTCTCAATAGCGAGCTGCTTGGCAACCGTAGGATTCTTTATGCAAAAATGTTTAACTATGGTTTTTGACTCCCTCTGGATCCTCTTATAGCAGAATTGTTTTCTGAATTTGATTTGAACGCTGCCCAGTTAAGCCCAAATACTTACTGTGGCATTTATACCTTTATAGCTCTTTGTAGACATGTAGGGATTGAATCCCCTTCTCTGTTGTTGCTTCGATCCCTGTTTCAACTGTATAATCATAGTAATGGTGTCATAGCGATATCGCCTCGCTATGACGATGACTCACTAAAACCCTTCACCTGGAAATTATTGCATCTTGAATCCTCTATTGACGCTTGGAAAAAGGGGTTTTTTATCGTCGCTTTTCTTGAGCCTTTGTGGCGAAGTAGATTTAATTTGAGCATTAGAGACGACACCTGGGGTGAGAGGCCGCGCTTAGGACCAGTTGAGCAAGGTTGGTTGGATAAATTGCTCAACCTGATAAGGATTCCTGGTGTTCATACTCGCGAGCTTGCGTGCCGGGGTGACATCCGAGGCTATATCCAAAGTGAGCACCCTCCATTTCATTCGTTATTCCCTGTCAGTACTAACTTTGACATTTTTCTCTTATTCCTGCAGATCCTCCAGCCGGGTGGAAACCTGAGTGCATCAAAAAATGAGAAAAAAGAGCTCAGCGGAGAAGGGAAAAAGAGGCTCTTGCCGCTGCTACTGCTGGTGTCGCTGCTAACATTGCACACGCGTCCACTTCTGCTCCTGAGTCTTCTTCTCGTCCTCACGCGGAGGTTACTGCCGCTTTGGCCACTGAGCCCATTTCTTCCACAAGCGCGGATCCTACTCAAGCGTCATCTTCTCGACCTCCAATTGCCAAGAGGAGGAGAAGGACTATCCGTATTCGCGTCATCGCTCCTACTCATCCTTCTGCTCCGATTTCTGAGGTTGTTCTCGCAAATTCTTCTCCATTTATTTATTCCACTTGTCCCCTTATTCTCTCTATTTTTCTCCGTAAGACACCGCTGTTGTTTCTTCTACTGCTCCTTCTTGCAACGGTATAAACTTGACGCATATTCTTGGTCCTAAAAGGCCGCGCCTTGACGGGAATGCCCCTTCATCGGATGGTCTTGCCACCGATCAGGAAAGGCAGGAAGGTGTCGCTGGTACTGGCCCCTTGCCAGGCGATCAAGCCTTTGAGCTGCCGGGGAACAGGGCTGCTTCCGTGTCATTTCCTCAATTTTATTCTTCTTTTGCCGCATCACCTCCTCCTACTGGCCACCCACTGGGCTTCATAGCCGACCTCTCGGAGAGCGACTTTCCTTCTTTCCAAGCCGATGGTTTTGGTCTTGACGCAGGAACATCCTCTCGTTCCCCTCCGTCTCCTCCCAGCGTCTTTTTCATCCCTGCGGCCGCTCCGACAATCTCCCCTTCCCTTGGGTCCATCGAGACTCCTCGTTTGGTGGCTGACTTGAGTACCATGATTTCTGGCGGGACCGCCACCCACCAAGTCGACTTAAGCAATATTCGTCAACGCGGGTTCCCAGCGCTAGGGGGTGACAACTCTTTAGCGACATCTGCTTACTTGGCGTCGCATATGTTTTCGCTTGAGGAGGAGGATCGAGCTTTCCTTTCTCATGCCCACGGGGACAAACTGCAGCGGATACGTACTCAACTATTCTTTGCTCTTCAGGACTTCCATTATTGGTCAAAGGACGTGACGAAGCAAGTGAGCTCTCTCAGCTCTTCCTCCGAGGAGTGGCACGACACTAACCGTCAGCTTTTGGAGGAGATTAACAGGAACCAAGAGGAGCTTGGGAGGAATCGAGAAGAGATGAGGAAATATGCAGAAGAACGGCTGAATATGGAGGCTAGCCGGGCAGCTGTGAGAGGAGAGTTAGAGGAGGCTAGAGGGCGCGAAGCCACCAAGGATGCCGACCTGTAGGCAGAACGAGGTCGAGGTGCCGCGCTTGAGAAGGAAACGGCAGACAAATGTACGTGGTTTTCAGAACAGACTGCGGGCATCATGGCTGACTGTTTTATTGAGCGTTATGGCCGAGTTAAGTTTGATACTGCGGCTATCATTCAACTCTTCAAAGACAAGTCAGGGGGCCTTATAGAGGATGGCTACTACCGGGCGAAGAGGCCACGTAGGAGCGAGGAGGATGGCAGCCTGCTAGGGCTATAGATTTTCATGTTTTTCTTTTCATACGTCGGGTGTCCTCCCTTTTTGACCTTTTGTGTTTTAAGGCTTTTTGCTTGCGCAAGTCTCCGCTCTTGTATGAACAGCACCTATATTTTAGTTGTAACTTTCCTTTGCCGATAATCTTTCTTAATTTGTTGCTGTTTATTCCCAAACTTGTAGCACCAATATTGATAGGGTGATGCCGCACGCACATTCGAGCCTTCTTCGTAGGGTCATAACATGTAGTCTTCAAAGTGGAATCGCACTTTTCTCCTCTTCGTGAGGGCCCGTGCGGTTAAACAGAACCGAGGTTCTGAATCATCTCGAACTACATTTAAGTTAACCAGGTGACCATCATTCGATCCGGGTACTTTGCCTTTCCGTGGCATCATTGCTTTCTCGGGTGCTTCGTCACCTCGATTCTTTGCCAATTTTCCTGCGCATTTTCACTTATTGTTTGTGTTAGTAGCGGCATATGACAAAGGGTCTTAATTACCTTGGGGTTTTACCGAGATGTCGCTCGTGTCACATACTCATCCAATCATCTTCACCGGGTTTGTTCCTTCCGGTTACTCGTTGGGGTATCGTGACTCCTTATATTTCCTCAATTGGCCGAGAAGTGCCTCATCTCAGTGAGCCGCCTGATCAAGGCCGGCCATCACGAGGATAGGACTTTTCACTTCTTAGCGTTGTCACCTCGCACCTCGAAATGTGCCTCGTCTTAACGATGTGCCTGTGTTAGCGCCACCATCATAAGGGTAGGATTTTCACTTCCGGGGTGGATTTTTATCTTCCCTGGGGTCGTGCCTCATCTTAGTGATCAATCGCCTATGTGAGCACGGGTTGTCACAAGGGTACGATTTGCACTCCCAAGGGAGTCGGGGCGTGCCTCTTCTCGGTATACCGTCTACGTGAGCACGGGTATCCCAGGATATGACTTTTCACTCCCAACAGTGCTGGAGCGTGTCTCATCTTAGTGAGCCGCCTGATCAAGGCCGGCCTCACAAGGATAGAATTTTCACTTCCAGCACCATATATTTCCAGGGTCGCCGGGGCGTGCCTCGTCGTGGTGGCCCATCTGTGTTAGCCCAGTCTGCCACAAGGTTAGGACTTTTCACTCCCGACACCCTTTCTTCTGTTATCTGCACACCACAGACAACCAAAAAGAACACAAGAGATATCTTCAAAATAATTGTTAGAGCATACACAACGGCATGTCAAATTCTAGAATGATATAATTTCAAGAAAGCAATGTTCCAGGAGTTAGGTAAGCGGGTACCGTCAAGTGTTTCCAGGTGATATGCCCCCTTCCCGATGACGTGGGTGATGCGGTATGGGCCCTCCCAATTTGAGCTAAGTTTCCACATCCGTCGGCCCGCAGCTCGCTTGTCCCTGAGCACCAAGTCTCCCGCTTTGAGCAGCCGCTCCTTAACATGTCTATTGTGATACCGCGCCATTTTCCTTTTATAGTGCATTATTTTTAGGAGGGCTTCCTCAAGTTGCTCAGGTAACACGTCAAGGTTAGCTCGTAACCTTTCTTCGTTTAGCTCTTCCTTGAAGTATTCGACCCTTAGGCTTAGGGTGCCGATTTCCACAGGCGTGACAGCCTCGGTGCCAAAGGCCATCGCAAAGGGTGTTTCCCCTGTGCTAGTTTTAACAGTCATACGGTAGGCCCACATGACATAGGGTAGTTCATCTGGCCATTTCTTTTTTGAGCCCTCCAGGTTTTTCTTAATGCCACTCAGGATGCTTCAGTTGGTCACCTCTGCCTGGCCGTTAGTCTGGGGATGCGCCACAGAGGAGAACCTTTGTTCGATCTGGAATTCCTCACACTGTTCCTTGAAGAAGTGGCTGGTAAATTGCGTCCCGTTGTCACTGACCAGCACACGAGGTACCCCGAAGTTCATGATAACTTGGTGCTTAAAAAAGTGCCATACTTTCCCTGTTGTAATGTTGGCTACCGCCTCCGCTTCTGCCCATTTTATGAAGTAGTCCACAGCCACGATTACGAATTTTAGTTGGGATCTCGCCTTAGGAAAAAGGGCCTAGAATGTCAATTCCCCATTTGGCGAAAGGGTAGGGAGCCACGATCTGAGATATTTCTGTGGTAGGTCGCCGGGGGATTTTAGCAAATTCTTGGCATTTGTGACATGTTTGCATGAAGTTGTTGCAATCCCTGTGGATGGTGGGCCAGCAAAAGCCTGACTGAAACGCTTGTGTGGCCATGGTGTCGCCCTATACGTGCATACCACATATCCCTTCATGAATCTCTCGCAGGGTGTGGAGGCCTTCCTGTTTAGTTATGCATTTTACCGCTGGGTGGTAGAAACATCTCCGAATTAGTTCCCCATCATAGTAGGTGCATCTTGCCGCCTGTTTCAATACTTTTTTCCTTTCTGCATTATCGCTCGGCAGCTCGTCATGCTTTAAGAATTTTAACAACTGCTCCTCCATGAAGGACGGCATTGACTTTTCCTCGTAATCCACATCTTTTGGTATGATCGCCTCCTGATTAGCTGCCGTTTTGGCAAGGTTGTCTGCCTCAGCATTGTCCTCTCGGGGGATGTGTTCAAAAGTGACGTGCACGCCGCTTTGTTCTATTTCCATCAATTCTTATTTTACCTTCAAGAGGTATTGCACTTTGATAGGTTCTCTGGCCTGGGAATGTCCCAAGACTTGGTCTATTACTAGCTTGGAGTCGCCTCGTATTTTCAATTATGGGGCTCCCGTTACCGCGCCGCATTCGCCTTTGGTGAAGAGGTTTCTTCCTATTCTGAGCCCGGCTAATAACGCTTCATACTCTGCTGCGTTATTAGATAATGGTTGTAGGATTCTGATTGCATGCCGCACTTGTACATCATGCGGCCCAATCATGTAAATACCGGCTCCTGCCAGTTCTTGATTTTTAGCGTCATCCACGTAGATAACCCATGAGTCTGCGTAGGCCTCCGAGGGTGGGAGCTTTGCGCTATTCTCTTCCTCTTCAAGCGGCTCCGCCATAGGGTCCCTGGCAAAGGTGCACTCAGCGATGAAATCCGCCAGGACCTGGGCTTTTACAGATGGTCGAGCCTTGTATTGTAATCCATACTGCTCAAGCTCAATTGCCCAGATCAGAATTCTCCCAGAGGACTCTAGTTTCCTGAAAATTCTCTTCAAAGGCTGATCTGTGAGCACAATAACTGGATAGGCCTGGAAGTACTTGCCCATCTTTTGTGTGGACTGTATTAGGGCGAATGCCACCTTCTCGATGTGGGTGTACCGCACCTCAGCATCTTTTAACACATGACTAACAAAGAAGACGAGGCGGTAGGCATGATTATCCTCCCGTACTAGGACAACACTGACTACTTCATCTGCAACGCCGAGATATAGGAATAGGGTGTCACCCGGCTTTGGTCGTGTTAACACCAAGTCGGACGATAAATAGGTTTTCAAGCCTATGAACGCTTCTTCGCATTCTTGCATCCATCCAAAGGGAGCCTTTCTGCGTATGACCTTGAAGAACGACAGGCATCTCTCGCCCTGTTTAGAGATAAATTGCCCTAAAGCAATGACACGTCCTGTCAACCTTTGGACCTCTTGGACGGTTCGCGGCTATGCCATGTCATAGATGGCCTTAATCTTTGACGGGTTCGACTGGATGCCCTTCTGGCTTACCACGTACCCTAAATATTTTCCCGTCTGAAATGCGAATGCGCATTTGCAAGGATTCAGTTTCATTTTGTATTTCCCTAATGTGTCAAACACCTCTTGTAGGTCTGCCAAATGGTCACTGAAGCTTCGGCTCTTGACCAATAAGTCATCTACATAGGCTTCTACGTTTTTTTCCGATTTGCCTCTCGAACACTTTGTTCGCCATGCGCTGAAAAGTTGCCCAAACATTCTTTAAGCCAAAAGGCATCG
The DNA here is from genome assembly GCA_963691705.1 of Viola odorata. Taxonomy (NCBI): domain Eukaryota; kingdom Viridiplantae; phylum Streptophyta; class Magnoliopsida; order Malpighiales; family Violaceae; genus Viola; species Viola odorata. The sequence goes on along the minus strand of OY829539.1, from coordinate 15,762,663 downwards.
CTGTGTAACAATAGGTAGCCTTTGGGGTTATGAATACCGTCTTCTCTTCGTCTTCTTCAGCCATGGGGATCCGGAGTTGGCATCCAAAGAACTCACGTATGCGTATCCAGCAGTTTGATCAACTAACTGATCAATTATGGGGAGCGGGTAACAGTCCTTGGGGCAGGCGTCGTTTAAGTCAGTGAAATCAATGGATATGCACCAGTTTCCGTTGGGCTTCGGGACTAGGACGGGATTAGCCAGCCAGGTGGGGTATTGAACCTCTCGAATGAATCCCGCGTCCAGGAGTTTTGTTACCTCCTTGTCAATAGCAGTTGTCTTCTCCGCGGAGAATGCTCGCCGCTTCTCTTGAACTGGCGTGGAACGCGGATTGACGTTAAGTCTATGTTCTGCTACCTCTCTAGACACACCAGGCATGTCCGCTGGTTTCCAGGCGAACTCCCATTTGCACTTGTTCAGTAGTCGGGCTAGTTGTGCACTCTCCTCCGGGGTTATCTTTTCACTGACCAAGAAACTTGCCTCACTATTTCCGTTGACAGGGACGGGCACCATCGTGTCTACTGGTTAGAATGGCGTTATACGGTAGAATGAGATCTACAACCAAGAACAACAACTCCTCCGATCGCTTGGACGTGTCCTCTCTAAAGTAAACGGGCAGCGCTGTGACTCCAGTTATAGGTATGGGGACACTGTCCACTCTGATGATTGGCTTCTTGCAGGGTGCCAATGCACTGGCGGGGCGCTTCATGAGGTTATATGCCTCTAGTGAAAATAGGTTTACCGCGCTGCCGTTGTCAATGAGGGTTCTTCGGACCCCATGATTTCCAATGATGGGCGTGACTACCAACGCGTCGTTGTGAGGGAATACGATGCCCTTTTCGTCTTCTTCTGAGAAGGATAGCACCATCTTGTCCAACACATCTATCGCTTCCTTTTTTTCGGGTGGCTTTCTCATTTTCGCTTCTCTCCTGCGGCAGGTAATCAACGCAGAGTATGGGAGCTAACAAAATAGAATTGGAAAGTACTTATCTAGGGCTCGAAAGTAAATCATAATCTAGGGCAAGAGATGTAAATTGTAATCCAGAGCAAGAGATGTAAACTGATCGAATGCAGGAAAAGTAATGAAAAGGATATTAATCAAATAGGACGAGATCTTAGCGAAAGGTGCTCCCTGGGGTTATTTTCTAGGTCGGCTAGTCATCGGTGTAGAGGTTTTCCAGACTCATGCGCAGATCTGCTATAGGGACAGCGTTTCCACACCGCATCCCCTGCTTACCTTCATAGATAGAAGTCACCCCCCGTTTCCACATATGAGGTGACCTTGACGTTCAGCCATCCTCCCAGCTACCTCCCTTGTCATCAAAAGGTAGCCTTGACCGTCCGGCCTGTCACGGGCTCGAAGTAGGGAGGCTAAATTCAGAACGCCCATGAAGGGGAGGTAAGACAGATCTAGGGCGCGATAGATCAGCTTGTCAGACTCATATCGCATACCCTAGATAACTGTTTACCCCTAGGTGAGGCCTCTCGTGCTGCCTCCCCTAGGTGTCTGCTCAAACTCCAGGGCTTCGCGTCAAGTATAACCCTGGAATATGACGTTACTCATGCAGAAATACTAAAAGATGATCAAGCTCTTAACATTTCTAGACAAGCATGGAATTAAATCGGTAAACAGTTATGTATCACAAGAGAATATGTCAAGCATGCATTAGACCTCTTAGCCGAACCCTACAACCCGTGGAACACCCTTCACCAAGAAGGGGGTATTTAGCTACTCATACTATAATATAAACAGTAGGTAGATAGAATCATACAATGATAAAACAAAGAAAGTAAAAAGGGAGTAGAGGAAACCGATAGATTAATTAATAATCGAAGAGGAAAGTTGTTGACAATGGCTGCTCTTGATCGAGAAGAGGAGATGATCCCCAGAAAATAAATGCTGAAACTAATGTAAGAAATTATCCTTGGAACAGCCGTCTTTCCAAAAACCCTAAAACTATGCTTATATAGCCTAAACTAGCTACGAGACAAAAACAGCTAAGGGCAATGAGGGCGTGACAGCACATGTCCTTGAAAAAGGAATATTCTGGGATTCCTGACACGCCTGATGCCTTCTGGAAATGCCTGGGATTTCGTGCGGATCTCAGAAGATGCTTTCTTTGGAAGAAGGCTCAGAACTGTCGAGGCTTTGAGACAGCGCACTGGTCTGGTTCACGTCGAGGTCTTGACGACATTCTTTCTTCTAGGCCTGGAAAATGGAAGTCCTCAGGAATGCTCTAAAATTGCTTCTTTTTGGTCTTTTCCCTCCTTGATGCTAATCTGCAAATAAGATTGAAATGAGGGTCAAATGTCAACATCGAGCCCCCGAAAGGGCTAGAAAGAGGGTAAAACCGAGAGTATGAAACGTGCTATCAAACATCCCCACAGTGCCCCTATGCTCGCCCTCGAGCATAAACAAAATTGGAAAGCCACCTCATTCCTAAACATACATAATTAACTCCCAACACCTAGAATTGGCACGCCTTCCTACAAGCTACACCCAACCAGAACAAATCCAGACCTAGAAAAGCACCTGCATCCGGCTGATAGAATAACGACCCTATCAACTAGACTTTTTCATATCTAGCCTATTCACCAGCAGTCCTCACAAAGATGTGTATTTGCACTCCTACTCAGAATAAAATATGTGTTTAGGTTACCACTCATGAATGCAAATAACACAACACAGGCTTGGTTTGCACGTCAATCCGAGTACTGTAGAACACATGCATGGGCAATCAACAATCGAAAAAACAACACATCAGCAAGAAGAAAGAAAAGGGATCGAAAGAGCTAGAAAGGTGGAAGGGAGAAGTAGGAGATGTACAGAAGAGACGAGGGGAGAAAAGAAGGAAGGAAAAGAAAGAACCAGGCAAAACATGGTTGGATCCCTTGGCTGGGAAAAAGCGAAGTGGCGAGGCAGCTTTCATCGAGGGCATGAGATGATTCGGGGGCTAGACAGGGGTCTTCTTTTGAGGGCAGGAAAGTCTTCTTATTGAGGCTTCGGATGCGGATGCTTTTACTTGGACGTTCGGTGCCCTTTCTTATTTTAATTTTTTTTTTATTATTTTTTTTTTTTAGAGGAGAGGGCACGAGATTATTCTACCTGGGTGTGAAACTTTTGATCTTTCATTTGGCGTTTGCCCTTGATCTGCTTCCAGCGTCGATGGTGACTTCTTTTTCGCTTCCCCACACTTGAATGTTTCTGGGGCTCAAATTGTCTGAATGGTCTAGGGCTCGAAACTCTTTCGAGCTTTTGCTTTTTTCTTGCCCTAGATTCCTGCTTTCTGCTCTGAAGTCTTTTGCTTTGTCTTCCTTCCCCACACTTGAACTCGCCTACGCACTTTAGGTGTCTAGGCCTAGATATGGATATAAGGGCTAGCAGGTCTAAAAATGCATGTTTAGGCGTAGGTGTTATGGATGTCATGCTTCTTCTATGCATCGAGAGTTGAAAAACGCATGCCAAAAATGAGGGTTTGAAAACTGATAGTGGGAAAATTTTCCTAGCATGGCTAAAAATAAAATCCGAAGATCATGCAATCATGCAGCAAACGTGAAAATAAACATGCAATCACACAGGCAAAACGCAAATGAGGGTTTGAAAACTGATAGTGGGAAAATTTTCCTAGCATGGCTAAAAATAAAATCCGAAGATCATGCAATCATGCAGCAAACGTGAAAATAAACATGCAATCACACAGGCAAAACGCATAAATAATTCCCCTCCCCATACTTAGGTAGCGCATTGTCCTCAATGCAGGGAGAGCATAAAAAGGAGTTCAAGAAATATAAGTACAGTACAAAGTAAAAACAGAAAAATTGTTTAGTGCCCCTTTCGGGGGCTGGAGAGATGAAAATGTTCGGGGGTGGGTTAATGGGGTGGCAAATTTCTGCGGGCAACTTCAACCGTCAAAGCCTGAAGTTCCCTCAGAATAAGCTAGAGAAGTCTCGCCTGGGTCGGGTCGTAGACGATGAGAGGAATCGGGGGCTAGCTTCCTGATGCCGCGTTGGCTTGACGAACTGGTTCCGCTTGGGGAACTTGCTTTTCGGGGGCTGGAGGAATGACATTGGAGTGGGGATCCGAAAGATCTGGATAGTCAAAGATACCACCATTCTTGGTCCCGAAAACCTTCTCTGCTGCTGGGGCACAACCTGGATAAAAACGCAACACACCACGTGAGAGACATAAATGGCCCATGACATCCAAGGTTTGGATATCCAAATCCTTGAATGCCAGGGGCTCGGAAAGGTTACTAGCAGTCAGGTCAATGTTACGCATCATCACAGCAAACAAGGAGATAAGGGATCCAAAAATAGACCCACGACTACCATTTAATACATGCAAGGCTCCCGAAGCTACCCAAAAACCTAGATTGACCCTACGTTTGTGTTTCATGCACCATAAAAAGAAAATTTCCTGCACAGATATCTATCCCGAGGAACCAAATCTTGCTGAAAAGGTGAGGGCTAGATACCGGTGCAGGATACGCAATGCAGGGTCAACTATTTCATGGGCTTTACTACCCTTAGGATCATACTTAACAGTAGGCTTATTGGTTAGCTCATGAAAAGCAGTTGTGGCATCAAAAATAGACGGGATAACAGTCAAGGCATTCTTGTATAAAGGGGTGTTCAGTTCATCCTTAGTGACAAATCCTAACCAGCAATTAAATTCACCCAGTGTCAGATGCTCCCATTTGGTGGCTAGCCTAAAATTGATCAAACCAGGGGTAGAGGAGTTCGGACCGACTTTGCCCTTGGGCCTAAAAGTGCCATCTACCCAGAATGTAGTGAAAAACTCGAGGGAAAGCTCAACAAAGGTCGGGTGCTCCAAATAGAACAGAGACTCCCAACCAATGTTGGCTACATACTCCTTGATCCTGGACTCAATGCCCATCTTAGTAAGAAAATCAAAATCCAGGCGCGCACATGAGCTAACGCCCTTGGAATTCAGCATAGTTAACTTGTCAAGAGAAGGTTTATCATTAAACACAATCCATTCATGGGGTGAGGAAAGGTCAGAAGTCACCTGTTGTGAGCTGGATCTGGGGATGGATGAAGGCGCTGGGGTGTCGACCTCGACATCCTCATCTGTTTCGGGGGCCCGAAGCTTCTTGGAACTCGAGGGCTTGCCGGCACTAGTGGCTGAAAGTTTCCTCTTGAGACTCACTGGTGTACCGACTGCAGCTGGCTGCCCTGGCTTGGCCTCAGCTTTGGACTTCCCTTTCTTAGCCGTTGATCTTGCCGCGGGTGCTTTCTGTTTTCTCTCTGCCTCCTCTGCAGCTTCCTGGGCCTCGAGATCTTCCTCCTCTTCGTCTCCTTCGCTGCCCTCGACTTCCCCACTTTCTCCCGTTCCCACCTCTATGACCTCGGGGTTTTCATTCTCCTGGGCAATACCCATCTCTGCTTGGTCCTCCATGACCTCTGCTTCTTCGTCAGAGACTAGGATGTCCTTGAGGATCTCCTCCACCATTAAGGCAGGCTGAGGGGCTAGGAAATGATCGACGGCCGTGTCAAGGGGTGACTGTTTGGCTGATGTAGAGGGTTTTTTGGATTTGGACTTGGCCGTGGACGATCCATGAGGGAGCTTCACCATACGACCGCCTCTAGTGGTCGTCATGGTCGGAGGAATGGAACTTGTGACTTCTATATCATCTTCCACCGGGGTGAACTCTCTGATCTGCTCCACGGTTGTGGGTGAGACCGCCGTGGGAGAAGGAATGGGACGTGGGTTGACAGACAGTGGTGTGACTGTTTTGTATGAAGTCGAGTTCGGTGTAGGTGACTGGGATCTAGATCTGGAAGGAACGAGGCTGGAAGTGTCCACCGGTTTAGGTCCAGCAGCGTTCTTGCGGGCTGGCTTTTTAGTTTTAGGTGTCATTGATGGTGAGGGAAGGAAGACAGTATTAGGGATGGAGATGGTGGTGGAGAGAGGATAGGGTTGCGTGTTTGGTGAGGGAGATAGGTGAAAGTGATAGGTTTGAAAGTGATATGAGTGAAAATCGGGTGGGAGCGTGGGAGAGAGAGTGGAAATCACAGCTGGCAATAAATGGCGCAGCTTTTGTATTGATGAGGCCTTCCTTTACTGCGCTTGTCAGGCCACGTGGCGCCCTGGGCGTGGAGCACGACGGCCCATGCGTATCTCAACTGCCTAAAAAGGAGAACAACTATTAAATTTTGAAAAGGGAGTCGGTTGATATAAGATATGGACAAAAAGAGAGAATAAAGGTGAGTTAATGCTAAATAAAAGGAATAAAATCATAGGTGAAAGGGATATACTATATATAATTAACAAAACCTGGGAATAAAATCAAATAAAATCAGAGAATCCAAAAAGGTGGAAGAAGATAAGGGAGAGAGAAAGGATTCAGACGGCATATCAAATACCTCCAGCGTGGTCCATTTACTCGTCGGGACCTCGACGTGCTTTGATACTCTAGGTCTGGACAGGTGGGACATCCACCATAGCCTCCTCAACAACCGAGGGCTCGAAACCTTCATAGAGGGGCTTCAGTCTCTGCCCACTGACCTTGAAGATGATTCCCGTGATCGGGTTCTGAATTTCAACTGCCTCATGGGTGTAGATTGTCGTGACCACGAAAGGTCCTGACCATTTGGATTTCAGTTTCCCAGCAAAGAGTCGCAGTCGTGAGTTGTACAACAAGACTTGTTGTCCGACTGAGAACATTTTGGGGCGAAGGTGCCGGTCATGATAAGCTTTTGTCTTGCCCTTATAGAGCAGGGCATTCTCATAAGCATCATCCCCCAATTCCTCGAGCTCTTGAATTTGCAAGCGCCTATGTTGGTCAGCGAGGCCTTGATCTGTGTTCACTTTTCTGATAGCCCAAAAAGCCTTGTGCTCTATCTCCACTGGGAGATGACACGGCTTCCCATAAACAAGTCTGTAAGGGGTCATACCTATCGGGGTCTTGAAAGCTGTACAATAGGCCCAGAGAGCATCACCCAGTTTCAAACTCCAATCTTTCCTGGACTGGTTAACGGTCTTCTCAAGAATGGATTTGATCTCACGGTTCGAGACCTCGGCTTGACCGTTAGTCTGAGGGTGATAAGCAGTGGATGTTCTATGGTGGACTCCATACCTTGTCAAAAGAGAGGACACAACACGGTTGCAAAAGTGGGTACCCCTATCGCTGATCAGCGCTCTAGGTATACCGAACCGGTTGAAGATATTTGTGCGGAGGAAATTCACGACCACCTTGGAATCGTCAGTTTGAGTAGCCTTGGCCTCGACCCATTTAGAGACATAATCGACGGCCAGAAGAATGTAGATGTTGCCAAAGGAATTGGGAAAAGGGCCCATAAAATCTATACCCCAGATATCGAAGATCTCGCAAGCAATAATGTTTGTCAAGGGCATCTAATTTCTGGCCCCGATATTTCCAGTGGCCTGACATCGGGGGCACGAAGCGCAAAACATGTAACTATCCTTGAAAATGGTGGGCTAGTATAGACCAGCTTCCAGAACCTTCAGGGCAGTTTTCTTGGCCGCGAAATGGCCTCCTTCTGAATGGCAGAATTTAAGGATCGAGGGCACCTCGTCCATGGTTACACATCTATGAATGATCTGATCCGAATAGTGCTTCCATAGGTAGGGGCTGTCCCAAATGTAGTATTTTGCTTGTCTTCTGATTCTATTGCACTCGGAGGGAGTGGCATCAGCTGGGTAAGTGTCAGTAGCACAAAAGTTTACAATATCGAAAAACCATGGGGAATAAACAGCTTGGGCTAGACATAATTGCTCGTCTGGAAAAGTATCTCGGATTGGCTCACGCGAATTATCTTCTTGGGCTGGAAGTCTGCTCAAGTAATCTGCCACAAGGTTTTCTTTTCCGGCCTTATCTTTGATAGCTATATCGAATTCTTATAGGAGCAAGATCCAACGAATAAGCCGTGGTTTGGCATCGGCTTTGGTCAACAAACACCGAAGGGCAGAATGGTCAGAGTAGATGAGGACATGAGTGCCTAGCAGATATTGTCTAAACTTGTCTAGGGCATAGACTACGGCCAGAAGTTCTTTCTCTGTGGTAGTGTAGTTCTGCTGGGACGGGTCTAGCAGCTTGGAAGCATAATAGATGACATGGGTCTCTTTATCCTTCTTCTGACCCAAAACAGCGCCTAGGGTCTGATTACTGGCATCACACATGACCTCGAAAGGTAGTGTTCAGTCGGGGGCTCGAATAATCGAGGCCGAGATAAGTTTGTTCTTGAGAAGTTCAAAAGCGGTTTTGCAGGCCTCGCTGAAATCAAAGGACATGTCCTTCTGGAGCAAGTGACACATGGGTTGGGCAATCTTGGAAAAATCCTTAATGAACCTTCGGTAGAAACCGGCATGGCCTAGAAAAGATCTCAGATCGCGGACACAGGATGGGTAGGGCAAGGATTCTATTACTTCTATCTTGGCTTTGTCAACCTCAATTCCCTTGGGCGAGATAACATGACCAAGCACCAGGGCTCGTCGATCCACCATGAAGTGACATTTTTTGAAATTCAGGACAAGATTCGTCTCAATGCAGCGCTCTAGGCACCTTTTCAGATTGTTCATGCATTCTTCAAAAGAATTTCCATAGACGGTGAAGTCGTCAATGAAGACTTCAATTCCATCCTCAACTAGTTCAGAGAAAATGCTGACCATACAACGTTGGAAAGTGGCAGGGGCGTTGCACAGACCGTAGGGCATGCGTCTATATACGAAGGTCCCGAAAGGGCAGGTAAAGGTGGTCTTTTCCTGGTCTTCAGGAGCAACTGGGATCTGATGGAATCCGGAGTAACCGTCTAGACAGCAATAGTGGGTTTTACCGGCGAGGCGTTCTAGAATCTGATCGATGAAGGGCAGGGGAAAATGATCCTTTCTGGTAGCGGAATTCAATCGGCAGTAGTCAATACACACTCTCCACCCATTCTGGATCCGGGTAGGAATGGATTCGCCATCTTGACCGATGGTGATAGTTATGCCTATTTTCTTGGGCACGACCTGGATAGGGCTGACCCAAGGGCTATCTGAGATGGGGTAGATAACTCCCGCATCTAACAACTTGAGAATCTCTCTCTTCACCACTTCTATCATGGGCGGATTAAGTCGTCTCTAGGGCTGGCAAATGGTCTTGCTCGCGTCCTCTAGGTGGATGTGATGAGTACATAGTGCTGGAGACAAGCCCTTAATGTCCGCAATGGTCCATCCTATGGCTTGTCTAAAGTTCCTCAGCAAGGAAATGAGCTTAGACTCCTCGAGGTCTTTGAGGTTGTTGGAGATGATGACAGGTAGAGAGTTATCGGGGCCTAGATAAGCATATTTCAAATGGGTAGGCAGTGGCTTCAGATCTAGGGCTGGAGCCTGATCAATAGAGGGAAATAACTTAGCATGGCCTGGATATTCGGGAGACTGATTCGGAGACTCATACTGAGCAACAGCGCATTCTTCTAGGTCAGCGACGATAGAGTGTAGTTCCGGTGGAATAGAGAGTGTCGAGGCCACGACATCTAGAAGAGCAGGCGTCAGACTCCTGTCAAGGGCAAATTGCAAGGGGTCAGTAGAATATATTTCATCAATTTCCCCCACAAGGGGGTCAACAATATCAACATAATTCACACTAGAAAATTTAGAGGGGTATCGCATGGCTTCTAGCATATTGAATTTGATGATCTCTCCATCAAATTCGAGGGAGATGGTGGCATCATGAACATCAATCTTTGCTCGGGCTGTGGCCAGAAATGGGCGGCCTAGAAGAACATCTGTGGATTTGGTGGAGTCTTCGTTCTCCATTGCAATCACATAAAAATCAGCAGGGAACAAGAACTCTTGCAATTTGGCAGTCAGTTTTATGAACATGCCTTGGTCTTTGTATTTCGGAGGGATTCGGCGCTGGATATGTGCAGAAGCGTTGGCCCCTACGCTGATCTTGTTAACTTCGGCGAACTTATTTTTGTTCGTGCATAATTGCTTCAGGAATTTGGCATAGCGAGGGACATTTTTCACGGCCTGGAGAAGAGGGATGTTGACAACCACTTTACTGAACATTTCAAAGATATCGCGATCCTCCTTATCTTTCTTGGTCTTGACCAATCTGTGAGGGAACAGGGGCTCGAGAATCTTATGAATGTACTCTTGAGTAAATTCTGGTGGGTTGGGGTCATTCCGTGGTGAACCTCTAAGGGAGCGGATTCTGTCTTCTTTAACTTCCACGAATCTAGGGACCTTGGGGAGCTTCGTTCTAGGTTTAGGCCGGATTTCGGCCTCTGGAGAATTTTCAATATCTTGGGCTGGAAGCTCTGGTGGGTTCAAAGTTGTTCCACTACGCAAAGTTAAAGCGCAGACATTGTGCTTGGGATTTGCTTCGGTCTGGGGTGGCAGTCTGCCATGATTAGTCAACTCTTGCAATTTGGCAGTCAGGGCACTCATTTACTTCCTAAGTTCATCTATTTCTTTCTACTGCTCGGGATTCTTAGGCATTTCAGCAGTCGGGGGCTGGACAAAAGTCTGGTCTGGAGGATGGATAAAGGTCTGATCCTGAGGAGGTTGGCGTTGATACTGGTTCTGATGAAATGTGGGTCGAGGTCTGAAATTTGGTATATTATGAGGGGGATTTCCATAAGGGTTCTGGTGCTGTTGATGGCTAGGTCCCGAAAGCTGAGTGTTAGGGACCCATCCTGGATTTGGTTGTTTCCAGCCTTGATTGTAGGATCTGCCAAGTTTCTGTTTGACCGAACGTAGACAATAGTTATGACTCCATCAACTATTAGTTGTCTAACGTACTCATGCCTAAGGCTAATGTGTCTAGACTTTCCATTATAGATTTTATTATATGCTCTTGACATAGTGGCTTCACTATCACAATACAAGGAAATGGCTCCCATCGGTTGTGGCCACAACTCTATATCCAATAACATTTTTCTCAGCTATTCTGCTTCCTCGCATGCCGTATTTAGCGCTATGAATTCAGATTCCATCGTGGAATGTGAAATAACGGTCTGTTTCTTAGAGGGCCAAGATATGGCTCCTCCACCAAGAGTAAAGACCCAACCAGATGTGGACAAGTTATCACTTGCACTAGTAATCCAACTAGCATCCGTATACCCTTCAAGTACAGCCGGAAACTTAGAATAGGAAAGTCCAAGATTAATTGTTATTAGATAATATTGAGTCCATCTCATCATTTATAGCTTCCTTCTAGAATCCTACGTCTCTAGAAGCCATTGCTTCTCCAAACATTTTCGGATCTTCCTCAACATTACACAAAATAGGTATTTTATTAAGAACCTTATTTTTGTTCCTATGTCCTTCGACAAGGAGCATCTGAAAATCGGGACCAAAGTATTTTTCTTTTCTTACTCTTTGACTTTTACGTGGTTCAATTTGAGAATCAATTACAACTCTTTTACCATTGCTCGTAGAAGAGGGTTGGTCAGAGTCAACTAAGGGAGGTTGAGTTGGTTCATTACTAGATTCTGAATCTCGACAGAATCGGTTCTCAATAAATTCAACATCCTTTGATTCTACAATCGTATTAGAACTCAAGTCTAACAGTCTATATGCCTTTGAATTTGCAGCATATCCCATGAACACACTTTTGATTGCCCTTGGTCCTAATTTAGTTCTTTTCGGGTCAGATACTCGATAAAAGGCTAAACACCCCCACACTTTAAGATAATCCAAATTTGGTTTTCGTCCATTCCATAACTCATATGGTGATAAATTTTGAATCACTCAAGATGGCACTCTGTTATGCACATGAACAGCGGTGAGAATTGCTTCTCCCCATAAGTTAAATGATAATTGTGCCTTCAAAATCATCGCATTAACCATATCCACGAGTGTTCTATTTTTTCTTTCGGCCAAACCATTTTGTTGGGGTGTATATGGCGCAGTCTTTTCATGAATGATTCCATGTTCTTGACAGAATTTAATAAATTCGTTGGGAAAATATTCCCCACCTCTATCACTTCTAAGAACTTTTATTTTCTTTTCCTTTTGATTTTCTACTTCTGATTTATAGCGTTTAAACATATCAAAAGCCTCATCTTTTGTTCTTAGTAAGTAGACGTATGTATACCTAGAGTAATCATCTATAAAAGTGATGAAATATCTTTTTCCACCCCTAGTTAATACGCCATTTAATTCACAAATATCAGAATGTATTAATTCTAAAAGTTGTGTTTTTCTTTCGGCTCTGGGAAAGGCCTTTTAGTGATCTTTGCTTGTATACATGTTTCGCATTTTTCATGTTCATTTTGTGTATACGATATTAACCCATGCTTAGACATATATTTCAAGTACTTAAAGTTTAAATGCGCTAAACGATCATGCCATAAAGTACAAGAATTAACAACACAAGAATAATCAGAAATAACTTTATTATTAATACTTAGTTTGAACATGCCATCACAAGAGTACCCTTTTCCAACAAATACACCACCCTTAGACAGAATCAACTTATCGGACTCTAGCACGGCCTTAAGGCCCTTATTACACAAAAGATTAGCAGATACAAGATTTTTCCTAATATCCAGAACATGGAGAACATTAGTAAGAATAAGCTTCTTTCCGGAAGTGAATTGAAGTTCCACACTTCCTTTACCCAGAACTTTGGCAGAGTTGTCATTCCCCATTAGGACCACTTGTCCTTCGGTCGATTCTTCATATGCCTTGAATTGGTTCTTGTCATTGAACACGTGCACAGTTGCACCAGAATCAAACCACCAATCAAAAATATTTGCCGCAGCAGCCATGTTGAGTTCAGTCCAATTTGCATCTCCGAAACCATCGCAATGATTTCTTCAACCACGTTTGCGGTTTTAGAACCATTGGCCTTCTCTTTCTCACTCTTGAAAATCCTGCATTCTTTAATGTAATGGCCAGGCTTCCCACAATGGAAGCATGCCCTATTCTTTTTGTCCTTGGTGTTATCGTTAGAGTAACTCTTTTTAAAACCTTTCCCCTTCTTATATTTCAGATACTTATTTGTCTTTCCGGACCCTTTCTCAACATTGTTAACATTCACTTTAGATTCGATATTGGAACCATCACGGATCCTACTTTCTTCCTCAATACGTAAATGTTTACCGAACTGTTCTAAAGTGAGATCCTCGGTCATATGCAAAAGTTTCTTCCTGTAATTATTCCAACTTGGTGGCAGTTTTGCAATAATTGCACCAATTTGGAATGATTCAGGAACATTAATGTTGAGATCACGAAGTTTATTGACCAGAATTGAAATTTCATGCATTTGGTCCAGAACAGACAAATTATCAACCATTTTAAATTCCATGTATTTCAGAATGATGAATTTGTTCGTACCTATTTTCTCAGTTTTGTACTTTACCTCCAAAGCATTCCAGATTTGATGCGGTGACTTTGTAGCGGTAAACAGATCATACAACCGATCAGACAGAGTGTTCAGAATGTGTCCCCCATAAACCAGTTCGTCATCATCACGCTTTTTCTTCGCTGCCTTTTGTGCATCAGTATCATTCTCACCCGGTTCCGGCAGTGGGTCTTCTTCCAGAACATAGAAAACCTTGAGAGCAGTCAGGAAGAACTTCATCATCTTATCCTGCCAACGAGTGAAATTTGTTCCATCGAACCTGTCCAGTTTCACGAAGTCTTGATTCATGAAGTTGAAAGCGGTTGTTCCTTCCATTGTCGAATATTGTCTTAAGATTGTTGGGAATATTGTGTTAAATGGAAAGAATAATAATCTTGTTTTGAGTCACGAGAAATATCGCTTTCCTTAAGACAATATTTGCCCCCACTCGTATCGAGTTTGCTAATAGGTTCCCAGCAAATTGCCTCCCAAGATATAACAAAACCAATGAATTCTGCAGATAGCAATTCTGAAGAATTCTGAATTTCTCGAATCATTCAAATGAATCAATTTACTGATTCTGCGTTCTATATATAGATTACGAAAAGGTCTGAAAAGAAGAGTTATAACTCTTCGGTTCAAACCGTTGCTTCCGTTCCAACTGTTGTGTCTGTTCCAACCGTTGTGTCCGTTCCAACCGTTGTGTTCGTTCCAACCGTTGTGTCTATTCCAACCGTTGTGTTCGCGCCAACCATTGCATCCATTCCAACCATTGTGTTCGTTCCAACCGTTGCATCCATTCCAAATTAAAGGAAATGGCTGTTGGAACTCTTCGGTTCAAACGAAAAGAAATGGCTGTTGGAAGAGATTACCGTTGGCGCGTTTCCAATACCCATTACAATACACAAACACTTATATAATATACTATAAATCGATCAGAATGATCAACATACATTAGTATTAAAATCTTTAGTATTAAAATCTTGCTTCACGTTTGTAGTTTGTATCTCACGTCTGAATATGCATTTCGTGTCTCGTCTAGTTGGATCGTGGAATCGAGTTGGAGGTTACATAATAAGTTGTTGCTAATAGATTGGATCATCTAAAAGTGTCAACTTGTAAATGATAGTTAAAAAGATGATTAGATATAGTAAAACTATGTCAAACATTGTAGAAGAAACAATTATTTTTGGAGGAGAAAATTGACTAAAAAATAAGATATCTGATTTAGAGTTGGATTATGTAGAAATTGGTCCCCAAATTTTCTTAATTTTTGACTGATGAGATAATGGAGTAAATTAATTTTTAACTACAATCTACTTACAAATAATAGAGTAAAAGGATAGCTTTATACCATTTCCTTGGATTTTTTTTGAATTTAAATTTTATTGGACCTAAGTTTCAATTAATAAAATTGAAAAAAACGCTGTTTGTTTCTCCCATGGGCAAAGGATTTGTTTAAGAGAATATTTCATAATCCCAAAATCATCAATTTATAATGCATTAAAAGGAAATTATAATTGTCATTCATATTTAATATTATACTCGGTACATAAATGAAATTAGTTTTATTTTTCAGTAGATTATAATTATATGTGTGTTTATTTGAATGTTTGTGCAATATTTTGAGTGCAAAAAAAGACAAGCTCTGCTTCTTGCAATTATATCATTCTGAATGATTACACTGGCGGCGGCCAGAAGTTGTTCCTCCCACTTTGGTTCATGTTGCTATCTTTTTCTTCACCTTCAAATCAATTTCTCTGCCTTTCTTTTTTGCCATTTTCATACTCTTTTTGTTTTATTTTCCATAGTTATAAGAACCGAACCCTAAAATAAAATAAAAGTTTTGTACAAAATCTAATTATATTTTTCATAATGTTTTTTTAAACAAAGTTATTTCCATATATAATTAAACCAATAAATCCGAACTAAATTATTTTATTAGTCTGAAGTACGTTTATTTTATATTATTCTAAAATAAGTTTTTTCTCTAAAATAATTTACTGAATCCTAAAATTGATTCAAAATAATTTATTGATTGATTCCTAAAATAATTTATTGAATCCCAGAATAAGCTTGCTTCCTAAAATAACCTTATTAATAAAGTCAATTTCTAATTAATAGTTTCCATGTTTTCGTTAGGTAAAGAGTTAAGGGTACGACGGTTTTAATTGACTATAGGCAAACAAATTTGAGACAAACATAAATAATAAATTAAAAAATTAAAGCCTATTTAGCGTGCTTAGTCAAATAATACACGCGCAAATAAAATTAACATTTTTCTCCATATTTTTTCTTCTAATTTATTCAGCAACAAATAGTGTTCCCATAAAATCGGTCCACCAAGGATGACACACATGAGATACAATTATGAAATGTCTATTTGAATAAATTCACTAAATAAAGTAATAAACATTCTCAAGGAGTTAAATATTCATAAGAATAGTAGGAGCATATTCAGGTACATGGTGCTGTCGAAGCATCCAGATTCTGCAATATTCCATGTGCTCCTGTTCACTTGCATTCCGGGTAATCCTTAATAATGTAAATTGACAAAATTCTTTCCATTTTAGTCATTCCACGGATCAATATAGCTGGCGGCTGGCGCGGTGGCTGAGGAAACAAGCCTACCATTTGTCACAGCAGAAAATAAATTCGAGGCTTTGGTTTGTTATAATATTTTTTCTCCCACTGTTTTGCTTTCTATTTCCACCAATTTTACTAGTATTCAATCGAATTAAAATTATCTGACCCATTCTAACCTATAAATGATACTGGTTATAGGTTTGAAAAGAATCCTTGTATATAGTACTCAGTGACGGATCCAGGAATTATTTCCTGGGGGGCGGGGGTTCGGGGACAGCGCCCCCGGTTTTTTTTTTTGAGTATTTTAAAGAGAAAACAAGCGAGCTAAACGAAAAATTGAATATACATTAGAATTCATACAATATACATACTTCTTACAATTGTTCTCTACGAGTTATCATTTTTTGAAATCCTTGTATGATTCTCTCATTCTCTACACAATCAAAAATATCTTTTTCAACAAAAGTAATCAAACAATCATTTAACATATCATCTCCCATACGGTTCCGCAGTCGATTTTTCACAATGCTCATATGAGAAAAAGTTTGATCTTTATCAAGGAAAATACTTATCACCGAATAGGAATATAAATCTTGTATCTCTAGTCAATGTTCTATTAATAACTAGTACACATAACATGCTAATGGAGGCGGTAGCAGTTATGGCCATCTCCCTTGCCCATGGAGGCGTAAGTTTAGAGGACCCCGTCCATCCTATGCTAATGTTGAAATCACCATTTGAAACTTTATTCAACTTATAAAAAATTAGGCGTAGGGATTTGGTAGGGATTTGATTTGGTAAAGGAGAAGATTTGATTTGGTAAAGGAGAAGGGATTTGGCAGGGATTTGGAACTTGACAATTGGCAGAGGTAGGGAAAAAAAGAGGCGTAGCCGCGTAGGGATTTGGCAATTGGCAAAGGTAGGTAAAGGAGAGTAGGCATTATGGGCTTAGTAAAAAAAAAATTTGGATTGGGCCTGGGTAGGCAATTGCCTACCCTTGTCCCTGAATAGATCCGTCAGTGATAGTACTCCCTCTGGTCCGAAATGTATGACTTCCTCGCATCCTAATATTCAGTAGGGAACGCATATCGAGGAGGTCGGATGAGGCACTATTTGATCCCAAAAAATTCCGTACTTTTTTTCGAACGTACGTTAATCCTTAACGTACTTCCGAGAAAAAATTCGGGGCAAAATTGTCTCAAATAGTGACTGTTCCGGCCGTCTTAAGATACATTCTGGAATAGTAAAAGCAAATACTAAAACATCATACATTTCGGACAGGAGGAAGTAGTACTCAATAGTGATCTACTGTTTACACCGATTTCAACTCAGTAATTCGATCAGCACAGTATATAATTTTAGTGGAAATATAAATTGAGTAGAGTTTTTTAACAACCTAAATTATACTTCATTAACTTGGAAAATTACTATATTATTTTGTATTAGTATATTTTAAAGAATAAATTTAATATTTAAATAGAAATAATAAAGTAAATTTATAAAAATAACCATGGGAGATGTATGAATAATCCAATATTAATTTTTTTCTATAATTTTTTTTATTTTAGTAGCAAACACCATGGTCACAACTTTTGGACCAATTTTGTTTTCAGTGGACTAAAGGGTTAAACGACAATATATTTTTGTCGTTTTCATGCTAACAAGAACAAATATCAATGTGGATTTATTTGATTTGTCTTTTCTTTTCTTACACTGTATGCGCTTTGGTTTGGATGGGCCCAAAGCAAAGGCTGTCTCTGTCTTTTCCCATAAAAAAAAACAGACTTTTCTTCTCTTCTGTGACTGACTCCCTACTTTTCTTGCCTATGATGAAGTAACCCAAAAATTGGCCATTAGCACATCATTAGTAGTCGGTGTTTTAAAAACCGGCCCCACCTGATAGTCGGACCGGTAAATCGGTGACTCAAAGAGGATTTTGAGTTGATTAAGTTTTTGGACCGGATCTGTAATCGAACCAGAAACAATTCGTCGACTCGGCCTGTTTTTGCAAAACCGGTGACTCGGTCGACCCGCTATCGATCTGACTGGGTTGATGTCAAACCAAAACGGCGTCATTTTGGATTTTTTTATTTATTTATTTATTTATTTTTTATTTTTTTCAATATAGAAAATTTGATGGGCCGGCCCATTACAGGCATGGACCAGCCCATTATAGACACCTGTTCAATCCGGTTTTATTCGGTTCAATCATCTAAGCTCGAACGGTTCGCTGAGTGAACGTTTCATACTGTACCAACGGGTCAATCCGATCGAACCTCGGTCGAACTCCAATTAAACTCGGTTGAATTCGGTTCAACGGATCAGCCATATCGGTTTTTAAAACACTGCTATTAGTAGTACTACTACAAAGTAAAAACCTAACACCACACTATTTTCCAGTGATGGATCCAAGCATGATCAGGCCGATCAGAATATTCTCACTAGCTAAATTATTTGTACAGTTAATTTTTACCTTTCAGTTGAATGAAAAAGTTAATAATGGAGAAAAAATTGAAGAAGTTGAAAGTTCGGTAACATAATTTTAGTGTACTGAACTTTAAAAATATATATTTAAAAATGATATTTTCTTTTGAAGAAATTATATTTTATAGACATTTAATAAATGAATGTGTTAAAATTGAATTTTATACACTTGATGAATATTAAAGAACAAACAATTTAAAAAAAAAATATTTTTTAGAACTATTCGGTAATCCAATCACTATATTAAGTGATGATAATTTCTCCATAAATTTTAAGAGAGAATTTTCATGGTTAAGAAAAACTTAAAAACGAATGGGCTATGTGAAGGCAGCGGATACTTCCATACAACCAAATGTCATGGACCATCCATGGTCCAATAAACTTCTTCTAGGATAGTAGAGTATTTTCACTCTTAATTAAGGTATCGCTAACAATAAACTCGTAATTTATTAATTATTTGGTTATAAATATATCAATAAAAATTTAAATCAGGTACAAATATTACTCTACTTATAAAGAAGAAGAAGAAAGTACCCGGTTAAAAGGAGATTCGGGAATAAAAAATATTTTTAGCATATAGTGTACTCCCTCTGTCTTTTAATAATAGACGCTTTCACTATTTGTACGCATATCAAGGAGGTCGAATGACTCACTATTTGAGATACTTTTGGCCCGAATTTTTTCTCGGAAAAAAAGTACAGACTTTTTTGGGATCAAATAGTGAGTCATCCAGCCTCCTTGAGATGCGCACCGAAACCGTACGCGTCTATTAAAAAAAGGACGGAGGGAGTATATATTACCGATGTACTACATTTTTTATTTGGATCAAGTATCCTATTGTGCAATTGGGGATGTAGGGTCTGCGAGGGTAACAATGGCACGGTATATTCCAGACAAAGTGGTGATTGAAATCCTTGTGAGATTGTCGGTAAAGACGTGTTGCGATTCAGGTATGTTTGAAAGGAGTGGTGATATGGAATTAAGGATATTAATTAAGTTAATGAAAAAGCATAGTCTGTGATCCGTTAAAAAATCAGAGTGAAACAAAAATATTTAAAAACAAAGAGGAATGAATAATTTTGGTTGTGAGAATTAGTGGTGGTGATATTATTGGGATTGGGATGATGATCCTGAGCAGACCCATAAAAGCTTGTGTAGTAGAAATGTGGGTACTGATAATTATGGGTATTATTGTTGTTGTTGCTGTTGTGGTTTTGGGTTTGGGTTTGGTGCTTCAAGTTGCAGAATCCATTATTCATGGCTGCTCTATCAAATGATTTGGAGCACAACTAGTTGTGAAGTTACTGTAGGATTTTCAAGAGTTAATTCAATGGAAAAATCTTGAAGTCATATGAAACTGAAATTGTTGTTTTGACATGCTTGCTTTCCTAAACTCATGCATTGTACTGAATATTCTAATCAAGAATTTTGTTCTATAGAATGAATAAGAACCTGGCTAACTTTGTATGATAGTTAGAAGTATAAAAAAATGCTACTGCAATTCATGAATGCCATATTTTTATTACCCGTGTTACAGATTGGGTGTGTAGAAACTGTTACCTTAGGAGATGAAGAAGCTCGACCTAGAGGAAGTCAGAAAAGTATTCTTGAAAGAAAAGGTCCTCCAACATTTTATTTCTTGATAGAGATGAGAGAGAGGCATCACTGGGTTACGCATCGGGTAAGCCTCTGAACTTATTCTTCTGGGATTGTAAGTTCATATGCACAAATACATAAAGACACCCAGAAATATGTAACCTTTTTTCCCCTCTCATCCAACAGACTGAGAAGAGTGTGGATATGGTGCTTCGTGGGAGAAATCCATTAGTTGAGGTGAACTTTTTAGTTTTAAAGATTGAAGAATTTATCTTCTCTCTGTGCTTTTGATCAGGGCAACCTCTATACCTAGTCAAAGCATTGTTGGTATATGTATTGAGCCAAATTCACATTGCATGTGTTATTAATGAGCTCATTAAAAATTATTGATGACGTTGTACAAATTGAGATGGAAATTTAAAGTAGCACTTAATTCAGTCACAATGCAGTAAAATTCACCCCTTTCTGACTTTAATGAGGTATTGGAGAAATAAGCAATTGACAATGGTATAGGTATAACTTGTATAATTCATTCGACCAGAGATTGTACGTGATATTCAGGTTGTTTGAAAAGCTACATGTGTAGAAGGTGGTCGGAATCTTTTGTTCTTGTAATGTGCTAGGTTATACTTGTGCAGTCAGTAATTAGTCAGGCTTTGATATAAAAGAGAGCACATCAAAGTTGATCCATTATTCATGCTGCTGATAGATTGTTGATGCATGGCATTATTGATTTGATAAGTTGTTGAAAATGCATATTCTACCTCGCTTCGGAAATGGACCATATGTTGTGTTTCCTTTCCTTTTATTTGGTGGGCCTAAATAATCTTCATTCATTGTTCTACTATTGTAGTTCTGAACTGTATAGCTAGTACTACTTACAGGATGCTTAAACTCTGGGATTTTCAGGTAAGGAAAAGGAACAATCAGTTCGGCGTTGAAATAGAAAGGTGGAAGACATGATCTGATAGACATGTAGCACATTTCCTGCCTCCAATTTTAGTGAAGTTGATGAACTCTCTTCCCCGCCCCAGTCGACTACACTATGATATTGCTGGTATTGTCATACTCTGTAAATTTCACATTTTAGGAATGGTGTTATACGAGATCAAGAAGGTCATTTTTTAATTGGTCTGCGGAGGGCTGTTGTAGTGAGCTGTATGTGCAGAACTGGTAGAGCGACACTGGACTGGACTGGGATGAGGATGTTCGCTGGTCAATAACCATACCATATGCTGTGAGGTGCGTTGTTTATGGACTAGAATCTGGATGAATAGTATGGCAGGAGTTTCAATCTAGGGACACACCTTGCTTGAGTTATTTAACTGTCACGACATGTGACATCAAAGTTCAGCTAGAGTAGAAATGTAATATGATTCTATAGTAATACGTGAAATTGGGAGTGCGGAAGCACTTTGGCTACCTTTTTTTAATAATTTTTTTATTTTTTAAAGAAACTTCGCATATCATTAATTAGTACAATCCAAAAATACAAAAGGTCTAACAATCTTAAGGCATTCCCCTTGTAAAACAGAGGCCACATGCTGCACTATAGCAAACCTAGCTAACGTGTAACTACATTTGCAAATCTATTAATATGGAAAATGTAATATTTACAAAAAATAGAGAAGGATAGAATATTCTGCGACACTAATCTTAAATGATTAAGGGGAAGGGTCCCTTAACAACCGGATAACTTATAGCAAGTCAGACGCAACATTTAACTTTTGAATGCCTAGATCAAAAGCCATTTTAATTCCATCCCGAGCCCAATGCTTTTGCAAGTTACATCACAATGAAAAGATAGAGACTTGATGCTACAACGTACATAGTCCTTAACATATTCATTCCTTAAGAACCGCCCTACACTAGTCCCATCCGGGCCAATTACAACATTAGAGGTAAGACTCAACCAACACTCCACCGGTGTCGACCCATTGCTTATGAGTGGCTGCCTACTGCTTTTATCTCTTAAATTCAGATAGGATCCTCCACCACAAAGAACCACATCCTTAGCATGCTTCGCCATCTAAAAACGACCATGAACTCCCCATCCGAAAGGACCTCATGTAGGAGAAGTAGCCAATCCCAAAACGGGGGAGAAGATTCAAGATCAAGAAGGGAAGAGAACACGGCATAGAAGACCAAACTTGATTTGCATAAAAGCACTTGATTTTTAGATGTTCCATACTTTCCGCTAGATTCCCACAACAAGGACACCCGACCTCCACTTGCATCCCTCTACGAACAAGATTACTCGAATGGGTAACGAATCATGAGACGCACATGATAGGAAGTTCTTAAATTTTAGCGGCATAAACAGTCCCCACAACTGATTCCACTACTCATGAGTTCAA
The DNA here is from genome assembly GCA_963691705.1 of Viola odorata. Lineage (NCBI taxonomy): Eukaryota > Viridiplantae > Streptophyta > Magnoliopsida > Malpighiales > Violaceae > Viola > Viola odorata. Next base: position 15,740,282 of record OY829539.1, on the reverse strand, counting down.
TTTAATTCTAGCAAGTGTTGGGTATGTGGAGTCTGATATACCACATCACTAACTTAAGGAATGGAGGCCGGCCCTTTCCCTATAAATAGACTCTCTTGAAATTGTAAAACTAACGAATATTAAGATCAATAATATTTGTGTGGTTTGTGGAGTGCGGCTAGATCGATACCACGCTAATCCCTTGTCTTGTTTATTGTCGTTTATCTTTCTCAATCTAGGTTATCTTTCGGTCTCCTACTCAGGTAATTACTAACAACTGGTAGCGGAGCAAGGTTAGCGAGTAGGAGCGATGGCAGACGATGGGAAGATAAAGATCGACAAGTTTGATGGGAGGGACTTTGGATTTTGGAAGATGTAAGTCTAGGACTTGCTGTATCAAAAAAGGTTGCACGAACCCTTAGAGGAGAAAAAGCTAGAGGCGATGGTTCAGAAAGATTGGGACTTATTGGATAGGCAGGCTCTAGGTGTGATACGATTGACACTGACAAAGAATGTTGCTTACAACATTGTTGGTGAGAAGACTACACACGGACTAATAAAGGCGTTATCAAATCTGTACGAGAAGCCCTCTGCAGCTAATAAGGTATATTTGATTCGTCTATTAGTCAATACAAGGATGAAAGAAGGTGCTTTTATTGCTGATCATGTGAATGAATTTAATTATATACTATCTAGATTAGTTTCCGTTGAGATTAAATTCGATGATGAAGTACAGGCCTTGTTGTTGTTGTCCTCGTTACCTGACAGCTGGTCAGGGTTTGTCACAGCAGTTAGCAGTTCGTCTGAGACTACTAAGCTAACGTTCACAGGAATTCGCGACTCAATTCTTGGAGAAGATATTCATAGGAGGAATTCTGGGGAATCATCGGGCTCCTTGTTGAGTATGGATGGTAGAGGCAGACAAGTTGGGAAGGGGCAGAATTAAGGCGTAATAGATCGAAGTCTAGGAAGAGAGGGAAATCCAAGAATCGCAAGGATATTGTGTGTTGGAACTGTCAAAAGACTGGTCACTTTAGGAATCAGTGTACGGCTCTTGCAGTTCCTAAACCAAAGAAGAATGATGGTAACTCAGTTAACACAGTGGAAGAAGTTAGTGATGATGCGCTGATTTGTTGTGTTGAGTGTTCTATTGAATCTTGGGTCATGGATTCTGGTGCATCATTCCATGCCACTCCAAGCAAGGATTCAATGTTAAATTTCAAATCTAGAAATTTTGGCAAAGTTCATCTTGCTGATGACGAGACTTTAGACATTACAGGTATGGGAGACATCAAAGTCAGAACCTCTTTTGGAATAATTTGGTTGTTAAAAGATATTAGATACGTTCCTGGACTCAAGAGAATGCTGCTCTCTATGGGTCAGTTGGATGAGGAAGGGTATCGTGTTATCTTTGGAAACAGACAATGGAAGGTTGTGAAGGGGAATTTGTTTGTTACTCGTGGTGATAAAGTTGGAACTCTTTATACTATGGAACAATCATGTGACGAGGTTAATGCAGTTACTGATGATGTTGGTCCATCGACTCTTTGGCACCAAAGGCTTGGGCATATGAGTCAGAAGGGTATGAAGCTGCTAGTTTCTAAAGGTAACATTCCACAATTGAAGAATGTGAAAGTTGGATTCTGTGAACCATGTGTGTTTGGGAAGCAGAAACGAGTTACTTTTGCAAAATCAGGGAATGCACCCAAGTCTGGGAAGTTAGAGCTAGTTCATACAAATGTGTACGGACCGACTAAAACTGTTTCCTTGGGAGGATCACGCTACTATGTCACTTTTATTGATGATTCCACTAGAAAGGTATGAGTTTATTTGCAGAAAAATAAATCTGAAGTTTTTGAAACCTTTAAAAAGTGGAAGGCAGAAGTTGAAAACCAGACAGAGTTGAAGATTAAGAGCTTGAAATCAGATAATAGGGGTGAATACAACAGTGGTGAGTTCAAAGCCTATTGTGTAGAACACAGAATTAGAATGATAAAGACTATTCCTGAGACACTGCAGCAGAATGGAGTTGCAGAGCGAATGAATAGGACTTTGAATGAGAGAGCCAAGAGTATGAGGATACATGCAGGATTGCCAAAGATGTTTTGGGTAGATGCAGTTAGTACAATGGCATATCTCATTAACAGAGGACCCTCAGTTCCTTTGGGATTCAAGATTCCTGAGGAAGAGTCGCAGAAGAAAGAGGTAAATCTCTCACACCTGAGAGTTTTGTGGCTGTGTTTCTTATGTGCGAGTTAAAGATTCTAATAGGGATAAGCTTGATCCTAAAGCAAAGAAGGTTACTTTTATTGTCCACGGTTCAGATGAGATAGGGTACTATTTCTGGGATACGTTGAACAGGAAAGTCATTAGAAGCAGAGATGTCACCTTCAATGAGAATACAGTGTATAAGGATAAGCTTGCGGCAGATTCTGAAACTACAAAGAAATAAGAAATTAAAGAGCAGATTGTGTTGGAAGACATTACAGAGGATGTTCTTCAGGGGACAGTGGGAGTTTGGCAAACAGAGATGCTAAGGAGGCAGTCCCAGTTGCCCAGATGTTGTAGTAAGAAGATCAAATAGAGTTTCGCGACCGCCACAAGGATACTCTCCTTCAGCTTATTACTTGCTTTTGACTGAGGATGGTGAACCTGAGAGTTATTCAGAGGCAATGTAGATGGATGAGTCAGTTCAGTGGGAGCTAGCCATGAACGAGGAGATGAGTTCGCTTGAGAAGAATGAGACTTGGTCGTTGACTAAGTTACCAGCAGGAAAGAAGGCTTTGCAGAATAAATGGGTGTTCAAGATTAAAGAAGAACTTGATGGCAGCAAGAGATACAAGGCAAGGTTAGTGGTGAAAGGTTTTCAGTAGGAAAAGGGCATTGACTACAATGAGATTTTTTCTCCGGTTGTCAAGATGACTACTATCAGACTTGTTTTGGGTATCGTGGCTGTAGAGGAATTACATCTAGAGCAGCTAGATGTGAAGACCGTGTTCTTACATGGTGATCTTGAGGAGGACATCTACATGATATAGCTAGAGGGATTTCTAGTAGCTGGGAAAGAGGACATGGTTTGCAAGCTGAAGAGCTTGTATGGTTTGAAGCAAGCACCAAGATAGTGGTATTTGAAGTTTGACAGCTTTATGATGAGGAGTGGGTACACAAGGAGTACTATGGATCATTATTGCTATGTTAAGCAATTTGGTTCATCTTATATTATATTGCTGTTGTATGTTGATGGCATGTTAATCGCAGGATCTAACATGAGGGAAATCAACAAGTTGAAGAGACAGATGTCTCTAGATTTTGAGATGAAGGATTTGGGTCCCTCAAAGCAGATACTTGGTATGAGCATCAGTAGAGACAGAAGTGAAGATACTCTGAAATTGTCGCAAGAGAAGTACATTGGGAAGGTGTTAAATAAGTTTAACCTCCAAGATGCGAAGATTAGAAGTACGCCTTTGGGAGCCCACTTCAATCTTACAAAGAAGCAGTTATGATAACAATACCCCTAGCGACAAGGGGTATTTTCGTCTTATACCCCGCGGTGGGAGAATAAGCTGCTGCTCCTACCGCCCCAGCAGCCTCGAGGCTATCGCCTCTCTCTATGCGATCGAAACTGGGATGGTCGACATCAACGAGGGGGCCCCACACATCACACTGTCATGACACGGGGCGTTATCTCATCCCAGGCCAAATCAGGCATCTCGAGAGGGGCATAGATGTTGCCTTACCTAGGTAACGCCTACCCCCATACCTATATCTAACGCAGCGATAGTGAATTCCTTCATAGGAACTCTAACCCCCCCTGACGGCGCATTAGCACCTTGTGACCAAGATCACGTAGAGATGCTCCATTTTTGCCTATAAATACCTCCGCTAGAAAGGGGGAAGGTAAGCCTAAGATTGCTAGCAAAAGCTCTGCTATTTTACACAGCCATTACTGACTTAAGCATCAGAGTGTTTATGCCGGAGACCCCCTCCGGTGCTGTGCATGTACATCGGACGCCGTGGACGGTCGACCTCAAGAACCATAATCCTCTACTACCCTTCAGCATACAGTCCGAATCTTATCAAATTGGTGCTTTCATTGAGAGCTTTGGTTTTATTAAGTGAGCATCCTTAATAGCCAAGCTCTGTTTCTAAAAATTTGAAGGATTATGGATTCCGACTCAGATCCCGCACTGTCCCAGTCTTCTAGCCTCCCGTTTTCTACTCGTAGGTGACTCTTCCCTTTCGCCACCACTGACGCTTCCATCACGGTGCAAGAAGTTCCACCAGTCATGTCGGATCCCTCTTTTGAGCAAGCAGCGGGAACATTCGCATCTCAGGCATATACTCCTTTATCTCAGATGCCAGGACCCAGTTACTCTATCCCCTATTCGAAGGCACCTACGGTAGATGGTGCAGGCAATCCTCTCACGAATTCAATATCGGCCCTTCGAGCCCAACTAGACCAGCTGACAGAATTAGCCGCCAGATTTACGCCTCATGTTTCAGGACCTAGCGTGCCTTCTCATATAGTCTTTACTCCATCCATCATCGCTGACCGACCACTGTCACCTTGGAAACCTAGAGGCCTTCCTTTATCCCTACCTTTGACATCAGCCCCTGTCGGAGTCATGCAACTTGAGCATAGACGCGCTGAACCGTCCGAACAGCATAGGAGGGAAGCTCCTGTTCTTGAAGGGGAACGATGGGACGGTGAATATAGAGATCATTGGGATAACAGGCGAGATGAGATATTCAGGGACCCATCTCCTAGGCACAGTGAGAGATCGAGTAGCAGAAGACATCAAACTCGAACGCCAAGAAGTCGCAGCCGATCTCCCAGGCGACATCGTGAGTATGATTTTCGAGCTTAGAGGCAGCTTAACGAACCTTCTCCTCCTCGTCAACCGTAGGGGATTCTTGATGATAGCAATGGTCACCCATTCAGCCACCGCGTGAGACATCACCGGGTCAATCGGCATGTAAAACTTCCTGTGGAATCATATGATGGCACAAAGGATCCTATTTCTCATCTCAATAAGGTGAAAGATTTTGTACAGTTTCAAATTCACAGTGACGCCGTGTTATGTCAAATCTTTGTTATGACGCTATCTGGTGTAGCTCGTCTTTGGTTTGAGGGACTTCCGGCAGGTTCCATTGATAATTTTTCCCAACTGGAAGCTAAATTTCGGAGCCGGTTCAGCACGACTGTTCCTATTAGAAAATTGGCGGCAGCATTATTCGATATTCATCGAAAGCCACAAGAATTCTTTAAGGATTTTCTGAGTCATTTTGATCTTGAGATGTCGCTAACACCAGGGGTCACCATTGACTTCGCTGTAGAAGCTTTGAAACGTAATTGCCATTATGGAAAATTACGAGATACTTTGATGGTGGACCCACCGTTGACTTTAGACGCGTTAAGACTGAAAGCTCACAATTATACGAGAATGGAGGAAGAAGAAAACAGGGAACGAATTCAGAGTATACCCTAAGATACGCATCCAGCCCCCAACGTCCGCGTTAGCGCAACCCCTGATACACAACCAATCGATGATTATGGGCAGCGAAAAGACCACATTCCTAGAACCTCAAATCGGCAGAGGGGTAACTTCTCGAGAGGAAGATTTGGGAATTCCCCTACCAGGAGGCAAACGGATCCACCCAAGGGGCGAATATACGACCCTGACCTTTCTTCCCTCATACTTCCAAGAGCAGAAATTTTGGCGATAGTTCAGCAGCAAAACCTGCCTATCCGTTACCCAGCTCCTGTGAAACCAGGAGTAATTATGGGAGGAAGGGAAAATGCATTCTGCAAGTTCCATAAAGTTAAATGACACTCCACGGACATGTGCAGGGAGTTGAAATTAGCGATAGAGCGCTTGGTCGAAGAAGGATATCTCGAGGAATTTACCACCAAAGTAAGGGAGGAAGTCAGGAACAATCCAACAGATAAGGCGATTGGCGATAGGCAAGCGCCCCCTTACGCCACGGGAGCCAACGCCATCCCTATCGGAAGAAATAAAGAAACATTTATGGTTAGCGAGGATGATGTTCCTATGATCAATATTATAGCGGGAGACACTCCATATTTCGATGAATCCACGACGTCAGCACCAGCAACTGGTGACAAACGAAAGAGAGAAAACACGTCAGTGAAAAGTGAAGCAATAAGTGCGTTAGATCGAATGGTGCTATCGTTCTCCGAAGAGGATGAGAAAGGCGTTTTCTATCCACACAACAATGCGCTAGTAGTCACACCCGTTATCGGCAATCATAGAGTCAGGAGAACCCTTGTTGACAATGGGAGCACGGTTAATCTGTTCTCGCTTGAAGCATACAACCTGATGAAGCGTCCCGACAGTGAGATAACACCTTTAAAAAACCAATAATTGGAGTAGACGGGGTCCCAATCCCGGTGGCAGGAGTTATATCATTACCAGTATACTTTAGAGAGGATACGTCCAAACGGTCGGAGGAACTATTGTTCCTGGTTGTAGACCTGTCATTGCCTTACAGCGCCATACTCGGGCGGCCATACCTCTACCGCTTTGGAGCTGCGATATCGCAAAAACATCTAAAGATGAAATACCCTTCGTGGGATGGGGTGGTCTCGATCAAAGGGGACCAGAAGTTAGCTGCCCAGTGTTATTTACTCATGACCCAATAGAGTTGCGATCGTTACGTGTGCGTAGTAGATGATCCCTTCGAGGATAGAGAGGAAAAGCACACTCAGCCAGTAGACAACATGAGGCCAATTCCTGTTAACGGAGTTAAAGAAGTGAATTTTTTGGTTAGCGAAAAATTGAACGCAGAAGAAAGCGCATAACTAGCTCGATTATTGAATAAATGTAAAGGAGAGTTCGCGTGGAAGCCAGCTGATATGCCTGGAATTTTGCGTGAAACAGCAGAACATCGACTCAACGTTAACCCTAACGCTAAGCCTCTTCAGCAAAAACGGCGAGCTTTCTCTCCAGAAAAGATGATAGCCATCGAGAAAGAGATATCAAAACTCATGGATGCTGGCTTCATCCGAGAAGTCCAGTACCCAACATGGTTGGCTAATCCTGTCCTAGTCCCAAAACCTAACGGAGATTGGCGTATGTGCATTGACTTCACTGATTTGAACGACGCCTGTCCCAAAGACTGCTATCCTCTTCCTCGAATCGATCAGTTGGTCGACCAAACCGCTGGGTACGCCTATCTAAGCTCGTTAGATGCCAACTCAGGATATCACCAAATTCCCATGGCCGTGGAGGATGAAGAAAAGACCGCCTTCATCACGCCAAAGGCCACCTATTGCTACACAACAATGCCGTTTGGACTGAAAAATGCCGGGGCAACATTCCAGCGCATGGCAAATAAAGTTTTTGAGAAGCAGATTGGGAAAAAGGTGGAGGCCTACGTGGACGATATACTTGTCAAAAGTCGAAGCTTTGAGGACCATGCGGCTGATTTGGAAGAAGTTTTCAACGTGATGAGAGAATACAAGATGAAGTTGAACCCCCGAAAATGCATGTTTGCGTTTCAAACAGGCAAATTCTTAAGCTACATGGTCAGCCAGAAAGGCATCCAGCCTAACCCTTTGAAAGTAAAAGCGATTCAGGACATGATATCTCCTCGAACCGTCAAGGAAGTGCAAAAGCTCACAGGATGCATCATTGCGTTAGGACAGTTTATCTCCAAACAAGGTGAAAGATGCCTACCCTTCTTTAAATTCATTCGCAGGAGAGCCCCTTTTGGGTGGACAGAAGAATGTGAAGAAGCATTTGCCGGCATAAAAGCCTACCTCTCGTCTGACCTGGTGCTGACAAGACCTGAACCAGGCGACGCTTTATACTTGTATCTAGGTGTCGCCGATGAGATGGTCAGTGCTGTCCTTGTACGAAGCGATAGACATATTCATCGCCCCGTATTCTTTGTCAGTCACATACTGAAAGATGCCGAATTGCGGTACACTCACATTGAGAAAGTAGCGTTTGCCCTCGTGCAAGCAACACGGAAGATGGATCGGTACTTCCAAGCTCATCCTGTTATAGTACTCACTGATCAACCATTGAGGAAATTTTTTAGGAAACCTGAGTTTTCAGGAAGAATGCTGATTTGGGTAATCGAACTTGAGCAATATGGGTTGCAGTTTAAGGCCAGACCGTCCATCAAAGCCCAAGCGTTAGCAGACTTCATAGCAAAATGCACATTTACACAAGGGCTACTGGTGGACCCACAAGAAGAGGAAGTGGAAGACTCAGATCTCTCATCCCCAGACACTTACAGTGATACATGGATCATCCACGTGGACGGAGCCAAAAATCAAGAGTTAGCTGGCGCTGGAATTTTCATGATTGGACCTGATGACATACAGATGCGCTATGCCATCAGAATTTTACAACCGCTGTCCAATAACGCGGCTGAGTACGAAGCGTTACTAGCAGGACTAAGAATAGGCAACAGTTTCTTCATTGAAGCTCCGCACGACGCAGGAACGATGCGCGATCCACAGCTAAAGATACGGGGGGACTCTAAACTGATAATAGATCAAGTCTTGGGAAATTCCCAAGCCCGAGAACCTATCATGATCCAATACCTTGCAAAGGTAAAACGTGAGCTAATAGAGACACAGGAAAAAGGCATTCAAGTCTGCTTCGAGCATATTCCTCGGGAAGATAATAGTGAGGTTGATAATCTCGCTAAAATGGCAGCTAACCCGGTAGCTTCCATACCCAAAGATATGCACTACGGTGAGGTACCAGTGCCCTCATTCATGGAAGAACAAGTGTCTCTTTGTGTGGAAGAGGTGGAGAGTGATGGGAGAATCCCGGTTGTGAAATATTTGAAACATGATGAGCTGCCAGTGGATAGCACCGAAAAGAGGAAAATTTTGAAACAAGCGGCACGGTGTACATACTACAATGGGGAGTTGATTCGAAAATGTTTCTCTCATCCAGCTGCAAAGTGCATAACAGAGCAGGAAGGCCTCCATACCTTGCGAGAAATCCACGAAGGAATATGTGGCATGCACGTGGCTAGTGACACCCTAGCAGCACAGGTCTTTCGCTCAGGATTCTACTGGCCCACCATTCGCAGAGACTGTCACAACTTTGTGAAATCTTGTAAAAAATCTCAGAAATTGTTGCCCCTTGCCCGTTTGCCAAATGGGGAATCGATATTTTGGGCTCGTTTCCAAAAGCCAGGTCCCAACTAAAATTTTTAGTCGTGGCGGTAGATTATTTCACGAAATGGGCAGAAGTAGAGGCGGTAGCCAACATTACCACGGAAAAAATTTGGCGTTTCTTCAAATATCAAGTCATAATGCGATTTGGGGTACCTCGCATATTGGTCAGCGACAATGGAACGCAATTTACGAGCCAATTTTTCAGAAATCAGTGCGCGAAATTCCAAATCGAATAGAGATTCTCTTCTGTTGCGCACCCGCAAACCAATGGTCAGGCGGAAGTGACCAATCGCAGTATCCTCAGTGGCATCAAAAGGAACCTAGAAGGTTTTAAAAAGAAATAGGCAGACGAGCTGCCGTACGTAATGTGGGCCTATCGCATGACCGTCGAAACTACCACAGGAGAAACCCCCTTTGCGTTAGCCTTTGGCACAGAGGTTGTCACGCCGGTAGAAATTGGCACCTTGAGCCTTCGAGTGGCATATTTCAACGAAGAAATAAATGAAGAAAGGTTACGTGCTAACCTTGATGCGCTACCAGAGGTACAAGAGGCGGCTCTCTTGAAAACCTTGCATTACAAAAGAAAAATGGCGCAATATCATAACAGGCAAGTCAAAGAGCGACTGCTCAAAGCGGGAGATTTAGTGCTTAGAGACAAGCGAGTGTCAGGGCAACGGATGGGAAAAATCAGCCCAAATTGGGACGGGCCATATCGCGTCAACCGCGTCATCGGAAAGGGAGCGTATCATTTGGAAACACTTAACGGTACTCCCTTACCAAACTCCTTGAACATAGCCCATTTGAAACTATATCATGCTAGAAGCTAATCTCTCCTGTTTGACATTGTTAACATTACTCTAACGCATGAATGAAAGGAATTTCTTGTGTACATTGTGGCCAATCATATACAGATAACGAAGAATGACAGGAGTGAAAATCCTATCCTTGTGATGGCTGGTCCTGATCAGACAACTCACTAAGACGAGGCACGCCCTGGCATAAATAGCGTTGGGAGTGAAAATCCTATCCTTGTGGTAACCGTGATAACACAGACGACCCATTAAGACGAGGCACGCCCCAACGCCCTCGGGAGTGAAAATCCTATCCTTGTGGCAACCGTGCTCACATAGACGGCCCATTAAGACGAGGCACGTCCCGGCATCCTTGGGAGTGAAAATCCTATCCTTGTGGTAGCCGTGCTCGCACAGACGGGCCATTAAGATGAGGCACGCCCCAAGGAGATAGTAACTCCATCCTGGAAGTGAAAATCCTATCCTTGTGGTAGTCGTGCTCACACAGACGGACCACTAAGACGAGGCACGCTCCAGGAACGCGAGGTTTCAACGCTTGGGAGTGAAAATCCTATCCTTGGGATGGCTGGTCCTGATCAGACGGCTCACTAAGACGAGGCACGCCTCAAGCCGATCGTTGGCATTTGAAACAAAGAGAGATATCCCAGCTAGTAACCGAGCGGTTGATACTTGGTGAAGTTGGGCTGGAGAGATGTCTCTATCGCAACAGCAACAATATCATAAATAAACTTAGCAAGGCTAAGTGATCCCCCTAACAACAAAGGGCAGCATCAAGCTATACGCAGCATGAGTGGAAATAATAATAATTTTGTTCTTTGGAACATCATCAAAGAAATAATGATAATGCAGAATTAAATTCCTGATTCTCAACAGAGAAAAAGCATGTAAAGACACTACAAGAAAGCCTTCCTCAGAAAACGAGCTATTGTGACTGTCGCAGAAGCACTAAGTCTCTAAAGACAGAAATACTTTGGCAACCGTGAATGGCGTGTGCATGCAAACGCAACGGCTGATTAACCGCATAAGGTACGATGACCACATTATTGTGATCTTAATGTTAAAGCCTACTAACCATGTTATAGTAGTAATATCATAAGACAAGACCAACAAAGAAATTATAGACAAAAAGCAATGGCTTGAAGAAAAGTTGATACCGTCAGAATTACAAAATATCCTCACAAGGATAGACAAAGACATATCAACAGCAAAAATCAAAAAGCAAAGTGCGAGGCCTAAGAAGCAGCTGACGCGTCGTTTCCTCTTTGCTTGGCGGCCTTTGCACTGTAGAAATCCTCATCGGATACATGTGAGGACCTCTCCTCAAAATATGCAGAAAGAATGTCAATCTGAAGGCGGTCCACCCCGTAATGGCGTATGAAGCCCTCAGACATAAGCATTGCTCCCTCCTTCAGATACCAACGGCATTTCTCAGCAGAAAGGCTAAGATCGGCAGCTAATTCAGTGTTTCTCTGCCTTTCTGACGCTAGCCTAGCCTCTTCCTCAGAAAGACGTGTGCTTAGAGTGGCACCCCTCTGTTTTTATTCCCCTAACGCGAGCCTGGCAGCCTCCGCCTCTTGCTTAGCAGCATTAGCCTCTTGCCTAGCCGCCTCTGCCTCTTGCTTGGCAGCCGTCGCAGCATCTAAAAGACCTTGACGCTCAACCATCAATCTGTCTATTTCTCTCTGCTTGTTCGCTGCCTCCGTAGCGTTAGCCTCATCCATGTAATGAGCATGGCAGAAGGAAGAAAACACCTGAGAGCGAAGGAAATCCATGTGCCCCTGGTGACTCTTGGCTAAAAATACATCCCTCTCCCCTTGATGCGACATTATTCGAGCCGCCAATAGAGATGTAGATGTAAGAACAGCCTCAGCGCTATCAGTCTCCAAGGCTTGAAAAGCTTTCTCTCTAAATCCAGCCAAGTTAACCTGATGAGTGGGAAAGCTGGGAGGAGCGTACGGAGTAACACCAACTATAAAGTTAGAAGCAGAATTGCCCCTCACGGCAGCAAGCGGGGACAAAGGAACAAAAGATAGTACAGGAGGAGAAGGAGGGCGGTCAGCAGAACCCTCTACAGTAGAGACAAAAGACTCACCACTACCGATTGTCTCAAAACCCAGCATGTCTAAGCTAAAACCTACAGCCCTAGAGGTAGAATGGAGTGGAGAGTCAGCAAAAGCATGGGGATCGATAGCAGGGCCAACACCTTGAGGCTGCCCGAAAGGTACGCCACCCCCGGTGGAAGTCGTCAAGGGTGGATTAACGCCGGATGACAACGGGCTACTTTGAAGGTCCTGGCGAACCTTCTTTCGGTGCTCGGCAAGCTCACTCACAAATGACATGTCTTCGTGAGGAAGAGAATGAGTGGAAGTAGTGCCAACTTCCTAAGAAAGTGAATTACAATAAGGAAACGCCAAAAGAACGAAGAAAGCAGGAGGGGCAATAGATAGAGGTACCTGAGCAGAAGGGGAAAGCAAAGGAATCCCGATAGGAATCAAACCAGTAGACACTTCTGAAGAAGTGGTAGCCTGAGAAAGAGCAGGGGGCACGACAATTGCCTTTTTTCTTCTCTTCCTTCTTGTAACGTGCGCTCGCGAAGACAACGCTTGAACAGTGCCGACAGTGATGGTAGCTCCTTGAGAAAGTGGCGAGGCTAAAGTAACACCGGTAGCCCCACCTTCAGCGGTAGCGGCGGCGGCAACCTGGTTCCTTCTCACTTGCTCCCTTCTCTTTTTCCTCCGAATGTATTCGGGCTCCCAACCGGGCGGAACCACTATATAGTCATGAAAAAATGTTAGCATTAGCGTTTCCCAGCAACGCGAAGAAAGAAGGGTAAATGCTCACCCATTTTACACTCTGTAACTGCCACTCCGTTTGCCACTTTACGAGTGTCAACGCTAAAGTCCATTTGGAGCAGCGTCTTTAACCAACTATCCTCCAGGTCGGAGAGTGGTTTTCTGCTACCCAGGCCCCATCTTTAATTTCCTCGTTGAAACCGGTCCTCCAAAAAGGCTCGGGCAGGTTAGCAACAAAAAATTCTTCTTTTCAACGAGGAACAGAAGACTCGATACCCATAAGTTTCCAAGTTAAGGGCTTCAGTGAGTCATCGTTGATAACTATTGACATACCTCCTAGAGTATTTTAGTCCTGACAGGGGGTACTGTCACCTTCAGCTACTGTAGGGCATGCCTGGCCTCCTACTAGTCCTGCTACCGAGGGGTGGTCGACGTCAGCCGGGGGGGGGGGCATCCAGCACGATATGACGCCTATTCCCACCCCCGGTAAGCACACAAGCGGCATCAAGCACACAAGCGGCATCTACTCGGCGTTACCCCATGGCACCCAAGCGGTACCTATTAGAGATGACACCTCTCTACTTGATCTCCTATAAATACCCCCCTAGGTAGAAAGGGGGGGGGGGGCTCTCTCTCACTAGACACTACTCTCTCTCTACTCTTTCACTCTCTCTCACTACGACTACTGACTTGATCGTCGGAGTATCTGCGCCGGGGACCCCCTCAGAGGAGAAGATCACCAGGATCCTTCCTACCCCGGGTACAATCTCATCCGATTATTATCAATCGTCATAACAGGGTGATATTGATATTACCCCCTTACGAGAATACAATTGGAAAATATCATGAAGCAACGCTAGCGAAGGGGACTCAATCCCTTTGAACCGACATAACGCCGGAAAAACACTAACAACGTAAATTGCGTTAGGACTCAGTTGGGCCGGATTCAAGTCAGAATCGGCCAGTAACAATTTTACAAGCGGGTCAAGGGGAAGCTAAAACCCATGGTCAAACAGCTTGGCATACAATATCCTAATATTATCAGGCAATACGCTATTAAGGCGGAGAGGGTCGGAAGCAACACTAACAGAATAACCCCGAGGGAACTAAACATTGAAGTTAGATAGACAACGATGAACTAGGGGCAAAGTGTAAAGAGAAGTGGGGGTATTATTGATTTTCTCCTCCCCGACAGATTTTTGGGAACTTTCCTCCTTAGCAGATTTTGAAGAACGAGTCTTCGCCATAACCAGTAAAAAGAAAAAGAGAGTAAAATAAGGAATTAATGCGTGTAACTTCATGAAAGAAACCCCAAGAATCCCAGAACAAAGAAGAAGGAGTGGCGTGGGTTATTTTCAGGAGGAAGCAGTGAGTGAAGAAGGAGATAAAAAAAAAAGGCGGGGAAAAACATCATATATAACCCTAAAAAGGGTTGAGAAGGCGTGACCAGTTAATAACTGACACATGGCAAGGTAGCATGACGAAAGGATGCGACACGCGCGAAGGACACAACTTTAAAAGAGAGACGCTTTAGTCCTTGCTACTCCCTAGAAGGTGCCTATCTCAAACGCTTCATCACAAGAAAGACACGTGTCCCTTCTCATCATTACTTTTCAATCGCATTAATGAGGGGATTCATAGCATTTAATGCTCTAAAAAGCAGCACCAGCTCTGACACGCGGTCTCAAGAAATGGCGCGATAGCAGAAAATGTCAGCAAAGCATGAGCAACATCGATAATATATCAAAACCCAACATTTGAGGGAAAAACAACAATAATCTCATGGCGTTAGCATTATTACAAGAATAACAATGTCAAATGTCTTTGGGGAGCGATTGATCGAAGAATAAAAAAATACAGATGAGAAGAGGATAGTAATCAAGAGAAAGGCCGTTACGCGCTACCGCCACCACCGTCACCAGACTTCCCTCCCCCTAAGGCAGACGCATCGTCTCCATTTTTATTAACCTTGTCTATTATGGCAGAGGCACAATCGGCAACCTTGGCCGGACTGAAGGAATCGCTCCCGAAATGGGCAGCGAGCCTAGAAGTGAGGGCCTCCAGAACCTTCTTTTTCCAACGCTCCATCCTTAGTGGAAGCCTAGAAAATTCCTCGTCTCGAGCCAGCATCTCTTCACGAAGAAGAAGATTTTTCTTCTTTTCCAAAGCTAACTCTGCCTTCAGAACATCGACTTTCGCTTTCCCTTTAGATTTTTCTCTGTTCAGCTCCTTCTGTGAATCGTCGTAAAGACGGGTCAACAACCTCGTTTGGTCTAACGACCGGTCAAGCTGCACCTTCTGAGCACACATGGTGCGGGAACAATAGGGATACACCCAGGAGGGAAAGTGATACCGTTTTCCTCCAGTTCAGCGTTTAAAACCACATCACAGGAGAAAATACTGGATGAGTGTACGATTTCTGGATCCACGGGTCTCCAGAGAAATCACCTGGTTCTAGTCACAACCATAATAAGCTAATGAACAGAAAATCTGAAGGGATGAAGTGATACCTTGAAAGGAAAGATCCGCAGGTAAATCGGCGAAGGGCGGGGGACGGACGAGAACCTTTTCCAGAGAAAGTGCAGAGAAGAGAGAAAACTTGAAATGAGGGCAAAAAGTATTAGAAAGAGAAGATAAGCCCTTTTAAAGGACCAAATATCACTGCATTAATTGAACTACCAGTCGCGCGAGGACACGTGTAAAAGAAATGGGCCACGTGGAATCGTGCTCAGAAGTTAGAAGCAAGCAGTTATTCACCACGACCTACCAAACAGCAGTTAATGATTGGCCGAGCCAAAACCATCGCAGAACGCTTGACTCAGTAAGGCTAACACCTCCGTATCAGTCATCAATAAAATAAGACAGTGGTAAGAAGAAGAAAACATCAGTTTATTTATTAAAAGCCATACGGCATCTACAGCGCACCTAACGCTAGGCCACTAATCCTCATCAGGCCAGTACATGTCATAGTAAAAGACGTCGTCGTCATCCGAGAGCGGAAGGCCTCCATTGTAAGGAGGAAAAGGTTCGTCAACCCTTTTTTCCTTACCTAGCAGCGCCGAGCTCGGCCCGTCTGCAACGTTAGCAACCGTTGCCTCAGAATCTGTGTCATGAAGAGAATCTTTTTCCAAGACGAGATTGACAGAAGGAAATTATCCGTTATCCTTGTGGAGCAAGCAGAAGGAACGTTAACCGCCTTGGAGGTTTTCTTCCTCAGCCTTTTGCGGCCCTTCCGGCGGACTGGCGGCCTCCATGGGGGCGACGGAGGAGGATGATCCGAATCGAGTGAAGTTGGAGGAGTCAGCGGAGAGTCACGCGCCGTAGTATCAAGGAAATAGGAATCTACCATTGATTCACAAGCAATCTAGGAAAAGAAATAAGAAGAAGAAGGTGAACAGGAAAAGGGAAAGAAAACCACATTAAATAGCTGAGACAAAAAGATATCCCGGTCTCTTTGTGTGTCCCTTGAAAGCAATAAGTACACCTAGAGAAGAACAACCATAATTACAGAATCTGATATGGTGCACGCAACTGTTCGAGAACTGCGCCAATGAAAAGACACCAAAAAATAACCCAATCACCCACCACGGGGAGTGCGGCGCAAGGAGTGATCGAGTAGACATTTATTGCTAATTCGGGCATCAAAGCACTTCATTTTAGAGAAGACTCATTTTTGGTTGGGCTTATAACAACCGTACCTGACTAGAGCAGCAAACAGCAAGAGATCAAAGGTAGAAGACAGAACAATAATTAAAGCGACATTTTATTTAATTATGGCCTGAACGGCCTAAGCGCTCAAGCGCGTACACAGAAATTATAAAAACAAAGGGACAACGACTAAGAGTCAATCATGGGACCCAACCTCATCGTCCTCAAGAGCAGCAGGGATGTCCCTTAGAGCATCCGCCACTAAGGACAGTTCGGCGGAGGAAACCCTCATACCCTTCAAGCAGCACACCAACAGATCTTTCCTATGATGCAGCATAGTAATGGTCACCTCGATGCGGGAGATCGCAACACCCAGCTTTGACACATTCTATATAGGACTGAAATCCTCCGTAGAAGCAACTCCTTGTCTGGACAACAAAGGAGTCATCATTCCCTGAAGCTCCAGGACATCCTCAGAGGTTTTAGTCAGCATGGTCTCCAGGAAACTGATGTCAGACTCAGCAAGGTTCTTCAGGCTGTGCGCCTTCGAGATCAGAAAGTTCTTCGTAAGATCATCTATAGTAAAAAATCAGAGGAAGTGCAGAAACGGTCGTGAAAAAAGTAGCGCGACAAAAAGACAATTTATAGGCTAGAGAAGAATGACGGTTGGAAGAAACATATTTCTCGACAAATAGATCATCTCTACGTGTGAAAACCAGTTGACTTGGCAAGAGTAAGGATGAAGCGGTAGCCCTTGGTAAACACTCGGGCTCATTTTCGGTTGGGCTTATGATAACAATACCCCTAACGACAAGGGCATTTTCATCTTATACCCCGCGGTGGGAGAATAAGTTGCTGCTCCTACCGCCCTGGCAGCCTCGAGGCTATCGCCTCTCTCTATGCGATCGAAACTGGGATGGTCGACATCAGCGAGGGGGTCCCACACATCACACTGTCATGACACGGGGCGTTATCCCATCCCAGGCCAAACTAGGCATCTCGAGAGGGGCATAGACGTTGCCTTACCTAGGTAACGCCTACCCCCATACCTATATCTAACACAGCGATAGTGAATTCCTTCATAGGAACTTTAACCCCCCCTGACGGGCGCGTTAGCACTTTGTGACCAAGATCACCTAGAGATGCTCCATTTTTGCCTATAAATACCTCCGCCACAAAGGGGGAAGGTAAGCCTAAGATTGCTAGCAAAAGCTCTACTACTTTTCACAGCCATTACTGACTTAAGCATCGGAGTGTTTACGCCGGAGACCCCCTCCGGCGCTGTGCAGGTACATCGGACACCGTGGATGGTCGACCTCAAGAACCATAATCCTCTACTACCCTTTAGCATACAGTCTGAATCTTATCAAGTTACCTCAAACAGATGAAGACAAGGAAGAAATGGCTAATGTTCTGTATGCATCTGCAGTTGGTAGTTTGATGTATGCTATGGTGTGCACGAGACCAGACATTGCTCATGCAGTGAGAGTTGTTAGCAGGTTCATGTCTAATCCTGGGAGAGAGCATTGGGAGGCGGTTAAGTGGCTGCTATGCTACTTGAAAGGTACCTCTAAGGTTGCATTATATTTCCGCAGAAAAGATGTAATCTTGGAAGGATTCACTGATGCAGATTTGGGTGGTTGCGAGGATACAAGGAAGAGTACTATGGGATATACTTTCACTTTGGGTGGCACAACAGTTAGTTAGATGTCTCGACTACAAAAGAGTGTTGCTCTTTCAACCACGGAAGCAGAGTACATGGCTATTTTAGAAGCCAGCAAGGAAATGATTTGGGCAAGAAACTGGAAGACAATGCTCTGTACAACGACAGTCAGAGTGTCATTCTTCTTGCGAAGAATCATGTGTTTCATGCTAGGACAAAACATATCCAGTTGAGATATCACTTTATCAGGGAGTTGATTAGTGATGGTACTTTGTCCTTGAAGAAAATCCTTGGATCAAAGAATCCATTAGATATGCTGACCAAGGTGGTTACTAAAGAGAAGTTGAAGTTTTGCGTAGCTTCAACTGGCCTTCAGAACTGATTGTTGAAGAAAGCTCAGCACATATAGAGTTGCTTAATGCTGTTGGGTTTTACTAGAGTTACATGAGTGAGAGTGGACCTGTGATCAGTCTCGAAGTGGGAGATTGTTGGGTATGTGGAGTCTGATATACCACATCACTAACGTAAGGAATGGAGGTCGACCCTTTCCTTATAAATAGACTCTCTTGTAATTGTAAAACTAACGAATATTAAGATCAATAATATTTGTGTGGTTTGTGGAGTGCGGCTAAACCGATAATACGTTAATCCCTTGTCTTGTTTATTGTCATTTATCTTTCTCAATCTAGGTTATCTTTTGGTCTCCTACTCAGGTAATTCCTAATAGCAAGAGCATAACGTGATACCCGCTCTTAACAAAGTAATGTCCATCTTTAGTAAATCTCCAATAAAGCATGTCAGAGGCAAGGAAATGACTAAAAGGGAGCGATTCTATACTTTCTCGCTCTGTCGGATAAAAAAAGATTAGCAATCCAAGTTTCCATCTCCGAAGCTCATGATCTATTAGAGTGGAAACCTTTGAGTCCGGTAGCTAGAATGCAATCTTATAATGAATCACCCTATCCCCACAACTTGGTAACCATGCACCCCCCAATGCGGATACGTTCCTCATTCCCCACCCTGTACAAACACCCTTTAGATAATACTTGTCGGCCTGCAAAATGACTTCGCCAGACAAACTTGGTCGACTTCCCACTGTTGTCATCCTGAATTCCTCTTAAGGATAATACTTTGCTTTAAAGACCCTAGAAACTAGAGATTGCAGGGATTGTCAAAGCCAAATTAAATTCCCAAAGTTTCTGAAATCCTATTCCGCCATCATTTTTCGACCTACACAAAGAGGCCCCACCAAAACATTTCATCACACACTGGAATAAGCATCTTAAAACAACTCATAAGGTAGGTATGGTCGCTTGACAAGTAGACTTGATTAGGATCTCCTTCCCATCCTGAGAGTTTTTTCTCCTTTCACCCCGCTAATCTTTTACATAACCTCTCTCGAATTGAAGAGAACTTCCCATCTTGACCGACAGAAAGGCATAGGTAAACCAAGATATTTTAAATGGAGGTCCACAACCGTTAAACCCATCATATTATGGACAATTTACTTTACTTGCTACACTCACATTCTGATTAGAAGAAACATCTGACTTATCATAATTTATCCACTATCTAGACGTGAACTCGTACACTCACAGAAGCCTTGCATGAAAATCAATATCGCTCAGTTCAACGTTGACAAAGAGCAACCAATCATCCGTAGAGAACAAATGACTAATCACCCGACCCTGCCTGCCCATCCGAAATTCATTCAACCCCCCATGCTTAGTAGCTTTCCTAGTAAGGCTGATAAACTCAGCGTAGAGGATGAATAAGTATGGTGAAAGAGGAACCCTAATATGATGTATTTTGTGCACATTTTCCCTTCATTTCCTAACCCTTTTCGGATCTTGATGCTACTGATTTGCTTCTATTTCTTTACTTTGAGCATATTTGGGCTTTAGGAGAGGAAATTCTAGAAAGATACATTATCTGCTGGGTTTTGACGGATGTTGAGCATCTAGGCCTAGTTGTCGAGCGCTGCAGGTGCTTACAACTCCGACACACAAAAGGAAATTCCCGAAGAGGATCTCCAGCGGATTCAAAATCCCATTCCCCGTGGTCTTCTATTCCAGCAAGGATTTTATTTCCATCTTTTGTAATTCTATTAGGAGTAGAATTCCCTTTTTTATATTTTCCACTTTTAAGACTTCCTATTTTGTAGTCTATTTAAGGCTTTTAGATCTAGGGTTTTGGAGGCTCTCTCTTCTGCCTCTTCTCCGACTTTGGAGAGTTGCACAACAACTCCTCTCTCCTCTTCTTCTCTTCTTCTTCCTCTTCTTTTATTTTAATATTTACTATTTTCTTTATGTTAACTTGGTGGAACTAATCTCAATTTTCTAGTAAAGACAATTGAAGGTTTTTGATTCATTCGACTGCGAGATCAGATTGTGCTTAATATATTTATGTGCTTGTATTTATTTATTATTTAAATGTCAATATTTCTTGTGCTTGATTTGTGATCTGATCAGTCTGTATCTTGCCCTTGCTGTTTACCGCAATCTCTGTAGTAATAACTAACGTGAGGCTACAAAGTAGAGTAGGCAACCAGATCAGAGTCATTAGGTTGCTAGTCCGATCAGACTAGAATAAATAACTAATTAGGGTAGTGCCTTGAACGTATTGAGTGTCTCGCCCTAGGTGTGTCTTTCCTCCTCTTCATGGGCATCAAAGTATTATCTCCATAAATGTACCTTGGAGGACGATAGATTGTCAAGGTTACCCCATAAATGTACCTTGGGGTAACTTCTCTTATGAAGGAAAGCAGGGGACCTAAACGTACCTGGACCCTATAGCACATCTATAAGTCAGGAATTGAATATTGTCGAATCTATGATCGGTCGAATTGAAATCATAACTGGATATTTTTCTTTGCTAGGAAAGCTTTCTCTTATTTGTTTTCTTATTTATTCTGTAGTTAGTTTAATTATTTTTAAATCTCAAATCCAAAACCCCCCATTGTTTCTTTTATTGTTTTTATTTTATATCTGGCCTTGTCTAGTTTACGTCTTCACCATTCTCTATGGATTGAACCTCTTACCACTATCTTCAATCTTTTTTGTAGCGAGTGATAAGTTATAATTATTTTTGACGGCTTCTACAACCGATCAAACCCCTAATGGAAACCCTTCTCTAGCCGAAAGGACTTCCCTAGATCTCCATACGATATCGAGGAAACACACCTCATTACTAAATCCACCCACTGGGCACAAAATCCCATTTGTCCCATCACTGCTTCTAAAAATGACCATTCAATTCTATCATACGCATTACTCATTTCTAGCTTGATATTTATCCACCCTTTACAAGAATAATTGCTATGCATAAAGTGAAAAACTTCTTGAGCAACAATAGTATTATCAGTAATCTTCCTTCTTCAAATAAATGTGCTTTGATTTTGCGACACAATACTCGATAGTAAAGTCTTAAGCCTATTTGCCATAGCCTTTGTAATCAACTTAAAAAAAACATTACATAAGCTAACAGGCCTAAATTGGGAGCAATCAATTGGATTAGACACCTTAGGTATTGATAACAATCAAGACAATCCCAAGGACATTGCTGTAATTATGACCCCTGCCGAGGGCGGAATCCTATAAGCCTATCGGACAGTTAAGCTATCGCTACTAGACCGTGAGGTGTTTTCTGGGATGGTCGACATCAGCGGGGGGGAGGGGGGGGGAGGACTCACGCGACTCTGGACGCACGACATCATCCCATCCCAGGGGACCCATGGAGTTATCGCCCCCGACATCATCATGGGTATCGCCCCCGACACCATCCTCAGAGGCATCGCCCATGACGTCACCTCAGGTATCGCCCATGACGTTATCCCCAGGTATCGCCCGTAACATCATCTAGAGCGGTATCTCCCCAGGATATCGCCTTTTCCCCAGATATCGCCCCCAGCGGCCGAAAAACTACCTACAAGACCCTCTGCTATTTTTGAACCACTTACTGACTTAAGCATCGGAGTGTCTACGCCGGAGTCCCCCCTCCGGCGCTTTGCAGGTGGATCCGACGTCATCTACAGCACCTCCGACTAACAGTAGACATCGTCCCGATCGTCTTGAAGATCGAATCTTATCAAATTGGTGCTCTCGTTGAGAGCCTTGGTACATTAAGTGAGCGTCCTTAATAGACAAGCTCTGTTTTACCCAGAGATCGGAACTATCATGACTTCTGAATCGGAGCTGGCGCGACCCTCATCCTCTAGTCTCCCTTTTTCGATTCGTAGACAGTTATTCCCTTTTTCTACTGTTGATCTTTCTGTGACAGCGCAACAAATCAGTTCAGAATCTCCGGATCTGTTGACCAGGTCGGCAGGGGAAGCCCTCTCCTCGCAAATGACCGTTTCATTATCCCAGATGGCGGGATCTAGCTTTTCTACTCCTCCTCCAAGGGGATTTGTGTTAAATAGTACAGAACACCCTTTTGCGAGTGAAATAGCGACCCTTCGTTCTCAAGGACGAGTAGAACCTTATGTGCCGCAGGTACCACAAGGTCCCATCCCTCAGAAGGATCGGCACCTCGAGGGGGTCAGGAACCGTTGGGACGGTCGAAGAGAAGGAGCGAATAGAGATTTATCTCCTGAGTACAGGGAGAGTTCCAGTAGCAGAAGACATAGAACTCGTTCGTCCAGGAGCCGCAGCCGGTCTCCTAGGCAACATCTTACGCCTGAACCGCGAAACCAGTGCCGTCACGTGGAAATATCTCCCCCGCGCCAGGCGCGTGAAATCCTTGATGACATATCGGGTCATCCATTTAGCCGTCGTATAAGACGCCATAAGGTCAGTCGACATGTGAAACTTCCCACTGAGACTTATGATGGCACCAGAGATCCCATTTCCCACGTCAATAAGGTGAAGGATTTCGTTCAATTTCAGACTCACAGTGATGCGGCGTTGTGCCAAATATTTGTTATGACATTATCAGGAGTTGCGCGTCTCTGGTTCGAGGGCCTTCTGGGCGGATCTATTAGCAATTTCGCACAATTGGAATCCAAGTTCCGGAGCAGATTTAGTACAGCGATTCCAATCAGAAAATCCACCGCCGCGTTATTTGACATACGTCGAATGCCTCAAAAAACTTTGAAGGACTTTCTCAGTCGATTTGATCTGGAAATGTCACTAACGTCGGGCGTTACCATTGATTTCGCTATAGAAGCCCTGAAAAGGAACTGCCGTTATGGTAAATTGAAAGATGCACTGATGGTGGACCCTCCAGTGACTTTAGACGCATTAAGACTCAAAGCCCATAATTACGCGAAAATGAAAGAAGAGGAAAACAGAGATAGAACCTATAACATGCTGCCTGAGACACCTCTGATTCCTAACGCACCTACAATTACCATTCCTGATGACCGCCTCGCGGACGATTATGCTCGGCGGAAAGATCATATTCCCAAGACCTCCAGTGGGCGGAAAGGTAACACTTCGAAGGGAAAGCCTGGTGGTTCCCCTAATCAGCATCAAGGAGATCCTTCTAAAGGTCGGATGTACGACCCTGATTTCCCTTCCCTTAATATACCAAGGGCAGAGATTTTAGCGATAGTGGAGCAGCGAAACCTTCCCATCCTTTACCCTGCGCTTGTGAAGCCCGGAGTGCTTCTAGGGAGAAGAGAAAATGCTTATTGAAAATTCCACAAAGCCAGGGGGCATTCTACAGAAGTATGCAGAGAATTAAAATCAGCAATAGAATGTTTGGTGGAAGAAGGTTACTTGGGAGAATTCGCAGCCAAAGTAAGAGAAGATGCCAGAAATAATCCCACGAAAAGGATAGCAGACGACCGAAAAATACGCCCTCGCGTCCCATAGAAGGATAATACTCCCGGAGGGAGAGGTGAAAAAGCTTTCACGGTAGACGACGAGGACTTCCCTATGATTAACATCATAGCGGGAGGGACCCCTTATATAAATAAAGCAGAGCCACTGACGACCGCGTTAGGAGAAAAACGCAAGCGAAATGGCATGATAAAGAAAGGTGAAGCAATAAGCATCCTAGATCGCATGATATTATCCTTCTCAGAAGGGGACGAAAAAGGCGTTGCCTATCCGCATAATGACACATTAGTGGTTATGCCCATCATTGCCAGTCACGGAGTCAAAAGAACTCTTATAGATAACGGGAGTGCAGTGAACCTCTTCTCGTTAGAAGCATACAATCTCATGAAACGACCCGACAACGAGTTAACACCTTGGAAGAAACCCATAATTGGAGTGGACAGGGTCCCAATCCCTGTCACAGGGATAACTACTTTGCCCGTGTACTTCAGAGAAGACACCTCTAAGCGATCAGAGGATCTGTTATTCCTTGTCGTGGACTTAAACTTGCCCTACAATGTCATACTCGGATGACCTTTTCTCAACCACTTTGGAGCGGTGATATCTCAGAAGCACCTGAAGATGAAATACCCCTCCTTAGACGGAGTGGTATCGATAAAGCGCAACCAAAAACTGGCAGCGGAATGTTACCTGCTCATGACTCAAAAGAGTTGCGATAGGTATGTATGTATAACAGCGGACCCATACGAACAGGGTGATGAGAAGCGCGCACAACCTCTGGAAAAAATAGTGCCCGTACCGGTGATAGGCATAGAGGAGGCGAGCTTCCTAGTCAGCTAAAAGCTCAGTCCAGAGGAAAACTTTCAATTGGCCCGGTTATTGAACAAATGTGAAGGAGAGTTCGCATGGAAACCCGCAGACATGCCGGGTATATCACGCAAAATAGCCGAACATCGTCTCAATGCTGACCCTAGCGTCAGGCCGGTCCAGCAAAAGCGATGCGTATTTTCTACGGAAAAAGCTTTAGCCGTTGATAAAGAAGTGACGAAACTCCTTGATGCGGGGTTCATCCGCGAAGTTCAATACCCTACGTGGTTAGCCAACCCAGTTCTCGTTCCTAAGTCCAATGGAGACTGGCGCATGTGTATCGACTTTACCGATTTAAACGATGCTTGCCCTAAGGATTGCTACCCGCTTCCCCGAATTGACCAACTAGTCGATCAGACTGCCGGGTACGCATATTTAAGCTCACTTGACACTAACTCCGGATACCACCAAATTCCCATGGCCGTTGAAGATGAAGAAAAGACTGCCTTCATCACTCCTAAGGCCACTTACTATTATACGGCGATGCCGTTCGGGCTAAAAAACGCAGGGGCGACGTTCCAACGTATGGCAAACAGAATATTCGAAAAGCAGATAGGAAGGAATGTGGAAGCATACGTTGACGATATATTAGTAAAAAGTGTGAACTTTTAGGATCACTTGCAGGATCTGAAGGAAGTCTTTGATGTGATGAAAAGGCACCGCATGAAACTGAACCCCCAAAAATGCATGTTTGCATTTCAAATGGGGAAATTCCTAGGCTACGTAGTCAGCCGAAAAGGAATCCAGCCTAACCCCTTAAAGATTAAAGCCATACAAGACATGATATCTCCAAGAACCATTAAGGAGGTACAAAGTCTAAGATTAGGGCGATTTATTTCCAAACAAGGCGAGAAGTGCCTCCATTTCTTCAAAGTCATACGCAAGAAAGCACCGTTCGGGTGGACCCTGGAATGTGAAGAGGCATTCATTAGCTTAAAAGATTACCTATCGTCTGACCTACTGCTGACCAGGCCGGAACCGGGTGATAATTTATATCTATACCTTGGCGCTGCCGATGAAGTGGTTAGTGTCATCCTCGTTCGCGATGATAGCCACGCGCACCGCCCTGTATATTTTGTAAGTCACGTTCTGAAAGATGCGGAGCTGCGATACGCCCGAATTGAGAAAATAGCATTTACACTAATACAAGCCACTCAAAAAATGGGCAGATACTTCCAGTCCTACCCCGTTATCGTGCTTACAGACCAACCTCTAAAGAGAATATTTCGAAAGCCTGAGTCCTCAGGAAGAATGTTAATCTGGGCCCTCGAACTCGAGCAATACGGGCTGAGGTATCAGTCCCGGCCATCTGTGAAGGCTCAAATCCTGGCGGATTTATAGCGGAATGCACCTTTACAGAAGATCCGTTAACAGATGTACCCGAAGAGGAATGGGGCGACGTGGATCTCCCATTCCCAGAAACTTATACGGACCTCTGGATCGTTCATGTAGATGGATCTAAAAACCAAGAATTGGCTGGAGCAGGAATCTTCATAAATGGGCCGCACGATATGCGAATACAATACGCCATCCGGATCCTGCAGCCATTATCCAATAATACGGCGGAATACGAGGCGTTACTAGCCGGACTCAGGATAGGAAGAAGCCTTTCTTCCAAAGGTAGGCACGATACCAGAAGAACATGAGACGTGCGTCTAAAAATTTGTGGTGACTCCAAACTAGTAATCGACCAGGTCTTGGGGCGCTTTCAGGCTCGGGAGCCCATCATGGTCCAGTACCTCGCCAAGGTAGTGTGAGAGCTATTGGAGATAAAGAAAGAAGGCATGTAAGTCAGCTTTAAGCACATTCCCCGAGAGGACAACGCTGAAGCTGACAGTCTCGCCAAGCTGGCAGCAAACCCGGAAGTGTCCATACCCGAAGGGGTGTATTATTGTGAGTTATCTGTACCTTCTTTTATGGAAGAGCAAGCGTCTCTGTGTGTGGAAGAACTAGAGGATGACTGGCGGGTTCCCGTAATGAAATACTTGAAATACGAAGAACTACCTGTGGATATTGCTAAAAAGAAAAGGGTGCTGAAACAGGCAGCTCGCTGTACGTACTATGATGGGGACTTGGTTCGGAGATGTTTTTCTCACCCAGCCGCCAAATGTATAACGGAGCAAGAAGGTCTTCACACCCTACGCGAAATTCACGAAGGGGTGTGTGGTATGTACGTGTCGGCTGGCACCCTGGCTGCAGAAGTTTTCAGATCTGGATTCTACTGGCCCACCATCCGGAGAGATTGCCACAACTATGTGCAAACTTGCCCGAAATGTCAGGAGTTCTCTAAAATTCCTCGACGTCCCGCCACCGAAATATCTGAGATTATCGCTCCTTGCCCTTTTGCTAAATGGGGGATCGATATCCTGGGCCCGTTTCCAAAGGCAAGGTCTCAACTGAAATTTGTAATAGTGGCAGTGGACTACTTTACGAAGTGGGCGGAAGCTGAAGCGGTCGCCAACATCACGGCGGAAAAAACTTAGTGTTTCTTCAAACACCAAGTCATCATGAGGTTTAGCGTACCCCGTATCCTAATCAGCGATAACGGAACACAGTTCACCAGCCAATTCTTCAAAGACCAGTGCTCAGAATTCGGGATTGAACAGCGATTCTCTTTCGTGGCTCACCCGCAAACCAATGGACAGGCGAAAGTGACCAATCGGAGCATCCTCAGCGGCATTAAGAAAAACCTGGAGGGGTCTAAAAAGAAATGGGCTGACGAGCTGCCATACGTGATGTGGGCTACCGCATGACCGTTAAAACCAGTACTGGAGAAACACCTTTCGCATTGGCCTTCAGGACCGAGGCTGTTACGCCGGTAGAAATCGGTACCATGAGCCTACGAGTGGCTCACTTTCGGGAGGAGCTGAATGAGGAAAGGTTACGAGCTAACCTTGACGCGTTACCGGAGGTCCGAGAAGAAACCCTCCTGAAAACGCAACATTACAAGCGAAAGATGGCCCGTTATCATAACAGGCACGTCAAAGAACGGTTGCTAAAGGCAGGCGACCTGGTGCTTAGAGATAAGCGAGCGGCTGGTCAACGTGTAAGGAAGCTCAGTCCAAACTGGGATGGGCCGTATCGCGTTACCCGCGTTATCGAAAAATGAGCCTATCATCTGGAGACACTCGATGGTACTCCCTTATCTAACTCTTGGAACATCGCTCGTTTGAAATTATATTATCCTAGAACTTGATTTTATCTGCACCTTTGACTGATGCCAACCCTAACCTTAGCTAACGCTCGGTGAGAGAGCTTTCTTGGGTGTTTGTGGTTGCTTTTGTGCAGATAAAAAGGGGGGATCCTGGGAGTGAAAAGTCCTATCCTTGTGATGGTCGGTCTTGATCAGACGGCTCACTAAGTGAGGGCACGAGCCAGCATGCCTTGAACTAGCGTTAGGATTGAAAGATCCCTAGCGCCCCCGGGAGTGAAAAGTCCTATCCTTGTGATGGTCGGTCCTGATCAGATGGCTCACTAAGTGAGGGCACTACCAGAAATCCTTGGGAGTGAAAAGTCCTTTTTTTGAATTGACTGTTCTCGTGGAGACGACCCATCAAGACAAGGCACACCCCAAGGAAATAGTAACTCCGTGCTAGAAACGAAAAGTCCTACCTTAGTGACCGGACTAGTGTAGTCGGTTCATCAAGTGAGGGCATGATTCTAGACGCGAGGGCAATGCCTGAAGGTGAAAAGTCCTATACTTGTGACGGCCTGTCCTGATCCGACGACTCACTAAGATGAGGCACTTTCTAGGCCGATCGTGGAAAGATGGTGATAAGAGTCCGGGGGATACTGAGCAGGATCGGCCTGATCTGGACTAGTCGGGAACACTGTACTGGGTCTTCGTCACCTGAAAAGCGCTGCGCGGGGGTCTCCGGTGTAAACACTCCGATGCCAAAGTCAGTGCAGGTAGTCAAAATGGCAGGGGTTCAGTACGCTATCTTAGGCTTACCCCCTTGTCTGAAAAAGCGAGGGTATTTATAGGCAAAGGAAGGAGTGTACCGACAGGGGGTGGGAATAGTCCCTGGTAGGTATCGCTGGGGTGATAGATGCCGCTGGGGTGGCATTGAGTGATGTCATGTGGGATGACGTCATGCGGAGTGACGTCATGGATGACCTGGGATGGGATGCCACATGAGAGCCCCCCCGCTGATGTCGACCATCCCAGGGTCGGTCGCCAGACTAAGGGCGGTAAGAACAGGGTCTCGTCTCCCTCAGCGGGTACAAAATATTGGCCGGGTCACCCGGCGGGGTAGTAGAGATGCCGCTTCTGTGGTATGGATAGTTATCATATGCCCAAACGAAAACTAGGCCGAGTGTTTACCAAGGGCTATCACAGCGTCTCCGGTCCTGCTCCTTCAGAGGTTTCTGCCCTAATAAGGGCTCGACAATCGATAAGGGTGTATCTTTGAAATGCCTTTTTTCGAAGTCTATAAATAGGCCTTTCATTTTGCACTTGCCTCATAACTCTCACAACTTTTTCACCTCTCTTCAAATTTCCTTATCTCTCTTCTTTTCATGGACGAAGTCACCAAAAACTTCTTGCTCTCCAAAACCCATGCCCTGAGGAACCTAACTCAGGCAGATACTGATTTCCTGGGGTCACTGAGCGTTAAGACCTCGGAGGATATACTGGAGCTCCAGGGGATGCTGACTCCTCTGCAGGCTAGACAGGCTGCTGTTACCCTGGAGGATTTTAGTCCCGTGGAGAAGGCGGTGAAGCTGTCAGTGGCTGTTTCTAAAATTCAACTGCTGATGTCAACGCTTCAGCATAGGAAGGACTTGCTGGGATGCTGCCTGAAGGGCATGAGGGCCTATTCTTCTGAACTGACGGCTCTTGCGGATGCCCTGAGGGAAATTCCTTTCCTGGAGTGGGAAGATGATGACTCTGGGTCGAATGCCTGACCAGCGATGGGGATCCTCTTGGCGTGTCTTTCTGTGCTCCTCTGGGGCCACCTTTTGTAACTCCGGGCCGTTAGGCCTTTTTGTAATCTCGGGCCGCTGAGCCCTTTAAATAAATAAATATGCTTTCCCTTATTCACTTGCCGCGCTGTCAATGTTTTTCTTCTTTCTCATATCGTCTTTCTTAGAAAACAACTTCTATTCTCACTAATTGTGAGCGTGGTGTCCCTTGGGATCCCGTAACTTTATTTGCCTACCTGGCCCATAATGACGATTTTCCCATATTGCATCCGTTCGGAATGTATTTTGCGTCGTTTTTCAGTGTTAACGGATTGGGCAACGATTTCGGTGCCTCCTGGCTGGTGTAGACTTTTGACAGTTGCGGAGTCAGATCTTTCCCCCCAATAGACGTTATCTCTGATAGCATTAACTGTCCTCGATAATACGCGAAAAGGCAGGCACGCTTCCTCACCTCGGTTATATAATGGGGCTCTTCCTTTCTTTCTCTATTTATCTTTTTTCTTCTTTCTTCTCACTCTTACTGATATTTCCATGGCTGACTCCCATTTTTTGTATACTGCCGCTCACGATTCTCCTCCGACCCCTCCAACTTCTCCCGACTCCGACAATGCTCCACTCTCACCCCTCTTGAGGCCTGCCAGACATTCCGTAAAGTGCTGAGGTCGCAAGAGGTTGAAGAAAACAAAGAAACAATCTTTCAAATCCTTCTTTACCGACTTTGAACCTCACTACCTTTCGCTGCGGCAAAAGGATGAAGCGTCACCATCCGTCCTTTGTCCTTTTCCCAAGGACGAGACCTCTATGCAAGATGCCGCCCCAGGACTGGTTACCCCGACCCTGGAGGAAAGCTCCCACGCCGCTTCAAAGGAGGAAACTGCCCCTACGACAGGTTCCGCGACTGGGCTTGGTAAAAGACCTTTCGAGATTGGCGAGCCCTTTCCTTTCTATAACAGTGGGTTGCCATCGTCTCTGGAGGATTACGATTACGTCTATGACATACACTGGGAGGACGAGGACTGACGATGTCGCACTTATTGTAGATGCCGCTGGCTTTCTCTTTCAATAAATAAGATAGAATGAAATGAAACAAAATGTCATTTGCCTTTTTCTTTTCACTTTTGTTATAATCGCCGCCCTATGGGATAACTGCCGTTGGACAGCCAATTACCGCTTCATACGACCATCGTTGTGGGGTTTCTTGTAATTAATGAGTCTTTCTTTTACGACATTCGAGGCGAGCGCTTGACTTTAAGTTTCTGTCAGGGTCTTTCCACGTGTCCCATTTGTCCCGTACGTGTCTTGCTGTGATAGGTTACCCTTCTGTCTGACTTTTCCACCGTCTCTTTTAAAAGGAAAAATGCTTCTTCTTCGTACCTTTTTGCTCCTTTTTATACTTCAGAACTCTCTTCATTTTTCGCTCGCTCCGAGGAAATTCTCTCGTTCGCATCCAGACGACTCGCCTATTAATTTCAGTCTTCTCTCTTTCAAGGTATTCTGCTCGATCTTGCTTTTGATTTTCCTTTGGTGCTTTATCTATCATGCCTCGCACGAGATCTCAATCTAGCTCTTTAGCTACCCCTAGGCCAATTTCTCGATATCCGGAGCTTGAAAACACCCCTAGCATCTTTACTTGCCCTACTGTCTTACGCCTCGAACTGGAAAGCAATAATATTACCTTCCCCTGCGGCTATCGCCCCACTATTCCTTCTGACACTATGAGGCTTCATAGCCGGCTCTGGAAAACTCATAGGATTCTTTATTTTAAAATGTTTCAATATGGGTTCCGCCTCCCGGTTCATGACACGCTAGAGCGTGTGTTGCGCGAGCACGGGCTTAACCCTGAGCAGATCACCCCTTCCTCATGGAGTTGCATCTACGCCTACCTTCGTGCTTGCGAATTAAAAGATATTCTTGCTCCCTCAGTCACTTTATTTCGCAAGTTCTTGACTCTGGTTTTTCGCGACGGCTTCATTAATATTATTCCAAGATGGGATGATGCTCTAGTAAGGCCTTTTTGGCAGAAATTTCGAGGATTTGAGGGTAACGTTGAGAACTGGAAGAGCGGTTTCTTCATTGTCGAATTACCCTCTCGCCTGTGGCGTCCTGATTTCAACCTGGAGGTGGTTGATTGGGCGAGGCCAGCGCCTCTGTCTAGGGAAGAGTTGGATCAGGCCAACGCTTTACTGGAGATGGAGTCCTCTTTCTAGATCCGAAACTTTACTTTGTACAAGCCTTTAACTGAGTGTGCCATAGGTGAGCTTTTGAGCTTCGCCGCTGCTTTGCTTACCCCTTGTTTACTAACATAACTTTTCGCAGGGGAGACCATCGCTCGACCGCTCTCCGAAGGTGACGCTCCTCACAAGGTTGTCGCCCCTTCAACGACTGCTCCTTCTACTTCCGCTGGGGCTCGAGCTGATCACCGTATGCCCATAAAGAAAAGAGCTTTAGACGAGATTCTTTCCAGGGAAAGCGGTTCCTCCTTCCGCACTTCCCGCTTCGTGGAGAACTGGTTACCTAGTCGGAAGAAGAGGTCCGGGTCTGGTTTACCAGTGACTGAGACAAAGATTTTCTCCTACGGAGTCGAGGACATGGAGGACATGGACACCGAACTGAGCCTCCGCCCGGCTTCCTCAGCTCAACGAAAGAAGCTAAGGGAAGCAAGCGAAGCTCAAGTGACCAAGATGGTTGCTCAATCTCCTCCAAGCGACGCCGCAAATACCGTCGCTTCCCAGACTGCCGCTTCTCTTGACACCACTATGGAGGGTGCCGCTTCAAAGGGTGGCACTTCCTCGACTCTGGGGTTGCACGCCCCCAACAAGGCTTCTCCTTCCACGATGATGCCCTCATCCACTACGGATTCTACTCCTGTCATGGAGCCTCCACACTCGCCCATTGGCCCCTGTATTCCTAACGTGCGCCCCTTAGTCCCGAGTGGACCTGGTTCTTCTCAATCTCTCCCGAAGTCCCCTTGTCCGTTGTTCCTTACTTCAATTCGAGACATCGGGGGCTCAGGCGGTATCTCCGCCCCTTGCTTTGTTGCTGATCTTTCCCGTGACGGGCCTCAAGGGGCCCCCTCTCACCGACTAAATCTGTCGAAATTTGGGACTGACGGGTTCCGTGCCCTGGGTATATCAGACCCCTTATCGCAAGATCAGCCCACGGCTATCTTGGCCTGCAAAATGTTTCACGCCTCCAAGGAGGAGAGTAGGCTATTGCAACTTCCTCCCGAAGTTCAGTATGTGCGCTTCATGAACAACTGCCTTGCTGCCTTTCGACAACTTCATTACTTCATCAAGGCTCGTGGGACACAATCTCAAAACTCTGGTGCCCTAGCAAAGGTAGAGGAGCTGTCGCGACTCCACAAACGCGCTCAGGCCGAACTGGGCGAGTGCCGCGCTGACCTTTCTCGGGAAAGGTCTAAAGGAAAAGCCCAGGTTGAAGCTTTAAAGGCTGAGTTGGTGGCTGAGAGGAAGAAGAACTCATTCCTTCTTGAGGAGGTATCCTCCCGCGATGCGGACCTGTCGAAAGCTTTCAAGAAGGTGACCTGGTGGAACAAGAAAACTGAACAAGCCTTTATCGCCGGGGTGACAGATCAGCACCGCAGCAGGTCCGCTGATCCCACTGAGGTCGCCAGGTATGCCTCCGTGAGGATGAAAGAGATTGACGAGAGCCAAGAGGGTTTCCTCTCCTCCGAAGAGGAGTAGTGGATCAGTGCCTGGGAAGGGCCCATTTGATGCCGCTTGATTGGGGGTGTCGCTTCTTTACTTACTCCCTTATTGTATTATTTTTCCCGTTTGGATATTTGACGTCGCCTCCTTGCTTGTAATAATTAACAGATCTTGTAATCTTGACCAAATAATGCATGCTTCTTAATGATGTTGCCCTTTATCACATGCCGCTTGACTACATTTTCTTTGCACTTTGCCTCTTGCATGCCGTGTCATTACATCTTGCCGCTCCTTTTCGCCGGGTTTGACTACGCCCTTTTCAGAGCATTTAATGCTCTGACTCCTTTTATTTGATACGGAGGAGACATTCATGATGCTTTGAGCCCACGTGTCATCAAAGGGGAACGCTAAAGGACTGGCGGGCTGAGCATGTCTTTTCACTCCTCAGGGGTTGTACCCGCTTCCCGCGTCTCTTTGCCCTTGACACGTCACACACCACGATCGCTTGACCCGTTGTTCCCTTTAGTCCTTAGGGTTATAAAACCCCCACGTGCTTTCTCTTTATCTTTTGTTACCTTTCTCTTTTGAAAAACGAAAAGAAAGAAAAGACAATTCCTCTTCTTCCTCCTATGATCCGCCGCCGCCTGGGTGCTTCGATCTTCTCCTCACCACAGGTACCTTCCTCTCTATTCTTCTTTTAAGCTTGCATATGGCTCGCAACCACCGCTATCCCCGCTCTGCTGGGGAGGGGGATATTGATACTACTGTTTCCACCATTGCTTCCACCGCCGTCCTTCGACGGCCCCTGCGGAGCTATAATGCCACTCTCGACCAGTTGGAGGGGTATTCTACTGAAGTTGCCCCAAAGTCCCTTTGCCTTAATAGCGAATTACCTGGCAACCGTAGGGTTCTTTATGCCAAAATGTTTCATTATGGTTTTCGGTTACCTCTAGATCCTTTAATGCCGAGTTATTCTCTAAATTTGATCTGAATGCTGCCCAATTGAGTCCAAACGCCTACTGTGGTATTTATGCTTTTATATCCCTCTATAGATATATAGGGAATGAATCTCCTTCCTTATTGTTACTTCGCTCCCTTTTTCAATTCTACCACCATAACAACGGCATCATAGCGATATCGCCTCGCTATGATGTTGAAGCTCTAAACCCCTTTACCTGGAAGCTGTTATTCCTTGAATCTTCTATTGATGCTTGGAAAAAAGGATTCTTCATCATCAACCTGCCCCAGCCTTTGTGGCGGAGCGGGTTTAATCTATTCGTCAGAGACGCTGCCTGGGGTGGCAGGCCAGAGTTAGGACCAGTTGACCAAGGCTGGCTGGGCAAGCTACTCAACCTGTCAGGGATTCCTGGTGTTCGCACTCCCGAACTCGCGTGCCGGGGCGACATCCAGGATTGCATTCAAAGTGAGCACCATCCCTTTGTTCGCTATTCCACCCCAATACTAACTCTAACATTCATTTCTTATCTCTACAGATCTCCCACCGGGTGGAAACCTGATTGCATCAAGAAAAGAGAGAGAAGAGCTCAGCAGAAGAGAGAAAAAAGGGCTCTTTCTGCCACCTCGGCTGGTGCCGTGACTGACACCACGCACGCGCCCACTTCTGCACCTGAGTCCTCTTCTCTTCCTCGAGCAGAGGCTACTGCCACATCAACTTCTGAGCCAATTTCCTCCCCTAGCTTTGTTCCTACACGAGCGTCGTCTTCTCGTCCTCCCCTTGCGAGAAAGAAGAAAAGAACTCTCCGCATTCGCGTTATCGAGGCTCTAGTCTAGCAGGGAACAGGGCTACCTCTGCACCGCTTCACTCTTCTTTTGCCGCGTCGTCTCCTCCACTTGGCAATCCCTTGGACTTCCTAGAGGATCATGCAGAGGAGGACTTTCCCTCCCTACCAACTAGCGGTTTCAATATTGACGCTGGACCATCTAATCGTTCCCCTTCGTCCCCTCCTGATGTCTTCTTCATTCCTACCGCTGTTCAAATAGTCTCTCCCTCTCTTCCCCCCATGGACACTCCGCGCATGGTGGCTGACCTAAGCACTATACTCTCTAGCGGAGCCGCCACCCATCAAGTTGATTTAAGTAACATTCGCCAGCGCGGGTTCCCAGCATTGGGGGGCGATAGCTCCCTAGCGACATCCGCCTATCTGGCAGGGCATCCGATGTCGGTTGAGGAGGAGGAGCAGGCCTTTCTCTCCGTTGCCGAGGGCGAGCAACTGCAGCAGATAAGGGCCCAGCTGTTCTCTAGCTTTCAGGGCTTTCATTACTGGTCTAGGAATGTGACGAGACGAATGAGCTCTCTCCAATCTTCCTCCCAGGAATGGTGCAACACTAATCACCAGCTCTTGGAAGAAATCAACAAGTACCAAAGGGAACTTCATAAAACTCAAGAAGAGCTGAGGAAGTGTGCTGAAGAGCGACAATGTGCGGAAGCAAGTTTAGGAGTTGCGAGGAAAGAGTTGGAAGAGGCCAGAAGACACCAGGCCACGAGGGATGCCACCCTTCAGGCGGAGCAAAGTAAGAATGCCGCTCTTACGGAGGAAACGGCGGACAAGTGTAAATGGTTTATGGAACAAACTGCAGGCCTCATGGCCGACTGCTTCATTGAGCGTCACGGTCGCAATTTCTTCGACGCTGATGCCATCATCCGCCTCTTCAAGCAGAAGTCTGGGTTCCTCATGGAAGAGGGCTACCGTCAAGAGAAGAGGCAACGACATGACAAGGGGACAACAGCATGCCCAGGCCGTAAATGTCACTTCTCTTTTGGTCCATCGGGCGCCCTGACTTCTTTGTCATTTTTGTGTTTTTGGGGCCTTTTGTTTAAACAAGTATCCCCTCTTGTACAAACAGTTTGCACAATTTGCCATTATTTTACTTTATCGATGATCTTTCTCACTTTACTTTCGTTAGCCCTTCTTTCAAAACTGGTTGCCACCGTTGAACTGATGTTGCCTGCGCCTTCGAACTCCCGTTGTGGAGTCGTAACACGCCATGTCGTCGCGCATTTTTCTCCGCGCAATAGGGTAGATCCGCTCCTTACCATTATCTCGTACCGTGCTTGAGACGACTGGATCTCCCCTTTAGACGCTCTGCCTCTCCGCGGTCATTATTTTCCAAGTGCTCCATCACTTTGTCACTTTACTAAATTTTCTGCACATTTTATTTATAACTTTCGTTAGTAGCGACATATTCCCGAAAAGCCTTAGTTACCTTGGGCCATTGCCACGCGCGCTCCTCACTTTCTTAGCGCGATCCTTCCGAGATATCGCTTGTGCCGAATTTTCTGCACATTTTCACTTATCATTTACATTAGTAGCGACATCTACTAAAATATCTTAATTACCTTGGGGTGTGGGCCCGTATTTCCCCAACTCACTTGGCGCGATCTCGCCCGATGTCGCTCGTGTCACGTACTCTTCCAGTCAAACTTCACCGGGTTTGTCCCTTCCGGTTACTAGCTGGGGTACCGTGACTTCCCGCATTTCTTCAATCGGACAGGAAGTGCCACCTCTCGGTGCGCCGCCTGATTAGGGCTGGCCATCACGATGATAGGACTTTTCACTTCCTCAGCGTTGCCCTCGCACCTCGGAACGTGCCCCTTCTTTACGAGGAGCCTATGTTAGCGCTACCCTCGTAAGGATAGGATTTTCACTTGCGAGGTGGAGTTTTTATCTTCCCTATGGTCGTGCCTCACTTAATGATCATCCGCCTATGTGAGCACGGGCTGTCACAAGGATAGGACTTTACACCCCCAGGGGAGTCGGGGCGTGCCCTCTCTGGGTTTCCCCAGGATAGGATTTTCACTCCCGAAAGTGCTGGAGCGTGTCTCGTTTTAGTGAGCCGCCTAATCAAGGCCGGCCTCACAAGGCCAGAAATTTTCACTTCCAGCACCATATATTTCCAGGATCGTCGGCGCGTGCCTCGTCTTGACGACCCATCTGCATTAGCCCGTTCTGCCCCAAGGCTAGGACTTTTCACCCCCGACATCCTCCTTTCCTTGTTATCTACATATTACACAGACAACCAACAAGGAACAAGAAATATTTCCACAACAATTGTTAGACCATACCCAACTGCATGTCAGATTCATAATTTCAATTTCTAGACCATGCCCAACGGCATGTCACATTTCATTATTTTAATTTCAAGACCATGCCCAACGGCATGTCAGATTCAATTTCTAGACCATGCCCAACGGCATGTCACATTTCAATTTCAATTTCAAGACCATGCCCAACAGCATGTCACTTTTTATTATTTCAATTTCTAGACCATGCCCAACGGCATGTCAAACTCAATTTCTAGACCATGCCCAACGGCATGTCACTTTCAATTTCTAGACCATGCACACCGGCATGTCACATTTCATTATTTCAATTTCTAGACCATGCCCAACGGCATGTCCCATTTCAATTTCAATTTCAAGACCATGCCCAACAGCATGTCACTTTTCATTATTTCAATTTCTAGACCATGCCCAACGGCATGTCAAATTCAATTTCTAGACCATGCTCAATGGCATGTCAAACTCAATTTCTAGACCATGCCCAACGACATGTCACATTTCAATTTCAATTTCAAGACCATGCCCAACAACATGTCAAACTCAATTTCTAAACCATGCCCAACGGCATGTCACTTTCAATTTCTAGACCATGCCCAACGGCATGTCAAACTCAATTTCTAGACCATGCCCAACGGCATGTCACAAATTCAATTTCTAGACCATGCGCAACGGCATGTCAAACTCAATTTCTAAACCATGCCCAATGGCATGTCAAACTCAATTTCTAGACCATGCCCAATGGCATGTCACATTTCAATTTCTAGACCATGCTCAACGGCATGTCAAACTCAATTTCTAAACCATGCCCAACGGCATGTCAAACTCAATTTCTAAACCATGCCTAACGACATGTCACATTTTATTATTTCAATTTCTAGACCATGCCCAACGGCATGTCAAACTCTAGCATGATATAATTTTAATCGAGCAATATTCCAAGAGTTAGGTAAGGGAGTACCGTCAAGCGTTTCGAGGTGATACGCTCCCTTTCCGATAACACGAGTGATGCGGTACGGGCCTTCCCAGTTTGAGCTAAGTTTCCACATTCGTTGGCCCGCCGCCCGTTTGTCCCTGAGCACGAGGTCTCCCGCCTTGAGCAGCCGCTCCTTAACATGTCTATTGTGATACCGCGCCATTCTTCTTTTGTAGTGCATTATTTTCAAGAGGGCTTCCTCGCGCGCCTCAGGCAGCATATCAAGGTTAGCACGTAACCTTTCCTCGTTTAACTCCTCCTTGAAATGTTCCACCCTTAAGCTTAGGGTGCCAATTTCGACAGGCGTTACTGCTTCGGTACCAAAGGCCATCGCAAAGGGCGTTTCCCCTGTACTAATTTTGACGGTCATGCGGTAAGCCCACATTACATAGGGTAGCTCGTCTGGCCACTTCTTTTTCGACCCCTCAAGATTTTTCTTAATACCGCTCAGTATGCTTCGGTTGGTTACCTCCGCCTG
The DNA here is from genome assembly GCA_963691705.1 of Viola odorata. NCBI lineage: Eukaryota > Viridiplantae > Streptophyta > Magnoliopsida > Malpighiales > Violaceae > Viola > Viola odorata. Next base: position 15,701,449 of record OY829539.1, on the reverse strand, counting down.
GCCGTTAGTCTGAGGATGGGCCACAGAGGAAAACCTCTGTTCGATCTGGAATTCTTCACATTGCTCTTTGAAGAAGCGGCTGGTAAACTGTGCCCCGTTGTCACTAACTAGCACGCGAGGCACACCGAAACGCATGATCACTTGGTGCTTAAAGAAGTGCCATACCTTCTCCATCGTAATACTAGCTACCGCTTCCGCTTCTGCCCACTTGGTAAAGTAGTCGACTGCCACAATTACAAATTTTAGTTGAGACCTGGCCTTAGGAAAAGGGCCTAAAATATCGATTCCCCACTTGGCAAAAGGACAAGGCGCCACGATCTAAGATATTTCAGTGGCGGGTCATCGAGGGATTTTGGCAAATTCTTGACACTTATGGCATGATTGCACGAAGTTGTTGCAATCCCTACAAATAGTGGGCCAATAGAATCCTGACCGGAACACCTGCGCGGCCATGGTACCACCCGACACGTGCATGCCGCAGATGCCTTCATGAATCTCGCGCAGGGTATGGAGGCCTTCTTGTTCCGTTATACATTTTACGGCTGGGTGTGAGAAACATCTCCGAATTAACTCCCCATCATAATAAGTGCACCTTGCCGCTTGCTTCAACACTTTTTTCTTCTCTGTACTGTCGCTCGGCAACTCGTCGTGCTTCAAAAATTTTATCGCAAGGACCCTCCACTCCTTTTCAATCACCTCCACACATAGCGATAGTTGTTCCTCCATGAAGGACGGTAATGACCTTTTGTCATAGTAGATGCCTTCTGGTATGACAGCCTCTTGATTAGCTGCCGCCTTGGTAAGATTATCCGCCTCGGTATTGTCCTCCCGCGGAATGTGTTCGAAAGTAACACATACGCCGCTTTGTTCCATTTCTGCCAATTTCCTTTTCACTTTCGAGAGGTATTGCGCCATGATCGGTTCTCTAGCTTGGGAATGTCCCAAGACTTGGTCAATTATCAACTTGGAGTCCCCTCGTATTTTCAACCGTGGGGCTCCTGCTACCAGGTCATTTTCAGTTTTAGCGAAGAGGATTCTTCCTACTCTAAGCCCCGCCAATAACGCTTCATACTCTGCTGCGTTGTTGGACAATGGTTGTAGGATTCTAATGGCGTGCCGCACCTGCACATTATGTGGCCCGATCATGTATATGCCAGCTCCCGCCAGCTCCTGATTTTTTGCGCCATCCACATAGATGACCCATACGTCCGCGGGGGCTTCTGAGGGTGGGATCTTTGCATCACTTTCTTTCTTCTCGAGTGGCTCCGCCGCCTTGTCCCTAGTAAATGTACACTCGGCGATAAAATCTGCCAAAACCTGAGCTTTTACGGATGGCCGAGCTTTGTACTGTAATCCATATTGTTCCAGCTCAATTGACCAAACCAATATCCTCCCCGAGGATTCTGATTTCCTAAGAATTCTTCTCAAAGGCTGATCCGTGAGCACGATGACTGGATGGGCCTGGAAGTACCTGTCCATCTTCCGTGTGGACTGTAGCAGGGCGAATGCCACCTTCTCAATGTAGGTGTATCGCACCTCGGCATCTTTTAACACATGACTAACAAAGAAAACGGGGCGGTGGGCGTGATTATCCTCCCGGACCAAAACGGCACTGACCACTTCATCCACGACACCGAGGTACAAGAATAGGGTGTCGCCCGGTTCCGGTCGTGTTAGTACCAAGTCGGACGACAAGTATGTTTTCAAACCCACGAACGCCTCTTCGCACTCTTGTGTCCATCCGAAAGAAGCTTTCTTACGTATGACTTTAAAGAACGGCAAGCACTTCTCGCCCTGCTTAGAGATGAACCGCCCCAGAGCAATGATGCGTCCTGTTAACCTTTGAACTTCATGGAGGGTTTGCGGCGATACCATATCATGGATAGCCTTAATCTTTAACGAGTTCGGCTGGATGCCCTTTTGGCTTACCACATACCCTAAGAATTTTCCCGTTTGAAATGCAAACGCGCACTTGCGGGGGTTCAACTTTATCTGGTGCTTCCTCAATATATCAAACACTTCCTGCAAATCGGCCAGATGGTCACTGAAACTTCTGCTCTTGACCAATACATCATCTACGTACGCTTCTACATTTCTCCCGATTTACTTTTCAAACACTTTGTTGGCCATACGCTAGAAGGTCGCCCCTGCATTCCTTAAGCCAAACGGCATTGCCGTGTAGCAGTAGGTGGCCTTCGGAGTTATAAATGCCGTCTTTTCCTCATCTTCCTTGGCCATAGGAATTTGATGATATCCAGAATTGGCGTCCAGGGAACTCAAATACGCGTACCCTGCCGCTTGATCGACCAGCTGATCAATGCGAGGAAGCAGATAACAGTCCTTAGGACAAGCGTCATTCAAGTTAGTGAAATCAATGCACATGTGCCAGTCTCGGTTGGGCTTGCGGACCAAGACGGGGTTGGCTAACCAAGTGGGGTATTGAACTTCTCGGATGAATCCTGCGTTTAGCAGTTTCACTACCTCCTTATCAATCACCACCAACTTTTCCGTGGAGAATGCTCGCCGCTTCTGTTGAACTGGCGTGGCGCGCGGGTCAACGTTGAGTCGGTGCTCAGCCACTTCCCTAGACACGCCAGGCATGTCGGCCGGTTTCCACGCGAACTCTCATTTGCATTTGTTCAACAACCGGGCTAATTGTGCTCTCTCCTCAAGGGTCAACTTGTCACTGGCCTGGAAGCTCGCCTTATCATCGCCTTGGATGGGGATGGACACCATCGCATCCACTGGCTGGGTTCGCCTTTCATCCCTTTGCTCATAGGGATCTGCTGCCACACACACATATTGATCACAGCTTTTTTGAATCATGAGTGAATAACACTCGACGGCTAGCTTTTGATCGCCCTTGATCGATACTACCCCTTCCCAAGAGGGGTATTTCATCCTGAGGTGTTTTTGAGATACCGCCACCCTGAAACGATTGAGGAATGGCCGCCCTAGAATGGCATTGTACGGTAGGATGAGATCCACAACCAAGAACATCAACTCTTCTGATTGTTTCGACGCGTCTTCTCTAAAATACACAGGCAGCGTTGTGACTCCAATTACAGGTATAGGGATGCCGTCCACTCCAATAATTGGTTTTTTGCAAGGCGCCAGTTCACCGGCAGGGCGTTTCATGAGATTATATGCTTCCAACGAAAATAAGTTTACCGCACTGCCGTTATCAATGAGGGTCCTTCGTACCCCATTGCTCCCAACAACCGGTGTGACTACTAGCGCGTCATTATGAGGGAAGACAACGCCCTTCTCATCTTCTTCCAAAAAAGATATTACAATCCTGTCCAGTACGTCAATCACTCCCTTTTTTACAGGCTGGCCTTCCCGTTTCCGCTTCTCTCCTACCACGAGTGTTGCTGGGGTAATCTCATCCAGGAACGACGCGCCCCCAACGATAATGTTAATGATGGGGATGTCCTCATCATACATCATTAGCACCTCTTTCCCCTTTGCCTCAGAAGTCCCGCTGCTCCCAAGGGGAGGAGGCAATTGATGGTCACCTAACGCCCCGTGCGGAGGGTCGCTCCTAGTTTCTTCTCTCATACGAGTGGTGAATTCTCCAAGATAGCCTTCTTCCAACAGGCGCTTTATTGCTAACTTCAATTCCCTGCATGCCTCTGTAGAATGCCCCTTAACCTTATGGAATTTACAAAAAGCATTTTCCCTTCCTCCCATGACCACCCCTGGCTTCACAGGGGCTGGATAGCGGATTGGCAGGTTCCGCTGCTGAATGATGGCTAAGATTTCTGCTCGTGGGAGTATATGGGGAGGAAGGTCGGGATCGTACGTTCTACCCTTAGGGGGATCCTCTGTCGCTGAACATTCAGACGGCCGCCCCTTCCTCTAGAGTAATTACCCTTCTGGCGATTCGACGCCTTGGGGATGTAATCTTTCCGCTGGGTGTATTCGTCACCCAGACGGGTGTCGTGGGTCATACTGCCTTGAGCCGTGGGAGCAGGAGGGGCGTTCTGGGGCGCATCCCGTATCCTGTTTCTATATTCCTCTTCTTCCATTCTCGCATAATTGTGAGCCTTCAACCTTAACGCGTCTAAAGTCATTGGGGGATCCACCATCAGCGTATCTCTTAGCTTCCCATATCCACAATTCCGCTTCAAAGCTTCTATGGCGAAATCAATAGTAATACTAGGAGTTAACGACATTTCCATATCAAAACGACCAAGATAACTATTCAAAGACTCCTCTGGTTTTCTACATATATCAAACAAGGCTGCTGCAGACTTTTGAATGGGGATAGCTGTGCTGAAGCGACTCTTAAACTTGGCCTCCAGTTGCGGGAAATTATCAATTGATCGAGCAGGAAGTCCTTCAAACCAGAGGCGAGCTACTCCTGACAATGTCATAACGAATATTTGACACAACGCCGCGTCGTTGTGCGTTTGAAACCGGACAAAATCCTTCACCTTATTAAGATGCGAGATGGGGTCTTTGGTGCCATCGTATGATTCCGTGGGGAGCTTAACATGTCGGCTGACCCTGTGGTGCCTTACACGGTGGGTGAAAGGATGACCAGCGCTGTCGTCCAAAATCTCACGATCATGACGAGGAGGAGACATGTCTAGGCGTCGCCGGTGCCCTCGAAGCTCTAGGGTGCGTTGCTGCCTGGGAGACCGGCTACGACTCCTAGGCGAACGGGTTCGACGCCTCCTACTGCCTGATCTTTCACTCCGCTCCATAGATACCTCTCTACCGGCTCCCTCTCTTCTGCCGTCCCAACGTTCTCTGTATTCATCTAGCGGTCGATCCACTTGAGAGACAGGAATCCGCGGTATTCGCGGTATGTAGTGCTCCTCCTGTCCGTCTGTCAGTTGCGCAAAGCTGAATGGCATGCTTATCGCAGGTGAGGTCAGAGGGACACTCTTCTGGGGATGAGGCGATACTGGTCGATCAGCGACAATAGACGGAGTGAAAATAACTCGAGGAGACACACTTGATGTCGCGGTACTAGAAGTGGGGCCTGCGGCCATCCCAATTAAATAGTCCAAGTGGGCACAAAGAGCTAGCATCGAGCTTACCGAGGGAGTAGTAGGGCCATCCATCCTAGAACTTACAAGCAGAGGGGCGGAGTGACTGGGTCCGCGTGTGGGAAAACGGGGCGCCCATTGAGGAAATAAGGGAACCCATTTGCGGAAACGGGGTACCCGTTTGAGAAAACGGGGTGGCCATTTGAGAAAATGGAGTGCCAGCTGTCAGCCCGAAAAGAAAGTCTATCTGCGCAGAGGAAGTTTCACGTGATGTGACATATGTACTGGACGAAGACGTGGAAAAAAGTTCCCTACGCGCGTGAACCCCACGAGTATGAGGGGGTGTGGATTCTGAATCTGAAGCCATGATCCTTCGACTCTCAGAAAGAACTGAGCTTGGTTACTAAGGAAAACTCACTTAATTAACCAAGGCTCTCAATGAAAGCACCACTTGATAAGAGTCCGGGGGATACTGAGCAGGATCGGCCTGATCTGGACTGGTCGGGAACACTATACTGGGGTCTTCATCACCTGCAAAGCGCCGGAGGGGGTCTCCAGCGTAAACACTCCGATGCCAAAGTCAGTGCAGGTAGTCAAAATGGCAGGGGTTCAGTACGCTATCTTAGGCTTACCCCCTTGTCTGAAAAGGCGGGGGTATTTATAGGCAAAGGAAGGAGTGTACCGACAGGGGTGGGAATAGTCCCTGGTAGGTGTCGCTGGGGTGATAGATGTCGCTGGGGTGGCATTGAGTGATGTCATGTGGGATGACGTCATGCGGAGTGACGTCATGGATGACCTGGGATAGGATGTCGCCATGCGGATGCCGCATGAGAGCCCCCCCGCTGATGTCGACCATCCCAGGGTCGGTGGCCAGGCTAAGGGCGGTAAGAACAGGGTCTCGTCTCCCTCGGCAGGTACAGAATACTGGACGGGTCACCCGGCGGGGTAGTGGAGATGCCGCTTCTGTGGTATCGATAGTTATCAGATGGAAACGCAAAGAATCGCAGAATCCCAGCTAGTAGCTAGATGCATAATCCCTAGCGAAGTACAGAGCTGATAGAAAAAGTGATTTACGCAGTTTCCGTACTAACGCCTTATGACTGCAGCGGAAAGGCTCCTACGGGTAATTACTGTCTCTTGTAACCCGTTATGCTACTAATGGTTTACAATTAGAAATGCGCAGAATACTTTTCGAGCGGCGGAAAGATTGACGATCGCATAAGTGGGATATTATGAGGCTCGCCGGGAAAACCAACCCGATACTGGCCTCAGTGATTTCTGTTGATGAAACACTAGTAGCCTGCTCGAGGAAGAAAACACATTACGTTATCAAGGCGACAATGGCGCCAAGGGAGTTTCAAAAGGTGAAACTAAAGGAAAGGAAAGACAACAATAAGGATATAAACTGTTTGAACATATGAAAATGCCTTTGAAGGGTCACAAGTTTTAAGGCCAAAATAATAACACCGCGGAGGTAAAAAACAAAAAGCCTGACAATTCTCGATAGCTACGGAAGAGGCGGTGAAGTGTTAGGATGCGTCAGCCCTCGAGGTTCCTTCGTTTCCAGCCTTCTGCCTTAGCTTGGCGAAAACCCGCTTCATTGAGGTCGGCAGACTTCTGTTTGAAAGCCATCGTGACCTCCTCACCTTTATACACATCCACTCTATGGACCTCCTCGAAGCAATTAACCAAGATAGTAGCAGTCCGCTCGACATGCCACAGACACTTATCGGCTGACTCCTCTTCCAGAGCATTTTTCCTTTCCTCCAGGGCAGCTTTCTCCCTTGCCAAGGATGACTTCTCTTCCTCCAGGACCGCACTCTTAGCTCTTTCCGCTATCAAGGCCGCGTCAAGAGTGGACGTTTGCCCTTTCAGCTCCTGCTGGGTCAACAATAATTGAGTGCGTTCCTCCAGCAACTTCTTCTTCTCATTTCGCTCTAGCGAAAGTTCAAACAGGGAGGCGGTAAGAGAGGCAGCCTGATGCCGCGCGTGCTCTGTCCAGTAATGGAACTTCAAAAATTGGTGAAGAGGCTAGAGCGCAGTTAATTCGCCTTGTCATCATCAGCCTTAGAGAGGAAAGCTTCCCGATCGGCCGCGGACGATAATATATGGGCAGCCAATAATGCGGAAACCTCATCCGAGCCATCGCCCCCAATAGCAGCTAAGCCTGTATTACGAAAATCATACAAACCAACTTGGTGAGTCACAGTGCCGGACTCGCCCATTGGACTTAGATCCGCAGCAAAATTGAAGGCGGTGGCCCCTTCGCCAGAATGCTAGGACAAGGGAATGCTCGAAGGGACAAACGCCAGGGGAATGGAGGGGTGAACCTGTGTAGAAGGCCCCCTTGGACGATATAGGAACCGTGGGGATGGTAGCCCGAAAAGTCCTGTAAACCATCTTGATAGTCCAAGTTAGGACCATATGAGTGAACAGGCCCACCGAAAGAATTGGGCGAAGCTCCGAAAGACTCAGCCGTACCCATGTTTACCATAAACTCAGAGGGGTGATTCTGGCAAACATCCGTAGAAATGAAGGCGCTATCAGGTCGCACTTCCGTCACAGCGATAGTAGAGGATAAGCTTCCACCCTCACCCTCCGGCCGAGGTCTCTTTTTGGAACCACCCAACACATAACCCATGTCCATATCGCCTATGGGAGATGTGGAAGTAGAAACAACAACAGTATCCTGCAAAGAACCCAGTATAAGACGCAGATAAGAGAAACAGATGAAATAACAACAGACATCAATATACAGCGTATCGCGGCCAAAAAGCACACTCACAACAGCAGTGTTAAGAGGAGGCGCTTCCTAAGAAGCTGCCGCGTCCGGAGAAGGAGTGAGAGCGGCAACACTTCTCGTTCTTTTCTTCTTCTTTACTTTGGCAAGGGCCTTAGGGACTTTGGAAGAAGATGGCTGAACAGGAGGGGCAGCGACGGTCACGATGGGGATACCTGAAGGGATGTCGATATTTCCCTCACCAGCTGAGGAAGAGGATACTTGAGCAAGGCTCACGGAAGCAGCAGGTAGTACAGTTGGGTTATCAGTAGCTCCCATGGAGGCGGCCCTCTCTTTTTCTTCTCTCTCCTGGGCCCTTTTCAGTCGTCTCCTAACGCTTTCAGGCTTGTAATTGGGATCCGTCACTGCATGATCACAAAATAATGTTAGAATTAGTATCAGCGGTAATAAGGAAGGAAGCGATATGACACTCACGTCTAACGCAGTCCTTGATATTGGCCCCGCATGCTAGATAACGGATGTGAACGCTGATTTCCAGTTGAAGCAATTTATCTAGCCAGCCTTGTTCCCGCTGAGGAAGGCTCTCCGGCCGGCCCTAGACGTTATCTTTGACGTCTTGGTTAAACCCAGATCGCCACCAGGAACCAGGAGCTTCAGGAAGATTTATCACAAAGAACTCCTTTTTCCAACCCTCGACGGAATACTCGATGTGGAGGAGTTTCCAAGTAAAAGACTTGAGGGAATCATCGTCGTATCGGGGTGATATCGTTATCACACCCCGACACTTCATCAGCTTAAAAACCGACTTAAGCAACAAAAGAGAAGGGGAAGTAATCCCCTTATACTTACAAAGTTCCAGAAAGGCTCAAACACAGCAATATGCATTTGGGGCTAATTGGACGGGATTCAAATCGCAAGCAACAAGCAATTGTTTTATGAAAGGGTCGATGGGAAGCCAAAAACCATAACGGAACATTTGTGCGTACAGAACCCTACGCTTGCCCGTCAAAACGTTGTTCAAGCGTATCGACTCAGGGGCAACGGTGGCCTTATAACCGTCAGGGATAACAACATTATGTGCGGCTAAATGCTCATTGAGAGCGATTTCAGAGGTGATACTGCTAACCGTAATATCCATCTTTTTCTCATCGGCAGACTTCGACTCAGGGCGGCGAGTCTTGGCCATGGCAGAAAATAAAAAGTAAAGACGAAGAAGACGATGGAAGAAAATAGGAAATACCTTTAGAGAAAAAGCACTTCGAGAGACTTGAATGGTGGAAAGAAAACAAGACGGCTAGAGAGAGTATGAAGAAAGCAGGATGATAAAAGTAAGAAAAAGAAATAAGTGTTGGTTTTTATAACCCTAGTGGTCAAAGGAAACGACGGACGCTGTAGTCGTTGCGTGAGAGCGTCACAAGGAACAGACTCAAGCAATGAGTACAATCCTAGAGAAACGCGACAGCGCTTCGATTTTGCTAAAATTCTAGAGCACGCTAGCCCATGGCATCATAAAAAATGGGCACGTGTGTCTGCGTCCTCACGACTTTTCTCTCACATTAATAAGGGGATCGTGAGCATTAAATGCACTGAAAAGCAGAAATAATTTTCTGGAATAAGACAAGAGCGATATTGCAACAATGGAGACAATGCAGAATGGCGTTAATCAAGCCAGCAGCTTTCGAGATAACACAGGAAAGCAAAATAAAGATCAGTTATTATATCAAATAAAGTACAGATATCGTTGCGCGATAAGGCGCTATTACAAGACAGAAAAAACAAATAAAGAGGAAAATCCTCTAAAGGGTCAGCCTTGACCATTCATTGGTCGGCACAGATATCGCGGCCACCTTTCCCTACTCCTCTCTGAAAGAAAGAAGATCTCCCTCGCTTTCGCTTAAATCCTTCATCTTCTTGGAGGCGTAATCATCCAACTTAGATGGATCAACAGTTCCCTGGCGATGGAAATCCGTAAATCCGGTGATACAGACTTCCAGGATCTTATTTTTTCACCCTGCTATCTTCGAGGGTACCTTGGCCAAATTCGCGTAGCGGGACGATATCTCTTTGCGGAGGAAAGAGTTTCTTTTGTCGGCCGCCTCCAGCAGTTCTATCTTAGCCTTTCCTTTTGATTTTTCTCGTGCGAGCTCGGCGCGACACTCAGTCAACTCTGCCCAGGTTCGATCTTGAAGCTTTGACAGCTCTGTTACCTTCACCAAAGCGGCATCTAGTTGTTCTTTCGAACCAGGAGAGCGCCGAACTTTGTCGCTCTGGTCCTCGAGAAAATAGTGCAGCTCGCGGAAGCTGGCCAACATGTCGTTTAGAAGGCGTGAGTGCTGAACTTCATGGGGATGTCGCAGGAACTCTTCCTTGTCCATCGAAGAACTGAACATTTGGCCCACTAAAGAACCTACTGGCTCGTCTCGCGATAGCGGATCCGATATCCCTAAAGCGCGAAGCCCATTAGTCTCAAAAGATGACAGATCCAGCTGGTATGCGACATTTCCTTGAGGACTTTGAGGGGAAAGATTGACGATATAGGGAGGAGAACAACTTTTTGCGGAATTACCAATGCCCGAAATTGAAGAAAGGAACAAGGGTTGTGGTTTCCTCGGAGAAGGGTCAGGAGGAACACTTGGATTCGAAACTGACACGGTCACATCTGGAATGCAGGAAGAGATTGGAGAACCAGGGCCGCCAGGCGGCAAGGGTGAGTCCACCATCACTGAAACCTCATTAGCTTTGGAAGGAATGGCAGGAGACACCTTGACAACCTCCGCTACTTGCGAGGTACTCGCGACATGAGAAGTGCCAACCTCCGCAGTAGGAACTGCGTTAACTTCCCTCGAAGGAGGAATCAGTGGTCCAGTCTTCTCTTTCCGGATTTTCTTTTGGATACGCTCCGTCTCGACAGTCATCTCTTCGCTATTGTCTTCGGTTGACTCCGCCGCGGGATCATTTTTTCTCGCCCTAAGCTTCACTCGTTGGGAAAGGGTAGTGTGACGTAGTTCAGAACCGGTATCCATACTCTCGCTATCGCTATCAACTATTCCAGTCGCAGAATGACTCGGAGTCACTCCCTTACCCCGAGGTGGCAACTAATTCTCAAGAAAGTGAGAAGATCGAGCGGAAGTACTGCGTGTTGAGACGGTCTTAGCTCTCCTTCCCCTCGGCGGAATAGTCGGACTACTGGAACTTTCAGGCGGTGGAGAAGGAGGTAATGTCTGAAGCGGCACCACGTTTAGAGGAGTGTTATTCCCCCCGGAGGAACGACCCCCAGTGTTACCTGCCAGCGAAGCATGTTAATGCAGCAAGCAAATCAAAGTGATAACATGGCAAAAGAAAAACTCACCAACGACACACTCTTTCAAGGGTCTGAACCGAGCAAATTCCCGAATTCGGAAAGGCCCTTCTATTTCTAATAGGGCGGTAACATGGGACACATCAATGCTAGACAACACTTCTGGTTTTTTCCAAGCGGCACTGGTAATCTCTCGGTTAAAACCCCCCCGCCACCAGCGGAACGGCAGGCGAAGGGTGAAGAAGCCATTTTTCCAGTTGACCACGTTGTCCTCAAAACCTTGAAAGTTCTGCCAGAAAAATTGCACGATGGCGTCATTCCATCTCGGGGTGATATCCACCAAGCAGTCGTGACAACTCAAGCTGAAAAATGTGCGGAACAGATCGAGGGATGGAGTGAAAATATACTTCATCTCGCATGCCCGAAGAAATCGCAAGCCCAATAATGGAAAGAAGCTTTATTATGGCCTAACGGCCTAAACATACGACCGCATACATAATACCTACAAAGAAAAAACCAAAAAGAAAGAGGAGCGGCAAACACTCAAGCTCGAGACCCCGCATCGTTGTCATCATCCACCAGCAGAGTGGGGATATCTCTCAAGGCCTCCACCACAGAGGTCAGCTCAGAAGAGGTGTTTCTCATGCTCTTCAGGCAGCAGTTCAGTAGATCCTTCCTCTGCTGCAGCATGGCGATGGCTACCTCGATGCGGTAGGCCGCAATGGCCAGCTTGGAGACATTTCCAATGGGATTAAAGTCCTCTATGGAAGCAGCTCCGATCCTGGTTTGGATGGGGGCCATCATTCCCCGAAGCTCCAGCATATCTTCACCAGTCTTCGTCAGCATGTTCTCCAGGAAGCTGATGTCACCCTCAGTGAGATTTTTGAGGGTTAGGGCTTTGGAAATCAGAAAGTTTCTAGTAAGATCGTCCATGGAGAAATGGTAAATGAGAAACAGAGAGAATGTGAAGAATCTACACCGAAAAAAGGATCACATTTATAGATCCAAAGTAGTAGCTGCTCAGCAGCCAGGGAGATAGGCTACAGCGGAACCCTTGGTGGATGCCCGAGATACTCAAGTGGAGTACAGACCGAAATCCAGAAGAACGTAAGATCGTGTCGGCGTGGTAGGTGGCTTACAGCAACGCTGGATCCAATGAGCCTGGATAGGTAAAGCGACATCAACGGCACCCTGATATGAAAAACAATGAAATATCGCCTTCAGAATGGCATTCGGAGCTACGAGGAGATAACGCCTTAACGCCCTACCTTGTCGATATCGATCATGTAGAGCATGACGTAGAAAACACCAGCGTTACAGTTTGGATATATCGCTGGCGTTATCGGTTCTGGTTCATAACCATCGTTGTCGCTGCAACCTCATCACTGTCAACTTAGCCAACATCCTCTTTGTGGCCAATAGTTATCGCAGGCGGTCAGTTCGTATTACCTGCTTCGCTATCGTGTATCTAGTACGAAGGTACTAACAAAAAAGTCAGAGAAACCTGAAGACCCTCACGAATCTGCCACGGTACAAAGGAAGTAACACTCCTCCAGAAGCTGAGAAATGAAGCCCTTGGTAAACACTCGGGCTCATTTTCAGTTGGGCTTATGATAACAATTGATGAAACACCGAGGGTACATTTGTCTTTTCACCGCAAGTCAAGGCCAGACCACTGTAGACCTTGACTGGCGATAGCCACCCGGCTATCGCCCACGTTAGCCGAGGAATCCTGGGATGGTCGACATCAGCGGGAGGGACCCACGCGGCAGCCGTTTTCGCACGCAGCATCTTCACATCTCACTGGCGATACCTCGTCAGCGATATCCTATCTAACTGACGCCTGCTGACGTCATCTTAGGCGTTATCTTCTCCCAATAACGCTCACCCCCGGGGGTAACATCCTTTCTTTTGCCTATAAATACCACTCATATCCAGATCAAAGGTAAGACTGAGATCACTACCCAAATCTCTGCCAAATTTCACAACCATACTAACTTAAGCACCGGAGTGTCTACGCCGAGGTCCCCCCTCCGGCGCTTTGCAAGTACGACGAACTGCCCCTACAGTGACTCCAGACAGACATAATCTCTACCCCGCTTCCCTAGAAGTCCTAATCTTATCACTCCCCATGGCTAAACACGCGAACGAGCACCTAGACCCCAAGATGAAAACCAAGTTGATGCCAATATTTCAAGTATCAAAATGGCAATCCCCTTATTTAATGGCAAAAATGATTCGAATGCATATCTCATTTGGGAGGGAAAAATGGATCGTATTTTTTGCTACCATAATTATTTGGAAGAGAAGAAAATTCATTTGGCCACGGTTGAGTTTTCGGACTATGCCATCACATGGTAGGAAAAAGAAGAAAAATGGGGGCGCAAGAATGGTGAGCCGTCTATTTCTACTTAAGTGGATATGAAAGAGGCAATGACGTTCGATTTATGCAGGAATATCACAACCGCGACTTGCAACAACTTAAGCAAGGTAACAAGTCTGTTAGTGATTATTTTAAGGAAATGGACACTCTTATTCTTAAGGCCAGTATAGATGAGGTAGAGGAAGCTACTATGGCACCCTACTTGGGAGGGTTAAACAAAGACATTGCCCACAAACTAGACCTCCAACCGTACCACAATATAGAAGAAATGCTCCACCTAACCCTAAAAATTTAAAGGCATTGCCTAGACAAACCCAAGTATACTTCAAGGTACAGTCCTAACACTCATACATCTTCTTCTACCAACCCTAGACTCCATGGGAAATCTACCTTCCTCAACCATGACAACAGCTGACACCGTTCACCCTTCCACCAAAACCAAACACTTACCCTAACCACAACACACCTTCGACCTCACAACCTAAAGCAACCACGTACCACCCTTCGGCCCAAACACCAACCCTAATCCCAAACCCGTAAGCTCAATTATGTGTTTTAAATGTCAAGGTCGTAGGCACAAGGCTAATGAGTGTCCTAATCGGTGAGTCATATTGATTAGAGATAGAACTGTTGTGAGTGGTGATGAGGAATAGTGGAGTGCTAAGGAGTAATTAGAGAGTGGAGATGATGAGGAAAGATATGATGTGGTTCAAGTGACAAATTCCTTGTCCTTGGTTGTGCACTGAACACTTAGTGCCTAACCTAAGCTTGAGTCAGATGATAAAGCACAACGTGAGAACTTATTCCACACTCAGTGCAAGGTGTTTAATCTAGTTGTGTCCATGATTATCAATAAAGGGAGTTATGTAGATATTGCTAGTGAGATGATGGTCCATATGTTGAGACTTCCCACCAAAAAGCATTCAAATCCATATCCGTTGCAATGGTTCACCGATGGTGGAGGCGTATACATAACCAAACAAGCTCTTGTTATTTTTAGTATTGGAGATTATGTTGATTAACGATTACTTGATATGGTACCTATGAAAGCATGTCATATTCTTCTTGGTCAACCATTGCAATATGATCCTAGAGTGCTTTATGATGGTTACTCCAACCATTATAAATTGAAGCATGGTGACCGAAAGTTTAACATCGCTCCTTTACTCCCCCGCACAAGTCTTGGTGAACCAAGTGTTGCTTGAGAAGGTCCATGCCGAGTATGATAGTTTTTGTAAAAGTGAGAGAAAATGAGAGGTGAGAGGAGAGAAGAATAAGAGTGATCAAAACAGCAAGCATGAAAAGAGTGAGCATGCTAGAGTGAGCGAGATGGTGAACAAAGAGAGTAAAGAAAATAGGAAAAAGAAATTGAGTGCATATGCCACGAGAGGGGAATATAAGTATGCTTTGTGTTCTACACCCGCACCTAGTGCCTTTGTCTCTTCTATGTGTGAATTTTAGGATGTCAATGCCCTTCACATGATTATAGATTCAAGGGCGAATCCTTTTGAAGAGGGAGGGGATGATACAAGCATGTCACCCCTGCTTTTAGACCTAACAATCCATGGCCTTTTGATGATCGAAGGCCGCGAGGAATTGGAGGAGAAGCACACATAAGCACAGCCCTACCGTCCCACGAGCCAACTACCAAGGCTTGAAGCCAAGAAAAGAGGGAATTTTGAAACCAGTAGCTTAATACGATCCTAGGTACGTAGGATGCGTAGCACGTGTTTGTGATCTAGTTCAAGGTTTGGATTTCAATGCGAAAGATAAATAACTCGCTTGAGTATTCGACCCTGCTAACAACCTGTGCTAGCCAACCCTAAATAAACAAGTGAGGTTCTTAATTCAAACTCTAACCCTGAACTCAACATGTGGGAACCAACCTAGACATAAACGAATTAATGAATGAACTTTCGGGTTTTACTTGAAAACTATTCGAGAGTTCGGTCTCAAATAGAACCAAGGTTCACGCATGAACAAAGAGTAATTACTCTCAAGAAAAAGACTCAATTTGGTTAATTTTTCTGGTATCTTATTATGAGCTCAATCAGCTCTATAATCAGGCAAAACACAAATACAAGTTTAAGTATAACTATAACTTCTAATACTAGTAGGAATAGAAAACCTAATCTAACTAGAACTTCTAACTTTACAAACTAATTAATAAATAAAATAAATACATTCTAGAAGCTCCAGAGGGGATCTGCATGGCTGGTGATACGATCCTCGCTAGGCTTGAATCGTTTCTCCTTATGCGATCGTTGTTCAAGTGTGGATTTCGTGCGGAATAATAACTCAACCTTGCGCTGACCCTATTGGACGTGATTATCCAACCAACCCAGCTACGCAATCAAGGATCTTGCTCGAACTTCTAACCCTCTAACCCTTGGTGAGGTTAGCAACCTAGATAGGCAAACAAATAGAATGAACTTTCGATTTACTTGAGCTATTCTTCGAGTGTTCGGACTCAAAGGATTCAAGGTTCAAGACTTGAACAATGTTGAGATCAATTTAACTCAGGGTTTTTGGCAAAAAAAGATCTTATTTTATTAAGCCAAGCGGCTGCCTTTAAATAGGCATAAACAATACAAGTTTAACTAAGACTAGAAAACCTATTTTAACTAGAACTCCTAAGTAACTTCGAAATAGAACTTCTACTAGTCTAATAACTTTAAAAACTAATTAATAAATACAAATAAAGCCTTCTAGAACTTCCTAGAAGCATTCGCATCATCAGGCCAAGGTTTGGGCCGAATTCTCCAAGTCGCGGGCTGCTCGCGTTCACACTGCGCGCCAAAATGTCTCATAGGTCTATATTTCAAACGGCTAGTCCAAACGGGCTGAAACTTGTCCCATTTGATAGCTAAGACCCAAAAATAGTAGGAGGGTGCTCCTCTTCCTGGTCCGGGCCTGACTGGTCCGAAGAATGGTCGTTGGCGTTGATGGACGCGTTTTGAAGTCCTCATTCGCGTACGATTACTGTCAGCGAAAATGTCTCGACCGATAACAAACAAACGGCGTGTCCGTTTGACCTGAAATTTTGACACAATGAAGAAGACATCCTGAGGTTTCATAATTGATATAGATTGCACGAGTCTGACTTATGATGAGCGAGATATGGTTCGACGAAGTTGTCCGTCACATTTGCGCTTAGGACACTTGCATGCTTGATTGTCATCTCGAACCTTCTTGATATCTACTCGTCCAAATGCTCTGAAACTTGGACACAGACTTCCTAAGATCCCAATAGGTCTTGTATATGTGTTGGATCTTTGATTGAAGCCTCTCTTCCATGTCATGGCTTGGTCGGATGCAAAGTCTTGCCCTAAGAGCCTCCAAGCCACCTTCCATGTCATCCTTTGTCTAAGGACTTGATCCAGCAATGATCCTTGCCTAGTTTCCATGTCTAGAGGTTGTTGTAACCTCTCTTGAAGCTTTGGAACGTCTTGGGCTCGACGCTTTGGGTTGATTGGCCTTGGTCGCAAGGCGTGTGCGCGTTGGGTGCGCACTAGGGTTAGCCTCGTGGCTAGGATCATATCATTCCCTTCTCCTTCGAAAAGATTCGCCCTCGAATCTGTTCTCTCAATGGCAGAAACACTCTCCAAATTAGAAACAGCAAAGGAGACATAAGAATGATAGGAAATGCCCAAGGCATCCAACTCGGCGGTGGTGCCTATGTGTGTGGCGGTGGTTTGGGCTAAACCAACGTCTCTTATGGCAGCTGACTTGTTGACTTGAGTAGGCAACCAAGGCTGGTGTAAGAACATCCTTCCTCTATCAACAACCTTCAAGAACCGCTTCAATCTTTCTAAGTATCCCTTAGTCTCATAAGGAACACTCAAACCTTTCATGTGTACCACGGCTTGCCCTTGTGCTATCATCAACTCCTTGTGAACTCTTATACTTCCCAAGTACTCCAAACACCAAGGATTCGATGAACCCATAAATATAAAATCAAAGCCGCATTGGTTGCGAGTAAACATAAGTGAAAATTCACTAAACAACTCAAACTTGCAAACCAACAAATAACACTTCGCTCTCCAAGCTCTCTCATTACTTCCCTCTAATTGCAGTAGCTTAGGGGACTCATCCTCCTTAATAACTTCTTTCTTTATCTGCCCTAAAGAAGATGAAATAGAAGAAGAGAAAACAATTGGATAAGGGTTAGTAAAATTCAATTGCTTCGGCAAAGCTTCATTCTTTTTGCCAAGAACAATCTCTTGCACTACTAATGCATTTCCACTTTCTCTCCCTTCGGTACTCTCACTCAACTCGTCCTTTTGATGAGTACAATTCTCTTCTTTCAACCCATGCTCACTCTTTTCATGGGGGCTGTTTTGTTTATTTATTTTCTCTTCTAAACATGGGGCGCTCGGTGATGGATTTGTTCCCTTGACTACCTCCGGATCATGACTTGGTCTCAACATAGCCAACTCACAGTCCTCTCTTCCTTTTTGTTCCAGCGCCTTACCCATCTCTTCAACTTTCTCTCTGAGGTGATTAACCAATTCTTTCCATGACATCTCCTTCTTCGAGGTTCCGTCATTGGCCTTTAAGCTAACCGGGGGCTTCCTTGGAATGAATGTTGGTGGTGTCTCCATCCTCTCATACCTAACATTCTGCCCTAGCCTCTCAGGCTCTCTCATGCGCAACCTCCTTATACAAACTCTCACTTTGTGACTGGCGTTCAGGTCTATGCCAAGGTGGTTCGCGTTCCAATCTGTCTGCATGCCAATAGGGCTTGCGTTCTGCTCTATCTTTGAACCATGGTAGTGCATGCCCTTGCTCGCTTGCGTGCCATGATGTCTCACGCTTGTGTATCCTTGGCTCATGTCTTGGGCTAGACATATCAAACTCATGTTGGCCCCTTCTCCTCCTGTCCACTGCCTCATACCTCGCTCTCTCCATAGATGATATTGACATGACTTAAAAATTGCGTTTTTCGGTCACAGCTTGTGTCTGCAACTTGTAAAATCAATATCTTCCACGTCTGATCTCCGAATTGCGCGATTCTTTTTGCAATAGATCCGTAACAGCTCCAAGTATGTTGTGTAAAAATTTCAGAGTTTTCTGGACTGGCCTCCTATATATTGATTTTGTGTTTCGGTTCCAGAATTTTCTGACTCTAAGAAACAACGACTAAAGGAACACGTCTTGGGACTTTGGCTGTAACTTTTGACTCCGGTGTCCGAATCACTTGATTCTTTTTGATTCAGATTCCTAACAGACACAGATTTCCAACGGACTCTCTTTCACTGAAATCTGACTTCAATAAGTATGTATTGAAATACGATTTTGACACTGACACTTTTGGTGGACTGTTTTTGGTGACACTTTGATGACACTTTAGGGGACTGATTTTTGTGACTCTATTTTGACACTTTGGGGGACTATTTTGTGACTGTATTTGGTAGACATAAGACAAACAAATCGGACCAGATTTGTCGAAATAAAAACACAAACGCAAAGGAAAACTTGATTTAGAAAATTGATTTCTAAACCGACTCAACTAAAAACGAAAATAACTAAATGGGTGAAGGGTGATTGACTCTGGACTAGAGTAAATCGACACAAGAATTTAACGAAAACAGAATTTAAATAAATAACTAACCAAACTTGAACGGCCTTCGCTCCGCTACCAACTGATACGATCCTCGCTAGGCTTGAATCGTTTCTCCTTATGCGATCGTTGTTCAAGTGTGGATTTCGTGCGGACTAATAACTCAACCTTGCGCTGACCCTATTGGACGTGATTATCCAACCAACCCAGCTACGTAATCAAGGATCTTGCTCGAACTTCTAACCCTCTAACCCTTGGTGAGGTTAGCAACCTAGATAGGCGAACAAATAGAATGAACTTTCGATTTACTTGAGTTATTCTTCGAGTGTTCGGACTCAAAGGATTCAAGGTTCAAGACTTGAACAATGTTGAGATCAATTTAACTCAGGGTTTTTGGCAAAAAAAGATCTTATTTTATTAAGCCAAGCGCCTGCCTTTAAATAGGCATAAACAATACAAGTTTAACTAAGACTAGAAAACCTATTTTAACTAGAACTCCTAAGTAACTTCGAAATAGAACTTCTACTAGTCTAATAACTTTAAAAACTAATTAATAAATACAAATAAAGCCTTCTAGAACTTCCTAGAAGCATTCGTATCATCAGGCCAAGGTTTGGGCCGAATTCTCCAAGTCGCGGGCTGCTCGCGTTCACACTGCGCGCCAAAATGTCTCATAGGTCTATATTTCAAACGGCTAGTCCAAACGGGCTGAAACTTGTCCCATTTGATAGCTAAGACCCAAAAATAGTAGGAGGGTGCTCCTCTTCCTGGTCCGGGCCTGACTGGTCCGAAGAATGGTCGTTGGCGTTGATGGACGCGTTTTGAAGTCCTCATTCGCGTACGATTACTGTCAGAGAAAATGTCTCGACCGATAACAAACAAACGGCTTGTCCGTTTGACCTGAAATTTTGACACAATGAAGAAGACATCCTGAGGTTTCATAATTGATATAGATTTCACGAGTCTGACTTATGATGAGCGAGATATGGTTCGACGAAGTTGTCCGTCACATTTGCGCTTAGGACACTTGCATGCTTGATTGTCATCTCGAACCTTCTTGATATCTACTCGTCCAAATGCTCTGAAACTTGGACACAGACTTCCTAAGATCCCAATAGGTCTTGTATATGTGTTGGATCTTTGATTGAAGCCTCTCTTCCATGTCATGGCTTGGTCGGATGCAAAGTCTTGCCCTAAGAGCCTCCAAGCCACCTTCCATGTCATCCTTTGTCTAAGGACTTGATCCAGCAATGATCCTTGCCTAGTTTCCATGTCTAGAGGTTGTTGTAACCTCTCTTGAAGCTTTGGAACGTCTTGGGCTCAACGCTTTGGGTTGATTGGCCTTGGTCGCAAGGCGTGTGCGCGTTGGGTGCGCACTAGGGTTAGCCTCGTGGCTAGGATCATATCAGCTGGGCTTCAAGTTGGGCCGCAATCTCCAAGTCACGGGCTGTTGCGCGTTCACACTGCACAACAAAATATCGACCCATGCTAACTTTCCATCTGCTCGTCCAATTGGGCTGAAACCTATACCAAACAAAAGCTAGCATCCGAAAATAGTAGACAGGGTCCTCTATTCCTAGTCTATAATGAATAGGTCAGAAATAAATCGAACGACATTGACTAATGTGTCTAGGACTCCCAATGCGAGTAGGACACTGTCCGTGATAATGTAGCTCTCCCCTAAGTCTCAAACGGCTTGTGTGTTTGGGCTCAAATTTGGACAAAAGCTTGATAACATCTTGAAGTTTGTGAAACCAATTGGATCACAAGCAATTGACTTCGTTATGACTGAATTAACTCAGACACAGTCGCCTGTTACGCATGTGCGTTGACAACTTGTGTATGGAAATGTCACCATAAACCATCTTGAGATCTACTAGTCTGAATGCTCTAAAATTTAGACACGATCTTTCTATTACATCAATTGGTATTGTATTTATTTTGTATCCTCGATTGAAGTCGTTCTTCCATGGGTTGGCTCGGATGGATGTCAAACCTTGGGCTAAGAGCCTCCAAGCCACCTTCCATGTCATCCTTCGCCTAAAGGCTTGATCAAGCAGCGTATCCTGCCTCATATCCATGTCTAGAGGTTGTAATAACCTCACTAGCTACTTTTCAACGTCCTTGGCTCAAAGTATTTGTCTGATTGGCCTTGGCCGCAAGGCGTGTGCGTGTTGTGCGTGTGCTAGGGCTAGCCACGGGGCTAGGATCGTATCATTCGCTTCCCCTTAGAAAGGATTCACCCTCGAATCCATATCTAAACCTGCATCACAATACCTTAAGTTAGTAACATCAAAATAAGCATAAAGTGAACCATACCAACCTCACAAATTCAACTTGGCAGCAATGTCTTTGAATAGGACAATGCATTGGGTAAGATCATTTCCCCAAGCGATCATCTTTACTCGAACTTGATTTGGGAACCATTTTTGGCATTAGCACTGCCAAAACCAAGCTCCTATCTTGAAGGATTCGCTCATCCTTCCATGGTTTCTAAAAGTTTCCATCTTGACACTCAAGCGCGCACCATAGCGTTTGGCATGTTCATGGGCTATCCGCATTACTTCGATCCCTTTGCTACCACTTATACTAAACAACACACTCAAAGGCAGCAACATTAAACTGAATAATGTCATAAGAATAATATCACACATGAGTTCCAACAACACACCAAACGTAATAGCATGCGCAAATAGGTGGTATGTAAATAAAATAAATTGAAAGCATTCCTTCCATATGAATTCATACTTACAAACTGAAACATGACATGAGGACTCGAATGTCCATTGATCCACTTTGCTTGAAACTCCGAATTGTGGTTGACAGGATGTCTCAATTAGCATCTCCGTACTTCGCCTCCTCCACAATTCCATTCGTGAGTCGCTAAGTGACTCTTCCTTATGATTACTAACAATACTCCAAGGAAAAACATGTGAAACTATAACATCCTTAAAGAATATGTTAGTAATAGATTTACCCCTATGATGTATCAAGCCATCAAACACATCAAGCTCATCAAAATTTCGCAAAAGGTTATGCGACCTATATAAGTTATTTTGCTTGAATAGACTTCCCTCAAGTCTTGTCGACTTACCCACAATTTTATCATAAATTTCACACATGGAAGAATGATTATATAAAATAAATTCATGTGATGATTTAAATAAATTTGTGTTAGGGAAACGGGTGTACACATCTTTCGACCTAGCTAACACAATAAACCGCTTGCGCTTTTGCAAGTAATTTTCAAAGGCATGTAACTTGTCCTTTGGCTCTTGTATATAATCATTATTAATTAAATTAATTTTAACATCAGTACCATTAAAATTAATGATGTTCATATAGTCACAAAAATCAAACCTAAGAAAGTGAAGGCATACCATACGGTTGCGACTAGGATTATCCGAACTAGGCACTATGGATGATTGGCTCTTCTTAAGTTCTCTTGGCAGCAAGGAATGGACCTTCTCTTCTGCCAAGAACATTCTCTTTCCCTTCCCATGAGAATAAACAACAATAGAAGAGAAGATAAATGGGTTAGGGCTAGGACAACCAAGGCGCAATGCCCAAAAATCCAAGAGTTTTTTGTGGCTTGCGCCAAAACTAAATTTTTGCACACAAAGTGCTTTCCTCACTTGTTTCCCTATGGAATTTTTATTCTCTCCTTTTGTATTTATGCTAACTAATGCATGCTCTTTATTTTCATGCGGGTTGTTTTGACTCACATCTCTTATCCCATGCTCGTTCTTTTCATAGGGGTTGTTTTTCTTTTCATCTCTTTTCCCATGCTCACTCTTTTCATGGGGGTTGTTTTGCTCTCTTATTCCCTCTTTCTTTTCACTCAACTCTCCTCTTTTGCTCTCAATATTTTTAGTACTCTCAAATTTGGCAAAAGCTTTTTCTTGTATATTCACATCGTGCTCAACAAGCGCCTTAACATTCTCGGATAACATTGTCACATGTCCATCATCAATTGCTACTATCTCACCTTGTACACTCGCAACACTACTACTAGGGGCAGCCAACTGAATCCCCTTAGTCTCATCATTGTTGCTAAGAACATGTTATGGATGAGTAGTCTTAGCATCTTCAACTTGAATACACGTCTTCATCCCATGGTCTGCCTTATATTTGAGCTTCTTCAAGAGAATAGACAAACGCTCGGAATTAGTCTTATTGTTGGCACATTGAATCAAAGTCTGCCCTCAGCCTGTGCATGTATGGGATAAAATATTTTGCGTTCGCACATGAGTTGAAGACGTAACATCTCTTGCCAACACATGTGTTGGGGTCGTCCTTGGCGCGTATTAGGGTCTCGCATTGTGGGGCTCGCCTAGGGTTCACCTCGGCAACCCTTTGCTCACATGTATGCCACGGTACCACCTCTTCTCTGCCTTTATCTCTCTCGACTAGATCATCAAGTGAACTCTTATTTTTATTATCTAGTCGTGGCATACCAAATGCGGGAGAGCTTGAGGCACCTCTAATATTAGCATTTTAGACCAAACGCTAATTCGACACTCTTTCTCTAAGTGTCTCGGTCTTAG
This sequence comes from Viola odorata, assembly GCA_963691705.1. Taxonomy (NCBI): domain Eukaryota; kingdom Viridiplantae; phylum Streptophyta; class Magnoliopsida; order Malpighiales; family Violaceae; genus Viola; species Viola odorata. The sequence continues at coordinate 15,677,918 of OY829539.1, read as the reverse complement.
TCCTCTAATCGTCTATAGCATCAAACTTTGTATTGAGGATGTGGAGCATCTTGAGGATTTTGCTTGTCGAACTTCCTTCCGATCCTTTCTCTAATCCTCTTGTCATTCCTAAAATTTCATAACACTAGAAAAAAAAACGTAAAATAGTCCTAAAATCTAGCACTCCCTCACATGTTTACTCTCGTATTTAATCTCTCTAATAATCTCACAAAATTCACTCACTCTGTCTTGGTAATATTTCTCAATTGTCCTTGCACTCAAACCATTATAGACAGTCTCGAGAATTTGTAGAAGAGCTTCGAAGATGACACACAAAGAAAACTAGCTTCGAAAGAATTTTAGATGCACAACAAATGATTTAATTACAATGAACAATCAATCAAATAGTTGTTGGGTTGGAGTAGAAGAGATTATATAGGCAAAATCAAAGAAAAGTTCAAGTTGACTCGAATTACTCAAATAATTCACAAAACCATGAATGATGTGTATGTGTCCGCTTTAGGGTTTGCGATTTTGTATCTTTGATATCTTTTGAATCCGACCACCAAATTGAATGATTATTTTTGCAGTAAAATATTTAGTATTAATATTTAGTATTTTGTTTCTTTTCTGTTTTTGATTTTTGTTTTTAAATTTTTTTTTGACTCTTTGAACACAACTAGATTAATGACACTTTGGACTTTTATGACTCTTTTTTGACAGAAAATAACCTAGATTAATGACACAACAAATCGCACGATGATTTTCTTGGGAACGCACAGAAAGACAAAACTTGATCTAGAACCCTAGATCGACTCGACACACAATGCAACTAACACAAGCACGCAAGAGATTGGTTTTAGGATGGATATAAAAAGAACCAATCTTATAAGGAAAACTTAAAACGTAAAAGGATACCTTACCAAACTTGAACACCTTTGCTCCGCTACCAAGTGATACTATCCTAGGTGCATAGGATGCGTAGCACGTGTTTGTGATCTAGTTCAAGGTCTAGATTTTGATGCGGAAGATAAATAACTCGCTTGAGTGTTCGACCCTGCTAACAACCTCCGCTCGTCAAATTGGGCTAAAACCTATCCCAAACCAAAGCTAGCATCCGAAAATAGTAGGCAGGGTCCTCTCTTCCTGGTCCAGGATGAACAGGTCTGAAATAAATCGAACGACATTGACTGACGCATCTAGGACTCCCAATGCGAGTAGGACACTGTTCGTGATAATGTAGCTCCGCCCTAACTCTCAAACGGCTTGTGCGTTTGGGCTCAAATTTGGACACAAGCTTGATAACATCTTGAAGTTTATGAAACCAATTGGATAGCAAGCAATTGACTTCGTTATGACCAAATTGACTCAGACATAGTCTCCTATTTTGCCTGTGCGTTGACAGCTTGTGTACGGAAATGTAACCATGAACCATCTTGAGATCTACTCGTCTGAATGATCTGAAATTTAGACACAATCTTACTAAGACATCAATCGGTCTTGTATTTACTTTGTATCCTCGATTGAATTCGTTCTTCCATGGGTTAGCTCAGATGGATGTCAAACCTTGTACTAAGAGCCTTCAAGCCACCTTCCATGTCATCCTTCGCCTAAAGGCTTGATCAAGCAGCATCTCCTACCTCATATCCATGTCTAGAGGTTGTAATAATCTCACTAGTTGCTTTTCAACGTCCTTGGCTTGAGGTATTCGTCTGATTGGCCTTAGCCGCAAGGCGTGTGCGTGTTGTGGGTGCGCTAGGGCTAGCCACGGGGCTAGGATAGTATCATAGCTAACGACATACCATTAGCTATGGCTTTTGGAGGAGACAATGTCCCAAGGATACACGGAAGTAAGCATTTTGGTAGCCGAAGGTAACAGTATACCATTAACCCACTAACGATATATCGTTAGCTACGACCTCAAAGGACAATTTCGCTCTTTTTGGACTTTTTGAAGAGTATCACATCAAGACCATGTATAAATAACTCTTTCCTTTCATTTTGTAAACTTAGTCTATATTTTGTTGAAAACAAGTTGAGTGCTTAAGCCTCCTTTTTTTCCAACATAAGCTCTCTTGGTGCTTGCCTAATCGGTTTGGAAAGGCTAAGGATTGAGCCAAGGAAAAATATTCAAATTTCCACCTTATTTTAGAGTCATATTTGTGTTGCGCATTTATTGTGATTTCCAACATCAAAAGGCCAAACAACACCCTTAGTCATCCGACTAAGCTTCTTTCCGTATTCGTGTTTTGTTGTTGTTTGTTGTGCCTTCTTCGTGTGTGTTGAACGTACCATCCCAACTTGACTACATCCTTGTTGAAAGCGCAAACTTTCATGGATTTCTCACCAAAAAGCACACAGCTTGGTGTCCATTTTCCACTAGCTTGCTAGAAAGAACCGTGACCGTATCAATGTCTTCACAATAATGTTCTCATAATTAATTATATTATTAACCCATTTTTTTACTAATTGAGTGTATTTCAGATAACGTATAGGGAGCATTATGCCAGTCAGTACCCACCTACTCAAAACAGGCCTTTTGCTGATCCAGCTTTGCACTAGGAAGCATTTGGCAAACCCATACAAAATCGGGTGCCTAGATTAGGTAGCCATTTGCAAGTTGCGCGTTTTTATGGTACTAGCCAACATTCATATTCAGGTGTGTTTTTTATTAATTACAAAGCATACCTAATTACTAATATGTTTTTACACATGCCAACTATGACGTGTACTTTCTTCTCTAAAATAAAGGATCGGGTTCAACTTCTAATTGGATGGCAACACTAGAGCAGATTGAATGTCGGGTTAAAGAACAAGTTGAGGAGGGCATATGCACGGCAGGAGTCAATGGCAGGAAGACATTGAGCTGCGATTGGAGTGGCAAAGGCAGCAGATGCAGGTTGATATGGCAGCCCAGATGGCTCACTAGATAATGTTGATACGGGAAGAGTGGGAAAGGCAACAGGCAATCAAAAATCTACCTGGTGGTAACGATAATGTTAAAGATAATGGGCACGATACAGAGGATGATTTTTGAGGTCATAATGTATATGAAGATATTTTTGAACCTTATTAATTAGTATGGTTAATTAATTAGTTTTGGTATGTATATATAATCTATTTCTTTAATTTCAAAATTTTAAAAGTTCAATCTCGATATAAAATAATAATAATTAATGTTATTAATCATGTACGTATGAAAATATAATTACGATACTCTATATATAGTTTTCCATCAGAAACTATAAAAAAAATAGTTTTCTGATCGAATGTCTGTCAGAAACTATAAAAAAAGTTTAAATTAATCTGATTAATCAAAACGACATCATTTTGATTACGAAAATAATGACGTATTGGCTAAGAAAACGACGTCATTTTCGGAATTAAAACGGCGTCGTTTGAATTTGGCACTGATAATCTAAAATTTCACCCAACTACTCTCCGACGGACTTTCTGACCAAAATTCCGTCAGAATGGGTTTTAGGAAAAATACCACATCGCTTGCGAAAGGCGCATAATATGCCTTTATATACATAGACGCGGCTAAATACAGACATCAATTATATCTTCGTATGGAATACCAATCACTCAACATCTGATATAGTAATATGTTAGCATGATTTCATGCCAACATATTACTGTGTGGGGTGACATTGGATACATGGGGTGATTGGACTTCGATATCGAGGATATAATTATTTTGCGATGGTCAAATAAAAGAAAAATGTTTAATTGAAATTCAGCCTAATTATTTTGTTGGATATTTTCTACGGAATATTACGTCGCAACTATCTAAAAAAATTCGACCGAAACTCGATTAAAAAAATTTCAAATGGAACAATTTTCAACAGGATCAAATTTCCCCAATTTATTTTCAACCGATATATTTGACCAAAATTTCGTTAGAACGGTGAAATTCAGAACTAAATGATATGCGTGTATTTTCTAGATATTTTCCCTCAAATTTTGCATGTTTTCCCTCCTTGATGCTACTAACTTGCTCTGTTTTCAATACTTTTGCCAGATCTAGCCCTGGAGGAGAAAAAGGCAGAAAGCACGCGTCTTGGGATGGAATTGAGCAGCTTTGGAAGTCTCCCAGTCTTCGTCGCGGCCTAGACGTATTTCCCCAGTCGAGCCCTAGATGCGCGCATTCGTGTCCAGCCCTGGACTATCTGAAGCTGAAAAGTGCTGCGTCTTGCCCTCAAATCAAGCCGCACGTGCTTGCAATCCTCCTTGGAGCGCATGAAGAGAGACGCCAGCGAGATTCCTCTCTGATCCCTTTTGAGCGTCCTAGGAATATTCCCCCTGGGACGTGGTCCAGCCCAGCTGTCCCTTTCCTCCCATTTTGTCTTCTTCCCTTAGCTGGATTTGTTCTCTAGTTAGCTTAGGGTTGTATATAAGCAGTAACTTTAGGATTTTTAGGGTAAGCAACATTGGTAGGAGGCAGAAATCAGCATACTTTCTATTTTTCTCCCTTCTTTGGGTTTTGTTCCTCCATCTTCAAGCTGTAGCCGCCGGCCAGCCTTACTCTTTCACCGGAGCTTTTCAGCTCCGGCTGGTATTTAATAGTTTTCTTCCCATTTTCTTGTTTCCCTTTTATGCTTGTTATCAAATCTATTTATATTTATGTTATTATGAGTATGAGTAGCTAGATCCTTTTGTCTTAGCAAAGGTTTTTCCAAGGGTTGCAAGGGTAGTTGTGAAGCCTTAATGCTCTTCATAAACTCTTATGCGTGTATTTAATCTCTTGCCATTTTACTGTCATATTGCACTGGATCTATAGAAGCCTGATCAATTGCTGTATTTCCCTTTGTAATTACTGCCATTTCTTTAGAATCAGTAGGCACCTAGCCCGGAGTCATCAGGTTGCTGGTCCAATCCGGCTAGGGCTGGAGGTTAACTAGGGTGGATCTGACAACGTCTTGCCCTAGACGTGTCTTCCTCCACTTCATGGGCCTCTGGATCTCCCCATAAGCGAACCTTGGGGAAGGACGGAGTGTTAAGGTCTGGCCCATAAGCGTACCTTGGGCGAGACTTCTCTTACGAAGGTAGACAGGAGGCCTAAGCGTACCTGGCCTCTATAGCACGTCTGCACCGTGAGAGTGGAATATCTTTGAGCTGATGCCCAACTAGGCCTAGACGCAACCCGCAGAATCACTTTGCTAAGACTCTTTCCTATTATCTGATTTACCCCTCTTGTGATATTGTTTTATTGCCTTTAGATAATTTTTACTTTATTCAGTTCACTTGTTAGCTTTAGTATCCAAATCTCGCTGGTTAATTTCATTAGCCAGCCCAAACCCCTCCCCCCCCCAGTGTTACTTGTTACTATTTAGACCTGGACATACACTATGAACAGAATATTACCATTAATCCTTGTGGTTCGACTCTGATTTACCCTATACACATTTATTGTGCATTTTGCTAGCAGAAAATATTACTTTTGAGTGACGATCAAATTTTGGCACCGTTGCCGGGGATTGACGGTTCTAATATTTTGTTTCTCCTTGTATGACCAGGAGGTCTGCTTTAGATCTACTGCCTTACGATCCAGAGCTCACTAGGATAGAAAGAGAACTCCAAAGGCAAGCCAGAGGATTATCTTCTCTCCGGAGTAGAGCTCCTGTCCCTCTTCTCGACAGAGACCTTTCAGATCTTGATACTCTTCAAAGCCTATTTGAGGAAGAAATCGCATCTTTACATCGAGCCCTCGACAGTGTTGAGTCTATCCAGCTCCCGACATCTGAAATGGAAGATCCACCACCACCTCCTCCTGGAGGAAATGAGGACGTAGTTCCTCCTGTTGCTCAGACCATCGATGATCTTAATGTCGCCCCAGAAGCGCCCAGTAGCTGCATCGATTGGCCTGAAGTACCTCACGATTGGACACTCAAGTCCGCTGTCATGCACCATCTCCCTATTTTTTGAGGTGCTACCAAGGAAAATCCTCATCGCCATCTTCAGCAGCTCCATTCTATTTGCGAGGCAATGAAACCTACAAACGTCAGTATCGAGCAGGCCAAGCTCCGAGCTTTTATGTGGTCACTCAAAGATTTAGCCCTCGACTGGTTTTATGATCTCCCTCCACGTTCGATTCACTCATGGGCTGAGATGACAAAGGCCTTCACGGATAAGTACTACCCTGCATCCAGGGCGATGGTGACAGTCAAGCAACTTGTATCTATTCTTCAGAAAGAAGAGGAGACCCTTGACCAGTACTATGAACGCTTCAAGCGTATGCAAGCCTTGTGTCCCTCTCATAACCTGACCGAGCACGGTCTTATTCAGTACTTTGCCGAAGGATTGAGACCCCATGATAAAGCCTTGTTGTATGCAGCCACTAATGGATCCCTTAGTGCTCTCACTCCAGCTGCCGCCAAGGCCATAATTGAGCTCATGGCCAAAAATGCCATTCTATTGGGAGGGGCAAGTAGCGACCAGAGTGCTCAGGTAGCCGCTATGCAAGGGCAACTGACTTCTATCCAGGGCATGCTACATACCATGACATCTCAACAGCCGATCCAGGTCAAGGCATGCCAAATTTGTAATTACACAGATCACCCCACGGATGCTTGTCCTTATATCCCGGACGAAATCCAAGTGAATGCCGCTGGGTATTACAATTCACCCCCTGGCTAGAACTACAACCAGGGCTGGAAACAACCAAGCCCAGGGTGGGTACCCAGCCCTCAACAGCCAAACTCTAGTCAACAGCAACATCCTTATGGAAACCACCCCCCTCCTCCCAACATGCAGTACTTTAAACCTCGACCGCTATACCCTAACCAGCAATACCAACCCTCACCACAAACAAATCAACCTTTTCCTTCACCTCTACCACCCGAAGATTGCACTAAATACAAAGACATCATCACGGAAATGCAAAAGCAGATGGGTACCATGGCGGCCGAAATGAAAGAATTAAATAACAGAGGCAAGCTCCCTGGAAAAACCGAAGCAAACCCCAAGCACGAGGCTTGCGCTGTCACTCTCCGCAGTGGGCGTGAATTGCCATCTAGAGTGAGTCCAGATCTCGACATCGAACAAACAGTCGAGCCTGGGATTAAGCCAAGAAAAAATGAGACGATTCCAGATGTCATGAGTGACAGAATACGATCTCCTAGAGGTTCTCCGAGGAATGACAAGAAGCCCCCAGAATTCACTCAAGAATATATCCATAAGATCCTTGAGCCTCCATTTCCCCAACGGTTGGTCAAATCGAAAAAGGAGAAGGATGACCGAGAAATATTTGATATGTTCAGTAAGGTTCTTGTCAATATCCCTTTGATTCAAGCAATCAAAAATGTGCCCCGTTATGCCAAGTTCCTCAAAACTCTTTGCACCAACAAATGTCATTTGGCTGGGGTCAACAAGATAAGTGTGGGAGCAAATGCTACTGCCCATATCCAACAGAAATTGCCTCCGAAATGTAAAGATCAGGGTATGTTTGTTATCCCGTGTAAGATTGGATCGACTGAACTTGGAAAAGCTATGTGCGATCTAGGCGCCGGCATAAATGTTATGCCTTTGACAGTTTATAACATTCTAGGTCTGGGTCCATTGAAGGCAACCCGCCTTGTTATCCAGTTGGCCGACCGATCCATTGTCTACCCTGAAGGTATTCTAGAAGATGTCCTCGTGCAAGTAGGAGATTTTCTATACCCTGCTGATTTTTATGTTATTACCATGGCTGAAGGAGAATCAACCAAGCCTTCGGATATTCTCCTTAGACGCCCGTTTCTCGCCACAGCGCATGCCAAGATGCATCGATTACTCTCGAATTTGATGGCGAGATCATTAAGTTTGATATGATTGAAGCTATGCGACATCCTACAGATTTTGCCAGCGTTAACTTCGTCGATGTTATTGACTCCTGTGTTGAGGATGTTTTCGATCCAGCCCTGGACAACCCCCTCCGACTTGCCCTCGAGAAAAGTATTACTTCAGAAGCACTCGAAGGGATTGCCATCGCGCAAGTTACCACTCCAGAACTTCATTCTGTGGTCACATCCCTTGATGCTCTGCCTATTGATCATTCGACATCTCCAGCCCTCGCTCCCTATAGTGCTGAGCATGTCAAGCTTCCTTCTTCTATCATTCAAGCTCCCACCCTGGACTTGAAAGAACTACCTTCACACCTGAAGTATGCCTATCTTGGTGACAACAAGACCCTTCCAATGATTGTCTCGAACAAATTAAGTGAGAAGGAAGAAACGGAATTGATCGATCTATTGAAAGAATATAAGCAAGCTATCGGCTGGACTATTACCGATATCAAGGGCCTGTCTCCAGCCCTGTGCACCCACCGAATCTATCTTGATGATACCAACAAAATAGTTCGTCAGCCTCAGCGTCGGTTGAACCCTCCCATGATGGAGGTAGTGAAGAAAGAAGTGCTGAAATTATTAGATGCTGGTGTCATCTACCCCATATCTGATAGCCCCTGGGTTAGCCCTATCCAGGTCGTGCCAAAGAAATCTGGCATTACCATCACTCCAGGCCAAGATGGTGAATCCATCCCAATCCGAATCCAAAATAGCTAGAGAGTGTGTATTGACTATCGGCGTCTCAACGCTGCCACAAGAAATGATCATTTCCCGCTTCCATTCATCGACCAGATGTTGGAACGTCTCGCGGGTAAGACACACTACTGCTGTCTAGACGGCTATTCTGGATTCCATCAGATTCCAGTTGCCCTGGAGGACCAGGAAAAGACCACATTTACTTGCCCTTTTGGAACCTTCGCGTATCGTCGAATGCCCTTTGGTCTTTGTAACGCCCCCGCTACTTTCCAGCGCTGTATGATGAGTGTCTTCTCAGAATTCATTGAGGACGTTATCGAGGTCTTTATGGATGACTTTACGGTCTATGGGAATTCTTTTCACGAATGCATCTCCAATTTGAGGAAAGTCTTGCGCCGATGTGTTGAGACCAGTCTAGTCTTGAACTTCGAAAAATGCCACTTCATGGTCGATCGAGGTCTCGTCCTTGGTCACATTGTATCCAGCAAGGGAATCGAAGTAGATAAGGCTAAAGTTGAGGTGATTGAATCCCTTCCATACCCATCCAGTGTGCGGGATATTCGCTCCTTCCTCGGACATGCCGGGTTCTATCGACGCTTCATTAAGGACTTCTCGAAAATCTCCAACCCCCTTCGACTTTCCCTCGAGAAAAGTACTACTGCAAAAAGACGTGGAGTTTCTATTCGATGAAGAATACAAGGCTGCGTTTGATCTGCTGAAAAGCAAACTCATTTCTGCTCCTATCATTCGAGCCCCCGACTGGACCCTTCCATTTGAAATTATGTGTGATGCAAGCAACCAGGCCCTGGGCGCCGTTTTGGGTCAGAAGAAAGACAAAGAAACCTATGTTATCTATTACGCTTCTAAACTTCTGGATCCAGCCTAACAGAATTACACCACTACCGAAAAAGAGCTCCTGGCAGTGGTCTATGCCCTGGACAAGTTCTGCCAGTATCTCCTTGGGACTCATGTTATAGTGTATTCTGATCATTTTGCTCTCCGGTGCTTGTTGACCAAGGTTGATGCCAAGCCACGTCTCATAAGATGGATCCTCTTGCTCCAAGAATTTGATGTTTTAATCAAGGACAAGAAAGGATGCGAGAACCTTGTGGCCGAACATCTCAGCAGGCTTCCAGCCCAAGACGACAACTCCAAGGAACCCATCCAAGATACCTTCCCGGATGAGTACCTTTGTCTAGCCCAGGCTGTTCAGTACCCATGGTTCTCAGATATAGCTAACTTTTATGCCACGGAATCTTTCCCAGCAGATGCTTCAGCTTCAGAGCGAACTCGCATTCAGAAGCAGTCCAAGTATTACATATGGGATAGCCCATATCTTTGGAAATATTGTTCAGACCAGATCGTTAGGCGGTGTGTTACACTTGATGAAGTGCCCTCGATCCTAAGATTTTGTCATTCCTCAACAGAAGGAGGCCACTTTGCATCAAAGAAGACGGCCCTCAAGGTGTTGGAGGCTGGATTCTATTGGCCCTCAATCTTTAAGGATAGCTACATGTATTGTGCGTCTTGCCCTAGATGCCAGGTCACGGGTAATATAGGTGCACGGAACCAGATGCCCTTGACGAGCATTATCTCCTGCGAAATCTTTGATCTATGGGGCATCGACTTCATGGGCCCGTTCCGGAACTCCCATGGTAACACGTATATCCTCCTTGCTGTGGACTATGTCTCGAAATGGATTGAGGCCAAGGCCACTAGGACTGATGATTCTAAAGTGGTGGTCGAGTTCTTGCGCACCAACATCTTTAGCCGATTCGGAGTCCCTAGAGCACTCATTAGCGACCGCGACACTCATTTCTGTAACCGTGTTGTAGCATCTCTATTGACCAGGTATGGAGTCACCCATCGAGTTTCTACAGCTTACCACCCCCACACAAATGGTTAGGTAGAGGTGTCTAACCGGGAGATTAAAGCGATCTTGGAAAAGACGGTCAACCAGTCCCGAAAGGATTGGAGTCTGAAGCTAGACGATGCTCTTTGGGCATACCGTACAGCCTATAAGACCCCGATTGGGATGACCCCTATCGCCTTGTCTATGGCAAGCCATGCCACTTGCCCGTTGAGATTGAACACAAAGCTTTTTGGGCAATTCGCAAGGTTAACATGGATCTAGACCAGGCCGGGCAGCAACGCCGCTTACAAATTCAAGAGCTCGAGGAGCTCAGTAGCTATGCCTATGAGAATGCCCTAATTTACAAGGGTAAGACCAAGGACTACCATGACAAGATGCTGACACCAAAGTTCTTCGAAATTGGCCAGAAAGTTCTACTCTACAACTCCTGGTTGAGACTCTTCGCGGGCAAGCTGAAATCCAAATGGACTGGTCCCTATCTGGTCACCACTGTTTTTGATCATGGTGCTGTCGAGATCCAGAGCATGGATACAAGAGTGTTATTCAAGGTCAATGGCCACAGGCTCAAGCCCTACTACGAAGGATTTCGTCCCTTCACCATCGACAAGATGGGGTTGGAGGATCTTCCCATCCCGACCTAGACTCCGTTGAGAACGTCCAGGCCTGGACGTCAATGCCAAGGCCAACTGAACGGGCATTCCACATGTTGTTCCCCTCTCTTTCCCTTCTCTTTATTTTCTTGCCCTGAACATGCATTTAATTCCTTGCCTAATTGTTTATTTTATGTCTATGCATGCACTCTCTTTTAATTAATGAGGATTTGATTTGTTTCTCTTTTTACCATGCATGTAATTACTTTCATTGTTCCTTTCCCATGTTTATCCCTTTGTTTCCCTCTTTTTTGTCTTCTTGCGCATTTGAAATTTGAATTCACTTACCTTTTTGCAGGAGGACGCTGACAAGGGGCACGCTACGCCGAACCCCAGCACGCCACGTCCATGTTGTGTCAGACGCGGATCGCGTCTGACAGCGTGATTCCCTCTATCCGTCTCTATCTCTTCCCATCCCTCCCTTTTTTACGCCTTGTCAGCCTCATCTCTCTCACATATCCCTTTCAACCAAACAACTCACCATCTCTACCACCTCTTTCTTCTCTCTTTTTTTTTCACCTCGCCACCAACCTTTCAGCATGGTAAGAGTGAAGAAGATGGCCCACAGAAATACCTCAGGCTCCAGCCCCAAAGCTCCACCTCATAGCCCCGTGGTTTCTTCTTCCTCCGCTACACATAGTGAAAACCCATCTCCTCTACCCTCTCTCACTCTACCTCCACTTACTACTCCCACCTCACAACCTCCAGCCACCGAGTCCGCCGCCGATTCTCCTAGAAAGGAGCCCGATGCCACCACTGTCGTTCCTCAACTCTCACCCATGACCAGATCCGGCAAATCCAGGGCTCCCGTGCGCCCCCCCACCACCAAAAGCTCTCGCCCCACGAAAGCCAAGGCCTCTCCCGCGGCCAAACGTGAACTCACAGTGTCGGAGGTGCTGAAAGAGGTTCTCATCTCTGGATCTGATGGGGAACCTGAATCCACTGGTTCTGAGGTTGCCCCGGAGCTTGAAGTTGAAGGGAAGACACCATGGATGTCAGTGGCGATGGCAGAGAAGAAGGAGAGGACGTCGAGGGCGCCAGCGAAGAGGTGACTGAGTCTGGCCCAGCTGAGCAAACCCCTGAGCCCAAATCCACGGTGAAAGTTCCACCAGCGCCGGAGGATGAACCCACTCCGACTACCCAGAAGCGCAAAGCACCACCATCCAGTAAGGGGAAAGCCAAGGTCTCGACTTCCAAAAAGGCCAACCCCTCGGTCGAGGTCTCGACACCGTCTTCCGCGTCCACCCCTCAACCTTCCCAGGTGACTTCTATCCCTTCTGCTGGTTGGGTTAAGTTTAATGACAAGCCATCTTTAGATAGGCTGTCTATGTTGCTCCCGAAAGGCGTGCGCCCTTGTGCACGCCTGGATATGAGTTTTCTTGAAAAGATGCATGTAGGGTCAAGAGTTAAGGAGTTTATTGCCAATATTGGGTGGGAAGTGTTGTTCTTCCTCGAGCATCCAAACTTTTTCGAGCTCTCCCTAGAGTTCTTTACTTCATTTTGGACTGTCTCTGAGCATTTTAAGTCTAGAGGTAAGACTGCCCCTGATTTGTCTGCCCCGGAAGCTATTAGTTTTAGGTTGATGAAAAAATGGCTCCCCATGTCTATTGATGAATTTAACTGTGCCTTGGGTTTTGTTACTGCTTCTGATTTGAGCTCTGATGCATATACATCTGCTTTGACTAATTTTCCTGATGACTTTGATGGTAATTCGGCGTTTCGGGAGCTAACTAGCAAACCCAATGCCACCTTTAGCCCGAAATCGGCCAAAGCTCACGAAATCAGTGATCCTTGCCTGCGCATCTTGCACCGATATCTGGCCCTTACCTTCGCAGGTAAGCATACCTCTTCAGGACAGCTGTCGTTGCAAGAATTGTTCTTTTTATGGTGCATGTATAAAAAACGTAGAGTTAACTTAGGCTTTTGGGTTGCCACCACTGTCACTGGTATTCAGAACAATAGTTGAGGCCCCGCCTTTGGTTCTCTTATCACTCTGCTTGCCATTAATTTGCGTGGTCTCGACCTTGCTAAGCATAGCTCTTTAACCCCTGTCCTGGACACGGTTCTGGACCTCAGAACTCTTGACTGGATGGGGCACCTTTGTCTCTCACGCAAAGTCTTGACTTTCAGTACAGTTTGCACCAGCCAAAAAGAGCAGGTTTTTGGAGCAAAGCACGGTGGCAAATTTACTTGGCCTTCGGAAGCGCAATCTTCTACTCAGCCCCCTCCAGGTCCAGCTAGTAGCTCCTGCCCAGCAGCGACTCCAGCCCTCGATATCACTCCTATGTCCATCAATGCTCCAGCCCTTGAAAGGCTCCTCCACGCAATCCTTACTGAACTCCGCGGTCTAACTACTGAAGTCGCGCGCCGCAATCTTCCCCCCCATTAAGTCCGCCCTGAACAATCGTTCCACCCTCGTGGAGGGTTTTAAATTTCTGTCTTGTACTTTTCTTTAAATTTAAACTTCTGTGTTTGTGTGCCCTTCTCGCATCGAGGACAATGCGAAGCCTAAGTGTGGGGAGGGACTTTATCCTTGCTTGCTTTTTTAATTTTTGTGTGTGAACGCATGTTTATTTTCATGTTTGTTGCATGACTGCATGATGCGGATTTTCTCGGATTTTTCTCGGGTTTTTCCAGCTATCTTTTTGCACTGCCAGTTTTGTTTTAAAACCCCCCAAGGCATGGACACAAACTTCCAGCTTGCGCACATGAAAAAAGTCCTTTTTATCAGTCTAGGCCTAGTCACGCAGTCTTTGCCTGTTGCCCCTTATGTCCACATCTAGGTCTGGATAGTTGCAATCAAAATTGAACCTTGTGAGCATGATTGAGCCTCAGCAATATATTTTTGTTCATGTGTGAATAGTTGCATGGCTTAGCAAAGCACTACATTTGCATGATATCCCTGGGTGCGGACACCATTAGTCATAGGAAAGCGTCGAAAGGACAAAAGACTTTGTAAAAATTTCTTTTTGCTTCTCTTCTCCTTTGTTTTTTGCCATCTTCTTCTCCCCATCTCTAGACCCCGACACCCCCTTCTCACCCTATTTTCTTAACCATTTGAGCTGATTCATTCATCTTTTCCTTGGCAGGTGAGGTAGAGTTCAAAGAGGGCAATGTCGAGTGCTAGACAACACAACCAAGCCGAAGTGTGGGGAAGATACATCGTAATCGCAGTGCTGAAAGCAGGAAAAAGGGCCAGCAGCATCAGAATGAAGAAATGATGTCTCGCCCTAGCCTTGAGAAATCCAAGCGTCCAAGGTTCGTGGCCTCGATATATCTTAAAAAAATAAAAAAATAAAAATAAAAAAGAGCAATAAAGAATCGAGGCACGAGCATAAATGAACAAAGAACCTGCCAGCATATTATCAAGGAAAGAAACTCCCCTCTCCAGAAGAAGTACCAGTTGTCTAGCCCTCATCCTCCGTCCTGCCCTCAACGAGCGCTACCTCGCCAATTTGCTTCTTTCAGCCAAGGAAACATTCCGGGTTTCATTTCATCTCTCATCTCTTCCTTAGCCACCTCTTTCACTGTTCTTTCTTTCCCCCTATTGCAAAGTCTTTTAGATCGAATGATTGCCTATGCATGTGGATTGCTACTCGGATTGATGTGCAAATTGCGTGTTCTGTTGTGTCATTGCATTAGTTTGAGTGATTTAAACACATGAGCCCTGCTTATGAGAGCGAGTGTAAACGCGATCTGGTGAGGATTGCTTCTGTTTGGGCCTGGATGTGGAAAAGTTTAATCTCTAGGGTCGTTATCCTTTTGGTTTAGCGCAGGTGTGCATCTAGACAAGGTCTGTTGTGTCGCAGCTTGGTCTGATCCTAAGGATCCTTGCTCTTGTGTCTCGTTGGATGTGTGTCGCGTGTGTCTTGGGGTGGTTTTAAGTTTTGATTGATGCTCGAGGGCGAGCATCGGGCAGTGTGGGGATGTTTGATATGCGTGTGTTTTCTAGATATTTTCCCTCAAATTTTGCATGTTTTCTCTCCTTGATGCTACTAACTTGCTCTGTTTTCAATACTTTTGCCAGATCTAGCCCTGGAGGAGAAAAAGGCAGAAAGCACGCGTCTTGGGATGGAATTGAGCAGCTTTGGAAGTCTCCCAGTCTTCGTCGCGGCCTAGACGTATTTCCCCAGTCGAGCCCTAGATGCGCGCATTCGTGTCCAGCCCTGGACTATCTGAAGCTGAAAAGTGCTGCGTCTTCCCCTCGAATCAAGCCGCACGTGCTTGCAATCCTCCTTGGAGCGCATGAAGAGAGACGCCAGCGAGATTCCTCTCTGATCCCTTTTGAGCGTCCTAGGAATATTCCCCCTGGGACGTGGGCCAGCCCAGCTGTCCCTTTCCTCCCATTTTGTCTTCTTCCCTTAGCTGGATTTGTTCTCTAGTTAGCTTAGGGTTGTATATAAGCAGTAACTTTAGGATTTTTAGGGTAAGCAACATTGGTAGGAGGCAGAAATCAGCATACTTTCTATTTTTCTCCCTTCTTTGGGTTTTGTTCCTCCATCTTCAAGTTGTAGCCGCCGGCCAGCCTTACTCTTTCACCGGAGCTTTTCAGCTCCGGCTGGTATTTAATAGTTTTCTTCCCATTTTCTTGTTTCCCTTTTATGCTTGTTATCAAATCTATTTATATTTATGTTATTATGAGTATGAGTAGCTAGATCCTTTTGTCTTAGCAAAGGTTTTTCCAAGGGTTGCAAGGGTAGTTGTGAAGCCTTAATGCTCTTCATAAACTCTTATGCGTGTATTTAATCTCTTGCCATTTTACTGTCATATTGCACTGGATATATAGAAGCCTGATCAACTGCTGTATTTCCCTTTGTAATTACTGCCATTTCTTTAGAATCAGTAGGCATCTAGCCCGGAGTCATCAGGTTGCTGGTCCAATCCGGCTAGGGCTGGAGGTTAACTAGGGTGGATCTGACAACGTCTTGCCCTAGCGTGTCTTCCTCCACTTCATGGGCCTTTGGATCTCCCCATAAGCGAACCTTGGGGAAGGACGGAGTGTCAAGGTCTCGCCCACAAGCGTACCTTGGGCGAGACTTCTCTTGCGAAGGTAGACAGGAGGCCTAAGCGTACCTGGCCTTTATAGCACGTCTGCACCGTGAGAGTGGAATATCTTTGAGCTGATGACCAACTAGGCCTAGACGCAACCCGCGAAATCACTTTGCTAAGACTCTTTCCTATTATCTTATTTACCCCTCTTGTGATATTGTTTTATTGCCTTTAGATAATTTTTACTTTCTTCAGTTCACTTGTTAGCTTTAGTATCCAAATCTCGCTGGTTAATTTCATTAGCCAGCCCAAACCCCCCCCCCCCCCCAAGTGTTACTTGTTACTGTTCAGACCTGGACATACACTATGAAAAGAATATTACCATTAATCCTTGTGGTTCGACTCTGATTTGCCCTATACACATTTATTGTGCATTTTGCTAGCATAAAATATTACTTTTGAGTGACGATCACTAAACGACGTCGTGCTAAAATTTGAGGGTTTGCAAAATTTGGGCAAAATTAAACTTCCGACCAGTTTTCCATCGGAAATGATGTCAAAAATACCACATCGTTTGGGAAAAAGCACAAAACAAGCCTCTATGTAGAAAGGTTTGGCAAAGTCTAGACATGAATTATATCCTTGGTATGAAAGTACAATCACCTCACAGATTCTACATACGTATTCAGGAACATCCGATGTTATCCTATCGGACATGTATGGTAGGATGTCATCTAACATGTCTTGAAGAATGATCCTGAATAAGTACGTAGAATAGGTGGGGTGATTGTTCGATATTGAGGATATAATTTTGAAATAGGTGAAATTTTCTACCCAATTACTTTCTGATAGATTGTCCAACCGAATTTCCGTCGGAAAGGTGAGCCAAAAGGTGAGCAAGTTCAGCGAGCCAAAATTTGGGCAAAATAAAATTTCCCACCAATTACTATCCGACAGAATTTTTGACGAAAGTTCCGACCGGTTTCCCGATCGAAGTTTCGTCGAAATGGGTGGGAAAATACCACATCACTCATAAAAGGCGCAAAAGAAGCCTTTATATAAATCCGATCAAATTGAGATGGACATCAATTATATCTTCGCTATCATAGAAAAATCACCCCCGCATATTCGACAAATGTATTTAATGTCATATTTCAATATTATGCATACCAATCACCACTGCATTTGTGTGATTTGTATGCAGAATGTTATACGATGACATCGGATACATTTGCCGAATATGCGGGGTGATTGATGTTCGATATCGGGGATATAATTTTTATGTAAAATTTTGTCCCCCAATTACTTTCCGTCGGACTTTTCGACCCAATTTTCATCGGAATGGTGAGCCAAAATTGGAACTTATCTCTAGTACAACAAGCCAAATTTGGAAAAAATTAAATTTTCCCCTAATTATGTTCCGACGGAGTTTTCGATCGAATTAATGTCAGAATGGTCAGCCAAAATTGCAACTTGCCTCTAGGATAGCGAGCCAAAATTTGGCAAAAATCAAAATTTCCCCCCAACACGTTTCCAACGGAATATCAGTCGCAAGTTTCGTATGAAATGTGAGGTTATTTAAGCTCACATGAGCACCACACAACCCATTTTTTCTTACCTCTCTCTGTCTCTCATCTTTGGCCTCCTCTCTTTCTTATCTTCGACCGGCAACAACGACCTCGATCTCTTATGAGGTAAGTAATCATGATCCTAGCTAATTCTTCCCTTATGAGGTTGTGCTCTTGGTGTGAAATTGAAGAATCGCTTATGAATTTATTTCTAATTATATCTCTCTATCTCTCATCTCTAGCTCTCATATACGGCGACCTCGTTCTCATCTCTGACCGACGACATCGACATAGATCTTAATTTTTCTCTTATGGATTGTGTTCTGGGTGCGAAATTGAAGAATAAGGCTTATGAAGTTGAGATCAAAGTTTCGTCCAGATGTGGTATGGTTGAGTGTGAATAATTCAAGACTAGATGTTATTAATTAATAATATACATGTTAAAATAGTTAAGATTACAATAAAAATGGTAATTAAACAATCTTGAATTTTGGGGTATATATAGTAGGAATTCATGTGAAATATGTGTGTGAAATTAATTAAGTGGTAAATTTAGGTTGTTATAGGTTAGTGATGTAGGAAATGATTCTGGAAATTGTGGAAAAAATTGTAGGAAATTGAGTACAGTTTAGTCCATAAAGTTATGGAGATGGTGAAGTTTAGTCCAAAAATATTTAGTGTTTGCAGATTAGTCCCTACTACTAGATCAGTTTTGATAATAATAGTAATTTAGTTTATTTACTTTCAATCGAAATTCCTTTTATTTGAAAGCTGATTTCTGGTGTTTTCATATAGAAGCAAAAGCAAACAGATGAGGAATGCGGTAGAGCTGTAGGAATTGCAAGCCGATTTGGTGAAGAATGGCTGAGTGGTTTTTTTCTTTTAATTAGAAAATTATTTTATGTAATGGTTTTAAATCTTATTTTGTTCCTCGTACCCATTTTTGTAATATACCTATTTTTTATTCGGTGAGTTGCTTGTAAAATAATTAATTTTATTTTATTTAAGAGAATTGCACTGAATGATTCTAAAGTAGTATATTTTATTTTATTTAGTCGTAAAATAATTTATTAATAGTAAATATTAATTAATGATGTTAAATTTTTTTTTTTTTACTAAATACTGGATAATATAAAAATTGCACATTCCGATGGAATATTCTGTCGCAACAAAATAAGATTTTTCAACCAAAACTCGATAGAAAATATTTTCACTTGGAAAAACTTTGGACCGAAACTCGGTCGAAAATATTTTGCGTCGGTTGTTTTTCGACGGAATATTCCGTTGCAACAAGAACGTACAATTTTTCGATGGAAACTCAGTCAAAAATCTAAAAAAAATATTTTCGACCGAAACTCTGTCAGAAATATATTATGCCAAAAAAAATTTAACCGGAAAAAATTTTGATCAAAACTCGGTCAAAAATATTTTGCATCGCCTATTTTCTACGGAATATTTCATTGCAACAAGAAGAATTTTTTGACCGAAACTCGATTGAAAATCTTTTGTGACGGATATATTTTCTACCGGAAATTTTTTCAAGTAAAACAATTTTAGACCAAAACTCAGTCGGAAATATTTTGCAGTCGGATATTTTGACCGAATGTTCGGTTGTAAAGTGAACAAATTTCGAATGAAATTCGATCGAAAAGATTTCGCAACATAAAAGGCTCATCGCGTTAGCTTCATATCTCACCGCAATAGATTAAACATATTGTCGGGATAACTTGAAATTATTGTCGTAATAGCTTAAAATTAGCTTGATATTTTAGACAAACATTCAGTCGGAAAAATGTTGCGACGGAGATTTCAGTCAAAAATGTCTCTAAATTTTTGACCGACTGTTTCCGTCGAAATGTGTTCCGGAAATCCTATTTTTTCCAACGGGTTACTTTTTTACGGTGTTTCTGTAACAATCTGTCGCAGTATTTTTCCGACCAATCTTTTGGTCAAAAAATCAAGCCTTCTACTAGGTGAATTGTTATGGAGCGTTACTGACAGAATTCCATCGAAATGAATATGCTTTTTTTGTGACCGAATTTTCCATCGAAAATAAGCAGTTTTTTTTGTAGTGACCTAACTTTGTGTAATTATTTAAACAAATCAAATAACATGTTTACAAATTAATTTAACATATGAGAAAATTACGTGTCATATATGCATAATATTTAATGTTTAATTTTTTTAAATGGAAACAATTTTTAAAAATTAGCTAAAAAATCCCTGTGAACTAACAGTAACTTTAAGTCGTCCTAGGAAGAATTAATGAATTAACCTAAGAGTTCTCTAGCTTATATTTATGAAGTTCATCTTGTGCACATATGAGCCTGTACATCGCAGAAAAAAAAAATTAGAGAGGTTATTTTTGTTATACAACTGGAATATAGTAATAATATTGTAGACATGTACCTAAAACATTAAGAAATACCTCCATTGGAGCTCAGTTATTTCTTGAAGTAATTCTTTCTCCCTATCATGAGCTGCTTCTAGCTGCAATCACTTTTAATTAATTAGCCATGAAATCAAAGATTCGGTACAATATAGTCGAGGTCATATTTAACCAGAAAGAAGTTGCTAGAGTAAGTGATCAAAATCTGTGAACCATTTGAAGGAACACGAACAATACTATAAAAAGTACTGAAAGATGTCAATACATATATCGGTTGTATTGCAGTATTTACTACAGTTCTATTGTCTCGTACCAAAGATCTTTCTGTGAAACCCATTTGTTTCATTATTGATCCACCATCAACTGAGCGGTTGGCTGGAGTTAGAAAAAACAAGATAAGATGACCTAGCTCGTAAATCTAGATAAAAAATCATTGGACATGCAGTAAATGTACGTACCTGTGGCGTCACCACTAGATATTTGCTTCAATAGATTCAAAATACTATCCTATGATGGAAAGAGAGAAGAAGCAAATAAGAAGATTCATCTAAAATAGGTCAAAATGGGACATAAAAATAAAAATTATATAACTAATACGTACTTTTTGAAGGTTGTTCGTTTGCAATACATAATATAATTGCGAAAACAGAGATGAACTAGAAAGGGCTGTTGATGTTATGTCAGATTGTGGTTGCAAAGGAACTCCGGGGTGTTGATTAAGCACCTACAATCCATAAACTTGTGATAAGACGAGAACAAAAATGGTTTTGGCCATTCATCAAGGTCAATTTAAGTGATCAAATTGCAATATAAATGTAATATATGGATGACAACAACCTGCATGCTGTGACTCTTTTGCAGTATAGGAGACGGGACCTGCAAGGAAAGAACAGAGTGAGATACATGTCATCAACAAAAAGTAAATGAAATCATCTGAGGAAGACATGAATTCACCCTTTCTAAATCAACATTCTCTGAAGTGACTTTAAAACGCCCTCTTTGTTGAACAACTGGTGTCTTTGCTTTCTCATCAAGTTCATCACTGTTTGTTGCTGCATGAATACAATAATTAAATGAGAAAGTGAAAATTAACTAATAATTAGAAAGAAAGTAAAAGCTATCATATGACAAGTACTGATGATCTACATAGGAAACAAACAAACCATGATTTCTAAAAGCTTACTCGAGGGTTTAGGTGCCTTTGCGGGAATTTCTGAAATTGTGCCGTCTCCATTTATAGAGTCATGCTGTTGTTGTAGATTTTGCAACTTGTCACTAAAATTTTGGTAACTTTTTGTCAATATTTGTAAAAGAATTCTCAATATCATATTCAATAATAGACATATCAATAGCACAATAAAGGAACTTAGTATTGTAATATTAAATGACATCAAATTAATCATTTTAGTGACCTATATATACTAATTAATGCAATATTAAATGCCGAACCTTTCTGCTCTGTAAGTAGTAACAGCACTTTCTGGTAAGATGGGGACGACTACTGAATCTCCCATTCTCTGTTGAGATTGACTAGTAATATCCTCCGCAGGTTTTGTAGTGACCTCAAAAGTTGGCATGTCACTCACGTTCCCTTCAACAGTATCATCACGACAAGGAGAATTTTTTTGTGAAAATTGTCGTTCAACACAAGGATTTAGAATGCTAGAGTCGTCATCAGATTTCTCACTTCTAATTCTGAAGATAACATGTGATGCTGGTTGAATTAGTAAACTCCATTGGTAAAATATAAACAAATAATCTTAAAATGAGATAAAATATTTTCTTATGTGATAATTAAGAATTAAAGTCAAGGAAAAATATGTGGTTAGTTACGTTACAAAACTTGGAGAAGCAGATCGATTTTGAATAAGATCATTATCGTCCTGCAAAATATCAAACCATTCAAATAAATAAGTAAAAAAGACCCACCGAGGAAAAACATTTTGTATAGGAATTAAAGTGAAGGACACAGGCGTAGTAAGGCAAAACATTTTACACTGCAAGTTTCCATAATAGAAAATAATGTACCATGTCTATAACTTGTCCCACCGAGGAAACGCGAGAAGCTGAATACTTTTCTTGTGAATCCAATGTGGATAAAGAAGTTGAGCTTCCTCCAAGAATACTCTCACTGGCAGTGTCTTCAGCATCTTGTATCTGATAACAAAAATATCTATTGTCACCAGTAATCTGTGTCAATAAATACTTTCACAAAGCAACAAAATAGGCTAAAAGTATACCAAGGAAGCCTGAGCTTTCACATCCTCAAGATTGAAGTTCCAACAACTAATTCCACGCTTGTATTCACTCTATGTAAGAATTAGGAAAATTCTAAGTTAGCATAACAGAAAGAAAGATGATAGACCAAAAAAATATACACATCAACTAGAAATGATCAACTAGATCAATTTGGTAGCGGAGCTTAAGGTTCCACGCAAATTGGGTTCCAAGGTCAACTCCTTGGAGAAGCAGATTATTGACGGTATAAGCTGGAGGTTCAAAGGTTGGATGAAAAGTTGCAGTAAGAACAAAACAGACTTGATATTCCGACTTATAAGCATGTTCTCTCTTAGGGATGACTAAGTTCTCTAACTATTTGCATTCTCTTGGTTTTTACCATACTTTTAACTTACAGACAACAATTGTACCTTTTTTTCAATCTTAAAGCACCATAATAAGACTAAACACTAGGCTATGTCAATTTACATCACTTGAAGAAATCATAACATAATGTTGATCATAAGATTTTAAATAAAAGGAATTAATTGAAAAGAATTGACACCTGAGATATTTCCTCTTTTTTCCCATCCGGCATCTTCTTTTGTGCAAGCATATCTTCTTCCTTCCTCTGAATTTCAAAATAAAGACCACTGTAAGCAGGTTGTAATTGAGTTCAAATATTTTTACAATATTTTTTTAAAAGTTAACATATTAACCTTCAACGCCTTCATTCGATCACCAAGATCAGGCAATCCTTCCAAAAGTGTTCGTGCAATATAGTCACTAGATCTAGCTTGCTTGAAAAATGAATGTTTTAACAGTTTCTTTGCAGATGGTCGTTTGGAAGGATCCTTTACCAAGCAACTAGCAATCATCTGCTTAAAATTCTATGAAAAAAAAAGTAATAACAACAATATCAGACTCAAATAATTGTATAAGAAGAGTATTAACAATTTTAGGAAAGCATACCTTGGAGAACTTTTTATCTCTTTCATAATCTAGGCCAGGTGGTGCATTTTGCAATGTCATTAACAACACCTTACAACATAAATTTATGATTTAGATACTATTAAATTCATGGTATTTCAGACGCACGCTTATAATATAATAGAAACTGTAAATTATACCTTCATTGGGGGATATTTTGAGAAAGGAGCATGCCCATGCGCAAGCTCCAAAGCAGTTATTCCGAATGACCAGATGTCTGCCCTGTATGAAATTTCAATTTTATATAATCCAATTGGCAATTAGTATGAGACAGAAAATACTTGACAGAGAAAAAAAAGTCTAACTTGAAGTCATATCCATGCAATTGCTCCATGACCTCAGGTGCCATCCTGCAATAATAATTAAACAATATAAATAACACAAACCTTTCTTTGAAATAGTTATTACGAGGAAGAAATAAACATACCAGCAAGGAGTTCCCACAAAGGTGTTTCTCATGCGTTGCCTATCACCTGAATCAAAAAGGCACGCAGAAACGCCAAAATCTCCCAACTTAATTGTGCCACGTGAATCAATTAGAATATTACCCGCCTTCAAGTGAAATGTATCAATGAAACAAATCATTAATATAAAAAAACGTGCAATTAGTTGCACTAAATGACTAATCAGAAAAGGTAAAAAGCAACAAGTCACCTTAACATCCCGATGTATGTGCCCATGATGATGGAGATACTCTAAGCCTTTCAATACCTCACGTAAAATTGTTGCTATTACTGCCTCCTCAAAACCATCAGGATAAGCAGCCTTCAAGATGTGAAGACAAGATCCTCCCGCCATGAATGGCATAACAACCCACAAATTGTGATCACTAACAAAAGAGCAGTGCGACTTGAGAACATTTGGATGATCAACCAGAATCATTGTTTGCACTTCCCGAGAAATATTACTCTACAAATATCACATAAAAAAGAATGTTGTTAGCACAACGCTAAAACCAACTCTATATCTAAGAAGTTCAAATTGCAATGTGAAGAACCCCAGCTAGGAATGTAGACTATTTTATCTTCACACAAAAAAATCAGAGAAAATCTTTCTGTTCGTTACAATCTCCAATCGGTGTTCCCTGAAATTACCTTTCATTTTTTGGTTCTTTAATTTCCCTTTGAATTAATTCATAGGAATGAAAAGTACCACCACATCAAATAGAAGAAAGAAATAGAAAGCCTAAGGATGAATAAAAAATCAAGTCAAATGAACGTGTGAAGGAAAAGAATGGAATTACCAGATCTGCATTATCACGTTCAAAGTCAAGAATCTTGATAGCAATAACCTCTCCAAGCGGTACACACAATGCACGATGGACGTAAGCACTTACTCCTTGACCTATTTCTTCATACAGCTCATAGTGCTTTGCTCCAATGGGATACTTTTTCTTCTCCATTATTTTCTAACAACACTTTCACAACCACACAATACTTTATAACTTATGCATTCATAGGTAATTCATAATTTCCATATTTTAGCAAACAATACTTTATTTAGAGCATACGATAACATAAGAATATGTAATATAAGCAATAATGTAAATGCATATAATTAAGAAGGTCCGGTGAAAATAAAAAGGTAAAGAATGAAAAAAAAAAATACAAGAGAATTTATTAACTCTATATGAGTGTATGTGTTTTCGTGGTCAGATAGGGATGGGAGGGCAGAGAGAGACAAGGAGTTGGTGGGTGGCTAGTGAAGTTGGTTAAATGATTTTTTCCCTTTTAGTTTATATAAGCGCAAATCTTACTCGTTAATGCTACTTGATTATTATTAACAAATTTGGAGTTTTTGCTTATTTATGGCTACTAATTGGAAAGTTTGTGGTGAAATATTTATTTCCATTAGGGAGATTGGAAGGTTGGTAATTAAGTAAATATCGTTCAGTTGCTAATTCTTTAGGAGGTTATTCAAACATTAGAACACTAAGGAAATGAACATTATAAAAATACTTGGGTAGCGTTTGATTCACGGAATGCTATTTTCTTCCTTGGAATCACTCTTCCGGGAATGTGATTGAGGGGAATGTTAGTTTTTTGTGTTTGGTTGGAATTTAAGATTCCCGGAAAAGTAACATTATTGTGTTTGTTTTGTACTTGAGAATTATTAAGGAAAGTAAAAAAAAATGACTATTTTATTATTTTCTATATTTGTGTCTTTGTTATCTTATTAGGTATCTTTTGTTATCTTGTTAGATGTCTAATTATTCTTTTCTATATATACTGTGCTACACAGTTTTCTCTAAACACGTTAGACTTTTTTTCTATTTAATTGTCTATCTTTCAACCATCAAAATATCAAATGAGTTTGATTTATGACTATAATTTTTTGCAGGTTAAAGAACATGATAAATGACATAACTTTTGTATTAGAGTCCTTGAAAATTATAGCAAAGTATGACACATATTGTTCTAGCAATGCATAAAATATAACTGCAACAATAGACAAGTCTATGATCGGGATTTCTTGGATGATTTGTTCCCGTTCCTAACCGTATTTTCTTCTACCTATTATTATTTACATCATTACTATGTAATTTTTATGTGATTATTATAATTTTTATGTAATTAAAATAACTTTTATATATTTATTATAATTTTTATGTAATTAATTATAATTTTTGTGTAATTAATATAATTTGGCAAAGTTTTAGAAAATAAAAAAAAGGAAGAAAACGCTTTATTAGGTTATTTTTTATAATTAGTTTTGGATAAATATGTCATTTAACAAAAAAATTAACTTTTCCTATAAGGGGAAATCACTCTCCCCGCCACTTAGCTAAAGAATCACTTTCCCCCATTTTTGGGAAAGTTAAAGCAGTTAAGGAAAGTTGGATTTTGGGGGAGAGTGATTTTTTGTCGCAACCAAACGCAGTAAAACTCAAAATCTTAAATTCTCAAATCACTTTCCTTCCTGATTCTGCGAACCAAACGCACCCTTAATGTGCTTCATATATCTCATGACATTGTGGAGATTGCAAGAAAGAAGACGTATATATTTATAATTTTTCTATTAATAATTTATTTTCAATAATGTCTAAAAGATATTTGAGCTACTTTCACTTTCACAATGGACTATCAAGTCTTATTTCAGCGATCAATGGTTGCTTTAAATTCTTGTAAATTAATTAACCACTACTAAAAAAAAAAACTTAGATCAACGAGATGTTATCGACGGCAATAACATAATTTTTTTTCCGTTGATAACAGGCAAGCGTTTGGCGCAATATTATGGACGAAACCAACCCTTCGATAGCAAAAGCGCCCACGTTATACAAATGGGCCCGTCGATAATCTGCGCGCCCACATTATAGACGAATGGGCACGTCGATAATGTATGCACGCAGGTTATCGACAGGTCAATCCCATTAATATCTTCCCATTTTTTTCTTTTCCCCAACTTGTATTTATTATACAAATATATTAACACATAATTTAATTATTTTTAAATAGTAGTTAATATATTCATTAATTTAAACTAATCTATGAAATTACTAATTCTAAATTACATATTTATTTAACTCTATAGATATGATTAGGTTTGAGGTTTAGGGTTCATGGTATGAATATAGAGTTTAAGTTCAGGGTATGAGTTTTTGAGTTTAGGTATAGAGTATGGTTTAAGTACGAGTACGAGTGTTTGGAGTTTAATTACTAAAATTAATTAAAACATATAGATAATGATGAAATAATTACTAATTAAGAAATCACGAGTTATAATTATTATTATTATTATTATTATACATACATATATATATAGGGTTAGGTATAGGGTATGGATTATTAAGTGGCGTAATTCTTGCCCATATGTACACAACCATATATTAAATAAAGGCATAGAGTATATATTAATTATTCAAAATCTTATTACATATTTTTTTCTCCATAATAAATTATTAAGTTTTTATTTTTTGGTTTAAAAAAAATTGTTATATATTTGTGAAACTTGATATTAGAAAAAAATTTCATTTTTTCTCCATTTTATGTACTAATTGAAATATTAAAATAAAAATTAATTAAAATTTTCAGTCTAACATATAAAATCAGGAAAGAAGACTTGTTTAATTTTTTTATAATAAAAACAGTAATATAAAATAAATAAAAAGATGTACGTATTAGACCAGTGGCAAAGCGTTTTCCTCTCGTGCCACTAAATCAGGATCAAATCCCATGAATACATACAAATGCGGAGCACTTTTCGAGATTATAGACGTCGATAAGACGCTTCGCGACGTCTACTATATCAATGGATCCTTCTTTTTATAGTTAACGAATAGATGTGTAAGGATGTTTTTAAAGTTAAAAATTTTAAAGCTGCCCACAAAGATATTCTCGGGAAATGCTGGACGTTAAGAGCGCACAACAATTCAATTTAGAATATCATTAATTACCTATTAAAAGGTTGGCATGATTGATTACTCTAATGTCCATTAGAATTTCGAAATAAGGAGTTTCAAAGAAAAATATAATTCTGTTAATTATTCAACAATGTTAAATTTAAACAACTATCATTATTCTCAAATAACAAAAAAACTAAAACAATTAATCCAAAGTCTTATAGAGGTTGATGCATTAGAGATGTTACAGTGATTAACAATTCGTAGTTAAAAAACTCAAGTGCAATTTGAAAACTTACAAATTTTAATTTGTGATCAAGTGCATAGCCTGTATAGAGCCAACATGGAAGAGCAAGCTTCAAGCCTCTTGAAGTTTTCCTTGTACTTGATTCCAGCCCAGGTCATATTCTAAGGCTTGAGGTAGATCCAAGATCTCATTTGCAACTTCTTTTATTGTTGATTGAAAATGGTATATAAGATTTCTTCAAAACATATAGGGAAATTATGGAAGGGGATATGAAATGGGTAGTGGAATAGAGATTTTCTGGTTGTAAGGGTGGCTGCAGTGGAGAGGAGAGGCAAGGAAGAAAGCAAAGAGGGAAAAGAGGTGAGAAGATGAGAGGAATTTTTGGAGAATGAGGAAATGAGAGGCAAGAAATGAGAATGTGTGGATGCAAGAAATCATTTCTATATTTGTCATAAGACTTTAGTCTACTATGCCGAGTTTGCGGGGGTACTTTTTTAGGTAATTGATGAGGTAGGAGGAAGAAGATGAGCGAGAGATATGAGTCAAAATTGCTTTGTGCTTTTTGTCTTGCTAAATTTAGCTTTTTTTCATTCATTTTTAAAAACATTTCAACCTTACTTTATTGTTACTCCTTCCAAATTTAAATATATGTCGATTTTTTAGTCTTTACAATAACTAAGACAATTATTCATTAAATTACAATTACTGTATGATTACTAACTAAACTGCTCTTATTTCATTAGTCATGGAGTGATTATCCAGTAATTTCTCCTTAATTTTCCTTTAATCAAAATTACAGCATTTTTATTCAAAAAATGTTTGCGGTTCAGAGTTCCAATGGTGAGGATAAAAAACCTAAATTTCACCGGCCAAAATTTTCAAATTTATAGCAGTGTTCTTCTTCCCTCCAATTGATTTTCGTGAAAATATGGAATGATCTCAAAGAATAATAGTCATGGTATATAAACACAAGTTCATCTTATCTTGTCTAGCACTCGATAAACAAAAAAATGCCATCTTTCCCTCTTCCTGACCCTAATGATGACACAGATATTGAAAAGATTGCTCCTCGCTTGGACTTGAATACCCTTTTTAATTCAGAGGGAGATGAACAATACGAAATAGATGAGGATGAAGATTTTTTCAATGGTTCTGGTGTTCATAATAATGGTGCTGGTGTAGCAGTAATTCATTTTAAGACTATTTCAACCTAAAAAGCGATCTGAATTAACGAATCACAACTTTGATTATTGACTGTGTTTGTTTTTGCAAGTCAAGAATTCAATTAGGCATCCCATGCAGTCACATATAAGAAGCCTGAGAGTAGTATATCAGCAACTCTTGGGGAAAAGTATTGATGGAAAACTTGGGAGAGGAATTACCAATGAAGTTGTTGTTATGTTCAACATTAGTCCAAGAACTGTAGAACGAATTTCGAAAAGAGAAAGAGAAAGCAATAACAATGATAGTTTAAACAACAAAACTAAAAACTTTGGAAGAAAAAAGATTATGATTGACTCTAAAATATTTCAAGCAATGCATTGAGGCCATATTTGCGTGATGATAACAAGCTGAAATGAATGAAGTTTTGCTTAACTATGTTCGAACCAGGTTCAATTCCACATAACCCTACTTTCATTGATATGCATAACATAATTTACATCAATGAAAAGTGGTTTTACATGATGAAAAAAAGCAAACTTATTATCTATTACCAGGATCACTACCATTAAGGTTTAGTACCAGCAAGAATTATATTCCTAAAGTAATATTTCTAGTAGCAATGGCTAGGCCTAGGTATGATTCTAATGGAAATGTGACATTTGATGGGAAAATAGGTTGTTTTCCTTTAGTAAATTGGGAACCAGCAAAAAGATCAAGTTCTAATAGAGAGAAAGGCACAATGGAAATGAAGGTTATGACTTCGGTTATTAGAGAGACTATCAAAGATTACATGATTCAATATGTGATTCTAGCAATTAAGAGAAAATGGCCAAAAGATAATGTATTCATCCCAATTTACATACAACAAGACAATGCAAATACCCATCTTCCTCAAAACGATCCTGTCTTTATCACTGTTGTCATAGAGAGTGGATTAAATAGTACTTTTATGAACCAACCTCCAAACTCTCTTATTCTTAATGTCTTAGACTTGGGATTCTTCGCATCAATCCAAGCACTTCAACATAAAAATTGTCCTAAAATTGTTCCTCAATTATTTTATGTAGTGAACAATTCCTATGATGAGTTCAATGCTTTCAAGTCTAATTGCATTGTCATTACATTTCAATCTTTCTTGATTGAAGTTCTAAAGAAGAGAGGAGGAATTTATTACAATATCAAGCATTTACGCAAACAGGCTCTAGCTCGGATTGCAAGTTCCAACACAATTAAGTTGTGATTATTCAATCATTGAAGATGCCAAAGCATACTTGAACGAGCATGAATGATGTTGAACTTTGCTATTGATGTGGAGAAGATGTTTTGTTTAGAATCAGCCTTTGTAGTACTCTTGTGTTGGAACATTGTAATGTTAATTTATTAAGTGATATTTTCTCAGTTTCATGATTTGTCTAAAAATATTCAGGTTTTGCATAAAATAAAATAAAAATGCCAATTTCAGGTTTTATATACCAATCTTAATGTTAATGTTACTACTTCTCCTAGTGATGGAAAGTTTCTGATTAGTCTTTGATAGCATGTTTTTGGTGCATGATTTTCTCCCCATTTTTTCACCGTTTTAGAGCTTGATTCTGCTAATTTACCCTTGATTTCATTACTACTGCAGATTTAGGCCTAAAAAGGGAGTTTATGCTAAAACATGCGTTTTTGGTGCATTTTGAGCGAATTCGAGCTTCAAGACCAAAAGTCGAGGTCCCGAGTCCAAAGCAGCGTTCAAGGTCCCGAGTCGGATTCCCAATTCGGGACCCCGAAGGGCAAAGAATGTCATTTCCACGTGTCATCCCACCTAAACGCCCATGTGATTCCTCTAACACTGTTCTGACGCTCTGCACTGATTACCAAACACCTACTGATCTGACCAGTTCAACCTCGAGCTCAGTCCAGACCTGCCAAAGCTGGAAAAATCAGACAGCTTTGTGCTTTTAGGAACATAGATCCATTTTTATAGGCTTTCAATTAATGCATTTTGTCCCTAGTTTTTGGGCTGTAGATATTTTGTGCTTGGAGCCCTACAATATAAAGGGCATCCAAGAGTAGTTTAGGGGGGTCTTCATCTTTTGATCACTTAGCATAATTATATAGAATTAGTTTTTCTTAGACTTCTCTCTAGTTTCTCACTCTCTAGTCTTGTTAGCATCCTCAACTCTTGCCGCCGGGCCTCAAACGGAATTTAGTAACAAGTTTTCTTCCCTTCATCTATTTTACTTACTTGTTATGCTTTCTTTAATTATTATTGATTTATCTTTGAGCATGAGTAGCTAAATCCTTAGTTCTTAGCAAGGTTGATTCAAGGGTTGCAAGGGCAGATTCGAGGTCTTAATGCGCTTAATACATTCTTGATACCATATTCAATTGTTCATCGTTTTAATTACATCTTTGCATGATTTAATTTGAGGTCTGATCAGCTGATAATTACCTTGTGTGAATGCTGCCATTTATGTGATGAATACGAAAGGAAAATTGCATGAAACAAGTAGGCATCTGTTTAGTCTTGACTGCGCTGAAGTGGTCTCGAATAGATAGGGTGAGTAACTGATTAGAGCAAGGTCACGAGCCTGACAAACTGAGGGATTTTTAGCTCTAGATCTGTCTTTTCTTAGCTTCATGGGCGGTTTGAGTATGGCCCTCCCGCATTCGTGCCTAGAGGGATGGCAAACTGTCAAGACTACCTCATGAGTGGAAACGGGGGGTAGTTTCTCTAAAGAGAAAAGTAGGGGATATCCGAGGAATCTGGTCCCCATGTCATTTCTATGACGTCTTGAATGGAATACCCTCGAGCCGATGACGATCTGGTCCCGAATGCAACCCAAGAACGCCTCGCTAAGAACCCCTCTCTAACTGACTATTTGTGTGTATTTCCCCTCTGTTTTACTATTTCTTGATTTATTTGTTGATTGAATTATTTTACTATTCGGGACCCTCGAACGTGACATTCGGGACCCCAAATACTACTTTCCTAGATAGAAATTGTTAGCTCCCAAAATCTGCCTTGGCCAACTCCCTTGGCCAAGTAAACCCCCCCCCCCCCCCCCCCCGATTGTTACTTTCTATGCTCTTCTCCCCCGAATACATTCAAGACCTTAGACCAGTCTCTCACAATCCCTGTGTTCGACCCTGACTACCACTGTACACTTTATCTCTTGTGCACACACGTTTTCAGGCACTATAAATCTTCATTTGACTGACGATCAAATTGGCGTCGTTGCTTGGGGATTGTTTCAAGACTGATTTATTTTTCTTGTTTGTATGACCAGGAGATCTGCACCCGAATTACTGCCCCTTGATCACGAGCTAGGACGAACCGAAAGAGGACTTCGACGACTGGCACGAGGAAACTCCAACCCTTGTGTTCGGGACCTCGAACATCTTTTTGACCTGGAAGATAGTCCAGACCCCGAAAACCTACCCCCGGTCTACCCCGAAGGACCTGATATGGATAATCATGGTCCCGAAGGGAATGCTGTTAACCCACTTCCCCCACCAATTCAGAGTATCGATGAGTTTAATGCTGCCCCCGAAGCCCCAACCAGTTGCATTGTCTGGCCAGTGGTCCCGAACGACTGGGAACTCAAGTCTGCAACCATGCATCATCTGCCACTCTTTCGAGGGTTGGCTAAGGAGAATCCACACCGCCACCTCCAGCAGCTGCACTCCATTTACGACGCCATGAAGCCTCACAACGTTACTGTTGAGCATGCCAAGCTCCGTGCCTTCATGTGGTCCCTCAAGGACGACGCTCTTGACTGGTTCTATGACTTGCAGCCGCAATCCATCAACTCATGAGCCGAGATGTCCAAGGCTTTCACGGACAAGTACTACCCTGTGTCTATAGCAATGGTCACCCGAAAGCAGCTCGTATCCATTCTCCAGAAAGATTCGGAAGACCTTGAGCAATACTATGAGCGTTTCAAAAAGATGCAAGCCTTGTATCCCTCGCATAATCTGTCCGAACATGCCCTCATGCAGTACTTTTGCGAAGGCCTCAATGGTCGAGACAAGGCCTTGTTGAATGCTGCTGCTAATGGTTCCATTACCAGACGTACTCCCACTGCCGCCAAGGCTACTATCGAGCTCATGGCCAAGAACAACCTCCAGCTCAACAACTCTACTAGTGTTCAAGACGCCCGTTCAGCCGCTATGGAAAATCAATTGGCAGCCATCACGGGCATGTTGCAGAACATGGCTTCGGACCATCCAGTCCAGCTCAAGGCCTGCCAGATCTGCCAGCTCTCAGACCACCCCACGGATGCTTGCCCCTTTATCCCCGAAGAAATGCCCGTCAATGCAGCAGGGGGATTCAATGCCCCGTATGGTCAACATCACAATCAAGGCTGGAAGTAGCCTAGTTACGGGTGGAACAACAACCAGCAGACCGGGCCCAGCCATCAGTACGGACAAAACCCATACGGAAATCACCCCCCTCCTTTCAACATGCAAACTTTCAAGCCTAGGCCCAATTTTCAGAATTATCAATATCAGAGGCAAACTCCTCCAGACCAGAACTTCACCATGCAAGCACCCCCGAATGAGGACCCCTCCCACGATAAGAAGAAAATCGTGGAGCTGGAAAAACAGATTCGGACCCTCATGGCGGAAATGAAAGAGGTGAAAAATGGAGGGATATTTCCAGGGCAGACGGAACCTAACCCGAAGCATGAGGCATGTACCATGAACCTCCGCAGTGGTCTTGAAATCCCTTCTCGTGTCCATCCAGACCCCAAGCCTGCAAAAGACATCCCAGCCCCCGAAGCTGAGATTGCCGCCCAAACCCCCGAATGTGGACAACCTATTGACCAGCCCAAGAAGTCCCGATTCGGCGACGCATCACTTGACCATTTCTTCTCAAGTACAAAAGCTCACTGTAAGAAGAAGCAGCCCGTGGAAGAGGAAGAATTCTCCCAGGAATTCATCAACAAAGTCCTCGAGCCCCCGTTTCCTCAACGACTGATCCAAAAGAAGAAGGAAGAAGAAGATCGGGACATCTTTGAGATGTTCAGCAAGGTCGTCATCAATATTCCACTCCTCAAGGCCATCAAGAACATGCCTCGATATGCTAAGTTTTTGAAACAGCTATGCACCAACAAGAACAAATTCACTGAGGTGAATCGAATTAGTGTGGGGGCTAACTTGTCCGCCCATATCCAGCGCCGAATTCCAACCAAGTGCAAGGACCAGGGCATGTTCACGGTCCCGTGCAGGATCGGGACCATTGATATTGGGAAGGCAATGTGCGATTTGGGAGCCGGAATTAATGTTATGCCTTTGACCATCTACAATAGCCTCGGACTCGGGCCCTTGAAGGAAACCACGCTCGTAATCCAACTTGCAGACCGTTCGGTGGTATATCCCAAAGGTATCATCACGGATGTCCTTGTCCAGATTGGTGAGTTCCTATTTCCAGCGGATTTCTATGTTCTCTCCATGGAAAATCCCACGAGCACCAAGTCTTCAGATCTACTCTTGGGACGCCCTTTCTTAGCCACTGCCCGCGCAAAGATTGACTGCTATGAGGCCTCTATCTCCCTCGAATTCGATGGGGAAATCATCCGTTTCAACATGCTGGACTCCATGAAATACCCCCCCGAATTTTCGAGTGTCAATTTTGTTAATGTGATAGATCCCCTTGTGGAGGATATTGCCGAGCTGAACTCCGTTGAGCCCTTGAAGCTGGTTCTTGACCATAGTCTCACCCCCGAATCCTTGCAGGAGATGACGTCCTCCATTGAGATCCCCACTGAACTGATTACGGTCGCAACGGCTCTCGAAGCCAATGCTGTTTTGACGACCGAGCCTCCGAGTGAGTCCCCAGAATGCGTCAATCGTGAACGGCTCCCCTCTTCTCTTGAACAAGCTCCAGATCTTGAACTTAAGGCACTGCCCTCACACTTGAAGTATACCTACCTCGGAGAGAGAGAATCCCTTCCAGTCATAATTTCCAACAAGCTGGAAGCGGATCAAGAGATTGAGTTAGTAAACCTCCTCAAGAGTTTTAAGAAGGCCATCGGTTGGACAATTGCCGACATTAAGGGTTTGTCGCCGTCCTTGTGTACCCACCGCATACATCTCGAAGAGCACTCCAAGACGATCAGGCAGCCCCAAAGGCGTTTGAACCCCCCCATGATGGAGGTAGTTAAGAAGGAGGTCCTGAAGTTGCTCGATGCCGGGGTGATTTACCCCATTTCTGATTCTCCATGGGTTAGCCCAGTTTAGGTGGTCCCGAAGAAAACTGGCATCACCATCATCCCGAGTCCCGAGGGTCTACCAATTCCCTCCCGAATCCAGATTGACTGGCGTGTATGCATTGACTATCGACGCTTGAATGAGGCCACCTGAAAAGATCACTTTCCTCTGCCCTTCATAGATCAAATGCTAGAGCGCCTTGCGGGCAAGACGTATTATTGTTGCCTGGATGGGTATTCGGGATTCCATCAGATTCCAGTAGCCCTTGAAGATCAGGAGAAAACCACCTTCACGTGCCCATTCGGGACCTTTGCTTACCGACGCATGCCCTTTGGGTTATGCAACGCCCTGGCTACGTTCCAGAGGTGAATGGTCAGCATCTTTTCAGAATTCGTGGAAGAATGTATCGAGGTATTCATGGACGACTTCACGGTCTATGGTAATTCCTTTTCCGAATGCCTCTCGAATCTAAAGAAAATTCTGCAAAGATGTATAGAAACTAACCTTGTTCTTAATTTTGAAAAATGTCATTTCATGGTTGACCAAGGGCTAATCTTGGGCCACATCGTGTCCCGAAAGGGCATCGAAGTGGACAAGGCTAAAATCCAAGCTATCGAGACCTTGCCTTACCCCTCGAACATTCGAGATGTGCGTTCTTTTCTTGGTCATGCAGGATTTTACAGGAGGTTCATCAAGGACTTCTCCAGGATAGCCCAGCCAATGTGCCAACTGTTACACAAGGATGTGGACTTCATATTCGATGAAAGATGCAAGACAGCTTTCGAGACCTTGAAAGCCAAGCTCATTTCTGCTCCTATCATTCGGGCCCCCGACTGGACACTCCCCTTCGAAATCATGTGCGACGCGAGCAACCAGGCTTTGGGAGCTGTTCTGGGTCAGAAGAAAGACAAGGAGACGTACGTCGTCTACTATGCCTCCAAATTGTTGGATCCAGCCCAACAAAACTATACGACGACAGAGAAAGAGCTTTTGGCAATTGTCTATGCCCTTGACAAATTTCGGCAGTACCTCTTGGGCACAGAAGTGATTGTGTATTCTGACCATTCCACCCTTCGATGTCTACTCAAGAAGACCGACGCAAAGCCTAGGCTTATCCGCTGGATCCTCTTACTTCAGGAGTTCAACCTCGCCATCAAGGACAAAAATGGGACCGAGAATTGCGTAGCAGACCACCTCAGTAGGCTCCCGAACCAAGAAGACGACTCCCAAGTAGCCATTCGGTAGACCTTCCCAGATGAGCACTTGTGCTTAGTTGACACTGCAAAATTCCCTTGGTTCACGGACATAGCTAATTTCTATGCCACTGGAGCGCTTCCAGTCAAGGCCTCGAGTGCGGAGCACAACCGGATCCGCAAGCAAGCCAAGTTCTACGTTTGGGACAACCCCTACTTATGGAAGCACTGTTCAGACCAGATTGTTAGGCGCTGTGTCACCATGGATGAGGTCCGATCGATCCTCAAGTTCTGTCATTCAACAACGGAAGGGGGACACTTTGCTGCGAAGAAAACCGCACTCAAAGTCCTTGAAGCCGGTCTTTATTGGCCATCAATCTTCAAGGACAGTTATCTATTCTGCGCAACCTGCCCCCGATGCCAAGCCATGGGAAACATCGGAGCTAGAAACCAAATGCCCCTAAACAGCATCCTTACGTGCGAAATCTTCGATATTTAGGGCATTGACTTCATGGGACCGTTCCCGAATTCATTCGGGCATACATACATCCTGCTCGCCGTGGACTATGTCTCCAAATGGATTGAAGCAAAGGCCACCAAAACAGACGATTCAAGGGTGGTTGCTGACTTTCTCCGGACCCACATCTTTAACCGATTCTGGACCCCACGTGCTCTCATCAGTGATCGGGGAACGCATTTCTGCAATCGAACAGTAGCTGCACTACTTAATAAGTATGGGGTGACTCACCGAGTATCCACAACTTACCACCCCCAAACCAATGGGCAGGCTGAGGTCTCGAATTGGGAGATCAAGGCTATCCTCGAGAAGACCGTGAATCAGTCAAGGAAAGACTGGAGCCTCAAGCTAGGAGACGCGCTATGGGCCTATCGTACTGCATTCAAGACCCCGATCGGCATGACGCCTTATCGATTGGTCTACGGCAAGCCGTGTCACCTTCCAGTCGAGATTGAACACAAGGCCTTTTGGGCAATCAAGAAAATCAACATGGACTTGAACTTGGCAGGCAAGGACCGCTATTTGTATATTCAAGAGCTTGAAGAACTTCGGGGGGATGCCTATGAAAATTCAATGATATACAAGGGCAAAACCAAGGCCCAGCATGACAAACATCTCGTAGTCAAGAACTTCACTGTTGGGCAGAAAGTTTTACTCTACAACTCAAGACTACGGATTTTCTCGGGGAAACTCAAATCCAAATGGACGGGTCCTTACAAAGTCACAGCGGTATTTGATCATGGAGCTGTTGAGATCCAGAACCTGGACAAGGGTGAGCCATTTAAGGTGAACGGTCACAGGTTGAAACCTTTCTATGAAGGATTCAAGCCTTCAACTGCAGAAGAAGCAAGGGTCGAGGACCCAGCAATCAATACCCCCGAATGAGGAAACAACGTCTAGGCCTAGACGATAATCAAGGCCAGGTGTGGGGACAACCCCCGAATTTCTAACCCTCTCTCTTTAATTTTCCTGTCTTTAAATTTCACAACCGACATTCTTTTTCTCTCTTCCCCATGCATATTTCTTATTTTTCCTAGATAGTCTTATTTAATTTTGTCTATTTTTATTCCCTTTTGTCCCTTGGTCTTTATTTTTATTAGAGTCAACTCTAGCTTTTCAAAAAAAAATTATGTGCACTTTTTATGTTACCTAGGTAAAATTTGAATTTTCTTTGTCCTCTTTCCCTTTCATTTAATTTTTATGTCTCTCCCTCTCTCCAATTTAATGTCTTGTCCCCTACTTTATTAACCCCTATTTAATTCTTTTTGATTTTATTCCCATCTCTCCTCTCTTCAAATCCTAAAAGCTGAATTGCTTTCCCCGATTCCCGTGCAGGTGCAGGCGCACGCTGCCCTTGGCACCTAACGTCCTCTCCTGTCGCGACACGTGGACAACGGAGACCAAGGCGATCAGCTCCCATCACTCTCTCCACCTTTTCACGTCTTCCAAACCCACTCACCCACGCCACCTAACCGTCAGCCTTACCCGTTACCCAACCAAAACCCCCTCATCTCTCCCAATCAAATCAAAACACATCTTTTTCTCTTCCTTCCAAAAACAAAACCCTCTCCTCTTCCTTATGGCACACACTAGCATTAACCTCAACAAAAATCCCACTTCTCACTCCTCTACTCCTACTCCTACTCCTCTCTCCAACCCAAACCAGCCAAACACCACCACCTCCGATCACTCACCCGCCGCCACTGAACGACTCGGATCTTCATCCTCCGAGGCAACCATCAACCTAGAAGAAATCCCCCTTACCACCTCTCTCCCAAAAATGACGAGATCTGGAAAAGTCCACCGTGTCCCTCCAACCACCGCCGCCGGCAGCAAAAAGAAAACACCCCCCAGCCCCGTCAACTCCGTCCCCCTCGACGTCAAGCCCATCGGCTACGTCATTCCCTCTGATACTGAGGAGGAGGAGGAGCCCCAGTCCAGTTCTAGCCTCCGTGAGGCCCGACGGGTGGAGAAGGAGAACGAAGAACAGTTTCCTTGGGACTCCGACGACCAACGCGCTGAGGACGACGACGGCGGACAAGAAGGAGAGGAGGAGGTCGAGCTGACAGAGAGACCGGTCGAGCAAGACGCTCAGGACCCCGAGCACACTGCTCCAGGTCCCGAGGAGGTTCAAGCGGGAACTGCAGAGGAAGCTGCCGCGGAAGGGGAAGGAGAAATCGACCCACCCGAACCTCCCAGTCCACCCCCGAAGTCGGCCAAGGGCAAAGCCCGAGCGGGGAGAAACACCCCCAAAGCTCCCACTCCCAAGGCCCCAGCCTTTAAGCCTCCGACCAATAAGAAGAGGAAGCTTCCGGCCACTCCAAAGGGCAAAGCGCTTGCAGTCGAGACTCCCCGCAAATCCCAGCGCGTTGAGGAGGACGACGACGAGCTGGAATCTGCTTCAGGATCCAAACCTAGCTACCTGGTAACAGCCAATCTCGACACCTTTAATGAACTCTTCATTTTTAATGATAAGCACTCTTTGGAAAAGGTGGCTTTGATGAACTTCAAGGGCGTAGCCCCGTGTCCTAGGCTAGATTTGGAATTCTATGATAAGATGGGTGTTGGGTCCCGAATTTGGGAATTGATTAGTGGAATAGGGTGGGAGAGTTTCTTTTACATGGATCAGCCTACATACTTGGAGCTCAGCCTTGAGTTCTTTGCGAGTTTCTGGTACAAGGTTGATCTGTTCAAGCCCAAGGGTAGGGCCGGTCCTGATTTGTCTGCCAAGGGTTGTGTGAATTTCCGGCTGGCTAGTAAATGACACCCGATGTCCCTCAACGACTTCAATGTCTATCTCAGGTTTGTTAGTCGTGAGGGTACTTAAGAGGCCGAATATCAGAACGCCCTGACCACTATCCCTGCCGAGTTCAACAATCTCAAAGCCCTTCGGGAGCTCTCTGGAAATCCTAACATCAAGTTCGACTCCCGCCACACCAAGGCCCACTGCATTAAGGACCCTGCGCTCCGCATCCCTCAACGCTTCCTGTCCATTGCCCTCGCGGGTAAATTCGGGACCTCAGGACAGCTTGCCCAATCGGAGCTGTTTTTTCTATGGGCCATGTACCACAAGAAGCGAGTCAACCTTGGCTACTGGATCGCCACCTCCGCTCACAATGTCGCAAATGCCCCCCAGGGTCGCTCTCCTGTTCTTGGATCCATTATCACCAGCCTGGCCTCGCAGCTTTACACCTCGACACTCCGGGAACTCAACTTGTATCGGCACCCGAATTCCTTCAAGCTCATTGGTCTCAAGACCTTGAACGCGATGGAATTTCTTTGTGTTATTAACGGTGTCTTGAGCTTTCATGCAGATAACAAAGGCAAGATCGAGGGCAAGTACGAGTACCCGGACCTATCCGGACCCCGAGCCCAGACTGATGCCCCCGAGCCTCCTTCTGCCAAGACGAACGCTTCCACTGCCCCCGAGGAGAATGCTCCAGGTCCCGACCAAATGCCGAGCAACAACACCATCATCCGTTTACTCACTGACATCCTGGAAACCAATCGCGCCATCCTCAAGGAATTTCGGGAGCAAGTTGCCTCCCTGATTCCACCTCGCCCCTGATCCTGAACATTTTCAAACCCCTTTTTTACCCCTGCATGGGCTGGTTATCTCTGCTTGAACAATTTCCATTTCTACTTTAAGTTTGAACTGCTTATCTTTTTGTCTCCTTCCCGCATTGAGGACAATGTGCTGCCTAAGTGTGGGGAGGAGTTTAAACTAGTATTTATTATGCATATTTTATTCTAGTCTTTATTTTCGGATTTTAGCTTACTGCCTATTTTTGAGAGCACCTCAATGATGGACACACACCTGACTTGTGCACATAGAATAAAAATGTTTTCTATAGTCAGGGTCCCGAATGTGATATTCTCTGCCTGTTATGCCTTATATCTGCTTCAAGACCTAGACGCCAGTAGTCACGAATCAGCACCTTGTGAGCATCCGAGCCTTCATGCCTATATTTATTGTTTGAGTGATAGACGCATGACTAGGTACTGGCTGGGCTTGCATGATATCCATGGGTATAGACACATTTAGACATAGGAAAGCAGCAAAAAGATTAAGTCCTCGCATCGAATTGTTCTCTCTCTGTTTCTTTCATTCTATTTCCATCTTACCCCCGAATCCCTTCTTGACCTCCAATTCTAACCACTTGAATTTTCTTTGATCTTTCTCTTGGCAGGTGAGCAGTGTTGTTGGGAGCACCATCGAGGGCTAGACTAGACAAACGAAGCAGCAAAGGCAAAGTGTGGGGATCCCGCAAAAATTCAAGACCCTGAATGCTGGCGCAAATTCGAGACCTCAAAGCTGAATTCAAGGGCAGACCAGAACGAAAAATCACTTCCCACCCACAGCAAAACACAAGTGTGGGGAAGTGAAATCAGAATATCAAGCCCCCGAAGAGCAAGGTCTCGATCCTCAATTCAGATCCCTCTTTCTCTCTCGTCGAAAAAAAAAAAAAGAAAAGAAAAGAAAGAAAAACATAAATATAAATAAAAGAGAGAGAGAAAAGAGCAAGACCAAACCTTGAAAGCCAAGAAGAGGAAAATCAGTAGCCAGCATTCATTCAAGGTCCCGAGCCTAGGTCCCGAATGAAGAAAGCAAGGATCCCCCTCGAAGAAGAAAAGCCTAGTCTAGCTTTCGCCCTCAGCAACATTGCCTTACCGTTTTGATTCCTTTCTGCCAAGGGAGCGTTCCAGGTTTGAGTTGGTTTCACCACCTTCTCATTTCACTTCCTTGCTATCCCTCTTCCCCACTTTTCCTTCTCATTATGCTTCTTCCATTTCCTCTTGTCATTTATTTTCTTTGCTTCCCCTTCTTGCCCCCGATGCGAAGTCTTTTGATTGCTAGATTGCCTATGCATGTGTCTAATATACTCGGATTGACTTGCAAACTTGGTTTTGTGCTACGCTTTTGCATACTTGAGTGTTTAAACACCTAACCTTGTTCACGAGCGTGAGTGCAAATACTAATCCATGTGAGGACTGCTGGTGAATAGGCTGATGTGAAGAAGTCTCTTCTTAAGGGTCGTTATCCTTCTGATTTGATGCAAGTGTATCTAGGCGGAGTCTGTTTTCATTCGGGGTCCCGAATCTTGACAAGCATGCTTATTCTCTGTGCTATGGTCTGGTCTGTCTGTTCTATTTTGGGGACTGTTTTAAAATTTTGTGAATGCTCGAGGGCGAGCATTGGGCAGTGTGGGGATTATTTGATAGCATATTTTTGGTGCATGATTTTCTCCCCATTTTCCCACCGTTTTAGAGCTTGATTCTGCTAATTTACCCTTGATTTCATTACTACTGCAGATTTAGGCCTAAAA
The DNA here is from genome assembly GCA_963691705.1 of Viola odorata. Classification (NCBI taxonomy): domain Eukaryota; kingdom Viridiplantae; phylum Streptophyta; class Magnoliopsida; order Malpighiales; family Violaceae; genus Viola; species Viola odorata. The sequence continues at coordinate 15,635,750 of OY829539.1, read as the reverse complement.
AGGGAGTTTATGCTAAAACATGCATTTTTGGTGCATTTTGAGCGAATTCGAGCTTCAAGACCAAAAGTCGAGGTCTCGAGTCCAAAGCAGCGTTCAAGGTCCCGAGTCGGATTCCCAGTTCGGGAACCCGAAGGGCAAAGAATGTCATTTCCACGTGTCATCCCACCTAAACGCCCATGTGATTCCTCTGACACTGTTCTGACGCTCTGCACTGATTACCAAACACCTACCGATCTGACCAGTTCAGCCTTGAGCTCAGTCCAGACCTGCCAAAGCTGGAAAAATCATACAGCTTTATGCTTTTTCAGCTTTGTGCTTTTAGGAACATAGATCCATTTTTATAGGCTTTCAATTAATGCATTTTGTCCCTAGTTTTTGGGCTGTAGATATTTTGTGCTTGGAGCCCTACTATATAAAGAGCATCCAAGAGTAGTTTAGGGGGATCTTCATCTTTTGATCACTTAGCATAATTATATAGAATTAGTTTTTCTTAGACTTCTCTCTAGTTTCTCTCTCTCTAGTCTTGTTAGCATCCTCAACTCTTGCCGTCGGGCCTCAAACGGAATTTAGTAACAAGTTTTCTTCCCTTCATCTATTTTACTTACTTGTTATGCTTTCTTTAATTATTATTGATTTATCTTTGAGCATGAGTAGCTAAATCCTTAGTTCTTAGCAAGGTTGATTCAAGGGTTGCAAGGGCAGATTCGAGGTCTTAATGCGCTTAATACATTCTTGATACCATATTCAATTGTTCATCGTTTTAATTACATCTTTGCATGATTTAATTTGAGGTCTGATCAGCTGATAATTACCTTGTGTGAATGCTGCCATTTATGTGATGAATACGAAAGGAAAATTGCATGAAACAAGTAGGCATCTGTTTAGTCTTGACTGCGCTGAAGTGGTCTCGAATAGATAGGGTGAGTAACTGATTAGAGCAAGGTCACGAGCCTGACAAACTGAGGGACTTTTAGCTCTAGATCTGTCTTTTCTTAGCTTCATGGGCGGTTTGAGTATGGCCCTCCCGCATTCGTGCCTAGAGGGATGGCAAACTGTCAAGACTACCTCATGAGTGGAAACGGGGGATAGTTTCTCTAAAGAGAAAAGTAGGGGATATCCGAGGAATCTGGTCCCCATGTCATTTCTATGACGTCTTGAATGGAATACCCTCGAGCCGATGACGATCTGGTCCCGAATGCAACCCAAGAACGCCTCGCTAAGAACCCCTCTCTAACTGACTATTTGTGTGTATTTCCCCTTTGTTTTACTATTTCTTGATTTATTTGTTGATTGAATTATTTTACTATTCGGGACCCTCGAACGTGACATTTGGGACCCCAAATACTGCTTTCCTAGATAGAAATTGTTAGCTCCCAAAATCTGCCTTGGCCAACTCGCTTGGCCAAGTAAACCCCCCCCCCCCCCCCCCCCCCCCCCCGATTGTTACTTTCTGTGCTCTTCTCCCCCGAATACATTCAAGACCTTAGACCAGTCTCTCACAATCCCTGTGTTCGACCCTGACTACCACTGTACACTTTATCTCTTGTGCACACACGTTTTCAGGCACTATAAATCTTCATTTGACTGACGATCAGTCTTTTTTTCCAGTTTGCCAGCGTATTCCTTGCCCAACAGTTTATATTATTCTATAGCAGTATGTGTATGCTACAAATTTTAAGTCCACGGTTTGCTAAGTTTGCTAGTTTTATATACCAATCTTAATGTTAATGTCACTACTTCTCCTAGTGATGGACAGTTTATGATTAGTCTTTTTTTCTAGTTTGCCAGTGCCTTCCTTGCCTAATATACTGTATTATTTTGTAGCAGTTTGTGTATGCTGCAAATTTTAAGTTTGCAGTTTGCTAAGTTTGTTAATTTTAAGTTTGCAATTTCCTAAGTTTTCTAATTTTAAACATGGTAAAGCTCATGGAGACTTTTATGTAAGGTGCATTTTATCATGCCTTCCTTAGGGAAGACTATAGTCATTTCATAGAACTTCCCATCTTTGACAATAGAAAGATTTCAATCTTAGCATCAATTTTTAAAAACAAGATATAGTAATTTCATAAGTTTTTTTCAAAAACACGATATGGAATTGAAAAACTAGACAAAATTGAAAAGAGAGAATGATAAAATAACTTAAACTGCATTATTCAAATCCATAAAGGATTACATAAACTGTTCCAATCCATTAGAGTAGGACTATTGATGCAAATCAAATTGTAGTAAACAATTGAGATACTAGGTATTCCAACTAAACATGCTTGGGAGAAGATAAGGGAGCATCTCAATGTCCAAACCGTTGTGGTCATATGGATGTTTGTTTAGGTCCCAATCGAATGGAGGACCTGAAGGTTTGATATAAGTAGGTTCCACAAAGTCTCTTCCATCTGGGAGCTTGTTTAAATCCCAATGAAATTTCTTCTTCTCCTCTGCTTCATCATGAACAACTTCATCAAAAACATCCTCATCGATTTGAGAATCGGAAGGGAAATCAAAAACTTTAATAGAGGAGTCAATAGTGTCGCCATCACCCATACAATCCATTGCGTTTTCCTCATCAGCATACGTATCCTCAACAATGAATTCGTGGATAGAATTAGAAGCAAACTCCATGATTATTGAGTCTTCAACAATGGAGTTATGCTCAGAATCTAGAACAACCTCTATTACAACTTCTTAATTGTCCATTGATTGAGTTCTGCAATAATTTCTTATGTTTTCTGATCACAATTTTAGGAGATTATGACATAATTAACTCTGTATAAATATAGTTTCAATTCTATTTTAGTTTCCTCTTTGCTTGAAGTAAAAACACTTGAATCAATTTGTCAAATTTTTTGGTTTCCCTTTGTGTTTCAAGTTTGCGCAAAAAAGAACAGATAATCTTGCTTCTGTGATTGTTGAAAAGATAAGACGTAATTAATATTGACAAAATTAAAAACACAATTAAGATTGTTTAGGGATAATTTTATCATTATCTACAAACGGTAATCTTAAAAATGAAAATACGATAACTAAATTATCAAAACTATTTCTTGAAAAATGGACGTTTAATTTATTTAAACTTGGAGGAGGTACATGTTAATGAAAATAGGCGTAGGTCCAAACTGGATAGAGTAATTTGGTTTATTTTTATAGATGTAAAAAAAAAATAAAAAAGCACACACACAAGTAAAACCTAAACCGAAATATGTTGAGGTTCACTTTTTTTAAAATGCAATCCATACTGAAAATGAATCTTAACATATAAATACTGATAGTTGTTATAATCATAACTTTTAATTTTAAATTAATATGTAGTAATTTTTTTTGGGTGCATTTCGACAATTTTTTGTATTCATTAAAGAATAATTTTACATAATTACTAAAAAATTGATTGAGATTCTCATGGTTTTATATCCCAACACAACATCTCACCTTTCCAATTATTCTTAATTTCTCTTATACCAAAATTTATGAATAGAAACAAAAATTTACAATTTCTAGGCTTTTAATAATTTTATGGACTACCATTTAATATTTTCCTACTAATAAGACTACGATTTATATTTTATAGTAATAATTAATTGATTTTTTTTAATAGACCAATATTTTGTTATCATTCTTATTAACTTATTTTATTAATTTATCAAAATATTTACTTCTTTCTTAAGCCTTGAATTCTAAACTTTGATTGAAGATGAATAAATTTTTTACCACTTAATCACAAAAATTATTAGTGCACTTACTTTGTTGTCTAGGTAAATGTTAAAGTGACTTTTTTTTTATCAAAGAGAAATCATGTTCTTGAATTTTTATATTTATTTATCATTTTTAAACTTTTGTATGGATAAGATGATATTTTTAAGATGAAAAAAAATGAAATAATGTTGTAATAGATGGAATCATAGAACGAACGACAGGCAGCAAAATCAAAGAGAAAGGATATTTGTGATAAATTGGAGTGAAGGAGAAAATGAAAAGGTGATGAGAACTTAAAACCATGAGAATATTATTCAATTTGGTGGGACTTACGCGAATTTGCGTGGAAATAAAATATTTGTGCGTGGATTTAGAGGCTGCCAATTTTGTAATGGATATTTTTTGGTATTTATCTAAAGTTGTGAGTTGCTTAGCAAAAAACAAAATCTATTAAGAAAAAAATCACGTTGGCAGTAACATGTAATTTTCTATCTATATTTTTTTATCGAAATACTTTACTGACAATAAAGTAGAAAGAGAAAAAAATTGAAATCACCATATTATCTCTTGAATCGAACAATTGAGATCGAATAAAGTAGGGTTAAATTACGTCTACTAAAAGTGGGCATCATGGTTTTGAAATCTAGCTCAGTCTGGTCGGGTTAATTCGGTTACCCGCCTATTCGGTAGGTTTTGGTGTAAAACCTCATTTTGAAAAGTTCGGTTGAAACTCTGTGATTTGGGACAAAATTCAACGATTCGATTCGAGCACGGGTTTCTGGATTGACCCGATCAGTTTTCCTCTTCTTTCTTTTTTATAAAAAAACTATGTTGTTTGTTAACTTTTACTATAATATTTTAGATTTTAAATTTATTATTTGAGCTTATGGTTATTTTTTTTCTCGATAATTAAGTATTTTTTTTATAAATCAAATAATTTATTTATTTATTTTAGAATCCTATTTAGGTTATATTGGAGTTTAGTGATATATTTAAATTGATTCCCGATTTAACCCCTTACCCTTCCCGAATTAATAAATTCCCGACCGGATATGAAAACCTTGGAGGGCATAATGCTAAAAGTACCCACTTCCAAAACCCATATATGTATTTGTATTTCTATGCATATAACTTACAAGCATGTTAATCACAATGTATGATTGATACAATCTGGAAACCATGGAAACAAGCACTACACACAAGAAAGAGGACAGATAGAAAGGAAAGAGACAACAGATTGAACAATTGCTACATACTTGGTGATTCATAAAACTCTTGCAACTGTTGCTTCATGAATGTGTGTTGTACCCATAGAGGCAACAGCAAAACGCAACCATTCCTAAATCTAGGATCCCAGGAGATAGTATATATATTAATGTTTATGCAGTCAATCTTTTTCTGCAAGTTACCTACCATTGAGGCCCGCGAATTGGGAAAACACGGCAGTCCCCGAGTGCTCATCGATGGTCTGAACTTCAGTTGGGTTTTTGTTCTCTTCGGGGGCAGAAATGGGATGGTTCTCAAGGGTTGGTGTAGTAGGAGTAGAAGGTGGTACCAGAATTGAGGATGATTTGCCTTCATCGTCTGCCTTTCCTTCAGTAAAAGCCTCTTGAAGCTGCAAGGCATACTCCAAGTTCCATAGAACATCTCCCATAGTAGGCCGGTCGACGCCATGATCTGCCAAGCACTTTTCTGCAGCCTCAGCAAACTTCTTCATTGATTCAGGATTGATGGTGCCAATGAGCAGAGGATCGATGACCTTTTCTAGCAAACCCTTCCGCTTCCATTGCATTGCCCACTCAGCCAAGTTAACTTGCTCTCTTGGAAGAGTTGGGTTGATTGCTGGCCTTGCCAACAAGGCCTCAAGAAGCACCACCCCAAATGAGTACACATCAGATTTATCTGTCAGTTGCTGCCTTCTGAAGTATTCAGGGTCAAGGTATCCAAAGCTACCCTTAACAGCAGTACTTACGTGACCCTGCCCCATAGGTGCATCTTTGGACAGACCGAAATCTGCAACTTTGGCAACGAAGGCATCATCAAGCAAAATGTTTGTGGTTTTCACATCGCGGTGAATGATACCTTGTGCAGTGCCAGTATGCAGGTAATGAAGTCCACGAGCAGCTCCGATACAGATCTCAAGCCGTTGTTTCCATGACAAAGGTGGCAGGTTCTTACCGTAAAGATGGTCCTTTAAAGGTCCATTGGACATGAACTCATAAACCAGGATCATTTCATCATTCTCGTCACAATATCCAATAAGTGACACCAAATGCCTGTGCCTGAGCTTGGATAACATCTGGATTTCTGTCTGGAATTCTGTGATTCCCTGTTCAGATTGGGGATTCCCTCTCTTCACTGCAACTTTGGTGCCATCATCAAGTGTGCCAATGTAGACATTGCCAAAACCACCAACACCAATTATCTCACTTGAGTCAAAGTTCTTTGTTGCTTCCTGCAGCTCAGAGAAAGAGAAATACCGACCCAGGCCAAAAGTTGAAGAGTAAAAGTTGCTCTTGTGAGATCCCGATGTTTTGCTGGTCATGAAACTAGTATCACCAGCATGGAGAGGAAGTAACCAAGAAGAAAAGCTATTTCTCCTCTGCCAATCTTGGGGTCTTTTGTGCCACTTGATTACCATTGCTCCCAACCCAACAAAAGCACCAAACATCATTGCGAACCCCACTGCCGCAACTGTGCCACGGCCAGCAAGAGCCTTCCTACCATCGACACCAAATTCCCCATCCAAACTGTTAACTGAGTTGCTTATTTTGAGGATTTCCAAGCCATTTAGAATGGCATTTTTGGTTCCACCTCCCTCGTTCATTGGGCCAATCTCCACGGAGAGTTTATCCGTTGTCAAGGCAGCATCCACCACCATGTCCTTGTAATATGGAACTGCAAGTTGGCCTTTAAGGGAGGAGAGATCCAACCCGGAGATTGCAGTTTTTCCATTAATGTACACATTAAAATAGAGATCATCAAGGGATTTGCTGACAATGTCACAGAAATGAAGCCGAACAAGGTAGCTAAATGCTGGATCAACATCAAAGTGCCATGTTACATTGAAGTTTTGGTTTCTTGTCTCAGAATCAGCCATTTGCTCAGCTGATGCATAAATTGTTGCTGGTGCAATCAGTGGTGAGAGTTCCTGTGGGTATTTGATGGAGGATGTAGGAATGGTGACGCTTTGAGCCAAGGCTGCATTCTTAAGGTATGGCTTATCAGGTATCCATGTCCTGCCTAGGGTGTCATTCGTTGTGGTAACCAATGGACCCCCCATGTTAAGCCTGTACACAACTTGGTATCCAAATTTTACCAAACCAGGGTAGCTCGAAACTGGGAAAAGTCTGGTGGCTTGATCTGTGATCAAAATGTCTGGAGCAGAAACAACCTCCATGGCATTGATGAAAGCAATGGAATTCTTCAAAGGTTGAAAGCGGATTGTAAAATTTGGGTCGGTGACATTAATAAGATACTCTCTAACGGTGACATTGGTACTGTTGTCATCATTGTAGTTGTGCAGGAGGACATACTTATCCGTTGTGACGGAGAAGGTGGCATTTCGAAGCTGAAACTGAGGGTTGTCGATTGCAAAGAAATGGAGGCGCACCCAATGCCAACCTGGAGCTTTCAGGGTGAATGTATAAGTGGCTTCCTGTTTAAAAACCCTGGCTGATAGATAGATTGGGGAAGGGACATCTGCGGAAGGGACATCTACAAGGATATTTTCGTCAGTTTTTAAGAAGCCTTGGGTTTCATGGTCAGTCTTGAAGATTCTTCCATCAGGGAGTGCAGCCAAGTTCTTGGAGCCGCAACTAATGAGGATGTTATCAGCGGATTGGAAGGCACTGGTAGCGGCAGAGACAATGGCAGGGCCTGAAAGGGATGCATAGAGAAGAAGCAGGAGGATAGCCATGGTTGAAGACGGCTGGAAGAAGGAGGATAGAGAAGGAATGGATATGGATTTTGTGGGATTGTTTCCTATCTCCATCCCTCCTGGGCGAGGAGGATGCTAAAGGAAATGAAGCCTTATAGGGTTATTAATGGAGCGGATATATTAATTCCTATATAGTTTTTCGTTTTAATTCATTTATGATGAATTATAATGTTAATAGTAATAATATGTAGGGGAAAGGAATTGACAGGTGAGATTGTAGTTTTTTTCCCAATAAGAAGGCAAGGTTTGAGGAGGGAGGATCTCTCTTGCGGTTGGCCTTGCGCCTATTTTTGTAGCTGCTACCACAAAAAGAAACTCCGGTTAGACAAATCCGTGGACACATTTGAAATGGTCAAACACAATTCTTGCCTTCCCATTTCAAATCTGCGGGGGTATAACACAAGCGCAATCATCAAGAAGGCCCAATTCTGGATTCGACTAGCTCACATCATCAAAAATGTTAATGTAAAGGTGTTATTCACTTATTTGAAGTAGCAAAATGAGTAGATAGGTAAAGCTCGAAAATAATTACCCAGGTTAAGGCTCGCCCATTTAATTAACTAGACAAAAAATAAAACCTACTTCTGCCCGTTTTTTTTGGTTCGAAATTCACAAGTCTATATTACACATGTGGGAGCTCCACAGTCACCACCATAATTAATATTCTAAATCCAAATCGTCTACTCCCTCCCGTCTTTGTTTGGAATAAATGCAAGGTAACTAGAGAAATAATTAGTGTAGAATATTTTAACATTAAACAATCATTGATTTCTCTCTTTTATATTTGATAAATTGATCCATCAGAATTTCTACACATCAAATAAATTAATTATAAACTACCTAAAAAATTACAAAATATTATTTATTTGAGGAAAAAAATATTATCTAAAACGACATATTTTTTGGGAGGAATTAGTTAGTTAAAACAATTTTTAGTTTTAACATGAGCAAAGTAATCAAGCGAACCATGAGCATTGAATTTACTAACTCCCCTCACTGAACCAAAGTAATCTATCACTTTACTAAACAACGGCTTATAAAACTAATTTGGAATACAACTATATATACAAAGAAATATTTTACTAACTTTATTATCTAATTAATATAAACGTGGCATCATTTCATTCACTTAATAATTATTTATTTAAATAAAAAATAATATAATTTAATAGAAAAAGAATAAACCTCAATTGCCTATATATATATATATATATATATATATATATATATATATATTAATAAAAATGTTAGTATTAAAAAGTTAATATCTTTAGCGTTTTTTTTTATAATCCACTACTACTATTAAATCGGTCATTCAATCCATCCCTACATATATGATGAATTGCTTTGAAATCTCAATCTCCATATGTGAAGAGATCGAGAAGGCTACTAGGAGATTCTGGTAGGGGGAACCTCAAATGAACGCAAGATGCACTGGGTTTCCTGGGATAAGTTGTATAGATCTAAGGAGGTGGGAGGATTGGGTTTCAGGAAAGTTCGAGATTTCAACCTAGCATTGGTTGCTAAGCAAGGTTGGCACTTGCATAAACACCCGCACTCTTTACTCCCCCGAATCTGAAAAGCTAGATATTACCCCCGCTCAGACTTCTTAGAGGCGGGGGTAGGATATCGCCCTAGTTATGTTTGGCGGAGCATTATGGCTGGGAGAGAGATCCTTCAGAAGGGTTGTTTCTGGCGGGTGGGGAATGGGGAGCGGATACGGATTTGGAAGGTTCCATGGCTGCCATCAACTGCAAACGGAATGATCGCAGCACTGGTGTCTGACGCGCCGTCGAAACACGCGTCAAAAGTAATAAAATATTTCCTGATAGGCTAGATGCATAAATTAATGTATATAGCGGCAAGTCAGGGTCGAACCACAGGGAAATGAAACACTAGATTTAATCTTGCCCTAGATGTATGATCAGGATTAAAATGCACTAGACAGAAAAGTAAATCTGGGGGGGAGGGGGTTTGGTTGGTTAGACGAGCCTAACCAACGATGGTTGTTGATATCGGTGCAGAAAACGTAAATAAAATGGAAATGATAAGAAAATAGAAGAATAATAATAAAAGCGGTGCAGACAAATAAACAAACGGTGCAGACAAACAGATATAGCAAAGAAGAAATTAAAACAAGAAGAGATATAATATCAAATAAGAAGGAAATAACGAAACAGGTAGAGACAATAAATCAGGTAAAGGGGAAATCTTAGCAGGGGTAGACGGTGGATTGCGTCGAGGTCTAGTCGGTCATTGGTGCAAGGATAGACTGTTTTCACGCCATAGATGCGTAATAGGAATCCTATTTTCACGTGGATCCCCTACTTCTCTTCTTAAGAGAAGTCACTCCCAAGGTACGCTTATGGGAGTGGCCGTGACACTGCGCCCAAGGTACGCTTATGGGTCAGACACGCAGGCCCGTGAAGTGGAGAGAAGGCACGTCTAGGGCTAGACACTGAGAAGTCTGCCCTAACCGGTTTCTTGCCCTAGCCAGATTGGACCAAACGACATGGTGACTCTGGGCTAGGTGTCTACTCTATTCCATGGCCTCACGTTAGTTATTACCATGGAAATGACAATATTCATGAGAAACATGCAAATAGATGATCAAACTACCAACAAATCTCACACGAAATGACAATAAAATGGCAAGAAAGCGGATACAATAATGAAAATGTTTTAAGAGCACTTTGACCTCCCAACTATCCTCTTGCAATCCTTAAAACACCCCTGCCAAGACTAGAAACTTAGCCAATCATGCTAAGAATCAAACACAAAATAGATGGAGAAATCAACATAAACAGAGAAGAGGTGCAGATGAAAACGAAAATCTAAAACACTTAATTAAAACCGGTCGGAGCTTCAAAGCTCCAGCCAAAATCTGGAAAAACAAGAAGGGAACAGATCCCAAAGTTAGAGAGAGAGAGAAAAATGGCTACAATGATTCAAAACCCTAAAAAAAGGAAAAAACTCCCCTAAAGCCCTAAAAACTAAGGTTTATATACAAGACAATCCCACAAGGGGACAAAATAGGACAGCTGGTTGGGAAGGAAGGAAGGAAGGGGCGTCCTTGACAGCTGGCAGAGGGAATATTGCATAGAATCCCGCTAGAATCTTTCTGGCATCTTTTGTCAAGCGTCAGCCTAGACGAGGAACGTCATCTAGGGCAAGACGTAAGATATCTTCTAGGGCAAGACGACTTAGCTAGGGAATATTCTGGAATCTCTTTGGCATCTTTGGTCAAGCGTCATCCGAGAAGAAACATGCACGTGCGTGCGTCTAGGCCTGGACGTAAGATATCTTCAGTAGCTCATCCAGGTCTAGACGGTATAGAGGCATCTAGGTCTCGACGACAAAAATGGCGTCTAGGGCTCGACGATGAGAGGTCTAGAGAAATGCATCCAAATGGTGCGCTTTTCAGCAAGTTTCTCCCTTTAGTCCAGATCTGCAAAATAGTTGGAAAACAAGGCAAATTAGTAGTATCAAGAGTGAAATTGGACTTGAAAGGGAGGGGAAATATGCATAAAAAGACGCCATATCAGTGTCCGTGCTGGATGAGGAGGCAACAATGGCTGAGCTTATAGACCGGGGTCGACGATGTTGGAGAACTGACCTTGTGGAGCAACTCTTTCTGCCGCAAGAAGTATCATAAATTTTAAGCCTACCGCTTAGTCGGGATGAGGCGAATGATACTCTTGTGTGGAGAGGCACTACACATGGGTAGTATTCTGTCCGTAATGGGTACCACAGTCTTATGTCGCCAGTCACCCAGAGTGACCAGGGCTCGAATAGAGGTTGGTGGAAACACCTTTGGGGTCTGAGTATCCCCCCAAAGTTTAAAAACTTCATGTGGAGGCTAGGCAATGGATCCCTCCCGACTAGAGTAAACTTGGGAAGGAGAGGAGTAATGGTGGATCCGGTGTGCCCCTGTTGTAATGAGGAGGTAGAGTCAACTTCACACTTATTGTTATCTTACCCTTTCGCGGCTGGGGTGTGGGCAAAATTTGACTTATGTGGTAGAGTTCCAGGTCTTCACGGGGAGAATTGGGTTGAGTGGCTAGCAGCAGCCAGGGCGTCTCTGGATGAACCGAGTCTCAAAATTTTGATCTCTACCCTTTGGTCGCTGTGGACTTCAAGGAACAACATGATTTTCTACCAACGAGACGAATCAGCCCAAGAGGTGGTCATTAGGGGAGGGAAGTTGTTGATAGATTTTAAAGAGGCCTAGCGTCCGCCACAGAAGTCTCCTTCCCCTGTATGCCAACACATCGACCCGAAGTGGTTGCCTCCCCCTCCGGGGATGGTTAAGGTTAACACTTATGCAACTGTTGGGAGTTCAGGGACTGGAACGGGTAGGCCCATCTTCTCAGGCGCCATTTTTCTCCCACATAAGATCGACGCGCCAACAGCGGAGGCGCTGGTGCTTAGAGACGCTCATACGCAGGCTAGGTAATGGGGGTGTGAAAGGGTCATCATTGAGTCGGACTGCCTGCAGAACATCTTGGCCCTGACCAACGGAGAGTTCCCCGTAACTGATTGCGTGTCGAGGGCATCAAATTTAGTTGTAAAAAGATATAGAAATGGGGTAGGAATACAACTTATCACTCGTCCACAAGGGACTCGTAGATCATGATAAGAGGTTTGTCCACAGAGATCATGTTGGAGTTTCGTAGTCTTGACTCGACTTCCTCGTCACTGGAGTTGAGGGGTTTTGTTCCTGCAATTAAGGTAAACAAAGCATAAAAGAGAACAAGCAATAATAAAATAAATAGCGGCAATCTTAAGTAGAAGGTGATCTTAGCTAAGATTGCAGATTGAGGTTGATTGTGAACTGTCTTGAGGTAAACTCCTAGTAAGGGTGGATTCGTGAGCGCGCTACTTACTCAATCGATCATTGACTTTAGATTTTCTCCTTCTCTCTCATAACTCTGCTATAGATTGGGAGGAACTGATCGTCAGTCAAATATACTTAAATTTATCCTGATGCCTAAATGCACAAATTAATGTGTACAGAGCAAGACAGGGTCGAACCGCAGAGATTGAAGGAATGAATTGCTAGTGAGTATGCATGACAAGGCAATACGCAATAGATCTAACCAAAGTAACAGTAAAAAAGGGGGGGTTATGTTGATTAATAAATTAATCAACGCAGAGTATGGGAGCTAACAAAACAGAATTGGAAAGTACTTATCTAGGGCACGAAAGTAAATCGTAATCCAGGGCAAGATATGAAAATTGCAATCCAGAGCAAGAGACGTAAACAGATCGAATGCAGGAAAAGTAATGAAAAGGATATTACTAAAATAGGACAAGATCTTAGCGAAAGGTGCTCCCTTGGGTTGCTTTCTAGGTCGGCTAGTCATCGGTGCAGGGGTTTTCCAGACTCATGTGCAGATCTACTATAGGGATCGCGTTTCCACACCGTATCCCCTGCTTACCTTCGTAGATAAAAGTCACCCCCCGTTTCCACATATGGGGTGACCTTGACGTTCAGCCATCCTCCCAGCTACCTTCCTTGTCATCAAAAGGTAGCCTTGACCGTCCGGCCTGTCACGGGCTCGAAGTAGGGAGGCTAAATTCAGAACGCCCATGAAGGAGAGGTAAGACAGATCTAGGGCGCGATAGCTCAGCTTGTCAGACTCGTATCGCATACCCTAGATAATTGTTTACCCCTAGGTGAGGCCTCTCGCGCTGCCTCCCTTAGGTGCCTGCTCTAACTCTAGGGCTTCGCGTCAGTTATAACCCTGGAATATGACGTTACTCATGCAGAAATACTAAAAGATGATCAAGCTCTTAACATTTCTAGACAAGCATGTAATTAAATCGGTAGACAGTTATGTGTCACAAAAGAATATGTTAAGCATGCATTAGACCTCTTAGCCGAACTCTACAACCCGTGGAACACCCTTCACCAAGAAAGGGGTATTTAGCTACTCATACTATAATATAAACAGTAGGTAGATAGAATCATACAATGATAAACTAAAGAAAGTAAAAAGGGAGTAGAGTAAACCGATAGATTAATTAAATAATCGAAGAGGAAAGTTGTTGACAATGGCTGCTCTTGATCGAGAAGAGGAGATGATCCCCAGAAAATAAATACTGAAACTAATGTAAGAAATTATCCTTAGAACAGCCGTCCTTACAAAAACCCTAAAACTATGCTTATATAGCCTAAACTAGCTAGGAGACAAAAACAGCTAAGGGCAATGAGGGCGTGACAGCACATGTCCTTGCAAAAGGAATATTCTGGGATTCCTGACACGCCTGATGCCTTCTGGAAACGCCTGGGATTCCGTGCGGATCTCAGAAGATGCTTTCTTTGGAAGAAGGCTCAGAACTGTCGAGGCCTTGAGACAGCGCACTGGTCTGGTTCGTGTCGAGGTCTTGACGACATTCTTTCTTCTAGGCCTGGAAAATGGAAGTCCTCAGAAATGCTCTAAAATTGCTTCTTTTTGGTCTTTTCCCTCCTTTGATGCTAATCTGCAAATAAGATTGAAATGAGGGTCAAATGTCAACATCGATCCCCCGAAAGGGCTAGAAAGGAGGGTAAAACCGAGAGTATGAAACGTGCTATCAGAAACCCTTTTCCAATCCTACTTTCCTTCTATTCAAATCACTTGGAGGGTACCCCCTTTCCTAGTGATCCTGACCAGTGGACACCTTACTGGTTAAAGGGTTTATCCAATTGGCTGCTGGCTTGAGGCACATGCGTTTTCTCAATGGCGTAGGGAAAGATAGAGTCTAGGCCAAGCTACTCGTAACTCGGAGCCCTAGATTCTCAGTCTGGTTAGGCCTATATCGATTCAAGTTCACTAACCCCCGCGAGGTTAGCTGCCTACTTCGTCATTCCGGTTTCGCTCGTCCCCTTTGTGACTGGCTACAAATTCGTCATCTTGCCTAAGATCGATCAAGTCTTAGCCTAGACGGGAACCGGTTTGTTAAAATAGAACTTGAATTGATTATGAACGAGTGGATAATAAGAACAGATCGGTCTCACGATTTACAAGAACACTCACTCAACCCTTACCAAAAATTCAGTGTTTAGCTACTATACATAATAATTAAAGAAGAGAATAATTGAAGAACATGAATTAAAATAAATCTGTGATATTCCAAACCGAATAACCACAGAGCAAATGTTTACAAGAACCAAAAGTTGGAAGAAGGAAGATCCTGTAATTGACAGCCTTCCCGAACCTTTAACAAGGTTAGAGTCCCCACCATTTACGTTCCTTTCCAAATTCCAAACTTCAAATAACTAAAAGATAGGGATAAGAAAAATCCCAATTGTTCAAATTCGAAAACTAAATAATAAATAAGATACTAAGAGATTGTTTTTGTTCAAATAAGATTACATCCGAGATTTTATCCAAGAGATGTAACAGCCAGCTGGCTTCCTAATCAGCATTCCGTGAATCCATGATGGGCACGCCCCTATCTCTGTAATCTTAGCTACGCCTGGGCCAAGATTGCCACTTTGTCACTCAAGGCACCCGTTTCCTTCAAATTTGCTCTTGCCCAAGACTTCCTTCAAAAGACCACAAATTGACGTAAAAGAGATTGTTTTTACCATAACCAAGGTGGTTTAAGATAGTAAAAATACATGGAAATAAGCGTCAATCAAACCTCACCACACTTAAACAATGCTTGCCCCCAAGCATACTGGACTCTTAACTTAGAAGGGGAAAAGACAGACTCAAAACAGTGGCAAATTTCTGGACAGACAACCCTTAACCGATTCCCTTATACCTTCATACCTATGACAGTCAGCATACTTCTCAATGGATCCCAACCCTTATGAAGAAGATCTATTCAACACCCCAAACATCCAAATTCCACATGATCATAACATCTTTGCATTCCACAACAGACTCAACAAGACAAGACATCCACCTACTTGGGTATTCTCCCTTTAATTCAACTACTCAACATCAACATTTGAATACCTTGTCTGAAAATTTCCTATGCCAGTATTGCTAATAGTTTCTTGAATATTAATGCTTGTGAGGCAGAAATATCAAGACAAATACGCAAATATTTTTTTTTTCTTCATTGCTCTGCTGAAAGTTTCTTGTGTATTTCCACTTGGTGAGGCAGAAATATCAAGACAATTTATTTCATCATCATTTTTATTTTTTTATTTTTTTGCCTTTTTTTATTTCTAGAGCATGCAATTACTGGGCATAAGAGTAGTTCTCTAAATTAGAGCAATTCAGCACAACACAAGGCAACAAACTTCGTTATCCACTTAGCAATTTTCCTTAAAGGGATATTAAAAATATTTGGTAGAAGCTTGCCTATTTGTTAAGTCTGTTACATAATGCTAGACCTCATGATCATGTACAATATAGATGCTTAATGGATACCAAGACCCGTATCCTTGCTGGTGTTGAATATGTTAACCCATTGAAATGCCTTAATCAAAAGTTATGGGGTCACAAAGTGAAGGATGCTAAAGGTCAAGGTTAAGATATTAGGGAAAAGGTCTTAAGCATAGTCTAGATTTTTGCCGACACTCACATAAAACACATAACACTTAAGCCTAAAAACAGTCATGAAAAGGACAACAAAAATCATGCAATCAGACTCAATCTAGACAATCTAGGCCAAGATTCACAAAAAAAAAAATTATGCAACTAAAGAAAGTCACACAAAAGCACATCAAAACATGTATATACAGACACAATACATAAAACACCCTCACCACACTTAAAGGACACATTGTCCTCAATGTGTAAATAAGAGTAAAAAGACTCAAAATATATAAAAAGAAAAGAAAGAAAGACACGACCTGGGGGCATTTACTGCGATGTGGGAGGTGGAGGTGGTGGCTACTTTCGGTCTTGCACAGATGGTGCTGCATCATCTTCTTCATCAAAGGAGTCATCGCTGCTACTGCTGAAGTGGTCATCCACTTTGTCTCTTATGTGCGCTACAACATTGTCCATGGCTCTGACAAATTTAAAGGTAACATCAAGGTGGGTCTGGATTTGTTGGAACTTGACCTCCTGCTGCTCCAAAAACTTATCGAGCCGCTCCTGTTGGTTTCTTTCAATGCTCATGAAAAGAGATTGTTGCTGGTCTATAATCTGTTGCATCTGTTTTTGAGTGTTGTCTTGGAACTCATGGAACAACTTCTGGTTTGTAGTGAAGAATACCAGCTGCTCATTAATGAGGTGCATGAGGTTGTCAGCCCATTCTAGAAGCTTTGGATGGTCTGGATCTAGGTCACATTGGGTTTGCGGCTTCTTCTCATCTTGACCAAGATTGGGCTCTTTGTCTGCACCATCAAGCTGGATTGGCTGAATCTTGAAGTTGTCATTGATCCTCTTCCCATAGAGGTGATCTGCTACTTCCGTAAAACCTATATTAAAATAGAGATAGCCTTTTTCCTCGTGGAAATGACCCATTTGGTCAAAAGCCTTAAGATCCATGATCTTAACGGCACAGGATTTATGCATATTCAAAGTAGACAAATCAATTCCCCTACCAGTAGCAGTAATATGGGAAATAAGAGTTCCTAGGATCAACATAGGGAGAGAATCGCATGCCTTTATTTGCCTAACAATCCAATAACCCAATTTAACCTTTTTATTATGAAGCATACACCAAAGCAGGAAAACTTCTAACTTAGAGATGTTGCATGAAACAGTAGTTTTGCCCGAAAGGTTAATAGACAAGATCATTTGGAGCATCCTCAAGGTAGGATCTCGGATCTGATGGGCTTTGGCATTCTTATCTAGTTTTCCATTAGGGTCACCAATCAACTCTCCATAAGCTACTGACTTATCCCAATCAAGGGGATAATCAGTAAGGGCATTCTTATAATCATCTGAATTTAGCCCTTCCTCAGTCACAAATCCAAGTAATAGATTAAATTCATCAATAGATAAAGGGGAAATACTTTTTACCACCCCTGAACTATCGGCGAAAATCACAAACCTCCCCTAAACTTCATTTTTTAAAGTCCGCCTCCCCTGAACTATTGTTTTCGAGCAAAAGGACACCCTCCGTTAACTTTTTCTGTTAAACCTAACAGGTTACCTGCTACAGCAGGTTTTTTTTTTTTAACCTGTTATAGCAGGTAATTATATTTTAAATAATATAATTAATTTTAAAAAATTCCAAAAAATAAATTAATCTAAAAATTCCAAAAAAAATGTAAAAATTGTAAAAATTCCAAAAAATATTAATTAATGTAAAAATTCAAAAAAAATGTATTTTTTACAAAAAAAATGTAATAATTCCAAAATAAATGTATAAATTCCAAAACAAATATAAAAATTCCAAAAAAATGAAAGAAATTCAAAAACAAATTGTAAAATGTCTTAAAAAATTGTAAACATTATAAAAAAAATTAATTAATATAAAAATTCAGGAAAAATGTAATAATTCCAAAAAAAAATTAATTAATCTAAAAATTCAGAAAAAATGTAATAATTCCGAAAAAAATAATTAATCAAAAAATTCAGAAAAAATGTACAAATTCCAAAACAACTGTAAAAATTCCAAAAAAAAATTAATTAATCTAAAAATTCAGAAAAAATGTAATAATTCCAAAACAATGTACAAATTCCAAAACAAATGTAAAAATTCCAAAAAAATTTAATTAATCTAAAAATTTCAAAAAAATGGAATAATTCCAAAAAAAAATTAATCTAAAAAATCTAAAACACTGTAATAATTCCAAAACAACACTGGAATGTGTACATTTTTCTTGGATTTTTTACAATTTTTTTGGAATTTGTACATTTTTTCTGAATTTTTAGATTAATTAATTTTTTTCTAGAATTTTTACATTTTTTCTGAATTTTTAGGTTAATTAATTGTTTTTTGGAATTTTTACAATTTTTTTGGAATTATTACACTGTTTTAGATTTTTTACATTTTTTCTGAATTTTTAGATTAATTAAATTTTTTTTGGAATTTTTGACATTTTTTAGAGAATTATAACATTTTTTAGATTTTTTCTGAATTTTTATATTAATTAATTTTTTTTACAATTTTTTAAGACATTTTACATTTTGTTTTTGAATTTCTTTCATTTTATTTTGAATTTTTATATTTATTTTGGAATTTATTCATTTTTTTGGAATTATTACATTTTTTTGAAGTTATACATTTTTTTTAGAATTATTACATTTTTTTTGAATTTTTACATTAATTAATATTTTTTGGAATTTTTACAATTTTTTTTGGAATTTTTAGATTAATTTATTTTTTTGAATTTTTTAAAATTAATTATATTATTTGAAATATAATCACCTGCTATAACAGCTTAAAAAAAAAACCTACTGTAGCAGGTAACCTGTTAGATTTAACAGAAAAAGTTAACAGAGGGGGTCCTTTTGCACGAAAACAATAGTTCAGGGGAGGCGGATTTTAAAAAATGAAGTTCAGGAGAGGTGTGATTTTCGCCGATAGTTCAGGGGTGGTAAAAACTATTTCCCCATAGATAAATAAGACCACATGTCAAGCAACCTAAAATTCACAACATCAAACGCGCCAAGATCAGGATTGGCTCTACCATTAGCATACAACATATCCTGATCAAGCCAGAAAAATGCATGAAATTCCAAACAAAGCTCAGCATACGCAGGCAGTTCAAGGTACATAAAGCATTCCCACCCAAGATTGGTTATGTACTGCCTAATCCTCTTTTACCCACACCCAAGGCATCAAGAAACGAGAAATCAAGGATAGCAAATTGAGTAATCTCACATGTATGCTTCTCATTTAATCTCTCCCTAAGGTCAGGGGTATTAGGCCTCAAACATCCATTAAGTGAGTTTAAGGGGGGGATGAATACTGATACGAGCACGGTATCTAGGCCTCGCCATTTTTAGACTGATACGAGCGTCAAGGCCTCGAGCGTCAAGACATCTAGGCCAAACTGTGCGTCTAGGCCAAGTCATCTGTCTAGACCAAGATGTGCGTCTAGGCCAAGATATGCGTCTAGGCCAAGCTGTGCGTCTAGGCCAAGTAATCTGTCTAGGCCAAGATGTGCGTCTAGGGCAAGCCTTCTGTCCATCATCTTGGGCAAGACTGGCGTCCATCGTCTAGGCCAAGCCGCGCCATCCAAAGAAGGAAACCCTTTGTCCAAGGGTGTTTTTAGTATTTTACTCATGTGTAATAATTTCCCTATAAATAGAAGGACTTAGCCTCTTTTATAGGTTGTCTTTGAATTTGCTCATGATTTTTATCATAGGGCCTTTAGACCACTCATAGGCTTAGTCCTATGGAACCAAGCCTTTAGATAGGCACTTGTTAGGGTTCTTGGTAACCGGGGCCATTAGGGCTGAAATACCATTGTGTATCCCCTTTCCTTTCTTATAATCAAGTTGCTCATGTTGTCCTTGAGCTTGTTCTTCATTTTCCAAAGAAAGATCCTTAGTAATCCTTCTTACTAAGTTTATTACTTGTTTTCCATCCATCCCTCTCTATCAAACACCCATTAAATCTGCTGCCTCTAAACTCCCCTCCATCTGAAATTATCCGTTCATCCATTCTGAATCCATCAAGGGACCATCCGTGCATGAGACTAGATCCGGTTGCTCCATCTCGCGCCTTCATTTTCTCTTGAGGAGCTTGGGCCGTATCAATACCTTGGCAGTCTTGACTGCAGGCTTGGCCAAGACTGCAACTGCATCGTCGTCTGAGCCATCTTCCTGATCAGCCTCCTCAACTTTCTTCTTTCCTTTTGCTGCCGCAGAATGAGTCCTCTTGGCTGGGGCTGATTCACTGCCCGCTTCTAACTTTCTCTTCCCTAACCTTTTCTCTTTCGCCGAACCTTCTTCACATTGTGGTTCGGAATCAGCTCCCTTCTTTCCAACTTTCTTGTGAGCCACCTTCTTAGCTCTAGCAGATGGCTTCTCATCGGAATCAGTCTCTGAAATCACCTCTATCTCCGAGTCACCTGGCTTGCTAACCCTAGATTGGGTTTTCAGCTCTTCGGGGAGATTAATCTTCCTCTTGGTCGGAAGGGAGCCCTGAAGAGATTCAGAGGTAGGAGTTGGAGGAGGAGTGGAAAGATCTTTCTTAGGGGAACCAGAGGGGGTTCTATCCATGGACATGATTGTCCTCGCTATACTGAGCACCTCGTTGAGATTTTGGGGGAGATCCTTCTCTGGATTTGAGAGAGAGAGAGATTGCGAAGGCATGGGAGATTCTTGCCTAATCGGGGTAGATTTTGGTGTAGCTGATTTTTTTGCGGATCTCTTGGATTTTCCCACGTTTAAAGCTAATTGATCGTGGAGTGAAAGTAGGAAAATGGAGTGATTTAGCTGAGGATGAATTGAGAGAAATTCGGGATGAGGGCGAGATTTTAGGGATTTGAGGGATTTTGGTGTAAGTGGAAGGTAAGGAGTCTATCTCTTAATTTAAAGATTAATTCCCATCGGATAATTAATTTTCAAAAAATATAGCTGTTGCTCCTGCTTTTTCTCCTTCTTTTTACACGTGATCTGCTCCTTTCCCTTTTTCTCCGCGTGTCACCCAATTCTTGGCCGAATAAAATATAGCTTAGATAAAAAAGACTTAGCCAAGATCCTCACCACACTTAATTACTCACAACCACTCCAGGGAACTCCACAAAATTCCTCAAAATTCCTGAAAGGGAAAATCAGTAAGTGACTCTGGACTAAATTTGAACAATCAATTTATTCACAAGAATTAAAAACAAAAAGCATTGGTTGCCTCCCATGTAGCGCCCTAGTTATAGTCCTAGGCATGCCTTTGCTTTTCTTTTAATTAATCTCAGGTGGGGCTTCAATCGCCTGATTTTCCTTAAACGTTGGAAATCCTTCTAGGAATAGTTTGAGCTGCTATCCATTGACCTTGAACACTATTCATGTCTTTCATTCCTAATGTTCACTGCACCATGAGGGTAAATATTAGTGATAACATATGGACCTTCCCATTTAGTCTTAAGCTTACCAGGAAAGAGCTTGAATCTAGAGTTGTATAGAAGGACTTTTCCCCCAAGTTGGAGATTCTTCTCAACAATCTTATTGTCATGGTATGTCTTCATCCTGATCTTAGCTAAGAGTTGGTTGTCATATGCTTGATTCCTCAATTCTTCCATCTCGTGGATTTGAAGTTTCCTTTCCTCACCTGCCTGGTTGTACCTTAGATTGCATTTCCGAATTGCCCAATAAGCTCTATGTTGCATACCTACTGGCAGGTGGCATGCTTTCCCGTACACCAATTTATACGGAGTCATTCCTATAGGAGATTTATAGGCAGTCCTATATGCCCATAATGCATCATCCAGCCTTTGGCTCCAATCTCGTCGATATAGGTCAACTGTCTTAGCCAAGATCGACTTGACTTCTCTGTTTGATACTTCTGCTTGGCCATTTAACTAAGGATGGTGAGCAGTGGAAACTTTATGGGTTACACCATATTTCCTGAAAAGCGAAACAATAATACTATTGCAAAAATGTGTTCCACGGTCGCTAATGATTCCCCTAGGCACACCAAATCTGTTCAAAATGTTAGATTTCAAAAATGAAACAACAGTTTTAGCATCATTGGTCCTAGTTGCTTTCGCTTCTATCTATTTAGACACATAGTCCACAACAAGCAATATATATTGTTTTCCATTTGACATAGGAAAAGGCCCCATAAAATCAATACCCCATAAATCAAAAATTTCACAATTTAATATAACATTCATGGGCATTTGATTTTTAGAACTTATGTTTCCTATCTTTTGGCATTCGGGACATGTCTTACAAAATCTATAGCTATCATAAAATAGGGTAGGCCAATAAAATCCCGACTCAAGGACTTTTAAGGTTGTCCTCTTGGCTCCAAAATGTCCACTACATGCATAAGAATGACAAAATCTTAGGACAGATGGAATCTCACTTTCAGGAATACATCTCCGAATCAATTGATCAGATCCAACTTTCCACAGATAGGGGTCATCCCAAACGAAATACCTATTGTCATGCTTAATCTTTACCTTTTCTTGAGCCGTTAAGTCTCCATGATGCTTACCCGTGGCTAAGAAATTGACTAGATCAGCGAACCATGGCCTCATCGTTTGGACTGAAAATAGGTGTTCGTCCGGGAAATCATCTCTGATTGGCTCCAGATCTCCTTTTACAAGGCATCTGCTCAGGTGGTTCACAACCAAGTTTTCCTTTCCTACTTTGTCCTTGATCTCTAGATTATATTTCTGCAAAAGTAAAACCCAGCGAATCAATCTTGGCTTAGATTCTGATTTGGTCAGGAGGTACCTTAAGGCAGCATGGTCAGAAAAGACTTATGAATTTTGTTCCCAACAAATATGATCTGAATTTATCCAATGCAAAGATTATCACAAACAATTCCTTTTCGGTTGTGGTATAGTTCTTTTGTGCATCGTCAAGCATCTTAGAGGCGTAGTAGATCACGTGTGGATCTCTACCATTTTTCTGCCCTAGAACCGCACCAACGGCTGAGTTGCTGGCGTCACACATTAATTCGAATGGAAGGCTCCAATATGGTGCTTGGATGATTGGGGTTGATGTGAGTTTCTCCTTAATCTTGTCAAACGCCACTTGGCAAGCTTCGTTGAAATCGAAGTCCACTTCTTTTTGTAAAAGCTTGCACATCGGCTCCACTACCTTTGAAAAATATTTAATAAACCTGCGGTAAAACCCTGCGTGGCCAAGAAAACTTCTAACCTCACGCACGCATGAGGGGTAAGGCAAAAATTTTATAACATCAATCTTAGCCTGGTCTACTTCTACGCCTTTCTTAGAAGCTACATGGCCTAAGACAATACCTTGTTCCACCATAAAATGACATTTTTTAAAGTTTAACACAAGATTAGTGGCCACGCATCTTTTCAAAATGTTTTTCAGGTTAGATAAGCATTGATCGAAATTATCACCATAGACAGTGAAGTCATCCATGAACACTTCAATACCTTTTTCCACATAGTCTGAAAAGATACTAACCATACACCTTTGAAAGGTGGCTGGTGCATTGCACAATCTGAATGGCATCCTCCTATATGTAAAGGTTCCGAAGGGACATGTGAATGTCGTCTTCTCTTGGTCTTCTAGTGCCACTGGGATTTGATGAAATCCTGAGTAACCATCCAAGAAACAGTAGTGGGATTTCCCAGTCAACCTTTCCACCATTTGGTCAATGAATGGTAATGGAAAGTGATCCTTCCTCGTGACTTGGTTAAGTCTGCGGTAGTCTATGCAGACCCTCCATCCGTTCTGAATTCTTGTGGTCCTTTTTACTCCATCCTCTCCTTCGGTAACGGTAATTCCTATTTTCTTAGGTACAACCTGCACAGGAGAAACCCACGAACTATCAGAGATCGGGTAAATAATTCCAGCATCAAGCAACTTAATAATTTCTTTCTTAACAACTTCCATCATCGGAAGGCTTAGCCTCCTTTGGGGTTGTCGGATTGTTTTCTTATCCTCTTCCACATGAATCTTGTGGGTACAAATGGTTGAGGAGATGCCCTTGATATCTGCCAAGGTCCATCTAATAGCCTCTTTGTGTTCTTTCAACACGGTTGTCAATCTGGCTTCTTCCTCGCTGGAAAGCTTAGCTGAGATTATTACTGGCAGAGTCTTGTCTTGGCCTAGATAGGCATACTTAAGGTGTTCTGGTAACTCCTTAAGATCAAGCTTGGGTGCCTGCACAATAGATGGTAAAACCTTAGAATCAGACATGCTAAACAATGGGCAATTCAATGATTCCTTCAACGGTTCAGTCTCATGAAGATCTGTTAAGATCTCCCTAAGATCTTCTCAGTTTCCCACTCGGTCTTCCAATTCTGTCAGTGTCTTAGCTGAGATACTTCTACTTAAGACAAAATCAAGTGGGTCAGTGGCACTCAAATCTGCAGTCTCTTCTTCGATAGAGTATAAAATATCAACAAAATTAACACTGTGCGTCTCATTTTGATATTTTAATCCCTCTTTCATATAGAACTTAATCGTGCTCCCAAAGAATTCCAAAATGATACTTCCTTCGTAAACATCTATCTTTGCTCTAGCTGACCTAAGGAAAGGTCTCCCTAGAAGCACATCTATAGTACAAGAAGGCAAGTCAGAATCCATCTCAACAATATAAAAATCCACAGGGTATATAAAATTATTAACTTGGACAAGAACGTCCTCTACTACTCCCTTAGGATGAATTACGGTTCGGTCAGCCAATTGAATAACCACCTGCGTCTCTTTCATTGGTCCTATTTGTAATATCTTATATTCTTTCAAGGACATCACATTGATTCCAGCCCCTAAGTCGCAAAGAGCTTTTTCCACATTTTCGTTCCCTATCTTACAAGGGATAATGAAGGTTCCTTGATCTCTGCACTTCTCCGGGAGTTTGCTCTGAAGTACTGAGGAAACATTCTGTGTAAGATTCACTCTCTCCATCCCTGTAAGTTTTCTTTTGTTAGTACAAAGTTCTTTTAAGAATTTTGCATAAGATGGTACTTTAGAAATTAAATCTAGCATAGGAATATTCACTGCCACTTTGCCAAAAATGCTCATGAATTCCTTAGCCTTATCTAACTTCTTCTGTCTTGAGGAATTGGGAGAATAGGGTGGTGGAATCGCCACTGGTTCCAGAGGTTTGGAACTCTGCTCATCAGTCTTAGCCACTGGCTTGGCTAAGATCGGCTGGTCTTTCTCTGTTTCGGCTGGATCGTCAATCTTAGTCTTAGTCTTACCTAAGATTAGTTCCGGCTGAGATTCTGCTTGTATTTCTTCGTCCACATCATCATCCTCATCCTCAAATAGCCGATTATGTATTTCCTGGTCTGACTTCGCACCCTTCCTTTCAGGTAGGACGCTTCCACTCCTAAGATTAATAGCACTTACATTATGCCTTGGATTATTTTCAGTGGTGGAAGGTAGTTTGCCACCTGACTCAGGTTGCTGCGGCTGTTGAGTAAATTGGCTGATTTGTTTTTGCATCTCCACGTTCTGTTTCTGCATCTTAACAAGACTAGATTGGGTTGCAAGCATGATTTTTTGCAACGTCTCTTCTATAGGAACTCTGGTAATCTTAAGCGGTTGGGTGTAGGAGGTAATAGTGGGACTTTGCTCTGATTTGCTCCAAGTTGTCTGGGTACGAAGTGTTGGAAATTAATGGGGGATTGTTGTGGTTGTTGGCTATATTATTGTTGTGGTTGTTGGCTAGGTTGAGGCGGATGTTGTCTCCAAGGGTATTGGTTACTTTCATGTGGGAATCTAGGTTGTCCTTGATTGTAACCATATGTTGCATTCACTGGGATTGGGGCTGGATCACCCGGCTGTTCTACCACATTACAACTATGGGTTGGATGATCTAATTGTTGGCAAATCTCCCAAATCGAGGGCATAAGATTAGTTGTTGCTACCGTAGTTTGTACCTGAGATGTGGCACCTGTAGAAAGATTCATCAATATGTTAGTGATCTTGTCAAGCTTATTTTCAACATTTATAGCATTCAAAGAAGAAGGTGCAGAATTTCTCTGAGATGAGGTGTTATTTTGGCAATTATCGGCCATCGTTTGGAGAAGCAATTTGGCTCTTGTAGGTGTAAGATCTTGAAGTGCTCCTCCAGCAGCTGAATCTAACCTCTCCTTATCCTTCACGCACATTCCATCATAGAAATATTGGATTAGGAGATGATCAGCCACTCCATGGGTAGGATAAATGTCTTGAAGGTCTCTAAACCTTTGATGATACTCGCTCAAACTCTCCCCTCCCCTATGCTGAATGGAAACTAAATTCTTTCTAGCTAGCACCGCCTTAGTCGCGTTCCAATATTTATTCAGGAAGGCAGCGGACATGTCTCCCCATGTTGTAATGGTGTTATAGGGCAAGCTATAGAACCAATTCTTAGTTGAGTCTTCGAGAGACTAAGGAAATGATTTCAATTTGGCCCTCTCGATTGTTACTCCCACTGGCTTTAGGGTATCACATTGGAGGTGAAGGTTCCTCAAATGGTTATACGGATTCTCATTTGAGTGGCCATGGAACTTGGTTAAGTTGGATATGATGTTTGTCTTGATAGACCAATCATTGGCCATTGGGGGTAGGTTGATACAGGAGTAGGTCACTCATTCAGCCCCCCTGTTTTGTTCCCTCATCGTCTGTTCTTGTTGGTTTTCCTCCATGTTTGGTATTGGGTTTTCAGCTGGGCCTAAATCTTGGCCTAGACTGCTAACAGAACTAGAATCTATTTGTGTACTAGAAAATTCACTGTCGAATTTTCTCTTGGCTTTCTTTCTATTTTGTGCTTCAGTCTTTGTAAGTTCTGGATTCAAAGGTAATAAATCTTCATTTGAGGACCTGGTCATCAACTGCAAAAGACAAAAAAAAAAACTACAAATACACCGTCAAAAGATCCCCGGCAACGGCGCCAAAATTTGATTGTGTGTCGAGGGCATCAAATTTAGTTGTAAAAAGATATAGAAATGAGGTAGGAATACAACTTATCACTCGTCCACAAGGGACTCGTAGATCATGATAAGAGGCTCGTCCACAGAGATCTTGTTGGAGTTTCGTAGTCTTGACTCGACTTCCTCGTCACTTGAGTTGAGGGGTTTTGTTCCTACAATTAAGGTAAACAAAGCATAAAAGAGAACAAACAATAATAAAATAAATAGCGGCAATCTTAAGCAGAAGGTGATCTTAGCTAAGATTGCAGATTGAGGTTGATTGTGAACTGTCTTGGGGTAAACTCCTAGTAAGGGTGGATTCGTAAGCGCGCTACTTGCTCAATCGATCATTGACTTTAAATTTTCTCCTTCTCTCTCATAACTTTTCTATAGATAAGGAGGAACCCCTTTCCAATCCTACTTTCCTCCTATTCAAATCACTTGGAGGGTACCCCCTTTCCTAGTAATCTTGGCCAGTGGACACCTTGCTGGTTAAAGGGTTTATCCAATTGGCTGCTGGCTTGAGGCACATGCGTTTTCTAAATGGCGTAGGGAAAGACAGAGTCTAGGCCAAGCTACTCCCAACTCGGAGCCCTAGATTGTCAGTCTGGTATCGATTCAAGTTCACTAACCCCCGCGAGGTTAGCTGCCTACTTCGTCACTCCGGTTTCGCTCGTCCCCTTTGTGACTGGCTACAAATTCGTCGTCTTGCCTAAGATCGATCAAGTCTTAGCCTAGACGGGAACTGGTTTGTTAAAACAGAACTTGAATTGATTATGAACGAGAGGATAATAAGAATAGATCGGTCTCACAATTTACAAGAACACTCACTCAACCCTTACCAAGAATTCGGTGTTTAGCTACTAGACATAATAATTAAAGAAGAGGATAATTGAAGAACATGAATTAAAATAAATCTGTGATATTCCAAATCGAATAACCACAGAGCAAATGTTTACAAGAACCAGAAGTTGAAAGAAGGAAGATCCTGTAATTGAAAGCCTTCCCTAACCTTTAACAAGGTTAGAGTCCTCACCAATTACGTTCCTTTCCAAATTCCAAACTTCAAATAACTAAAAGACAGGGATAAGAAAAATCCCAATTGTTCAAATTCGAAAACTAAATAATAAATAAGATACTAAGAGATTGTTTTTGTTCAAATAAGATTACATCCAAGATTTTATCCAAGAGATGTAACAGCCAGCTGGCTTCCTGATCAGCATTCCGTGAATCCATGATGGGCACGCCTCTATCTCTGCAATCTTAGCTAAGCCTGGGCCAAGATTGCCACTTTGTCGCACAAGGCACCCGTTTCCTTCAAATCTGCTCTTGCCCAAGACTTCCTTCAAAAGACCACAAATTGACGTAAAAGATATTATTTTTACCATAACCAAGGTGGTTTAAGATGGTAAAAATACATGGAAATAAGCGTCAATCAGTAACCTATACGGGTTTGGTCTTAGAGGAAGTGGCACGGTTGGCATCTACGTTTCGCAGTTGCTCCTTTACGCACACAAAGCGGACCACGAATGTTCCTGCACATGAGTGGAGCCAATTGGCTTTAATTTCCGGTTTAAGAAATGTATAGATAGGGGAATGCCCCGAGACGATTGCGCCTTTTGTACTTGCAGATTTAAATTAATCATATTATTATTTTCCCTTAAAAAAATTCTCATTAATTCTCACTCTTCCTCAGATTTCTTTCCTCTTTCTATTAATTAATTAAGTATGTCTAATGAAGTAATCATTAGGCCAAGAAATTAACAACCTAGGCTGCAGATTTCTATTTGTTTGTTCACAAAATTAGGCTAGAGAAAGGGCAAAGATAGTTTTAAGAAATAGATGCTCAATAAAATGAAAATGAATAAAAGGTTGTATGTTGTGTTGTTTTGTTTGCTTGTGAATTGTGAGTGACTTGTTTGATGTGGTGGGTGTGTCACGTGCGTGTGTGTTGAATTGAGTTTATTATACTAACTACCATTTTCATAGGGGTTACAAAACAAGCGGATAGACATCCATGAGTCTAATCCGTACCTGTGTTTTGAATTGAGTTTGTACTAACTACCATGTGTGTTGAATTGAGTTTGTATTAACTGCCATTTTTATAGGGGTTATAAAATAGGCGGATAGACGTCCATAAGGTTGATCCATATAAACTTGGAAATAAATAAGTTGGCTTTGACCGAACAAGGTAAAAACCCTGAAAAGTCCAACTTAGCCCGAATGGGCCGAGCTTTTTAGATTTTAATCAGGTTTAAATATATATTTTCAAACATCAAACCTAAGCCAAGTCAATGGGGTAGAGTTGGATTTGGTCTTTCGGCCTTATGGGCTTTTGGGCCGGCCCGCGAGCCTAATGTATAGAAAAAAAAATATTGCGGGTTTGTGGCTGCCTATTGCCCAAGTTAATTGAACAAGTCCGTTTTGGGTTCGAGGCGGACAGACGCCCATAAGTCTGATCTGTATAAACTTGGAATAAATAGGCGAGCCTTGACTGGACCTAGGCAAAAGCCTTGAAAAGTCCAACCCAACTCGAACGGGCGGATTTTGTTTAGCCTTTAACCAGGCTTAAATGTATATTTCAAACGTCAAACTCAAGCCAAGTCAAGGGGGGTAGAGTCGGACTTGGTCTTTTTGGCCTTATGGGCTTTTGGGTTGGCCCGTGATCCTAATATATTGTGGGCTTGTGGTTGCCCATTGCCCAAGTTAAGTAACCGAGCCCGTTTAATAAACTGGACAAAAATAAAAATCATTACTGTCCGAGGTGTACACGGGCCGGTTTGAGCCGGATTTTGAGCTATGCCCGGACCGACCCGAAAATTTCAGGTTCTGCTTGGGACAGGCCCGGACCAGCCTAGACATTAACGGGTCTAACCGGGCCAGTTTCGGGCTTGACCTAGATTTGCTTTTTTTTTTAATTAAAACTTTCCACATATTATAAAGAAAGAAAAAAGAAAGTAGGAGCCAAAAGGATTTAAACCTCTCACCTTTAAGATGACATTTGAAGAATTAACCATCAAACCAAATGGAAACTTTGATATTTATATTTCCGGTCCTCCGGGCTGCCGGGCCGGTTCCCAGATTTGAGAAACTGGAGAACCAGACCGTTCCGGGCCAGGTCTAAAAAAAAAACAGACCGGTCCAGTCCGGGTCAAAAAATAGAGGGTTCCGATTCGGTTTCCGGGCAGGTTCTGGTCTTGTTCACCCCTAACTATCCGCCTCAGGAAGATGGGTTCGTGGTGAACAAACGTTCATAAGTCCGATCCGTATAAACTTGGAAATAAATAGGGGGGCCTTGACCGGACCTGGGCAAAAGCCCTAAAAAGTCCCACCCAGCCCAAACGGGTCGGGCTTTTAGCCTTTAACTAGACTTAAATGTATATTTTTAAACCTCAAACGTAGGCTAACTCAAGGGGTAGACTCGGTAGAGTCAAATTTGGTCTTTTTGGCCTTATGGGCTTTTGGGCCAGCACGCCAGCATAATTTATGGGGAAAAAAATATTTCGGGTTTGTGGTTGCCCATTGCCCAAGTTAATTGACCCAGCCCTTTTAATAAACGGGGGACGAAAATGAAAATTATTACTGTCTACCTAAGGGAGATGGTTCAGATAGGTCCTGGCTGTTTAAATTTTAAAAAATAAATAAAAAGAATGTTATTTAAAAAAAAAATTGTGATAGGATTCTCATTGCAAAGTAGATAAACTTTCGACGAGCAAGAACTCGTCATAAATGTCACTTTTTTAATATTTGCGACGGATTTTCTTCCGGAAACCACAAATATATAATTGATGCTATTAACTTAAATTATAACTTATAGAAACCTTTTACTTTTATTTATTTTATTTTATTAAATTATCTTTATTGTATTAATAAATGTTCGCCTATAATTAATCATATCAACCAATTTTAACTTTAACTTAATTCATTTTTATTATGTTTTCATTACAAATTGATCAAAATGTAATTTAATTGTTGTACATGACTTAGAAAAAAATATCATCTCATTTGTTAGTTTAATTATCTATAAAGATACAAAACCTAGTCAATTTCTCAATTCCTTAATAAATTAATGATTTGTCGGTCACCATTGTGCTTTCAAATTAATTAAATTATAATTTAGTATATCAATAAGTTCATAAAATATTTATTTATTATGTACATATTACTACTTTTAAGTAATTAATATGCAAGTTAAATGCTGTGAATAAATTCAAAATCGATATACTTAAATGTTGTACATGATTTCCTGTTAAATTACTTAAATCAATATACTATAAATTTATTTTTAGTACTTTGAACTAATATATAAATTTTAATAGAAACAATTTAATAATGTCATTCCTTAATAGATGAAAATAAATAAGGGGTTTTGTGGTTTGGGTTATGAGGTTGGAAGTTTGGGTTTAAAGTATGATCGTTTCACATTATGATGTTTAGAGCATAAAGTTTAATTTATGATATAGTTATTCAAATGTTGTTTGTAGTTCCTTTTTTTTTTTTAATCTAAAATGACTTCTTATTTTTATATTTTAAATTATTTTTAACTAAAATTTAATTGTTAATATAAATAAAAAATAAATAATGTCGTCCTTAGATTTTTGGTTTAGAGTATGAGGTCTAGGGTATTTGATTTGGGATATGAGATTTGAGGTTTGTGAACGGGTAACGGTAAATCCGTCAAAGTCTACTATCCGTATGGTGGTGTGAATGGCGCCACTCCATTTCTGGCTACCTGTAAATGCGTCAGAGGGGGTCTCCAACGTTGAAGGATGTAAAATATACAGGGAAGCTATCAGGTAAGGTAACAGACGACGGTGATAACTAATATTGTGACGGAGCTCAACCAAGGAGGGCAGTAATTGTTTTTGTCTAGTGTCTAGTGTGAGTGGTTAATGTTGTGTTGTGAAATAAATTAATAGGGGTATTTATACTCCTCTATAGATGGGATTAGGTAATTATACTTAAGTATAATTCTGATTGATGTGACAGTCAGGTTGTGTTAGGCGGCTGTGGAGGCATTAGTAGCTCGAGGCAGGTCACGTGCAATCAATATTGATTGAGGTCTGTCGGATCAAGGTACAATACAATGCCATTAATGCTGATTGCAATCTATCGGGAGCAGGTGCCGTCCTTTCCCTAGTCCCTTACATTACCCGATACATGTATGTAAAATAGAGACGAGGCAATACTTGAGGTTACTGGTAGCTCTACCCGAGCTCTTGACCGTCATGTCCCCCCTTCATGGCCTTCCGGCATCAGGATGGGTCCCACGTACTGAGGTCTATCGTCCCATGTATACAAGGGAGGTTACCATAACTACCTATGTAGTATTTATTTGGATTATCAGATGCACAACCGCAAGCGAACCCGAGTGTTTATCAAGGGCTTCCTTGGGATATTCTTATTACCTGTGTTTTCCCGCTTTATTCCATAAATGGCTGGCATTTATGTCCGAGCTTTTAAATTTAAAAATCCATAACGAATGCCTTCTAAAAGGTTTTCGATGATGCGACGTCGTTTCAACCATTTATAAAGTAACTGTTGGAGACGAACAGGCGAGAAAAGCTATCAAACAGTCATTTCATGCAATGAAATGCTGACATGTGTCGCTCGATGACTGGTGCCTCGGGAGAATGCGAGGTGAGTCTTCGGCTATAAATACCCTATCATGCTTTTCATTTCATTTTTTTCACTTTCCTTCTCGCGCTTTCGCTTTCTCGCTCCTTTTTGCCTTCTCTCTAGCTTTTCGGTCACTGGCCTTCTACCTCCAATCAGATCTTCCCCGCTCTTCTATTGCAACAATCGCTTCCATTAGCATTACCCTCCAATCTTCAAGGTACCTTCCGTTAACCCCCTTTCTCTCTTTAGTTGGTTTTTTTTTCTAGGT
The DNA here is from genome assembly GCA_963691705.1 of Viola odorata. Lineage (NCBI taxonomy): Eukaryota > Viridiplantae > Streptophyta > Magnoliopsida > Malpighiales > Violaceae > Viola > Viola odorata. The sequence continues at coordinate 15,602,840 of OY829539.1, read as the reverse complement.
CGCGTAGTCTTCCGTGCACCTAATCATGCCAATGTGCAGATATTTGTATTATTAATTTTTTGATATATAAAGATAAATTGTCTAATTAAGTAGGAATGAATAAGGGTAAAAAATAAGAAATGAGAGAGAGAGACACTTTTTATTAAATGTTGGAAGAGAAATTATTATTTAATTATATTTTTGGCATATTACTTTTATAAACCATTAAACCTCATTAAAGTGGTGAATTAAAATGGGATTGATGGGTGTCGAACCCACCAAAAATAAATTACAACTTATCAATACCTGCAAAAGATTACAAATAGTGGTAAAATGATCGATCCACAAAGAATGGTTAGACTTAAAATAAGATAGAAGACCAGAATAAAATACTTAGGTATAGGGGGTTTGTTTTAAGCTAATGACAGAAAAATAAATAAAGCATGTAAACTGTCTTGCCCAAGAAACTGGTTCTTGGTCAAGACGGACAAAAATCATAAAAGGGGAGAGTTCTTAGTAGAGGCTAGGCAAGAGATGAGACATGAGATGCAATCATGAACGCAAGGGTATTCATCTTCAATCTACATAGTTGTTATAGGATCAAGGTACGCTTATGACCCTAGCTTCCCTTCTATATCAACATCACCTCGGGTAGCTAAAAGATGATGCCTAACCAATCAGCACCTTGCTGGATAAAGAGTTTACTGAGTTGGCTGATGAATGACTAAGGAAAACCAACTCCAGATTTGTATCTTCCCAGCGTCAATCGGGACTTTATCTGATTAACCTTTCCCCCTACCGTTTCCCGATCCTACAGGTAGCGCGTAGGTGTCTACTTCGATCCTCTTGGTCGATAATCCACAACCAAGAAGAATGACTACTGCAATGACTATTCAACACTAGATTGGCCAGATTTAATATCGAATAAAAATACGTTAGGAATAATCACGAGATTAATTAAATGTAGATATAAAGATTAATAATAACAATTAAGTCTCATGCAATCTCATACTCATGCTTTAACTGCCTCTAATAGGAACAAGAAAGATTAATTAGAAAAGAACCAGAGAAATAATGAAAATGATAGAACTATTATTAAATATAAAATTCTTGCGTCTTCAAAGAGATGATCAGATGATGGAGAGATCTTACTTTAGGGAGAGTAAGGGGGAGTATTTATCGTGTTCTTCCTCCCTAACAAATCCCCAAAAATTCTCTAACAAATCCTAATTTAAAAATCAAATCAAATCCTAGTTTGAATTCTAAATAAGATAATATATCTTCTGCCGATCTGGAAAACAAATGTTGGAGATATGCTGGAATCACGAGAATGAATGCGTGAGATCCGCTGGATTCTTTCGTTTGATCTTTTCCTTTTGCGCGCAGAATCTGGTAGATTGTGTGTATCTCGGTCTAGTTTATTAAGGATCGTCTTGGCCAAGAACGATGGTCTTGGTCAAGAAATGTGTCTGCTCCATTCTGCCCAGATTTTGACTATATTCTGCCTTTTTTTCTCACTTCCTCCCTAGATTTGCTTCCTGCGATAATCATGGAATTCATACTGAAATCAATAGAATTACCATTCAAATAAACTTGGAAACAAGTGCTAAAACCACTACGAATTAGGCTCAATCAGGGGTATTTTGTGTACACTGAAAGTGGGCACAATGCTAGTGGGTAGGTTAAAAAATCTCATATATTATACTCCCTCCATACGTTGGGCCCAAAATCTCTTTATTTTAGGCAATTATATTTTTCTATTTTAGAGCCCAACTTTTGAACCCAACCCTCCACGTTTTCTGACTCATGGTAGGTGAAATGGGTCGGACCTTGTTATCAGCGAGAGATGAATTTTGGGCTTGAACCCAAACTCCCCCACTTCTCCTTCTTTTACATTTTAAAACTCAACAACTTCTCTCTTCCAAATCTTGGTTGGAAAATGCTCCAACTTGAATCCTAACTCACTCAAAAAATTTCCAAAATTTTGGAATGAAATTTTGGATCGAAAATCAAAATTCAAATTGATCCCCCCTTTACTAAAAAATGAAAGATAATGATTTGAATTTATCTACGGGTTTTAAAATTTCACGCTTCCCTCCTTTGTTTCATATTCCAATGAAATCTCATCTCCTTAAACCTTTGCCATTGGTTGTGGAATGGCTTCTTTACTACCTGCCCTCAATGAATTCCATACACTTCTCTGTTTCATCTCCCATACCTAAACGACAATCTTGAAATCCCTGAATCTCCTCCACTAAACTACCCTAGCCTTGACAATTTATCATCTAACTCTTCAAGTAATTTAGAAACCAAAATCACATAATTTTCTATGACGAAGAAGTTCAGCAACCCATCGAGATTCCAAACTTCAACCAGGCACCACAAGGATCACAATTGGGATCTCAAGGTTGTTCATTCCATCACAAGTTGTGTACTTTATTTTTCAAACTCTATTCTATCATTCGACTGACCATATTTATGTTTTAATTGGTTAGGTAATAAGAAAGAACTAACTAAAGATGAACAACTAGCCGCATAATGCTCCTAGAAAAAAAGTAATAATGGGAAGTTGAAGAGAACAAGAACTAGGGAGGTAGTTGTCTTGTTTGGAGTGGGAATTCGATTAGTACAAAGGTTATGGGAATGTGCAAGGGAGTCAAGTAACCACAATCATGCTAATGGTAGAGTAAAAAATTGTGGTAGGAAAAAGCTTGATTTTGATTTAGAGAGGATCAGAGATATTCCATTGAGGAAGAGGACAACCTTGAAATCTCTTGCTTTTGCCCTTGGTGTATCGAAGACATATTTGGTTGTGAAATTGAAAGAGTGAGTCCTCAAGCGCCACATGAATGCCATCACCCCTCATTGACATAGGATGATCTCACATCAAGAATCAATCATTGTCTCTCGATGGTTGATCTAACAACGGTACCACAGGGTCCAACATTCATTAAGATGGATAACATTGTCCATATTGATGAGAGAAGTGGTTCCATCTAAGCAAGAGATTATAAACATATTATCTACTGTGTGATGAGATTGATCCAGTATAAACAATTAAAAATTATCATTTCATTCCTAAGGTAATGTTCTTAGTTGTTGTTGCTAGGTCAAGGTATGGCTCCAATGGCTTTTGTATTTTTGATGGAAAGATTGGAGTTTTCCCATTAGTTCATAGTGTTGTTGTTGTTAGATTGAGTCAAAATAGGCCTCGCGGTACACTTGAGATGAAACCCATCCCTAAATAACCAGAAACATCATTAGGGAGTTTATGATTGACAAGGTATTACCTGCCATAGCCAACAAGTGGCCTAGGGAGAGTATTACAGATCAAAATTTTATTCAATAAGACAATGCCAAGACCTATATTCACACCGATGATGTTGAATTCTTTAATGCAGTTCAGGAAAGTGGATGGAATGTGTCTCTACTTTGTCAGCCTCAACTCACCTAATTTAAATATGTTGGACATTGGATTCTTTAGAGCAATTCAATCATTGCAAAGTAAGGAGTGTAAAAAGACAATGGTTGCATTGGTTGCTACCAGACCTGCTAACTGGACGGGCCACTCGTAGGGCTGGCCCACCAATGTAAAAAGGCCTGACTTGGGCTCTTAGATTTTAGACCCGTGGCACGACCCTTACTAATAATTATTCATTATATATATATATATTATAAATATATAGTTAACACCATTTCTAAATTAATTAATTTATTTTATTTTATTTGTACGACACCGTGTAACAACTAATATCGGCTCGACCCAGAGTAATTGGAGGGAGGAAGCGTGGATTTGTTAGTATTAGCGGTATTAATTTTACGTTTTACAATTTGGCAGGGTCGGTTTGTGAAAAGAAGTAGAGAGGAGTACACATTAGTGAGGCTACTGTTAAGAACAAGACCTCCAGATTACTCCTCCTAATCAACAAAAAATCAAAAAATGGGTCGGCCTGTGAGGCCTGCGGGCAGCCTGTTTCATAAGAAGGTCGGGCTTAGTCCATGTAAAAATTGGCCTTCTTAAGGCCCGACCTGACCCGTCTCAATTTTTACTGGGCTTGATAAAATTAGGCCCGAGCCCAGCCCAGCCAATTAGCAGGTCTAGTTACTACTATTGAGCAGGCCTACCAAGTTTTTTAGACAAAAAATCCAACCACATCTTCATAACATTGCAATCATGTATGATTGAAGTATTCAAACGTTATGGATGTAAAACTTACAAGATTCTTCACCTTAAGAAGAATCAATTGGAGAGACTAAGGACTATACCATCAAGATTGTAGTGTTGTCCAGAGATTTCTGCTAATGCATTAGCTCATGTCTCTCCATAAAATCTCAGGTGATTGTCCTCACTGTGTTAAATAGTGCAATCAATAAATGGCTTGTTCGTTTTGTAGGAAATTATGTTCATTTTTTTGTGGCTAGAAAAGGGACCGTGTTGTGTAGTAAGAAGTAATGAATGGTTTCTTTTTTTATAGGCAGAAGTAGTTTTTTGGAGTTGTATATTCCTAAAGTTGACATTATAGACAAAATTGGTTAAAATGTTGAAGTTGTATATGATACTAGGATTTTCAGTACACTTTGCCAATTTGTGTAGGTGTAGTGTTGCAAAAATATTTGAACAATTAGGTGGCCAGTGAAAGCATTGTTTTTTGCAGTAAAGAATTAGGACATCGGTGCAAAGAAGAGTTTCTTTTTGTATAGGCAGAAGTAGGTTTTAGAGTTGTATATTCCTAGAATTGACATTATGGGCAAAATTGGTTGAAATGTTAAAGTTGTATCTGATACTAGGATTTTTAGTCCACATTGCCAACTTGTGTAGGTTCATTTTGCAAAAAAAATGTTCTGTGTAAAGTAAGGAATTAGCACATGTAGAGGTGCAAAGAAGGAATTCTTTTTGTATGGGAAGAAGTGGCTCATTGGAGTTGTAGTTTCCTTTGATTAAATATTATTATAGATACAATTGTTCATAATTTGATACTTGCTTTGTTTCCCTTGTTTCCATCAATTATTTTCATCCTTGGAATTGATTTTGTTTACATCCGTGGAAGACAAATATGGGATTCTTCTGCTGAAGTAAACCCTTTTTTTTAACATTTTACCACCTTCAATTTATAATCCCTTTTAGGACTCATCACTTTCTCCTGTTTACTCTACACACTCTCCACACTCATAACTAGATCAAAGCTTATGGAGTTTGTTTTTTAATAGGTCAAGGACTTAACAACATTTTCTCCATAAAAAGGGGCTTCGCCACAGTCTCTCAATACACTATAACCATTAATCTTCCCTTGTATCCTATGCTTCCTTTATTTAAAGCCATCTTTGTCCTGAATTTATTTGATCCTATTTTTTAAGACTTTGCAATGGATCCTGGAGAGACTAAAACCATCCTCAATATTGCAGGAGTTGTTGGGGGGACTCTCCACCAAGACATGGCTGATTTTGAGCACAAGTTACTCCAAATAGGGGAGAACATTGTTAGCCCGAAGGGATTGGCCCACAGGCTCAAGCAGAGAAGGAATACTATAGCTGAAGATGCGGATAATCCTAAAACAACAAAGTTGATCCTAATCATCGGCAATGTCCTAATCCCCTTGAGCAATGCGATTGCTTAGTTGAAGAATAAAAGGAACAGTCTTAATTTATTGATGCATAATGTCGGAGTTGCCGTAAGATCTACTAACAAGTTTGCCAACAAAGTGCTTGCCATTCCCAAATGGGGCTAGATTGGGATGTTTAATGTAATGAGTATGCTATGGTTTATTTTATTGTAATCATTTCTCTTTGGTGCCAATGTTCAACTGTCTAATGTTTGTGAGTCACAAGCATTTCTTGTGTGAAATTGTGATATAGTGTGGATAGAGCAAAATGCAACAGGGAAATAATTGACATTATAACTTGCAAGCAGCAAAATACATAAATCACAATAAAAATTGGGCAAATAATTGACATTATAATTTGCAAGCAGCAAAATGCACTAGAAAAAATAACAAAAAATTATTTGGTAAATATGTTCTTATTTAACAACACAAAACACAACAAAATCTGAGCAAATATTCATATATTTCTGGGCTTACGACGCCGTTTTGATTAAACGGGTCAAACGAATTGGTCCTAGTCGACCCGTCTAATTGACGGGACGGTTTGGATCGAGTCGACCCATTTATTAAAAGAATCGTTGTCAAACGAGTTGAGTCAACCCATTTTGACAATCCTAAAAAAAATAACTGCGGCCAACAGTAGCCTATTAGGTCAAAATTAATAAGATTAATGATATTTTATCTAAATAAACCACTCTAACAAATTTCCATATTTTGAGCTACCTTCCACTTTTTTTTTTCCTTTTCAAACTTTTCTAATTGCTGTTATTTCATTCACATTCACGTTTCTTCTTTCTTCTTTTCTCAATGCCATTAAATCTGTTTTTTTCTTCCAATCTATAATAATTAATTTAAAATAATGTAAGGGAATATAATGAAAGAGGTTTGTTACAACTTATTTTATTTTTATTAATATGCAATTATTTACGAACATTGGTTGTGGTTAAATTGGAAGAGAATTGTTCAGCCTTAATTAAAATTCGAGTTTGAGTCTCACGATTAGAGAAAAAAATATGTTGGGAGAGTCATCATTCTTTTAGAGCCCGACAATAGTCGGAAAAAAATAGTTTTAATTGAGAGGATACCTAGAGAACCAAAAAAAAAAAATTGTTTTTCTTCTTATAAATTGATCAAATAGATAAATTACTTAATTTAATAATGTAAGAATAATAATTATACCCTAATTAAGAAAAAACTAATAAACAATAATATTTTATAAAAGTGCAAGGATATATGAGAAAATATTAGTTACACTCTATTTAGACGTATATAGTTAAATTTTGACTGAAGATAATGTTTTAAATGATAGATAAAAGTAACGGTACGTAGTGTTAGCAAAATTATCTAATACATATATAGTTGGAGAATAAACTCAAAAATTAAACTATTTGAGGGTGAAATTGAAAATAATTAGGTTAATAATCAGGGGAGGAAAATGTAAGCATTTTAGCATTCATGATTATTATTTAGACTTCATAATTATTGTAACAAGTTAAGAAAAAACTAAAAACAAGTTAAATGTTATTTTAGAAAATAAGAAACGTGAATGACTAGCGACTAGCGAGAATTGGAAAGTTGGAAAAGGTAAAAAAACAAAAAAAGATGGAACAATAGAAGGTAGTTCATTAATGGGGTAATGATATTTTGAACCCTATTCAATCGAAATTGCCATAATGAACTTCTAATGAAAAAAAAAACCATAATAGACCTTCTATTTGTCAAAATTAACATTTTGGTCATTCGTCAATACGTGCCAATTAAGTGCTAATGGGGATTTTTTTTTCTTCCGTAAATACGTGTCATATGATATGTATTTAATTTTAAATTTTTATTATTATTATTTTATTTCTAGTAGGAATATCCGAAACTAATTTATTAATATTTATAAAAAAATCTAAAAATTAGAAAATAAAAATAAAAATCCGATTTGTTTGCAACCAAAAAAAAAATTCCCTTCTTGAAACATCAACGACATCATCTTCATCCTCGATCATGTAACCACCATGACCATCATCACTAAACCATTTTCTTCATTAATCCCCTTGTATTTTTTCTTGAAATTAATTCTCATTTACTGGAAGAACAGACAATGAGATCAAAAATCCGACCTAAAAATTCGACCCAAATCCGCACTACTTGACCCATATCCGAGAAAAAAAAACCCCAAAATACAAATCTGCACCCCACCACAAAATGACCTAACTCACCGGAAAAGCTCAAACCCAACCCATTTCTCTAACCCAAGCCAAGATCCGACCTCTCCTACCACAAATCCAACAATTCTCGGCGAGAATGACCTCCGATAAGTCGTTTTGTTTTACTTCCAGCTGCTCCGCGACGTTCTCGCGAACCCACATGGACGAATCTCTGAGCATCATACGACGGCTGCTCGTGTCGCGGAGGAGACGAGGGTTCACAAGAGGTGTCCCGCTAATGAATGGGTCAAAAGCGGTGATGTGTCTACGAAATCCGAAGGCGCAGATGAGGGTGTCAGATTTGGAATTGGAGGCTCCATTCTTTTGCTGAGGAGATGGAATTTTTATGGCAGAGATTGAGATGGATTTTTTTGTAGATGTGGAAAAGGAGGGCTGGTGGGTTTAGAGAGGGAAGAGATGAGTTTGTTATAGATGAAGAAGAGGAGGAATGAGGAAGATGAGCTGTAGGGATGGAGATGGGTTGGATGATGCGTCGTCTTGTCATTCTTCACCGTCTTCTTCTCCGTCAGTGCAAGCGCTGGAGATCCACAAGAGTGGTGATCAGCTGGGTTTTTGTGAGGAGGATTAATTAGCTAGGAAGCATAAAACTCAAAATTGAAATAAAATAATAAAAAAAATTATAGGTATCATATTTATGGAAAGGAAAAAAATATAAATAAAAATAAAATTCACGTCACTACTTGACGGAGAGTTTAAAATATCAATGTCGACGAGTAAAGTTTATTGTGACTATTTTTTCTGTTAGAGGTCCATTATGATAATTTCGGTCTAGTACACGGTTCAAAATGTCATTACTCCTTCATTAATATATAATATTATTTTTACCCCATGAGCTGTTGCCACCTCTTGGTCGCAGCTACGTTTTACTCCCATGGGAGCAAGAAATGTTTGTCATAATAATATTTATTAGCTAATATACCTAATTTACGTACCCAATAAAAAAAAAATCTCAAATTGGATATTAATGAGGGATAAATGGTAATTAATATTTAGTTAATTTTTCTACCATACTTAATATATATGTAAAAAAAAAAAAGTCTTCTTAACATTGGTATTGATACGATCATGCCGAGTATGGCCTTGAACCATAGCAGAGCGACCCTCAATCTTGAAAATATCGGGAAGCTACCAGGAATCGAAAACCAATAGCCATCTACCGGGAGCCGAATGAGGAGTTACCGGGGACATAGAGTCACACAAGCACATTAACGGTAACGACTACCTATGGGGACCTTACCGGGAGAGCGGATACCGGGAGCCGATAATCAAGCAAGCACTTATACAGAACCTTCAAGGGATGTTACCGGGAACCGACCACCTAGCAAGTACATTAACAGTGGCGAAGCTATCGGAAGGTAATTTTTTGTGCCAACTTTTGCCGAGATTAACGGCAACCTGTTAATCCCTAGACAAAATAGCGAAAGTGAGACTTTTAATTATTTAGAAGGACACACTTTTCATAAAATGCCCATTTTTGTAGCTTAGTATAAATAGGACATACATGTACATTTCTCATTAAGCTTTGATGATGAATATTTGATTAAGTTTAGTTTACTCCTTCTATACTCATCCGGGGCTTTGTTGGCTTATACCTCTGTTTAGATTGTTGTGGTTTGATCCAAGTAAAAAGAACAAGAATCCAACTTGGTTTTATCATCCATAGAACCGAGTCTCAAACCTTTGGTTCTAGGTGAAATCTTGATAAAGCACCCCATTTGTGTAATCCGTTGTTACCTCATATTTGTGAGCGATTGAGTGAGTGTTTGAGTGTCCATTGAGTGGAAGGTTTGTGATTATTGAGTGTGAGAGCATTCGACCCGTCTGTTCAAAGATTCAACAAGCATATCTCAAGATTTATTCAATTGTTGTTCAAGCAATCATCCCTCGTCCTTCCGCCATTCATTCGGGTATTTGTTTCTAATTCATTCTGCTGCTTGTCTTCCTCCGTTCATCCATATTTCCTATTGTTTTGTTGTGTTTGTGTGCGATAAACTCTAGAGCTAGATCCTCCAATCATTTCATACCGTTTCGGCCTTCACACTGATGGTCGGATCGTATCATGTGGTAGCAGAGCTCTTGGCGCTCTTTAGTTTGATTTACTATGTCACACTTCAAAATACCTTCTGACCACAACCCGGGCAAGATAGAATCGCCGACCGAGGTAGTCAATTAGAGGTGTCAACCAGACCCGAGACTTGAAGACTCAGTCTCGGTCCTGAGAATTTGGGTCGGGTCCGGGTCCATAAATTGGACCCATTTTGGGTCGGGACCGGGTCTGGTCCCGACCTGGTCATGTCGGGTCCAGCCGGGTTGGGACCGGGTCTATCCAAGTCTGACCCGGGACCCGGCAAAAATTGAAACATGACGATCTAATTTTTTTCCTCCTCCTTTCTTTCTTCATTCCTTTCAGCGGCAGCCGCACGCACACTGCATAGTGCACACACCACCTCCACCATTGTCACTAACCTCCTCCTCCGCCTCCAGCAGCGCTCGTCCCTCCTCCTCCTCACCGTCCCTCCTCGTCGTTGGTCACCGTCCCTCCTCCTCCTGGTCACCGTCCCTCCTTCTCGTTGGTCGCCGTCGATTTCTACCTCATCAATTGTCTTCAAGGTTACTTCTTTACTGCTGTTTATTTTTGCTTGGAATTGCTTGGCTGCTGGCTTGGAATTAAAATGCTTGGGTTGATTTTGAAAAAAGGAAAAAAAGGAAAATAAGAAGAAGAAGGGAAAAAAAGGGGGAAAAAATGAAAAGAAAAAGAAGAAGCGTTACAAACAAGCGTATATATAATTATATATTTAACAAAAGAGTCAAGTTTCTGTCCGAAACTACAAAATCAAAAGTGTCGAGTTGTCATTGAGTCGTTGTGTTTGTGTATGTTTTTTATCCAAAAAGTGTTGAGTTTCTATCCGAAACTCCAGAACAAAAGTGTCAAACGTTTATTTTGTGTCTTGTGAGATCCGTGTGAAAATTTTGTGCATTTAGGACCTCAAATCCGAAGTGTATTAAATTTTCAGTCCATTGTGTTCTTCATGTTCATCCTTTTGTTCTTCATCTTGTTCTTGAGTCCTCAAGAGGAAGAAGGTGAGGAAATATCTGTGTTAATCCATCCTCTTACTGATAACTATCGATACCACAGAAGCGGCATCTCCACTACCCCGCCGGGTGACCCGGCGAGCTTGCTGTACCTGTCGCGGGAAACGAGACCCTGTTCTTGCCGCCTCTAGCCTGGCGGCCAACCCTGGGATGGTCGACATCAGTGGGGGGGGGGCTCTCATGCGACATCCGCACGGCGGCATCCCATCCCAGGTCATCCCTGACGTCATCCCGCGTGACGTCACCCGTGTGACATCACTCAAGGCCACTCCAGCGGCATATACCATACCAGCGACACCTACCAAGAACTATTCCTACCCCTGTCGGTACACTCTTCCCTTTGTCTATAAATACCCTCACCTTTTCAGACAAGGGGGTAAGCCTAAGACAGCGTACTGTACCCCTGCCACTTTTACTACTCATACTGACTTTGGCATCGGAGTGTTTACGCCGGAGACCCCCTCCGGCACATTGCAGGTGACGAAGGCCCCCAGTACAGTGTTCCCGACCGTCCCAGATCAAGCCAATCCTGCTCAGTACCCCTCGGACTCTTATCAAATGGTGCTTTCATTGAGAGCTTTGGTTGATTAAGTGAGTTTTCCTTAGTAACCAAGCTCTGTTTTTTCTTTCTGAGAGTCGAAGGATCATGGCTTCGGATTCAGAATCCACGCCCCCTCATACTCATGGCGGTCACACGCGTAGGACGCTTTTTTCCACGTCTTCATCCAGTACGTATGTCACATCACCTGAAACCTCCTCTACGCAGACAAGCTTTCTTTTGGGACTAACAGCTGGCACATCGTTTTCTCAACCGGGTACCCCGTTTTCCCAAACGAGTACTCTATTTTTGCAAATGGGTTCCCTTGCTTCCTCAATGGGCGCCCTATTTTCTTACGTGGGCGGATCCAGTCACTCCGTTCCTCCGCTCGTAAGTTCTGGGAGGGATAACCTCACTACTCCCTCGGATTATTTGATCGGGATGGCCGCAGGCACCACTTCTAGTACCGCGACATCATGTGTGCCTCCTCGAGTTATTTTTACTCCATCTATCGTCGCTGATCGACCAGTATCGCCTCGACGCCAGATGAGTGTCCCTCTAACCTCACCTACGATAAGCACGCCATTCGGCTTTGCGCAACTGGCAGGCGGACAGGAGGAGCACTACATACCGCGGATTCCTATCTCTCAAGTAGAGCGACCGCTAGATGAATACGGAGAGCGTTGGGACGGCAGAAGAGAGGAAGTCGGTAGAGAGGTATCTATGGAGCGGAGTGAGAGATCAGGCAGTAGGAGGCGTCGATCCCGTTCGCCCAGGAGCCGCAGCCGGTCTCTCCGGCAGCATCGCACCCCGGAGCCTCGAGGGCACAGGCGACACCTGGACATGTCCCCTCCTCGTCATGATCGTGAGATCTTGGATGACACCGCTGGTCATCCTTTCACCCACCGTATAAGGCACCACAGGGTCGGCCGACGTGTCAAGCTCCCCACGGAGTCGTACGACGGCACCAGAGACCCCATTTCACATCTCAACAAGGTGAAGGACTTCGTTCAGTTTCAGACGCACAGCGACGCGGCGTTGTGTCAGATATTCGTCATGACATTGTCAGGAGTGGCTCGCCTCTGGTTTGAAGGGCTTCCCGCTCGATCAATTGACAATTTCCAGCAACTAGAGGCCAAGTTTAAGAGCCGCTTCAGCACAACTATCCCTATTCGGAAATCCGCGGCAGCCTTGTTTGATATATGTAGAAAGCCAGAGGAGTCTTTGAATAGCTATCTGGGTCGCTTTGATACGGAAATGTCGTTGACCCCCGGTATCACTATTGATTTTGCTATAGAAGCTTTGAAGCGGAATTGTGGATATAGGAAGCTGAGAGATACATTGATGGTGGACCCCCCAACGACCTTAGATGCTTTAAGGTTGAAGGCCCACAATTATACGAGAATGGAAGAGGAGGAGTATAGAAGCAGAATGCGGGATACGCCCCAGAGCGCCCCTCCTGCTCCTGCGGCTCAAGCCAGTATGGCTCACGATACCCGTCCAGGTGATGAGTACACCCAGCGGAAAGATTACATTCCCAAAGCGTCGAGCCGCCAGAAGGGTAACTTCCCTAGAGGAATGGGCGGCGGTCTTAATGTTCAGCGACAGGCGGATCCCCCTAAGGGTCGAACATACGATCCCGACCTTTCTCCTCTTACACTCCCACGAGCGGAAATCTTAGCCATCATTCAGCAGCGGAACCTGCCGATTCGTTATCCCGCCCCTGTGAAGCCAGGGGTAGTCATGGGAGGAAGGGAAAACGCTTTTTGTAAATTCCATAAGGTTAAGGGGCATTCTACAGAAGCATGCAGGGAGTTAAAGTTGGCAATAAAGTGACTGTTGGAAGAAGGCTACCTTGGAGAGTTTGCCACTCGAATGAGAGAAGAAACCAGGAGCGACCCCTCGAGCAAGGCACTAGGCGACCATCAATTGCGGCGAGACTTCTAACACAAGGGGAAAAGAGTTGCTGATGATGCATGATGAGGATATTCCCATCATCAACATTATTACTGGTGGCGTGTCGTTCCTGGATGAGATTACCCCGACAACGCTCCTGACAGGAGAGAAGCGAAAACGGGAAGGCCAGCCGACAAAAAAGGGAGCGATTGATGCGCTGGACAGGATGGTAATATCTTTTTCGGAAGAGGATGAGAAGGGCGTCGTCTTCCCTCATAATGATGCGTTAGTAGTCACACCGGTTATTGGGAGCCATGGGGTGTGAAGGACCCTTATTGATAACGGCAGTGCGGTAAATCTATTCTCGTTGGAAGCATATAATCTCATGAAACGCCCTGCCAACGAACTGGCGCCCTGCAAGAAACCAATTATTGGAGTGGATGGCATCCCTATACCTGTGATTGGAATCACAGCGCTGCCTGTGTATTTCAGAGAAGACGTGTCGAAACGATCAGAAGAATTGATGTTCTTGGTCATAGATATCATCCTACCGTATAATGCCATTCTATGGCGGCCATTCCTCAATCGTTTTGGGGCCGCGGTATCTCAGAAACATCTCAGGATGAAATACCCCTCGTGGGAAGGGGTAGTATCGATCAAGGGCGACCAAAACTTAGCCGTCGAGTGCTACTCGCTCATGATTCAAAAAAACTATGATCAATATGTGTGTGTGGCAGCGGACCCCTACGAACAAAGGGATGAAAGGCGAACCCAGCCAGTAGATGCGATGGTACCCATCCCTGTCCAAGGCAATGATAAGGCGAGCTTCCAGGCTAGCGACAAGCTGACCCTTGAGGAGAGAGCACAATTGGCTCGACTGTTGAACAAGTGCAAAGGAGAGTTCGCGTGGAAACCAGCGGACATGCCTGGCGTGTCCAGGGAAGTGGTTGAGCATCGACTCAATGTCGACCCACACGACACGCCAGTTCAACAGAAGCGGCGAGCATTCTCCGCGGAAAAGGCGGTGGTGATTGATAAGGAGATAGCAAAATTGTCATATGTGGGATTCATCCGAGAAGTTCAATATCCCACTTGGCTGGCCAACCCCGTCTTAGTCCGCAAGCCCAACGGAGATTGGCGCATGTGCATTGATTTCACCAACTTGAACGACGCTTGCCCTAAGGACTGCTATCCGCTCCCTCGGATTGATCAGTTGGTCGATCAAGCAGCAGGGTACGCGTATTTGAGTTCCCTGGATGCCAATTCTGGATACCATTAAATTCCTATGGCCAAGGAGGATGAGGAAAAGACGGCATTTATAACCTCGAAGGCCACTTATTGCTACACGGCAATGCCGTTCGGCTTAAAGAACGCAGGGGCGACCTTCCAGCGTATGGCCAACAAAGTGTTGGAAAAGCAAATCGGGAGAAATGTAGAAGCATACGTAGACGATGTACTGGTCAAGAGCAGAAGTTTCAGTGACCATCTGACCGATTTGCAGGAAGTGTTTGATACGTTAAGGAAGTACCAGATAAAGCTAAACCCCCGCAAGTGCGCGTTCGCATTTCAGACGGAAAAATTCCTCGGGTATGTGGTAAGCCAAAAGGGCATCCAACCGAACCCGTCAAAGATTAAGGCTATCCATGATATGGTATCGCCGCGAACCCTTCAGGAGGTTCAGAGATTGACAGGACGCGTCATTGCTCTAGGACGGTTCATCTCTAAGCAGGGCGAGAAGTGCCTGCCGTTCTTCAAAGTTATACGCAAGAAAGCTCCTTTTGGGTGGACACAAGAATGCGAGGAGGCATTCATGAGTTTGAAAGCTTACTTGTCGTCCAACTTGGTATTAACACGACCAGAGCCGGGCGACACTTTATTTTTGTACTTTGGCGTCGCGGACGAAGTGGTCAGTGTTGTTCTAGTTAGGGAGGATAATTACACCCACCGACCCGTCTTCTTCGTCAGTCATGTGCTAAAAGATGCCGAGGTGCGGTACACCCACCTTGAGAAGGTGGCGTTCGCCCTGATACAGTCCACACGAAAGATGGACATATATTTTCAGGCCCATCCGGTCATCGTGCTCACGGACCAGCCTTTGAGAAGGATTTTCAGGAAACCAAAATCCTCGGGGAGGATGTTGATCTGGTCAATTGAGCTAGAGCAATATGGATTACAGTACAAAGCTCGGCCATCCATAAAAGCTTAGGTTTTGGCGGATTTCATAGCCGAGTGCACATTTACTAGGGACAAGGCGGCAGAGCCGCTAGAGAAGAAAGGAAGTGATGCAAAGGTCCCACTCTCAGAGGTCCCAGCGGAAATATGGGTCATCTATGTAGATGGCGCCAAAAATCAGGAGCTGGCAGGAGCTGGAATATACATGGCCGGGCCACACGATGTGCAGGTGTGGCACGCCATTAGAATCCTACAACCACTGTCCAACAACGCAGCAGAGTATGAAGCGTTATTGGCGGGGCTTAGAGTAGGAAGGAATCTCTTCGCCAAAACTGAGAACGACCGGGTAGTTGGAGCCCCACGGTTGATAATGCGAGGGGACTCCAAGTTGATAATTGATCAAGTCTTGGGACATTCCCAAGCTAGAGAACCGATCATGGCACAATACCTCTCGAAAGTGAAAAGGGAGTTGGCAGAAATGGAACAAAGCGGTGTGTGTGTCACTTTCGAACACATCCCGCGGGAGGGTAATACCGAGGCGGATAGTCTCGCCAAAACGGCAGCCAATCAGGAGGCCGCTATTCCAGAGGACGTGTACTATGAAGAAAGGTCATTGCCGTCCTTCATGGAGGAACAGCTGTCGCTATGTGTAGAGGAGATCGAAAAGGATTGGAGGATCCCTGTGATAAAAAATTTGAAGCATGACGAGCTCCCAAGCGACAATGTAGAAAAGAAAAAAGTATTGAAGCAAGCGGCGAGGTGCACTTATTATGATGGGGCGTTAATCCGGAGATGCTTCTCGCACCCGGCCGCAAAATGCATAACCGAACAAGAAGGCCTCCATACCCTGCGTGAGATCCATGAGGGCATCTGCGGCATGCATGTGTCGGGTGGTACCATGGCCGTGCAGGTGTTTCGGTCAGGATTCTATTGGCCTACTATTCGCAGGGATTGTAACAACTTTGTGCAGTCGTGCCATAGATGTCAAGAATTTGCCAAAATCCCTCGACGACCTGCCACTGAAATATCTCAGATCGTGGCACCTTGTCCTTTTGCTAAGTGGGGAATCGATATTTTAGGCCCTTTTCCTAAGGCAAGGTCCCAACTGAAATTTGTAATTGTGGCAGTGGATTATTTTACTAAATGGGCAGAAGCAGAAGCGGTAGCCACTATTACGACGGAAAAGGTATGACACTTCTTTAAGCACCAAGTGATCATGCGCTTCGGGGTGCCCCGCGTGCTAGTTAGTGACAACGGGGCGCAATTTACCAGCCGCTTCTTTAAGGAGCAATGCGAAGAATTTCATATTGAACAGAGGTTCTCCTCTGTGGCGTATCCCTAGATTAATGGGCAGGCGGAGGTGACCAACCGAAGCATTCTGAGCGGCATCAAGAAAAATCTGGAGGGGTCGAAAAAGAAGTGGCCAGATGAGTTACCCTATGTAATGTGGGCTTACCGCATGACCGTCAAAACAAGTACGGGTGAGACGCCCTTTGCGATGGCTTTTGGTACCGAAGCGGTAACGCCTGTCGAAATTGGCACCCTAAGCTTGAGGGTGGAATATTTCAAGGAGGAATTAAATGAGGAGAGGTTACGAGCTAACCTTGACATGCTCCCTGAGGCGTGCGAGGAAGCTCTCTTGAAAATAATGCACTACAAAAGAAGAATGGCGCGGTATCACAACAGACATGTTAAGGAGCGGCTGCTCAAAGCGGGAGACCTCGTGCTCAGGGATAAACGGGCGGCGGGCCAACGAATGTGGAAGCTCAGCTCAAACTGGAAAGGCCCATACTGCGTCACTCGTGTTATCGGAAAGGGGGCGTATCACCTCGAAACGGTTGACGGTACTCCCTTACCTAACTCTTGGAATATTGCTAGATTAAAATTGTATCATGCTAGAATATGACATGCCGTTGAGCATGATTTTGAAATTTGTGAAATATGACATGCCGTTGAGCATGATTTTGAAATTTGTGAAATATGACATGCCCTTGAGCATGGTTTTGAAATTTGTGAAATATGACATGCCATTGAGCATGGTTTTCAAATTTGTGAAATATGACATGCCGTTGTGCATGATTTTGAAATTTGTGAAATATGACATGCCATTGAGCATGGTTTTGAAATTTGTGAAATATGACATGCCATTGAGCATGGTTTTGAAATTTGTGAAATATGACATGCCGTTGTGCATGATTTTGAAATTTGTGAAATATGACATGCCGTTGAGCATGATTTTGAAATTTGTGAAATATGACATGCCGTTGAGCATGATTTTGAAATTTGTGAAATATGACATGCCGTTGAGCATGATTTTGAAATTTGTGAAATTTGACATGCAATTGAGCATGGTTTTGAAATTTGTGAAATATGACATGCCGTTGAGCATGATTTTGAAATTTGTGAAATTTGACATGCAATTGAGCATGATTTTAAATTTGAGAAATTTGACATGCCGTTGAGCATGATTTTGAAATTTGTGAAATATGACATGCCATTGAGCATGATTTTAAAATTTGTGAAATATGACACGCCATTGAGCATGGTTTTAAAATTTGTGAAATTTGACATGCCGTTGGGCATGGTCTTTGAAATTTTGAAATTTTGACGTGCCGTTGAGCATGGTCTTTAAAATTGAAATATCGACATGCCGTGGGCATGGTCTTTGAAATTGAAATATCGACATGGCGTGGGCATGGTCTTTGAAATTTTGAAATTTTGACATGCCGTTGAGCATGGTCTTTAAAATTGAAATATCGACATGCCGTGGGCATGGTCTTTGAAATTGAAATATCGACATGCCGTGGGCATGGTCTTTGAAATTGAAATATCGACATGCCGTGGGCATGGTCTTTGAAATTTTGACATGCCGTTGAGCATGGTCTTTAAAATTGAAATATCGACATGCCGTGGGCATGATCTTTTAAATTGAAATATCGACATGCCGTGGGCATGGTCTTTGAAATTGAAATTTTGACATGCCGTGGGCATGGTCTTTGAAATTGAAATATCGACATGCCGTGGGCATGGTCTTTGAAATTGAAATTTCGACATGCCGTGGGCATGGTCTAACAATTGTTGTGGAAATATTTCTTGTTCCTTGTTGGTTGTCTGTGTAATGTGCAGATAACAAGGAAAGGAGGATGTCGGGGGTGAAAAGTCCTAGCCTTGCGAGCGGAATGGGCTAATGCGGACGGATCGGCAAGATGAGGCACGCCCCGGCGATCCTAATATATGGTGCTGGAAGTGAAAAATTCTGGCCTTGGGAGGCCGGCCCTGATCAGGCGGCTCGCCAAGAGGAGACACTTTCCAGCACTGTCGGGAGTGAAAAATCCTATCCTGGGGAAACCCAGAGAGGACACGCCCCGACTCCCCTGGGGGTGTAAAGTCCTATCCTTGTGACAACCCGTGCTCACATAGGCGGATGATCATTAAGTGAGGCACGACCCCAGGGAAGATAAAAACTCCACCTCGCAAGTGAAAATCCTATCCTTACGATGGTAGCGCTAACATAGGCACCTCGTTAAGCGAGGGCACGTTCCGAGGCGTGAGGGCAACGCTAAGGAAGTGAAAAGTCCTATCCTCGTGATGGCCGACCTTGATCAGGCGGAGCACTGAGAGAGGGCACTTCCCGGCCGATTGAAGAAATAAGAAAGGTCACCGTCCCACAGCTAGTAGCCGGAAGGGACAAACCCGGTGAAGTTTGGCTGGAAGAGTACGGGACATGAGCGACATCGGGGGAGCACGCGCGGCAATGCCCCAAGGTAATTGAGATTTTTTGATAATATGTCGCTATTAACAAGTGATAAGTGAAAAGGTGCAGAAAATTCGGCACAAGCGACATCTTTGGGGGATCGTGCTAAGTAAGAAAGGAGATCGCGCGGCAATGCCCCAAGGTAATTGAGATTTTTTGATAATATGTCGCTACTAACAAAGTGATAAGTGAAAATGTGCAGAAAATTGTGCGAACTGTTTACACATGAAGGGATGCTTGCTTAAACAAAAGGCCCTAAAAAACACAAAAAGGGGCAAAGAAGTCAGAGCACCCGATGGACAAAAAGAGAAGCGACGTTCATGGCCCGGGCACGCTGCTGTTCCCCTCGTCAGGCCGTGGCCTTTTCGCCTGGCGGTAGCCCTCTTCTGTGAGGAACCTGGATTTTTGCTTGAAGAGGGCGGATGATGGCGTCAGCATCAAAGAAATGACGGCCGTGATGCTCAATGAAGCAATCGGCCATGAGGCCTGCCGCTTGTTCTAAAAACCACTTGCACCTGTCCGCCGTTTCCTCCTTAAGCACGACATTCTTGCTCCGCTCCGCTTGAAGGGCGGCATCCCCAGTGGCCCGGAGTCCTTTGGCCTCTTCCAACTCTTTCCTCGCGACTCCCAAACTGTTTTCCACACATTGTCGCTCCTCAATACTCTTCCGCAGCTCCTCTTGAGCTTCATGAAGTTCCCTTTGGTACTTGCTAATTTCTTCCGAGAGCTGGCGGTTAGTGTTGCGCCATTCCTGGGAGGAAGATTGGAGAGAGCTCATTCGTCTCATCATATTTGTAGACCAGTAATGGAAACCTTGAAAGCTAGAGAACAGATGAGTCCTTATCTACTGCAATTGTTCACCCTCGGCAACGGAGAGGAAGCCTCGCTCTTCCTCCTCAACTGACAACAGATGTCCTGCTAGTAAGGCGGATGTCGCTAGGGAGCTGTCGCCTCCTAACGCTGGGAACCCGCGCTGGCGAATGTTGCTCAAATCAACTTGATGGGTGGCGGCTCCGCTAGAGAGTATAGTGCTTAACTCAGCCACCATGCGCGGGGTTTCTATCGGGGGAAGAGAGGGAAAGACTATCTGAGCAGCAGCGGGAAGGAAGAAAACATCAGGAGGGGATGGAGGAGAACGATTGGACGGCCCAACGTCAATATTGAAGCCGCTGGTCTTTAAGTTTGGAAAGTGCTCCTCTGCAAGAACCTCCAGAAAGTCCAAGGGATTGCCTGGAGGAGGAGATGATGCGGCAAAAGAGGAATGAAGCGGCGCAGAGGTAGCCTCGTTCTCTGCCGGGCTAGAACCTTGGTCGCCTGTCAAGGGACCGGTATTGGCAATGTCGTCCTGCCTATCCTGACCAGCGACAGTGGTGTCCGCTGAAGGGACGTCTTCATTAAGACGTGGTCGCTTGGGACCAAGAATACCCGACAAATCCATGCCGTCGCGTGAAGGAGTGGTAGAAGAGGCAACGGCAGCGGTATCCTACGCGCAAAAGACAAAGGGGAATTAAGAAATAAATAAAAATACATGGACGAGGAAAAAATTTATAAAAACCACCTGAGCAGGAGGACGTGTAGGAGCGATAACGCGAAGGCGGAGAGTCCTTTTCCTTTTTCTAGCAAGAGGAGGATAAGAAGGCGACGCTTGTGTAGGAGCAACGCCGGGGGAAGAAATTGGAACAGCGGTCGATGTGGCAGTAGCCTCCGCTTGGGGAAGAAAGGAAGACTCAGGGGCAGAAGTGGACGCGCGTGTGGTATCAGTAGCGGCGCCAGCCGAGGTGGCGGAAAGAGCCCTTTTTTCTCTCTTCTGTTGAGCTCTCTTCTCCCTTTTCTTGATACAATCAGGCTTCCACCCTGCGGGAGGATCTGTAGAAATAAGAAAAGAATGTTAGAGTTAGTATTGACGTGGAACAACGATCAGAGGTGTGAAGCTCACTTTGAATGCAATCCTGGATGTTGCCTCCGTACGCGAGTTCGCGAGTGTGAACACCAGGGATCTCAGGCAGATTGAGTAGTTTGTTCAGCCAGTCTTGGTCAGCTGGCCCTAACTCCGGCCTGCCACCCCAGGCAGCATCTCTGATGGCAAGGTTAAAACCGGTCCGCCACAAAGGCTGGGGCAGATTGATGATGAAGAATCCCTTTTTCCAAGCATCAATGGAAGATTCAAGGAATAACAGCTTCCAGGTAAAAGGGTTTAAAGCTTCAACATCATAGAGGGGCGATATCGCTATGATGCCGTTATTATGATGGTACAATTGAAAGAGGGAGCAGAGCAACAACAAGGAAGGAGATTCATTCCCTATATGTCTACAGAGGGCTATAAAAGCATAAATGCCACAGTAGGCGTTTGGACTCAGTTGGGCAGCGTTTAAATCAAATTCAGAGAGTAATTCAGCAATCAAAGGATCCAGAGGCAGCCGAAAACCATAATGGAATATCTTGGCATAAAGAACCCTACTGTTGCCGGGTAATTCGCTATTAAGACGAAGGGATTTCGGGGCAACTTCAGTAGAATACCCCTCCAACTGGTCCACGGTGGCATTATAGCTCCGTAGGCGCCGTCGAAGGACGGCGGTGGAAGTAATGGTGGAAACAGTGGTATTAACATGCCCCTCCCCAGCGGGGCAGGAATAACGGCGATTAGGAGCCATGAGCAAGGTAAAGAGAAGAAAAGAAAGGAAGGTACCTGTGGTGAGAAGAAGATTGAAGCACCCAGGCGGCGACGGATTGTAGGAGGAAGAAGAGGAATTGTTTTCCTTCTTTTTCGTTTCTTTAGTAGAGAAAGGTAATAAAAGATAAGAAGAAAGCACGTGGGGTTTTTATATATAAACCCTAGGAACTAAAGGGGACGACGGGTCAAGCGATCATGGCGTATGACGTGTCAAGGGCAGTGAAGCGCGGGAAGCGGGTACAACTCCTGAGGAGCGAAAAGACATGTTCAGTCCGCCAGTCCCATTAGCGCTCCCCTTTGATGACACGTGGGCTCAGAGCATCATGACTGTCTTCTCCGTATCAAACAAAGAGAGTCAGAGCATTAAATGCTCTGAAAAGGGTGCAGTCAAACCCGGCGGAAAGGAGCGGCAAGCCGTAATGGCACGGCATGCAAAAGGCAAAAATGCGAGAAAAAGTTGTGAAGCGGCATGTGATAAAGAGCGACATCGTCCAAAAACACACATTATTTGGTCAAGATTTTAAGGTTTGGTAATTATTACAAGCAAAGAAGCGACGACAAAGTCCAAATGAAAAAATAATACAACACGGGTGTAAGTAAGGAAGCGATGCCCCCGATCAAGCGGCATCAAATAGGCTCCTTCCAGGCGCGGACTTGTCACTCCTCTTCGGAGGAGAGGAAACCCTCTTGGCTCTCATCAATCTCTTTCATCCTCGCGGAGGCGTACCTGGCGACCTCAGCAGGATCAGCGGCCCTACTGCGGTGTTGATCTGTCACCCCGGCGATAAAGGCCTGTTCAGTCTTCTTCTTCCACCATGTCACTTTCTTGAAAGCTTTCGACAGGTCGGCATCGTGGGATGATACCTCCTCAAGAAGGAATGAGTTCTTCTTTCTCTCAGCCACCAGCTCAGCCTCCAAAGCTTCGACCTGGGCTTTTCCTTTAGATCTTTCCCGAGAAAGGTCAGCGTGGCACTCACGCAGCTCGGCCTGAGCGCGCTTGTGGAGTCGCGACAGCTCCTCTACCTTTGCTAGGGCGCCAGAGTTTTGAGATTGGGCACCGCGAGCCTTGATGAAGTAATGAAGTTGTCGAAAGGCAGCAAGGCAGTTGTTCATGACGCGCATATACTGAACTTCGGGAGGAAGTTGCAGTAGTCTACTCTCCTCCTCGGAGGCGCGAAACATTTCACAAGCCAAGATAGCCGTGGGCTGATCTTACGATAAGGGGTCTGATATACCCAGGGCGCGGAACCCGTCAGTCCTAAATTTTGACAGATTTAGCCGGTGAGAGGGGGGCCCCTGAGGCCCGTCATGGGAAAGATCAGCAACAACGCAAGGGGTGGAGATACTGCCAGAACCCCCAACGTCTCGAATTGAAGTAATGAACAACGGACAAGGGGACTTGGGAGGAGAGTGAGAAGAGCCAGGTCCACTGGGGACAGAGGGAGGCACATCAGGAATGCAGCGGCCAATGGGCGAGTGAGGAGGCTCCACGACAGGAGTGGAATCTGCAGCGGATGATGGCATCGTCGCGACAGTAGAGGTTTTTTTTGGAGCGACCAATCCCAGAGGCGGTGAAGCGTCACCCAGAGAAGCCGCGCTCTCCTTTGTCGCGCCAGGAGAAATGGTAGTCTCAGAAGCGATGGTAGTCTCAGAAGCCACCCTTGTCACCTGAGCTTCGCTTGCTTCCCTTAGCTTCTTCCGAAGGCTCAACTCTGTGTCCATGTCCTCCATGTCCTCAACTCCATAGGAGAAAATCTTTGTCTCAGTCACTGGCAAACCAGATCCGGTCCTCTTCTTCCTGCTGGGTAACCAGTTCTCCACGAAGCGGGAAGGGCGGAGAGAGGGACCGCTTTCCCTGGAAAGAATTTCGTCTAAAGCTCTTTTCTTTATGGGCATACGGTGATCAACTCGAGCCCCAGCGGAAGTAGAGGCAGCAGTTGTTGAAGGGGCGACAACCTTGTGAGGAGCGTCACCCTCAGAGAGAGGACGAGCGATAGTTTCCCCTGCGAAAAAGTAATGTTAGTAAGCAAGGGGTAAGCAAGGTAGCGGCAAAGCTCAAAAGCTCACCTATGGCACACTCAGTTAAAGGCCTGTACAAGGCAAAGTTTCAGATCTGGAAAGAGGACTCCATCTCCAGCAAGGCGTTGGCCTGATCCAACTCTTCCCTAGACAGAGGTGCTGGCCTCGCCCAATCAACCACCTTTAGGTTGAAATCAGGACGCCACAGGCGAGAGGGTAATTCAATGACAAAGAAACCGCTCTTCCAGTTATCGACGCTCCCCTCAAATCCTTGAAATTTCTGCCAAAAAGGCCTCACTAGAGCGTCATCCCATCTTGGAATAATATTAATGAAGCCGTCGCGAAAAACCAGAGTCAAGAACTTGTGGAATAAAGCGACAGAGGGAGCAAGAATATCTTTTAATTCGCAGGCACGAAGGAAGGCGTAGATGCAACTCCATAAGGGAGGGGTAAGCTGCGCAGGGTTAAGCCCATGCTCGCGCAGCACACGCTCTAGCGTGTCATGAACTGGGAGGCGGAACCCGTATTGAAACATCTTAAAATAAAGAATCCTATAAGTTTTCCAGAGCCGGCTATGAAACCTCATAGTGTCAGAAGGAATAGTGGGGCGATAGCCGCAGGGGAAGGTAATATTGTTGCTTTCCAGTTTAAGACGTAAGACAATGGGGCAAGTAAAGATGCTAGGAGTATTTTCAAGCTCGGGATATCGAGAAATTGGCCTAGGGGTAGCTAAAGAACTAGATTGAGATCTCGTGCGAGGCATCATAGATAAAGCAGCATAAGAAAATCAAAAGCAAGGTCGAGCAGAATACCTTGAGGGAGGGAAGGCCGAAAGTGATAAGTGAATCGCCTGAATGTGAGCGAGAGAATTTCCTCGGAGCGAGCGAAAAACGAAGAGAGTTCTGAAGTATAAAAAGGAGCAAAAAGGTACAAGGAAGAAACGTGTTTCCTTTTAAAAGAGACGGTGGAAGAGTCAGACAGAAGGGCAACCTATTACAGCAAGACACGTATGAGGCAAGCGGGACACGTGGGAAGACCCTGACAAAGACTTAAAGTCAAGCGCTCGCCTCAAATTTCGCAAAAGAAAGGCCCTCTAATTACAAGAAACCCCAGAAAAAGGAACCTATGAAGCGGTAATCGGCTTGTCCAGCGGCGATTAACCCATAAGAGCGACGATATACTAAAAGCAAAAAAGGAAAAGGCAAGCGGCATTTTTACTTCACAACATTTTTATTTATTAAAAAGAAAGCCAGCGACATCTACAACAAGTGCAGCGTTGTCAATATTCGTCCATCCAGTCAACCTCAAAGACATAATCATAGTCCTCCGGAGGCGATGACGACTCGTTATTATAGAAAGGGAAGGGCTCGTCCATCCTGAAAGGCCTTTTGCCAAGCCTAGTTACAGGACATGTCGTGGGGGCAGTGTCCTCCTTCGAAGCGGCATGGGAGCCTTCTTCCGGGGTCGGGGCGAACAGTTCCGGAGCGGCATCTGGCATAGAAATTTTATCCTTGGGAAAAGGAGAAGGAGCAGACGGAGATGCTTCATCTTTTTGCTGCAGTAAGAGATAGTGAGGCTCGAAGTCGGCAAAGAAGGATTCGAAAGATCGCTTCTTCATTTTCTTCAATCTCTTGCGACCCCGACGTTTCACAGAACGTTTGGCAGGCCTCCAAGGAGGTGTGAGTGGAGGATTGTCGGAATCGGGAGAAGTTTGAGGGGTCGGAGGAGAATCGCGGGCGGTAGCATACAAAAAATGGGAGTCGGCCATGGAAATGTCAGTAAGAGTGAGAAGCAAGAAGGAAAAAGATGAACGAAAAGGAAAGAAAGAGCCCCCTTATATATAGTCAAGAGAAGGAAGCGTGCCTGCCTCTCCACGTATTATCGAGGACATTTAATGCTATCAAGGGTAGCGTCTATTGGGAGGAAAGATCTGACTCCGCAACTGTTAAAAATATGCACCAACCAGGAGGCACCGAAATCGTCGCCCAATCCGTTAGCATTAAAAAGCGGCGCGAAATATATTCTGAACGGACGTGGCGTGAAAGAGTCATCATTATGAGCCAGATAGGCAAATAAAGTTAGGGGGATCCCAAGGGACACCAAGCTCGCAGTTAGCGAGAACAGAAGCGGTTTTCTAAGAAAGACGACACGAAAAAGAAGAAAAACATCAACAGCGCGGCGAGCGAATAAGGAAAGGCATATTTATTTATAGGGCCTAACGGCCCGAGATTACAAAAGGCCTAGTGGCCCGAAGTTACAAAAGATGGCCCTAGAGGACCACAGAAAGACACGCCAGGAGGACCCCCATCGCTGGTCAGGCATTCGACCCAGCGTCATCATCGTCCCATTCCAGGAAAGGAATTTCCCTAAGGGCGTCCGCCAGGGCCGTCAGTTCAGAAGAGTAGGCCCTCATGTTCTTCAGGCAGCATCCCAGCAAGTCCTTCCTATGCTGCAGTGTTGTCATCAGCAACTGGATTTGAGAAACAGCCACTGACAGCTTCACCGCTTTCTCCACGGGGCAGAAATCCTCCATGGTAACGGCAGCCTGCCTAGCTTGCAGGGGAGTCAGCATCCCCTGGAGCTCCAGTATGTCCTCCGAGGTCTTAATGCTCAGCGAACCCAGGAAATCAGTATCTGCCTGAGTCAGGTTCCTCAGGGCATGGGTTTTGGAGAGCAGGAAGTTTTTGGTGACTTCGTCCATAAGGAAAAGAGAGATGAGGAAATTCGAAGAGAGAAGTGAAAAAGTTGTGAGAGTTATGAAGCAAGTGCAAAATGAAAGGCCTATTTATAGACTTCAGAAAAAGGCATTTCAAAGATATACCTTTATCGATCGTCGAGCCCACATTGGGGAAGAAACCTCTGAAGGGGCAAGACCGGAGACGCTGTGATAGCCCTTGGTAAACACTCGGGCTAGTTTTCGTTTGGGCATATGATAACTATCGATACCACAGAAGCGACATCTCCACTACCCCGCCGGGTGACCCGGCGAACCTGCTGTACCTGTCGCGGGAAACGAGACCCTGTTCTTGCCGCCTCTAGCCCGGCGGCCAACCCTGGGATGGTCGACATCAGCGGGGGGGCTCTCATGCGACATCCGCACGGCGGCATCCCATCCCAGGTCATCCCTGACGTCATCCCGCGTGACGTCACCCGTGTGACATCACTCAAGGCCACTCCAGCGGCATATACCATACCAGCGACACCTACCAGGAACTATTCCTACCCCTGTCGATACACTCTTCCTTTTGTCTATAAATACCCTCACCTTTTCAGACAAGGGGGTAAGCCTAAGACAACGTACTGTACCCCTGCCACTTTTACTACTCATACTGACTTGGCATCGGAGTGTTTACGCCGGAGACCCCCTCCGGCGCATTGCAGGTGACGAAGGCCCCCAGTATAGTGTTCCCGACCGTCCCAGATCAAGCCAATCCTGCTCAGTAACCCTCGGACTCTTATCACTTACCCCTAAACATTTTCTTACATTGTTTCCCATTTGTTTATTCATTCTTCTTATTCTTTGTGTGGTCAATAAACTTTCCACACATAATTCTTTACACCAATTTTCTTTTGTCCCCCAACTAGCTACATCACTCTCTTCCTAGCTGTCAGTCGTTGCCGTCATTATTTCCAAACGAGGCCAATCGGCTGCCAAGAACCTATCCTTTCCTAGTTTCATTTGATAGCTAAGACCTACAGCCAAAAGCCTACCAGAAAGCCATCCCACCAAATTCGCCATCACACCCCACCTCACATCCATTACCAACTATCTTCCACTTATAAAGTCTTAGATTATTAATTCAAGTATTATTCAAAAAATAATTAAAAAAAAGATAGAAGAAAGAAAAAAAAAGAAAAGAAACATTCTTTTGTGTAATCAATTATTTTGAATATTTGACACAATTTTTCTCTTTTGTTTATACAAACACTATTTACATATTCTTTATGTAATCAATTCATCTTTCTTGCACTTTGTCTTACACATTGTAAGACTTCATTCTTTTATTCCATTGGGAAAAAAAGAAGAAGAAGAAGAAGAGAACAAAAGAGTTGAGAGATTGGTGATTACAATTTTTATGAGAGCTTAAACACGAGTGCAAACATGTGAGGAAGTGATTTTACACTAATGTTTGTTACTTGTGCAGGAAGAAATTCACCATGTCTCTTGGAAGTATATTCGGCAACATTGAGGCAAAGTTTTGAATTAAAAGAACAACCTCATGTTATATTTTGATAGATTAATTCTTGTAATTAATAGTGAATTGATTAATTCCTGTAATTAATAGTGGAAAGATTGTTTCTTTTATATAATAGTGAACAATGCAATGTATAGATAGATAGGAATTTAAAGCTATGGATTCGAGGACGAATCCTTTCGAAGGGAAAGGTGATGATACGATCACGTCTAGCTTAACCTTGAGGATGTTCACGTACCATAGCAAGAGTCAACGGCTAAGCAAAACTACACTTAAGGGGGAGTTATAGGGAACGACCAGTTATCGGGAGTCAACAAATAAGCGATAATCTACCGGTAACCTTAAGTGAAGTTACCGAGAACCGACAGCCAGCCAGTACCTATTTGGAACCTTAAGGAGAGTTATCAGGAACCCATGCAGTCACCTACCAGGAGCCGATAACGCGCCCACTTATCTACCCAACCTTAGGCCACCCATGTGGCCTAGCTATCGGGAAGCTATCGGGAGTCATCAATTGAGCCAGCACTTACCGGGAGCCTTAAGGGAAGATACCAGGAACCAACACCCTTCCGTATATCGACCCAGTCTTAGACTACCCCCGTGGCCTAACTTTCCATGGACGAGCACTTTAGTGGGAAGATATCGACATACCAATAGTAGAAGGCAATTTTGGAGCCAAGTTTTGTCGAGATTAACGACATACCGTTAATCCCTGGACAAATTGGTAAAAATGAGACTTTTAATTATTTAGAAGGGCAAACTTGTCATAAAATGCTCATTGTTGATACCCGAATTTTGACGCCATTTTTAATTAATTTTAGCATTTCTGTTATTTAGTTAATTTACAGTCATTTTCAGTTGATTTACTGTCGCTAGCATTTTTAAGTGTTTCGTTGCATTTTAGCATCATCGTTAGCATCGTCAGCTTTCGAGATCACATTTTTAATTTTTTTGGGCACATATTTTCATTATTATTTTTAACCTTAAAAACCACATTTTTGACTATCCGGCAGTCGTTTGCTATTTTTTTCTTCATTTTAGGCCATCACATGAATTTTAGGATTTTTAATATTTTAGCGCCTTTTTTTAGTATTTTTATTTTTTATTATTATTTTCATTCGAGCTGTTATTGGACCCGAGTAAGTCCGCTCGGACAATAGCTCGACTTTAAAATATTTTCCATCAACTAGTTGCTAGCTTTTTTTCCGTTCACAACGGTCTACAGCGTTTCATGTAATTTTTGGCGTAACGTCATTATTTTTCGCCCGAACGTTTCACGTTTTTGAACGAGAAAATAAACACGTTAAACGAAAAATTCTCGTCATTCGCTGTAGACAGGTAAACTCATCATATTTTCCTTTATAACGTAGTTGCTTTCGTTCGAGTTTCTCGCTAGTTTCGTCATACTAATAGTTCGAACCAATTATTTAAACATTAAGCATTTTTTACTCACTTTGATCACAACCGTTGGATCAACATACTTTGACTCAAAGTATGCAAGATCAACGGCTCATTCTCTCCTTTCTTCCCAGCCACAAAACCCAAACTTGCTCACCACACCAGCATTGCTCCTTTCTACTCGCCGACGCCCACGCGCACCCAATTCACCACACAATCATCTAAGCCCTTGACTATAAATAGCCTTGCTCTTCACCCTTAGAAGGGGGGGAGAAAAAGAAAAGAAAAGCACTCGTCCGCTCCTTCCAAAACAGTAAGCAAGGCACCATTTTCTCTTTAATTTTTCTTGCTTTCATTTGTCAATTATTCGCTTGTTTTAATTCCATAAATCTCTATTCAGTATATGGTTAAATCACATGCTTTCAACTTGATCATTGGCTCGCTGTTTTGTCCGTATTAAATTGCTAGTTTTATGTGGAAATCACATGCTTCCATTCACGTGATTTCTTTGGTATTTCCCTACTGTTTTGGCTGGGTTTCGTCACTGTAGGGTAGAGGGAATTATCGGGGCCGTTTAGGGTTTGAAATCCGGCCATTTGGTCGGATCGAAGCTTCCTTGGTCGCCGACCATGGTGGCCGGCGCAAGGAAGAAGAAGAACAGCGTGGCTGCTGTCCTTATGGGAAGAAGAAAGGTGACGCCAAGCCCGTCCCTTTCTTTTTAAATGCAAATGGGCCTTGGCTTAAGCCAAGCCCATTTGCTCCCCTTTCCCATTTTCATTTAAAATTTCAGCATGCACATGGGCCAGCCCATTAAAATTTTGTCAATTGTTCGAGTCTCTTTTATTTTTGTGTTTATTTAATTAATAACTCGTATGTCATATTTAATTAATAGCTCGTAGGTAATATTTAATTTATGTCGTATGCCATGTTTAATTAATTGTTTATTTACTTGTCTAAATTTAAATGCCTATCTATTTGCTTTACTTTTATTTATCATTTTAATTATCCTCGAACGATTACTAACATCGATTTCGTAGGCACCAAAAATCATCAAATCTTTAATTTTTCGTCAAGTCATCATTTAAATTTTTCGCACACAACAAATCATCATTTAAATTTTTCGCACACATCGAATCATCATTTGAATTTCTTGCAAATCAAACTATCAGCATTTAAATTCTCGTATGTATCAAATCAGTATTTAAATTCTCGTATGTATCAAGTCATCATTTAATTTTCGTATGCGTCAAATAAATCATTTCTCTCATGCAATCATGTCATCATTTAAATCTCGTATGCGTCAAATCAATCATTTCTCGCATGCAATCAACTCAGCATTTAAATTTCGTATGCGTCAAATCCATCATTTCTCGCATGCAATCAACTGTCATCCCTTAATTTCCTGCACTTATCAACTCAGCATTTAAACTTTCATATCCGTCAAATAAATCATTTCTCGCATACGTCAAACCAGCATTTAAATTTTTGACGAATATCCACTGGCATTTAAATTCTCGCATTCATAAAATTGTTTATTTATTTCTCGAGCTATCACTAACATTCTCATTTTGTAGGTTTAAAATTTAAGCTTCGCTTGAAAGTACGTCTTTCGTTCCCTTTTATTTATTCAACTCTTTTTCGTAAATATCAATCGCACGCATGATATATAGAACTGCTAGAATTAAAATCAACCCACATGAACAACGTGTTTAAAGACTTGCTTAAAATGCCATGTTCATATGATTTTAAATTCTCGTTTGTATTGACTGCATGTACATGGGGACTTTCGATCCCACATCAGTTTTCCACTTCAAAAATCTATCATTTAAATTTGTACTCTGTTAGCAATCCATGTTAGGATCACGTAGTAATTAATTTAATCATGCATGGCCCGATGATGAAAAAAGAGGGCGCTCATTCAGTCTTACGGAAAATTCAGTCCCATCACGTTACGGTCAGGGATAATCAATCGATCTTGATAAACGGTAACCCCGTCCAAAAGATCTTTTTATTATTCCTGAACAGTCACGATCATAGAAAAGGCTAAAGTGATGATTCCTCTGAGGGCCCCCTTTTTCAAAACGCATTTTTTAAACACCTTTTTAAACACCTCTCTCATCAACCGGTAACCGTTTTCGGATGTGACTCGGGTGCTTAACACCTTCCCGAAACCATAATACGACCCCGAACCTTTGTCTGGGGTCCAGACCCCTTTTTTGTGCCTTTAGTTTTTTTACTTATTATATTTCCTATGCCATGACGATTAAGGTTCCCTAAGCCTAGCAACCAAATTAGGGTGGCGACTTCATTGCATGCTGCTAGGCGTCCCTTTTACGCCGAGCATCTGAAGGTCTCAAATTTCGTTGCACACTCGAGATTTTTAATTTTTGTGGGGCGCGACAGTTTGGCGACTTCGCTGGGGAATTTAGGGTCGGAGC
Source organism: Viola odorata (assembly GCA_963691705.1). Classification (NCBI taxonomy): domain Eukaryota; kingdom Viridiplantae; phylum Streptophyta; class Magnoliopsida; order Malpighiales; family Violaceae; genus Viola; species Viola odorata. Next base: position 15,570,870 of record OY829539.1, on the reverse strand, counting down.
CGGTTTTATCTTTTTAGAGAGGTGTTTTGTTTGTTTATTTATTTGCTTTGATCAATTGCTGGTCTGTTCATTTATTTGCTTTATCAATTGTCATATGCATTTCATAGCGCCCTACACCCAGGGGACAATTACCAAATTAGGAGGGTAGTAGTGACGCCCTAGGACACATGTTCTGGGTAGTGTTCACCAATCCCAACTCGGATGAACCCCTAAAGCCAGTCGAAAGGTTATACGATTTCGCAAGAAATCGGGAGACTGGACGACACTTTAGGGACTTTTTCATGGTATCATCCGGGAACCATTCAAGCCAGTTAGAAATGTTAGAATCAGAGCCCCAGCACGTGCATCATGATTATACCTGTTTGTCGTGGCATATTGACGTGATTTTTCTGTTATACGAATTGTAAATTTTCTGACACGTGCAGGTTACTTGGCGTTTAAAATTTTATTTTTGTCCCACATGACCCGTTTTGCTCATTCAATATGTCGGCACATACACTACTTTCACTTGATATTTTCGGGGAACAAAGTTTCAACGATCAGACACTACAAAGCCGAATTGCCGCTTTAGAGGCTGGGTTAGAGATGAAGAAAGGGGAGTTGGCTTCGATGTAGTACCTTTGGCAGAACCAAGAAGACTCGGACGCCCAGGAATGACACCTTCAGGGAAAGGCTCGGATATCGGCAGATCTTTTCTTTTTAACTAGGACCCCTGATTTCATCTATCTTAGCCATTTTTGATGAATTTAGGAAGTTGGCAAGCTTACCATATTTTGTAAACACTTTTTAATAAAGTCGTACTCTTTCGGATATTTATTAAATCGCCTCGTCTTTTCCATATCAACTATCCCTCCAATACAAACTCAAAAAAAAAAAACCATCGCAAAACAAAAACAGAAAATCCCTCCGATAAAACACAATCGTCTCACCGAAATTCCGAAAAATCAGACCAAGTATTCAAAACATCCGAGTATCGCTCACTCATGGCCATGTCTTCCTAGTTTATCAAAAAAAAAAAAAAACTCCAAGTTCATAAAAAGATTGTTGTCTCTCCCCTTAGTTGGGTTCACCAGGAATCAGGCATTACATCATCAAAAGTATAGCGTAAAAGAGATCTTCCTAGCATGGCGGCATTGGTTGCCCCTGCTGGTTTGGGTTTCGCCGTTAGCATCTCAGATTTGCTTCATATCGTTGGAATGTATAGAGGCTTCCTTCGTATCTTGTCAACCACTGGGATTCCTCGCCTCTCTGACCGCCCTGGAAATATCAAGTGAAAGTGTGGCCGGAAAATGAATGAGCAACGTGGAGGCCTCGGGATTGCACATCACTTGTATATCCTCACTTGTACTTACTCTTTCTGTGTTTTTCCCTTTTTCAGGTTCACGATAGCTCCTCGGAAGCAAGTTACTCCACACAGGCTCCCCCTAACTAGACTTCAAAAGCGAAAAATGATTGAACCGGCCAAGACCGATGAAGCACTAATGGCTAGAATCGCAGAGTTAGAGGAACAAGTTAGGATCAGTACAGAAAGAGCCACCAGGGCCGAAAAAGAAAGAGATGAAGCTGTCACCGAAGTGCCACCGGGTTTTGATTTCCCTCAAACAAAAGGACATCCCTCTTCGCTCACCGTCGCAGGGCCTTCCGTACTTCCACCACTTTCTGGCCCCCCGGGCCATTGGAGATGGGATAATCCCTTCACTATACCCACCACTGCAAATCCTACAGTTAAGGCGGGTGAAGAGATCTCTCTGTCGCTTCAGCACCTTTCAATCAACCCTGCTGTGGACCCCAGCAAGAGCCAGGCCCGCCTAGAGGCTTTGTATCTCCCTCCTATTCCTCCGAGCACAATTCCCGGACCTGTGGGAACTCAGCTTCTTACTTTCAACCCAACACAACCTCAGTTCTCGTCAGAACCTACGCTACCCTTCGGTTCTAACCCCATCAAGGCCGAGGAACCGAAAAGTGACAGATTGAATCTTCTCGAGGAAAGACTCAGAGCAATCGAAGGGGCCGATCCATTTGATCCCACTGGTCCCACCGATATGTGTATGGTCCCCGGGATCGTTATACCTCCAAAGTACAAGATCCCTGACTTCGAAAAGTATACTAGGGAAGAGTGCCCAAAGACCCACCTCAGAGCATACTGCAAAAAGATGGCCGAGATGATCCACAACGAGCCGTTGTTGATACATCTATTCCGAGAAAGCTTGACCAAGCACGCCCTAACTTGGTATATGGGTCTAGACAGAGCCAGGATCAGGACATGGAGAGACCTGTCCGATGCCTTCTACAGGCAATACAAATTCAACTTGGAAGTTGCACCAGGCCATTCTGATCTACAGGATCTAGAGAAGAGGACCGACGAATCGGTGAAGACTTACGCTCAGAGGTAGAGAGGGCTAGCATCTAGAATTTCTCCTCCGCTAAATGACAAAGAACTCTGGTCAATTTTCATAAACACTTTCAAGGCTCCCTACTACACCTATCTTATATCCAATCCATCAAATAACTTTTCCGACATAGTCATGGTGGCTGAGAGAGTTGAACAAGGAATTAAGTCCGGGAGGATCACCGCTTCCACACCAGAAGAAACGCTTAAAGGAGCACCTATCATGAAGGAAGATGTCATCTTTGTCTCCTCGGGACCTAGTAACCGGAAACCTTCCCCATCGCCTCCACCACATATCCCACAAAAGAACCAACACACCCATTGGAATAGGAAACCGCTACCACCTCTTCCCATTCCTTTAGAGGAAATTTACGAGCATCTCTTGGCAGCTGGGCAAATTGCGCCAATCCCGATTCAGCCTATACAACCTCCTTACCCGAAGTGGTACAACCCTGTTGCTAGATGTACGTACCACTCCGGAGCTCAAGGCCACGCCATAGAAGACTGCTCTGCCCTTAGAGGAAAGGTTAATCACTTGATCAAGAACAAATGCATTTCTTTCGAAGGTTCTAGCATGACCATCAACCCTATTCCAAATCATGCTTTGGATAGCGGAAGGATGATATAGGGCTCGACCATTTGCGTGAAGAAGTCTGGGGGGGGGGGGGGGCTCTGCGTAATTAGATCGCCGCCACACTTCCTGATGTCTCTTTGCAATATGTATGCATGTTTTGTTGTCTTTTATAGGAACTTGTGTTCCCCTTCGGTTTAAAAATAAATAAATATATTTAACCCCCTCTTCGAGCGTCTTGTACTATTCGCGTTTCAGGATGAATGTTGATTCAGTGGGTTTCGATAAACCCTATGTCTTTACCAATGAAGAAAGTATCCACAATTAAGAATAGGGTCGGGATTCCACGCAAATCGGTCCATTTAAGAGAAAGGGCGGGAAAGGAGATAGCCCATCATCAGGAGAAGTCTTGGGGGCAAGCAATGAAGTTCAAAGGGATGTTGATAAAAAAAAAACATAAGACTCAAACGCAAGCCATAGTCAAGCCTACGACTATAAATAAGGGCGCTTCGTGGGAGGCGACCCACGTGTTATTTTCGATATTTATATTTTTCGTTAATTCAACACCGTGGGATACTGTTTCCTAGGAATTTACTATTGGTCTCTCCATTTCAAGTGCAGCGAGATTTGTAAACTTGGGGGCAAGCGAATGAAATGACAACCAAAGGAAGGCGTTGAAAAATGTCAAAGCTCATTTTTCAAGGAAGTTGTCTTTTATGTTTACAATTTCCCCTTTCGCAATTTACGTTTCTGTAATTTATATTTTCGCAACTTACATGTCCGCAGTTTTGCATTGCAGGTACAACGAGACTTGTAAACTTGGGGGCAAGCAAGTGAAATGACGATCAAAAGAAAGTGTCGAAAAATGTCAGAGCTCATTTTTCAGGTAAGCTGTCCTTTTACGTTTTTGCAATTTCCGTTTCCGCAATTTCCGTTTCCGTAATTTACATTTTCACAATTTACATTTTCGTAATTTTTTTTCACTATTTACATTGTTGCAAGAGTGCGTGCGTCATGTTGGCTAAAATCCTTAGTTTTCGCAAAAATTTCCAAAAAAAAAAAAGGGGAAAAGATGGGAAAATAAAAAACCCACGTTTTGAACATTTTTGAATCAAACATATTCATCACTTTATCCCGACATGGATGACTTGTGTGTTCATTAGAAATTATATGAAACATACATGATCTTGTCTGTTAGCTCTTATATCCACGGTTTGCTCCGACGTAAGCAGTCACAAACAAATCCCGGTAAGCATCTTTGAGCCATCGCGCCTTATCCTTCATGAGTGTAAGAGCCTGACTAGATGCTAGTTGAGTTCGCATAATATCCAGGGTACATGCGCCATTAGACATGGGATAGCTATAAAATGACGTGGGACTTTTACGATTTTCTCCACTTTTTTGTCGTTTCTTCCCTCTTTCCACCATATATGTCATCACTCCCCAAACCGTCAATATCACTCATACCCCGGGAGCCAAAGAGCAGTTTCAGCTAAAATTGCCAGCCGGAAGTAAAAGCACGCCAAGTTCAAGTTCACGACGAAGGAGACGGAAAAGGTCACCAGGAGATCGCTAAGGACTATCACTGAAGAAGCAGCAACGACGAAGGCCGAGGCCTCAAGACAAAAGGGGAAGAGATCAAGACAAAGGTTGTGCTTGCTCTGCTCTGTTGCATTTTCAAATCAAATCAAAAAGGGGAGGGATAAAAATAAAAAAATAAAATAAAAATACGAAAAAGAAAAAGAGAGAAAAATGAGAGAAAAAAGAAAAAAGAAAGGGGAGAGGGGAAAAAGGGAAAAGAAAAGAAAAGAAAGAAAATGCTCAGAGACATTCGAAGAATACAAACAGTCGAAGAGCCAAAGCAAGCACAGCCCGGGGACAACTCAATTCGAGAAATCTCGAAGAAAACTTTCCCTAGTGAATTCGAGTAAAAAGGCCCAAGGCCAACTCGAGAAAATCTCAAAGCATCCTTCCCTAGTAAAGTCAAGCAAAAGAGGCCCAAGGGCAACTCAAGAAACCTCAAAGCAAGCATCCCTAGTGAGAACCCGAGAAGAGAAAGGGGCCCCAGGCCAACTCAAGTAGTGAGTCGCAAAAGGAACAGTGACGACACTCCCCAATGAAGACTCAAGAAAAAGGCCCCTAGCCGAACGAAGAGCACCCCCAGCAAGGATCCCAGAGCTCGCGCACTCTGTCAAGAAAAGCATCCCCAGAAAAAGCGAAGGAACTCATACACCTCGCCCTCATCCAGGCCAATCAACAAAGCATCATTCATCAAAACCCTTCCAGCAAAGCAATCTTTCCCAAAACAAACTCCTTTCCGGACTTTTCATGTCCTTTCATTCATTTCCGTAAAAGTCCCATCGATTATTAGAACGCCCATGCATGTGCATGTTCATTCGAAGTATATTCACTCGGATTGACATTGCGAACTGTAAATTATGTATCATGTTAGTTGCATCTTTATGAGTGTAAAACACTTAGCCTTGTTTCAGAGCGTGAGTGCAAACACTAATATCAGGTGAGGATGGCTTACGGCTGCAAGTTGTGGGAAAGTCTTGTCCTTGAGGTCGTTATTTCTTGAACAAGACGTAGACGTTATCTAGACTTGAATCAATCATGTTCATATAATGAAAACTGAACGAACATTTTATCCAAAAAAGAGAAAAAGGCTTGAATTTATTTTCTTAAACAAAGAAATTATTTTCATTCCAAACAAAAAACTTGGGGGCAAGCCATGGGTTAAGGGTAGGAATATTTGATATTTCTCACAGGTCAATTGCTCTCTCCTTTTTCTATCTGTTGCTACTTTGTATTTGCTTCCTTCCAATTTGCAGGACACAGATATGCTCCAGTGAAACCTCAACCATGGGTCTTCGATGACAACATCGTTGTAAATCCCTCGCCTTGGATTTTCATCAAAATCCAATCAAACGTCGAATGGAGAACATCACCACTCCTCAACCATGGGTCTTAGATGACAACATCGTTGTAAAGCCCTCGCCATCTTGGATTTTCATCAAAATCCAATCAGCATCGAATGGAATACGCTCCCTCACATTCAAATCAACTTCGCGTGGCGGACCACGCTCCCTCACGGTCGACCACTCTCCATTTCAATTCGTACGGTAAGTTCAAGGTAAGACTCGCTTTCCCTCTACACCTTGTCATTTAAAAAGTTGTGTTCAAGTCACGTCCCCACATCTTGTCTGTCTAGTGTTGTGTTTAGGTCACGTCCCCACATCGTGTCTTAAAAGGTTGTGTTCAGGTCACGTCCCCACATCTTGTCTATCTAGCGTTGTGTTTAGGTCACGTCCCCACATCGTGTCTTAAAAGCGTTGTGTTTAGGTCACGTCCCCATATCTTGTCTGTCTAGCGTTGTGTTTAGGTCACGTCCCCACATCGTGTCTTAAAAAGTTGTGTTCAGGTCACGTCCCCACATCGTGTCTTAAAAAGTTGTGTTCAGGTCACGTCCCCACATCTTGTCTGTCTAGCGTTGTGTTCAGGTCACGTCCCCACATCGTGTCTTAAAAAGTTGTGTTCAGGTCACGTCCCCACATCTTGTCTGTCTAGCACTGTGTTCAGGTCACGTCCCCACATCGTGTCTTAAAAAGTTGTGTTCAGGTCACGTCCCCACATCTTGTCTGTCTAGCGTTGTGTTCAGGTCACGTCCCCACATCGTGTCTTAAAAAGTTGTGTTCAGGTCACGTCCCCACATCTTGTCTGTCTAGCATTGTGTTCAGGTCACGTCCCCACATCGTGTCTTAAAAAGTTGTGTTCAGGTCACGTCCCCACATCTTGTCTGTCTAGCGTTGTGTTTAGGTCACGTCCCCACATCGTGTCTTAAAAAGTTGTGTTCAGGTCACGTCCCCACATCTTGTCTGTCTAGCGTTGTGTTCAGGTCACGTCCCCACATCGTGTCATTTAAAAAGTTGTGTTCCGGTCATGTCCCCACATCTTGTCTGTCTAGCGTTGTGTTTAGGTCACGTCCCCACATCGTGTCTTAAAAAGTTGTGTTCAGGTCACGCCCCCATATCGTGTCATAAAAGGTTGTGTTCAGGTCACGTCCCCACACCGTGTTGTTAATGTCATGTTGGGTCACGTCCGCTCGTGTCGTCTGATAATGTTGTGTCTAGTCACGTCCGCACATGTTGTCTGTTAAGCGTCGTAAAGGGTCACGTCCCCACATCGTGTTGTTAATGTCATGTCTGGTCACGTCCGCCCATGTCATCTGTTAATATTGTGTCAGGTCATGTCCCTACACCATATCTTGAAAATTAATAAACAGTCACCCCAAATATCAAATCAACATCAAGGCGAAGGTATGTTACCGTTATTCAATATCCGAGCGAAGGACATCCGAATCAGCAGTTCTCCTCCTCCCAGAGTGACATCAACTATCTCCTCCCAGAGCGACATCAATCAACTCCTCCCAGAGTGATATCCACGGCCGACATCATCAATTTTGTAAAACACCTTTAAATCCCAGTGACAACATCAATCAATCTCCTCCTCCCAGAGCGACATCAAGCAATCATCTCCTCCCAGAGCGACAGCAATCTCCTCCTCCCAGAGCGACATTAAGCAATCACCTTTTATCCCCAGTGACGACATCAATCAATCTCCTCCTCCCAGAGCAACACCAATCAATCTCATCCTCCCAGAGCGACATTAAGCAATCACCTTTTATCCCCATTGACGACATCAATCAACCACCTCCTCCCAGAGTAACATCATCACTGTAAGCTCGAGGTAAGACTTGCGGTGTCGCCAAAATTCGGATATATAGGGGCAACTGTCTTTACTGCTTATCAAATACTTCGATAAGACAGTAAAGAGGGGGCAACTGTTGATACCCGAATTTTGACGCCATTTTTAATTAATTTTAGCATTTCTGTTATTTAGTTAATCTACAGTCATTTTCAGTTGATTTACTGTCGCTAGCATTTTTAAGTGTTTCGTTGCATTTTAGCATCATCGTTAGCATCGTCAGCTTTCGAGATCACATTTTTAATATTTTTCGGCACATATTTTCATTATTATTTTTAACCTTAAAAACCACATTTTTGACTATCCGACAGTCGTTTGCTATTTTTTTCTTCATTTTAGGCCATCACATGAATTTTAGGATTTTTAATATTTTAGCGCCTTTTTTTAGTATTTTTATTTTTTATTATTATTTTCATTCGAGCTGTTATTGGACCCAAGTAAGTCCGCTCGGACAATAGCTCGACTTTAAAATATTTTCCATCAACTAGTTGCTAGCTTTTTTTCCGTTCATAACGGTCTACAGCGTTTCATGTAATTTTTGGCGTAACGTCATTATTTTTCGCCCGAACGTTTCACGTTTTTGAACGAGAAAATAAACACGTTAAACGAAAAATTCTCGTCATTCGCTGTAGACGGGTAAACTCATCATATTTTTCTTTATAACGTAGTTGCTTTCGTTCGAGTTTCTCGCTAGTTTCGTCATACTAATAGTTCAAACCAATTATTTAAACATTAAGCATTTTTTACTCACTTTGATCACAACCGTTGGATCAACATACTTTGACTCAAAGTATGCAAGATCAACGGCTCATTCTCTCCTTTCTTCCCAGCCACAAAACCCAAACTTGCTCACCACACCAGCACTGCTCCTTTCTACTCGCCGACGCCCACGCGCACCCAATTCACCACACAATCATCTAAGCCCTTGCCTATAAATAGCCTTGCTCTTCACCTTTAGAATGGGGGAGAAAAAGAAAAGAAAAGCACTCATCCGCTCCTTCCAAAACAGTAAGCAAGGCACCATTTTCTCTTTAATTTTTCTTGCTTTCATTTGTCAATTATTCGCTTGTTTTAATTCCATAAATCTCTATTCAGTATATGGTTAAATCGCATGCTTTCAACTTGATCATTGGCTCGCTGTTTTGTCCGTATTAAATTGCTAGTTTTATGTGTCGCATGCTTCCATTCACGTGATTTCTTTGGTATTTCCCTACTGTTTTGGCTGGGTTTCATCACTGTAGGGTAGAGGGAATTATCGGGGCCGTTTAGGGTTTGGAATCCGGCCATTTGGCCGGATCGAAGCTTCCTTGGTCGCCGGCCATGGTGGCCGGCGCAAGGAAGAAGAAGAACATCGTGGCTGCTGTCCTTATGGGAAGAAGAAAGGTGATGCCAAGCCCGTCCCTTTCTTTTTAAATGCAAATGGGCCTTGGCTTAAGCCAAACCCATTTGCTCCCCTTTCCCATTTTCATTTAAAATTTCAGCATGCACATGGGCCAGCCCATTAAAATTTCGTCAATTGTTCGAGTCTCTTTTATTTTTGTGTTTATTTAATTAATAGCTCGTATGTCATATTTAATTAATAGCTCGTAGGTAATATTTAATTTATGTCGTATGCCATGTTTAATTAATTGTTTATTTACTTGTCTAAATTTAAATGCCTATCTATTTGCTTTACTTTTATTTATCATTTTAATTATCCTCGAACGATTACTAACATCGATTTCGTAGGCACCAAAAATCACCAAATCTTTAATTTTTCGTCAAGTCATCATTTAAATTTTTCGCACACATCAAATCATCATTTAAATTTTTCGCACACATTGAATCATCATTTGAATTTCTTGCAAATCAAACTATCAGCATTTAAATTCTCGTATGTATCAAATCAGTATTTAAATTCTCGTATGTATCAAGTCATCATTTAATTTTCGTATGCGTCAAATAAATCATTTCTCTCATGCAATCATGTCATCATTTAAATCTCGTATGCGTCAAATCAATCATTTCTCGCATGCAATCAACTCAGCATTTAAATTTCGTATGCGTCAAATCCATCATTTCTCGCATGCAATCAACTGTCATCCCTTAATTTCCTGCACTTATCAACTCAGCATTTAAACTTTCATATCCGTCAAATAAATCATTTCTCGCATACGTCAAACCAGCATTTAAATTTTTGACGAATATCCACTGGCATTTAAATTCTCGCATTCATAAAATTGTTTATTTATTTCTCGAGCTATCACTAACATTCTCATTTTGTAGGTTTAAAATTTAAGCTTCGCTTGAAAGTACGTCTTTCGTTCCCTTTTATTTATTCAACACTTTTTCGTAAATATCAATCGCACGCATGATATATAGAACTGCTAGAATTAAAATCAACCCACATGAACAACGTGTTTAAAGACTTGCTTAAAATGCCATGTTCATATGATTTTAAATTCTCGTTTGTATTGACTGCATGTACATGGGGACTTTCGATCCCACATCAGTTTTCCACTTCAAAAATCTATCATTTAAATTTGTACTCTGTTAGCAATCCATGTTAGGATCACGTAGTAATTAATTTAATCATGCATGGCCCGATGATGAAAAAAGAGGGCGCTCATTCAGTCTTACGGAAAATTCAGTCCCATCACGTTACGGTCAGGGATAATCAATCGATCTTGATAAACGGTAACCCCGTCCAAAAGATCTTTTTATTATTCCTGAACAGTCACGATCATAGAAAAGGCTAAAGTGATGATTCCTCTGAGGGCCCCCTTTTTCAAAACGCATTTTTTAAACACCTTTTTAAACACCTCTCTCATCAACCGGTAACCGTTTTCGGATGTGACTCGGGTGCCTAACACCTTCCCGAGACCATAATACGACCCCGAACCTTTGTCTGGGGTCCAGACCCCTTTTTTGTGCCTTTAGTTTTTTTACTTATTATATTTCCTATGCCATGACGATTAAGGTTCCCTAAGCCTAGCAACCAAATTAGAGTGGCGACTTCATTGCATGCTGCTAGGCGTCCCTTTTACGCCGAGCATCTGAAGGTCTCAAATTTCGTTGCACACTCGCGAATTTTTAATTTTCGTGGGGCGCGACACTCATTTTTGTAGCTTAGTATAAATAGGACATACATGTACATTTCTCTTACGCTTTGATGATGAATATTTTATTAAGTTGAGTTTACTCCTTCCATATTCATCGGGGGTTTCATTGGCTCTTACCTTGGTTTGGATTATCGTGGTTTGATTCAAGTAAAATGAACAAGAATCCGACTCTGTTTTATCATCCATAGAACCGAGTCTCAAACCTTTGCCCCTCAGTAAAATCTTGATAAAATACTCCATTTGTGTAATTCGTTGTTACCTCATATTTGTGAGCGATTGAGTCGGTGTTTGAGTGTCCATTGAGTGAATGGTTTGTGATTTTTGAGTGTGAGAGCATTCTGCCCGTGTGTTCAGAGATTCAACAAGCATATCTCAAGATTCATTCAATCGTTGTTCAAGCAATCATCCCTCATCCTTCCGCCATTCATCCGGGTATTTGTTTCTAATTTATTCTATTGCGTATCTTTCTCCGTTCATCCATATTTCCTACTATTTTGTTGTGTTTGTGTGCAATAAACTTTAGAGCTAGATCCTTCCCGAGTGCTTCACGTTCCGGCTTGCAAACAATAAGCCGATCTGTGTCGCATCAGCGAGCCTCAATCTAGAAGATATCGGGAAGCTACCAAGAAGTGACAACCAATGACCATCTACCGGGAGCTGAATGAGGAGTTACCGGGGACATAGAGTCACGCAAGCACATTAACGGTAACGACCACCTATCGAAACCTTACTGGGAGAGCGGATGCCGGGAGCCAATAATCAAGCAAGCACTTATGCAGAACCTTCAAGGGAGAGTTACCAGAAGGGATGTTATCGGGAACCGATCACCTAGCAAGTACATTAAAGGTAGTGAAGTTACCGGGAATGAAGTTGCCGGAAGCGAAGCTATCGGAAGGCTATTTTTAGAGCCAAGTTTTTCCAAGATTAACAACATGCCGTTTAATCCTTGGACAAATTAGCGAAAATGAGTCGTTTAATTATTTAGAAGGGCAAACTTGTGATAAAATGCCCATTTTTGTAGCTTAGTATAAATAGGACATACATGTACATTCCTCATTAAGCTTTGATGATGAATATTTGATTAAGTTGAGTTTACTCCTTCCATATTCATTCGGGGCTTTGTTGGCTCTTACCTTAGTTTGGATTGTCGTGGTTTGATCCAAGTAAAAAGAACAACAATCCAACTTTATTTTATCATCCATAGAACCGAGTCTCAAACCTTTGGCCCTTAGTGAAATCTTGATAAAACACCCCATTTGTGTAATCCGTTGTTACCTCATATTTGTGAGCGATTGAGTGAGTGTTTGAGTGTCCATTGAGTGGACGGTTTGTGATTGTTGAGTGTGAGAGCATTCGGCTCATATGTTCAAAGATTCAACAAGCATATCTCAATATTCATTCAATCGTTATTCAAGCAATCATCCCTCGTCCTTCCACCATTCATCCGGGTATTTGTTTCTAAATCATTCCGCTGCGTGTCTTCCTCCGTTCAACCATATTTCCTATTGTTTTGTTGTGCTTATTTGTGATAAACTCTAGAACTAGATCCTCCAGTCGTTTCATACCGTTTCGGCCTTCACACCGAGGGTCGGATCGTATCAGGTACCGTATAAACATATTTAAAAAAACTTCAGTCCAATTTTTTTTTATAAGCAAGTTTTTCTTTCTTACATAATGTACATAAAATAGGATTGGAAAAAATTAATCAATAGAAGGATTAATGAAATGCGGGAAAAGCTTCAACCTAAGTTTCAAGTTTAATTTGATATAAAAAAAAAGTGTAGCGGCGTTGGTTTAGGACTCACACGAGTACCTTAAAGTCTAATCGAGCCTTGGACTAAGCAATTGGTTTAAAAATCCGTGAGGTATCACTTAGGTCAGTTTTTGAGCTCTAATACGATGGAGTGCGGATTAATCTGACCTGAAAAGGGATCAGAGACACCACCCTATATAAACAATTGTAAATCTCTGAAATATTTATCCTTTGATTAAGAATATAATTACGATTAACTTTTTGGATAAATTTAGCTAAGTTTGTTAAAACAAGATCTATATATGGATATTATCAAAAGGGAAAATATTAACAGATCATGGATATTATTATTCTCTAGTCAATAGTCATATGAAAACTGATTACTGATTATTAGGAGCCTTATATTTTTGTATTTTTAATATATAAATTATTAAAAACAAAAATATCCATCTTCTCTTCCCGTACAAGTGTGTATATATTGGGAGGGTAGTATAGAGGTTTCAATTAACCTTTTACTATAAACCTGCAGCAGAAGTAAAATTCATATTTTTTTTTAAAACAAATTTATAGAGAAACTCATACTTTTTTATAAAAAAATAAAAATAATATCCAAAAATATGGGAAGCCAATCACCACTAATAGTTTGTTTCGGAGAGATGCTGATTGATTTTGTTCCTGATGTTGCCGGTGTTTCCTTGGCTGAATCCGGTGGTTTTGTTAAAGCAGCTGGTGGTGCTCCGGCTAATGTTGCTTGTGCCATTAACAAGCTTGGTGGTAATTCTGCCTTTGTCGGCAAGGTACGCATACGTATAAATTATTTGATCTTAACACTTACATGTATGAGCTTTCACCACTAGGCTACAAATCCATATATATATATATATATTTCAGATCCTAAAACTTTCTTTTTCTATTAATTGCAAGATATTTATCCTTTGAAATTGCATCTCTTTTTAATCTAATATATTTATTAATTAGATCTTTGGAAATTTATTCCTCTTTAATCACAAGAAACTCTAAACAAAATTTCAATTATTTATTTATTTTATTTTTGATTTTGGTTCTTGATTTGATAGTTTGGAGATGATGAGTTTGGGCATATGTTGGTTGACATATTAAAAAAGAATGGAGTCAAAAGTGAAGGAGTGTGCTTTGATCAACATGCAAGAACAGCTCTAGCTTTTGTAACATTAAAGAAGAATGGAGAGAGGGAGTTCATGTTCTACCGAAATCCTAGCGCTGACATGCTGCTTAAGGAGTCTGAGCTCAACATGGGACTCATCAAGAGTTCCAAGATCTTCCATTATGGTTCTATTAGCTTAATTGCCGAGCCATGCAGGTCGGCTCATATAGCAGCCATGAAAGCCGCCAGAGCTGCCGGAGCTCTCCTCTCTTATGATCCAAATGTCAGGTTGCCCCTTTGGCCCTCTGCTGATGCTGCTAGAGATGGGATCAAAAGCATCTGGGGCGAAGCCGATTTCATTAAGGTATACATTACTTAGTCTAATATGTGATATATATTTTATAAAAATAAATATAAAGTAGGAGTGTCATTTAAGGCATTAATTTACTAAATAATTGATTGAATTAATTGGTAATCATGAAATAATGTTTATTTTTCTACTAATAATTAAGGTGAGTGATGATGAGGTAGAGTTCCTGACAAAAGGAGATGCTAACAAAGAAGAAGTTGTCTTGTCTCTATGGCATGATCGCCTCAAGCTACTCATTGTCACTGATGGAGAGAAGGGTTGCAGATATTTCACCAAGGTAACATATATTTACCAATATGATTTTCTGGTTTTTAACAAAAGAAATAAGAAAAATGATTGGGTGGGAATGATTACAGAAATTCAAAGGGAAAGTGAGTGGATATGCGGTGAAAACAGTGGATACAACTGGAGCTGGTGATTCTTTTGTTGGTGCATTTCTGGTCTCTGTGGCCAAAGATCCTTCCATTTTTGATGTATGCAATTCTTCCTTTCTTTTTCTTCTTATGTTATACATTTCTCTTGATTTTAACCTTCTCATTAAAATTAATTTATATAAAATTTGATCAGGATGAGAAGAAATTGAAGGAGATTCTGTTGTTTGCTAATGCATGTGGGGCGATTTGCACAACCCAGAAAGGAGCAATTCCTGCCCTTCCATCCGTCGCCGATGCCCAGACGCTCATGAAGAAATAAACAAATAAAAGTTTTTTCTTTTTCTATTTAATTAAGTGGACAACTATTTTCTTTTCAAGTTGGGTTTGGTTCGGTCAGATCTAAGTTCTCATAAAATGCTCTGCTCTGGAGGCAGAGAGAGCTTTAGTGTTATTCTTGAACAGTGTTTGTTAAGTGATTATGTTATCGTTGAGTTTGAAGTCTCTCGTTTACCAATTACCAGTTTCTTTTGTCTTGATTCTCAGTAGTTTCGATATTTAAGACATGCAACTTTTGAAAATAAACTAAAATCCACTAATTTCTGTCATTGAAAGTTAGTAGCAGTAGTACAAGACAAGCTGATTTCATTTGCTTTGTATGCGACCTGTTAAAGAAAATGGTATGTTCAGGCCCACCTTCGGAATCGAAAAGCATGACACGGTGCCACGAGGATCGGTCCAGAGATAAGAGCATGGCCTTGAGGATGAATGCAAACCATATCGGAGGCCGAAAGACATTGGAAAACAGTGGCTAAACGGCATACCGTTTAGGCTCAGCTTTTGGAGTGAAAATTCCAGAGATAAACGGCATGCCGTTTGCCCCAAAATGGCATACCATTTAGCCTCTGGACAGTTTCGCAAAAATGGAATTTTTAAGGATTTTTGAAGGGCAAACTTGTCATAAAATGTCTAATTTTGTAACCTAGTATAAATAGATCATTACATGTACATTTACACTTAGCTTAGAATTGAATGTGAATTTGTTTGAGTTGAGAATACTCCTCCCTCATTCACCTAGGCTCATTTGGCTCTTACCTTGGTTGTGAATTTTTGTGGTTTGATTCAAGTAAAAAGAATAAGTTCCACGTCGTTTTATCATCCATAGAACTAAGTCTCAATCTTTGGCCCTCGGCTTATATCTTGATTAAGCAACCCATTTGTGTAATCCGTTGTTACTACCAAATTGTGAGCGATTGAGTGAGGTTTGAGTGTCCATGTAGTGGATGGTTTGTGATTGTTGAGTGTGAGAGCATCCTACCCGTGTGTTCAAGGATTCAACAAGCATATCTCAAGGTTCAAGCCATCGTTGTTCAAGCAATCATCCCTCATCCTTTCCGTCATTCAACTTCGGGTATTTGTTTCCTTTCCTTGTGTCTTAAGTTGTTCTTCTTTCTATTGTGTGTCTCCCTCCATTCATCCATATTTTCCTATTGTTTTTCTTGTAGTTTTTGTGTGTCAAACTCTGGAACTAGATCCTCCAATTATTTCATACCATTCGGCCTTCATATTGGAAGTCGGGTCGCATCAATAATTTATTTATAATTAACGTTCATACATACATCTAGTTTGTTTATTTTGTAGGTACAATGACTTCGTACAATTCTTGGCAATCAAGCTATGGCCTAGGTTCCTCCAAACAAAGCCTTGGCCATGACCCCTGTACTAGTGGCCGAAACACCTCTAGCAGCCCCCGAGTTCCACTTCCCATTTTTAGAGGAACAACCGATCCGGCAGAATATATTGAATAGGAGTGCCGCAACCAACGCCTAATTGACCATCATCAATCTTCGGATAGCAAGATAATCAAGATTGTTGTCATGACACTTGATGATTATGCTTATGATTGGTGGTACAAAATCAGTAGTGAAAGAGAAAGGGACCGAAGAGAATCGATCACTACTTGGGACGAAATGAGGCACGTAATGAGGCAACGGTTTATACCCTCTCACCACCAACGGAAATTAGAGAGCAAACATTATTCTATCCGACAAGGGTCCAACCCCGTATGGGATTACTTTAATGATTTCGATGGCTTGCTCATTAAGACTAATATTCAAGAAAGTGAGAGAGTGATCATGGAGAGATTTAAGAGTGGATTGGAAGAAAGAATTAGATGTCAAGTTGAACTTTATGAGTTCAAAAATTTACAATCCATGTTCCATTTTGTCTTGAAAGTGGAAGCTAGTGATTCCTCATTGAAGCCAAGTCATAGCTCCTTCCATCGCTGCCAAGGGAGTCAAAATTATTTCCCTCCAACTACATTTGACTACAAACCACATGACATGCCCAATGAGCACGTCACTCACAACAAACTGCCTACACCTTCTTAATCTCTTGAACTAAATTTGTTTGAAAAATGAAAATTGATTGAAAAGAGTGCGGTTAAACATTATGTATTTATGAGTGAAAAATGTGAGCTTGTACATGAGGTACAAGAAGAGAGTGAGTGTGAGCAAGAGAAGAAAGTAAGCAATGAGTGCAATACAAGGCATGAAAACGGCAAGCATGCCATTAAGAATGAGATAAAAGAGAGTGATCGTGAACATGAAATAAGCGAGAAAAATACACGGTATGAAAACAGTAAGCATGCCAATAAGAGTGAACAAAATGAGCGAAGAGAGAGTGAGGAAATTGAGTTAGTGAAGTGTGAGCAAACTTCACCCACTTTTATTTCTAACCTTTCTCCTCTACCTATTCCAATTGATTTGTGTAGGGAAGAATTCGGAGAAGTACTTCCAAAGGAGGTGCTAAACGGACTACCCTCCCTAAGAGACATTGGAGCTAAAATCACTCTACAAAAGTGCTCGACAAGGAGCAACATTAAGGTAAGTTCTCCATTACTAACCGAATATCATGATCTTTACCAAATTGGACTTGATAAGTACTTGAATGAAAATTTTCTACATATGCTAAAACGCCTAATTTACAATTCATCAAGTATGATCCTTTCTTTTTCAAACATGGTAAATCTTGCATTTCAAATTCCAATACGCATGAATTGCTTATGTATAAATCATATGAAGATACTCTTCTTTCTTTCTTGCGGCAATTATTTAGAACTCAAAACTGTTTTGTACATGATAGTAGCATTAGATTTGCTGTTTTTGTAATTATTAACGAAATTTTACAAATGAAACATCCTAACAATTTTGATAGAACTCACGATGCTATCCGCATCCTATATAGCATGTTAGGAAATAATGTAGATGATTATAGAAATAATGTGATTATTAGGAAATTATTTCTTGCACTTGGGAGAAATTATTCGTAAGCGTGAACTATTAATTCCTTTTATTTTCCCACCTTTGTTATCAAGTATGATTAAGTGTGTAGCTGAGAAAACGAAGACAGTCATGGTACAAAAATCACGCGAGCATGTGTGCACAAGAATAACCGAAGAAAGCGTTGAGGCGAATGCCGAATTGGTTCTTAAATACGGAAAATTATGGATATACTCCATTGGAGTTTTAATAATGTTTATAATTTTTATAAACCATTGGAGTATAAATTTACTAACCACTCATTTCATACTAACCATTCAAATTTTTATATAATAGGAAACGAGTGTGGGAGCGTGCGTGCAAGTCGAGAGCACGCTAAGGAAATAATGGCCAAAGAGGGAATTAAAAAGAAGAACAAATAGGATCCATTCGGCAACGATTTTCTTATAATACTCCATTGGATTAATTCCAACACTTTTAAATTTTATGTACCTTTAGAGTATAATTTTAATAATAATTCGTTCCATATTAATGAATTGATTTTTCATGATGTAGAGAACGAAGAAATTCAAGGGAAAGGTGATGATGCGATCATGCCTCCCTTTGAAATCAAAGAGCAAGACACGGTGCCTTTAGGATCGGTCACGAGTAGCTTAGCCTTGATGACGAGCGCACATCAAGCCAAGGAACAGGAGACATGCATTTATTTATGGACAACCCTACACGAGGCCCGCGCCAACCCTAGGCCCATTGCTAAGCCTCCCGACTATAGCCCAAATTCTAGGCCACCCGCATGGCCTAGCTTTCACCCCACGTACGCACCCTTTTTAATACTCCATAGAATTAATTATAATGCTTTTAATTCTTTAATTTCTTTGGAGTATGAATTTACAATTCACTCGTTCCACACTAATAATTTGTTTATTTTTCGTGGCTGGAAGGAGGGAATTAAAGTTATGGATTCGAGGACGAATCCTTTCAAAGGGAAAGGTGATGATATGTTCATGCCCATCTTCGGAATCGAAGAGCATGACACGGTGCCACGATGATCGGTCCCTACATAAGAGCATGGCCTTGAGAATGAAGTCAAACCATATCGGAGGCCGAAAGACATGCGCAGAGGCCGCGCAAACCCTACACGTAGTCGCGAAGCCATTGGAAAATAGTCGCTAAACGGCATACCGTTTGGACCAAAATGGTATACCATTTAGCCTTAGCTTTTGGAGTGAAAATTCCAGAGATAAACGGCATGCCGTTTGCCCCAAAACAACATATCGTTTAGCCTTTGGACAGTTTCGTGAAAATGGTATTTTTAAGGGTTTTTGAAGGGCAAATTTGTCATAAAATGCCCATCTTTGTAGCTAGTACAAATAGATCATTACATGTACATTTACACTTAACTTAGAATTGAATGTGAATTTGTTTGAGTTGAGAATACTCCTCCCTTATTCATCTAGGCTCATTTGGCTCTTACCTTGGTTGTGGATTGTCGTGGTTTGATTCAAGTAAAAAGAATAAGTTCCACATCATTTTATCATCCATAGAACCGAGTCTCAATCTTTGGCCCTCGGCTTATATCTTAATTAAGAAACCAATTTGTGTAATCCGTTGTTACTACCAAATTGTGAGCGATTGAGTGAGGTTTGAGTGTCCATTTAGTGGACGGTTTATGAGTGTTGAGTGTAAGAACATCCTACCTGTGTGTTCAAGGATTCAACAAGCATATCTCCAGGTTCAAGCAATCATTGTTCAAGCAATCATCCCTCATCCGTTCTGACATTCAACTACGGGTATTTGTTTCCTTGTGTCTTAAGTTGTTCTTCTTTCCGTTGCGTGTCTCCCTCCATTCATCCATATTTTCCTATTATTTTTCTTGTGGTTTTGGGGTGTCAAACTCTAGAGCTAGATCCTCCAATTTTTTCATACCATTCGGCCTTTATATCGGAAGTCGGATCGCATCAGAAAAGAAGTTAGAATCTGCAGAATTGAACTAGAAATAAGAAGACTCATGAAATTTGTTTTAGTATTTGAGTTTGAGAATATTCGTATATACTAGAAGAAACAAGAGAACAGGAGCAGAGTAGCTTTCATGTCCATTGCTGCTATGCAGATATGGAAGAAAACCAAGCAACTTAAGGTTTTTTTTTTGCCTTACAAGATGGTAAGAAAAAGAAGGAAGGGGAGATGGTTTTATACAGATCACCTAGGACTACAGTAGTATAGGTTGGTATTATTTATGCTGGATTTTTGTTGTTTCCCTCTAGATTTGGAGGTCTATTCGTGTTTGTGTCACACATATATTTCATGTTTTATTTTCTTAATTTCTCCTTTATGGTTCGTGCATGTGGGATAGATCATTTGTATTCTTCATGAAGATGCATTGCTCGTTTCTCTGATTATTGCAAGTGGGATGGGCATGTGGATGATATAGGTAAGTGATTGGTACTCATATTGTCAAATCTTCTCCTGTTCTTGGAATAGCTAGAGACGCTTCTTTAGGAGCAACATTTGTTTTGGTCCTGAATGTGATGACATTTTCATGAAACCTGACAATTTGGAGCTTCATCAAGCAGTTAGACATGTAAGTAACTCAGATTTTCATCTCATAAGCTATTTTTTAGTCATAAATTTATTTCATAATCATAGAACAAAGATGAGGATTGTCAAAATACAGTGGCCATTTTTTTGGACATAGTTAACAGCTGAAAGTTAGGGGATTCAGACTCAAGACTTACTTAAACTGGTATTATTAAAACCTCACATTTGTTGTATAAGATGCACCTTAATAACCAAAATACTCCTTTTCGATAAGCTAAACATGGAAATTCGTCTGAAGCGTGCCAATGAAACCTCAAATCTATGACCTCTTAAAGGCGGGTTGGTTAGTGAAAACATCTCGTGAACAAACAAAAGGGAAATCCACATCTTTTTACTCACAAGGGAATGGCCAAGATGAGTACACCAATAGGGAACCGCTCGGGAAGAGGAAGGAATTTAAGTAAAGAGGTTATTAGGATCCTAGCCTAGCTCAATGCAAGGGAAAGGAAAAAGCAAATATCTCTCGGGTCTATCAAAGACGAATTCTTTGGAAGAAGAGCGGGATTCAGGATCAACTCTCTCATCATATATAAAGAAGCAAAAATGAAGACTTGAACTCGGTTACTAGTGGGATAGCACTGGAGCTACTACCATCCTCTTTCCTTCTCTATCGCGCATTTCCTCTTTTTCCATTAAAGATCAGTCTAGAAAGCACGTATTTGACAACATTCGTGGTACATATCAAGTGGGAGGCAACTAAAGAGGTAGCGAGACTAATCGCAATTGCAGGAATAAGTTGACTTTCTTTCATTTTGGTTATGGAAAGTGAAAGTAGTTTCCTTTAGTACGAGATCGCTTACACCTCTCACCTATCGAAGTTCTGTTCAAAAACAATGTCCGAGAACTTATATAAAGAAGGATTTCCCGTGACACAACAGTTCTTCCATACCAACTTAGTTGCCCAGCGCAGCTATTAACATAACAATTGGTACACCATATAGGTTATCATAGTTATCAGAACCGAACCAGACAGCAAACCGGAAATGAAAATTTTCTAGTTCGACCGGGTTTGACCGGGTTCTATCAGATTGACCCATTGGACCATTTTGAACCGTTCACACATCGAACCATTCAATCTTAGATAATTGAATCGGATTGAACCGGTAAATTTTCATATTCTGATGGGCCGGTCCATAAAAATTTCCATATTCTTATTTTTTTAAAATACCAAAACGATTTCATTTTGGAGAAGAAGCATTGAACCAGCCGGGTCGTCGGTTGTATACAAACCTACCGGGTAGATCGATTTTTTCGGTTCACATGCATATCCGATCAGATAGCTGAATCGAACCGAAAACCTCTTCGGGTCGACGTTTGACCGGTTCGACCGTCCGGTCCTGTCCGGTTCTGAGAAAAATGGGTTAGCCCAACCCAGTCCTCTCGTACTAGGGTTGGATCCTCGTAGTTCTCCCTTTAACACCAACGGTAACTGTCTCATGACGTTCTAAGCGCAACTCACATACCACTTGAATCGGCGAACAACCGAACCTTTGGGACCTTTTTCAACCCAGGATGTGATGAGTCGACATCGAGGTGCCAAACGACTCCGTCGATAAGAGCTCTTAGGAGGCATCAGCCTGTTATCCCAGTGTACCTTTTATTCGTTGAGCGAGAGCCCTTCCACACGGGACTTCTAGATCACTGTGGACGCCTTTCGTCTCTATTCGACTACTCGGTCTCATAGTCAAGCATCCTTATACCATTACTCACAAGTAGAATCTTAGCTTGAGCCTACCTTAGCAAACCTCTGTTGCTCCTTAGAAGGAATCCGCCCCAGATAAGCTAGCCACCTCATAATGTGCGAAAAGAACGACAAATTAGCTCAAGGAGTACTGGATAATAAGGTGCTAACGGAAGTGGGACTCCGCATGTAATAAAAAACTTAAATAATGAAACCCATTTTTTTAAAATCCCACTATAGTAATGCCAATAAAAATAGAAAATGAAAGACCCAAAGTAATGAGAAAATGACTTATAACTAGACATGCTAATTGGACGTACCGGGCTCGCTAAGCCTATTAAAAATTAAGGCGGGCCGGGCCTAGCTTTAAGCTGCCTAACTTTTTCATGGCCCAAGCCCGACCCTCTTACTAAACAGGCCACCCGCGGGCATCACCGGCCTACCCGGTTTTTTATCCCCTCAAATCTCTACCTTAACTAGCATGTAAATCACTTAATTTAACAAAGTGAAGACTTTAACACAGCACACAGACCAAACTTGTTTTTTTTTTCTAGAACTACACCCACGAAACCTCAAAAAGTAAGCATCAAAATGCTTGAAAATTGTGTTAACATTGTATGCACATAAGCATAACAAGCATCAATTATAGGTTGAAGTTTTACACTAGGTGAGGTATTCAATTATAGGCCCGGGAAGAAGAAGGAAATGGCACTGAAGCAAGAAGTAGTGAAATGAAGAAGGAAACGGTTGCGGATGGAGTTTAGGGTTAGAAAGGAAAATATTTAGAAGCAGTGAAGGAGAATTTAATTAATTTATTTATTTAGAAATATATATAAAATAATTAATTTGAGCTGAGTCGGGCATGGATACGGGCCTAAAATTTAAAAGTCCACGCCTGGCCCTTTTACACTAACATGTTGGACCGGGCCTAAAATTTAGCTGTCCAAGTCTATCTATTTTTTGTAAGGCCCGAGCCAGTCCTACGAGCGACCCGTCTAGTTACTACAAAAAAACTGCTTATTTCCAACGGAAAATTCCGTTGGAAATGGAAGATTTCGACAAAATTCTGTCCCAAATGCTCCGTCATAATTCGCTCCATAGAAGGCTTGGATTTTCGACCGAAAAACTAGTTGGAATTACGTTGCGACGGAATTGCTACGGAGACACCGTCGAAAAGAACATCTATCGGGAAAAAATTGGATTTCTAGAACCCTTTTCGACGTTTTTCGACCGAAATTTCCATCGCAAAATTTTCCAACCGAATGTCCGTCAAAAATATCAAGCTATCGCGACAATAATATCAATCTATAGAGGCGCAACATTTTCGTGGCTATATATTTCCGACCGAATGTCCGTCGAAAATGTCAAGCTATCCCGACAATATTTTAAATCTATAACAGCGACAAACGTTCATCGCTATATATTTCCACATGAAAGTTCGTCGAAAACAACAAGGTTATTTCAAGCTATCACGACAATAATTGGATTCTATCGCGGCGATATATCAACCTAACGCGACGACATCATTCATTGTTACGTCGCGAAATCTTTTCGACCGAGTTTCCGTCGAAAGGTTCTCCTTTTGCGACGGAATATTCCGTCAGAGATGTGCATTTTTTTATTTTTTTATATCATCCAACATTTAGAAAAAATTATTTATATCGAAATAAATTTAATCAAACTATATCGGTGCATATGGCTATAAATAACACGAATGTAAGTTGAAAAGAAGGAAAGGAAAATTGGTACTTATAAACAAATTTATACCCTAAAAATAATTAAAAAACAAACAAATAAATTAAATCTCTAGAAATTTACAATTAACAAATTAAATGTAATAAATTAAGGTTGCTTTTACAAGAAAACTAATACTTGCTTCCCTTCTACCCGCCATATTCCTCACCATCATCACCTTCCTCCTGTACATTATATTAGCCACAAGATTAGTTTTTGGCTAATTAATGTATATATAATTTTTATTTATTTATATACCTAAAGGGGGGAAATTGGGTACATCATGATCTAAGATGATGACGCATGCCCCAAATAGTGCTAGAATACCACTATTCTTAACACTTTTGGACACGTGTCATTATCGTACATCATGATGTAATCAAGTTTTACTCACCTAAAGGGTGAATTTGAGTCCAACTTTAATTTCTCCTTTATATGTTGGGTCGGCTCGAACCACACATTCTCCACTCCAAGAACAAAGAAACCTGTACACCGCAATACTTTTTCTCATACTAAAATTGTTTATAATTATCATAGCTTGATTATAACAACAACCGCAGAGTTGTTATCTATATTAGTAAAGAGAACTATGAAAATGAAGTCACACTATCAACCAAACCATAGAATACAACTACAATAACCATATAAATTAAAACCATTGCACCCAGAGCTAGCGAGTACACATTCACTACATCAAAAAAATGAAGACAGTAAATAGAAAATGTTTCTTACCCTAACAGTTTTCTGGATGATACATGAGCACCTGCATTAGTTTGGTCCTTCGAAGCCCTAGTTAACATACACACCAATTATTCATGACCGGATGGAAGAAAAAATGCTGCGAACCAGGGAGTTTTTTTCCCATGATTCCACAAAATTAATAGAATAGCTAAGTACTAGAATTTCAGGGGAAAGAAAATTTTCACAAAAGTAGACGCATCATATTATAAACAATACTGTAGAATTCATCTAAGTGCAATGAATATTGCTGCCATATTGATTATAAAGTAAGTAACAAAACAATCAGTAATCATTTAGATAATAAATTGCATTACGAAGACTGTAATCATGATTACTCACATTGTTATGAAGCCATCACTCATTCTATTTCTCCACAGCTGGTTTGTACCGATGCTTGTTTGTGGTACTACTTTCTTGCTGACTGAAACCGAAAGAAAAATACATAAACAAATAGCAGACAAACAAGTTTCATCCAGGTTGATAGACCACTGAGTCATACCAGGAATCCAGCTAGTCCTCTTCGCTTTCACTGAGCTCTCATCAATTTCCTAAATGCAAAATGAAGAGATAAATCAGAAGAGAAAGGGCATCAACAATCCAAAATGAACCCACAACTGGAAAGCTTAAACTATAAAATTCATAAGCAGAGCTTGAGATTATGTGTGTCCGTGTGTGTGCATGTGCATGTGAGGGTATTACCTTCACGTTACTATTACGTGCCTTGTTCACCTTCTTAAACACTGGTAACGATTTCCTTCAATGGATTACAGAGCTACACGTTAGCAGCAAGTCCATTTACAGTAATAATTAAATACTTCAAAGGCCAACAGAAGACTAACCTAGCAAACATCTATCATCAGATGTGAAGTTCCAAAAGTTTGAAACATAGCAAACATCTATCATCAGCAAGAACAGATTTCATTCCTTTTGCAAACTTCTACTCCTGATATCCCGACATAGACAAGACAAGAAATAGCAAAGAATGATAAGGAAAAGATCTAAAACTCATGAATGCTGATAAGAGATGTTGCAGATAGAATTTAAAATACCTTTTGTTAAGTACAGTAGATGAAGAGGCAGAAGTCTTTCTGTTGGCCCTCAGATCATTTGAAGAGACCTCCAAGTCTGTAGCAATAGCACCTGTCATTGTCCAAGACCAGTGATCTTAATGCAATTTCCAATCAAGCAATATTTGAGTGGTTTCAAAACCAGTTACCACGCATCATAGATTAATTAAGAGTAAAAGTAAAACAGAATTTCCAACCTAAACATCCAATCCAACACTCATACTTTTAGCCATATAATCAAACCCTGATTAGTACAAATTAGAGTTTAGGTATAATTTCATTTCTCTTTATTGCTTGGGTAGTGCTTGCCATGCATTTGATTTATAGAAAGTAGGAACTACTTTAATACAAACTGTTCCATGTCCAGTACACTTTCTTCCATATGCTATCGGGTGACACAACACTACCATCAGGATGCCATCCTGAAAATATAGACTTATCCTATCCAGTATGAATTTACAACAAAAGTCATTGGGTATACTTACGGGTAAGGAAATAGGATCCACTGGAGCTCTGAAAGCTGCAGCCTCATCCATTTCCACAACCTTCTTTATCACCTTGAAAAGCAATTCAAACAGTGAAAGCAATGCACACAGTCAGTACATTTCAATAGAATTAAGCAAGAGGAGAATCCAATTTTGCATGATATTGAAAATCTATAACCAGGACGTTAACATACTGTTAAAGTAGCTTCCAACTCCTCTGTTATATCCAGGAATTCAACCTCACCTGTCCCATTCCACCTCCACAAATTCAACCATCTCAAATGAATAAAAGCACAAATCTTTAATACCAGCTCAATTAAAAACAAGAAACCCATTTATGCAAGAGCTTAACTCACCTAAGATCCAAAGTCTTACTATCAGAATTAAAGACATAAACAATAACCCATTTAGGAGCACCAACAACAAAATCTAATCATCCTTTCTCAGGAAAAAAAAGAAAAAAGAAGATCTAACAGAGCAAGATGAAGAGGAGAATTAATGTCTTGATTTATCAAATAAAAACCAACTGAATAAGGAGGCTAAGCGACTTACAAGCAAACCATATTAGAAAAGAAGTAGGAGTTCTAATTCCTAAAGTAACTTAATTAACTAAATAATAAATATCTACAAACATTCCATAAGCCTCCAGAGGTGATTCCCACGATTGGGCTTCAAGTTGGGTCGCATTCTCCAAGTTGCGGGTTGTTGCTCGTTCACACTGCGCACGAAAATATCCACTAGGCCTAACTCTTGATCCGCTCCTCCGATCGGGCTGAAACCTATCTCATTCGAAAGCTACCATATGAAAATAGTGGATAGGGTCCTCTCTCCCTAGTCTAGGCCGAACGGCATTGACTGAGGCGTTTAGAAGTCCTTATCCACGTAGGATTGCTGTCAGCGAAAATGTCTCTAGCCATAACATCCAAACGGCTCGTGCGTTTGTGCTCTTAGATAAGAATTGAGTTTCCGTACTGAAAATATGCTCACCTGGTCACCGGACGTGGCTGTTGTCGCTGCTGTGAGGATCACCAAGTAAGCGGTAATATTCAAGAAACTTTTAGTAATTCACTCGTGAAATTTTTTTATAAAGGCTAATGGTAATGCAATGAAATAAGCCGTTGTCAAAAATAGGAAAGAATAAAGGAAAACAGTGGTTGTTTGTCTTGATTTGTATGATTTTGTCAAGGAGTGCTTGGAATTTTTTTTATGTGGATTTAGGATGCTTGGGGCATTGAGTAGGCCCTGATAATAAGGAAGTGGGATCTGAAAACTGAAGCATTTGAATTATCTGGGACAAAGAGGATGAACTGTTGAGTGCAAGTGTCGGTCTTGATTTTTACTTTGTGTGATTTTTATTTTGGGTGTTTTGTTTTGTATCGAGTCTGTCATGCTTGGGGGCAAGCATTGTTTAAGTGTGGGGAGGTTTGATTGATAATTTAATTCATATATTTTTGTCATTTAATTCTGGAAAATTGGATGACAAAACTACCTAGAATCTCCCTACTTGTGCAGATATGCAAGGAGCCAGCAAGGATGGAGGAAACATCAGCTTTGAGCTTGTACCAGACAAATGATCAATCTTGGCCACAGGCTTGGCCAAAATTGATTAGCTAGAGGTGTGCTGATTGAGGAGTCACCGAGTGCATGTGGATTGGAGCGACAACTGGATGCGAGCTGGAAGATAGAGTCGGCTGGCGAGAGGACTTGTGGATCCTGATCCGATCCTATTTTTGAACAAACAATCTCTTTATTATTATATTTATCTTAGTTTTAGATTTGAATAATTATTTTGTAATATTTCTTAGTTTTGAAATTTGGATTTGAAAAGAAGCTGTGATAGGTGTGGATCCTAGTTTTTGTTTAAAAGCTAGGAAAGACTACCGATCACGGACATCTTTCATCTCTTGTTTCTTTGTTGAAAACATTTTTGCTCTGTAATTTTCATTAATAAAAATACAGATTTAATTCCAATTTTCTTTTTTTCAATATTCATTGTCTTTTTCATTATGACGTGCAGTAGCTAAATCCCATTTCTGGTAAGGGTCGTTGAGCTATTCTTTGCTTCGTGAGATCAAAACAAGCTTCATAACCTTCTCATTCGTAATCGTCTCAAACTCTATTTTAGCAAACCGGTCTCTATTAAAACCAAGGTTTGATCACCCTTAGGTGTTAGTGAGAGATTTGCAGTCAGCCGAGGAGGGGACGAGTCGAAACCAAATTGGTCAAGTAGACAGCTAACCTCGCGCAGGTTAGTGGGTGTTGAGAGATATAGGCCTAACCAGACTGACAATCTAGGGCTCCGACTGGGGAGTAGCTTGGCCTAGACATTTTCTTCCCCTATTCCATTCAGAAAGCGCATGCGACTCAAGGCAGTAGTCAACTGGATAAACCTTTTAGCCAGTAAGGTGTCCATTGACTAGGATCATCAAGAGAGGGAGTAACCGCCAGGTGATTATAAGAGGAGGGAAGTAGGATGGAAATGAGTTCCTCCCAATCTACAGCAATGTTATGAATGTGGAATGTGAAAATCTATGAATCAGTGATCGAAGCATAAGAATAAGTGCTCCAGTATTGCCCTTACTAGAAATTCCTTCTTATCGTTTACATCTTCTTATTTGCAACACTTGAATCTTGGCCAACTATCTTGACCAAGATTACCCTTTCACAACATTCACCCAATCTTGGCCAATCCAATTGACCAAGATTGCTTTTTCTGTTAAATTTGTTATTTGTTTGTTTTAGTTTCAGGAACACCCAATCAACTCTAGTGACGAGGAAGTCAACCAAGACTACAATTCACAAGCAGATCTCTGAGGACGATCCTCTTACCGCAATCTACAAGTCTTTATGGACAAGTGATAAGTTGTAACCCTTTTCTACCCATATTCGTATCCATTTTTACAACTATATTTGATGCTCTCGGCAGGCAATCAACGAGCATTATGGTATATATAGTAACAAATGTTATCAAATTAATTTGTACGAATTAATTACACTTACTATATTTATATATATTAATATTATAAATATTTTAATTTAAATATAAATTTAGATCAATAAATAAATAATATTACGATATAGAAAGTACAAATTTTTATATTTTGAAAAATATTTTGTTTTAATTTGAAGTTGGAATTAAAAAACAAAAAAAAAATTACTGGAATTATCGGCGGTAATGCTCAAATTAAAATTCTTAATCTTCAACTATAACATTTACTTCTAATGATACACATATATTTGACTAACCAAATATATTAAACTAATTTTTCTGGTACTATAAATAAATATGTGATCTTGTATATGTAGTATAACAATATACTTAGTTTTAAAGTTAATTTGAAATCAAATTAATTTTCTCAACATGGAAATACAATAATAAGAAACGTCATTACTTTCAAAATTAGTCAAGCAAGTAGGGTACATATTTTTCTACCAACATAATCTCTTCATTTTACGAAATTGTTCTACCTTTTCCTAACAATATAAGTTTTAATTAGTTTTATACATTATATATTAAATTAGTTACTTTTGTATATAGGAGTCCTTAATTACACAACTAAAGGAAACATGTACACTTAAAATATATATTATATTTGCATTCTTTTTTTATTGTCCAGCATTTAGTAAAAATTATTTATTTAATTTTATTAATTAATATTTACTAATTAATTATAATTTTAAGAATAAATTGTAGAATTTATATTTACTAATTATAATACTATTAATTATATTATTAATAATACCAATAATAATATTAATAATACTTATAACACTAATATTAATAATTAATAGTAATTAAAATTAAAATATTTACAATGAATAATTATTTTAAATGCTAAAATACTAAAAACTTATTAATTAACTATACTAAAAAGGTACAAAAATAATTAATTTACATTATGACCGCAAATATCCTCCTTTGTATCCTTCTCATCATCAGAACCCTCCTGATATTGACGAGCTTCATATCGAGGAAGACGAGTGTTATCAAGAGGCAGATCTTAGATTGCCCTAGACCTTTCCCACTCTTCGGGCATCATTGCCATCTGGGTAGCCATATCAGCCTGCATCTAAAAATTAACTAAAGTGGTATTATTTACTATATATATATAGTAAATAATACGATTACATACACACTTTAGTTATTTTTAGACACTAGTGTTTATCAATTTATAATTAGGTCACTAATAAATAACTTATATATATAAGCATGCAAAACATTTACATATCATGATATACAATATATATAATTAATTATAACCTACGGAAGCAATTGATACTATCTATCTATATATATAATCTTGTATATAGGTAGTAATAACATTTAGTTTCAAAGTTAATTTGAAATCAACGACTTTTATCGGGTGAACATCAATTATTTTCTCATAATATATTACGTACAATTATTATTTCTCAAATTAGTGATCACGTAGCTAGAGTAGTTAATTTTCACCGATATAATCTCTTAATAATATATATATTTTAACTTGTTCTTTTACATGCTATATTAAATTAATTGTGTGTGGAGCTAAAATATGAAACCTATATTTTCGAAGGAAATTCCGTCGGAAACGTTAACAAGTGAAATGGTTAGTTTCACAGTTTCGACGGAACATAATACAAAAATATATATAACTAATTAAAACCTATAGAAACAATTGATACTATATATATATATATATATATGATATTGTATATGTAGTACAACAATATATATTTAGTTTTAAAGTTAATTTGAAATAAAGGACTCTTTTATATATATATATAATATCAATTAATTTTCTCATTATAGAAATACAATAATGAGAAATGTCATTACTTTCAAAATTAGTCAAGTAGGGAACTTAATTTTCTACCAATATAATATCTTCATTTTACAAAATTATTCTACCTTTTCCAAATATTATAAGTTTTAATTAGTTTTTTACATTCTATATCAAATTAGTTGGTTTTGCATATAAGAGTCCTTAATTACACAACCAAAGGAAACATGTACACTTAAAATATATGTACAGGATCTTGTATATGTAGCTAGTATAACAACATTTAGCTTCTAAGTTAATTTGAAATCAACGACTATTATATATAACATCAATTATTTTCTTATAATAGTAATATAATTATTAGTCATCAAATTAATTGGTATTATAATATATGAGAGTCCTTAATTATCCATTTATAATACTAGGTTTCTTTAAAAAATAAATAGAACTAAAATGTGACAAAGAAATGGTTCATCTATTGCGACAATAGAAACGCATCGCAATAAGTACGAATATCGTCGCTATAAGTACGAATATTGCGTCGCAATAAGTTTTTTTCTTTTTCGGACTGAATATTCCATCGAAAATATAATTTTTTTCTACTGAATATTTCGTCGAAATATTTTCGACGGAGTACTCTGTCAGAAATATTTAGCGGAAATATTTAGCCCCATACTTCTACCTCGCGTTAAAATTTTGCGACGGAGTTTCCTTCCCAAACAATTTACGAAGGAATATTCCGTAGAAAATGCTGATATTTTTTTGACCGAATATTCCGTCGAAATATTTTCGATGGAGTACTCGGTCGGACACATCTCGCGGGAATATTTGGCACCATACTTTTACCTCGCTCCAAAATTTTGCGGCGGAGTTTCTGTCGCAGCCAATTTGCGACGAAATATTCCGTCAGAAATGGTAATATTTTTTCGACCACATATTCCGTCGAAACGTTTTCGATGAAGTATTCGGTTGGAAACATATCGCGGGAATATTTAAGCCATACTTCTACCTAGCGCCAACATTTTGCGACAAAAACTCAATAGCAAATGCTTTTCGACGGAATATTCCGTCGGAAATGTTTCTACTTTCTGTCGCTAAAACAATTTTTCTTTTTAAAAAAATTATCTTTTCAGACAAAATATCTGTCAAAAATTGTCAAATTTTCCGACAAATTTTGCTCCGTCGGAAATAAGTAGTGTTTTTGTAGTGAGTTCGCAGCTCTACTTGTAACTGTGGAGCTATAAGGTATCATATTACATTTATATTTCTTTTTTCCCATAAGCAACTATGAAAATTAAAAGAATTTATGAAAATTAAAGAGTAAAATTGTTTTTTAAGATGGGATTTTTTTTAACTTTTATTATTATTATTATTGTGGAGTGTTGAAAAAGATATAAAGACAATATTTTATATTTAATTAGGACAAAAACTTTCCTACAATTCATATTTTATTTTATTTTTACATGATATTAAATAGAAAAAAGTAATTAGGAGGTTATAGGTAAAATTTATCATTTAAGATATGACGAAATTCCTCTTTTATGATAGTATTAATTTTTGTTTTTTAGGAATGTGAAACCAAAAATATCAAAACTATGGTAAAGGTCATAATTTATTTTATAAGATGCAATTACATGACCAAAAATCTCTCTCAAGAAAAAATTTCATTTAAATTACATCTTATGTTTTTATTCTTGAGAAGTGTTAGAAAAGATAAAATAAAACGTTTCCTTTCATTTTTATTTTACGCCAACCTTTAAAATTCTAGTAATAAATCCTAATGAGACCGGTTTATATATAAAAAAATGCCATTAATTTTTTTTTCCCGATAAACAGGTTTTGATTTGCAATAAAAAACAAAATGCCATTAACTACAAAAGTAATGGAAAAAAAAACCCTTGTTTTATTTGACAAAGTATAAATCTTAGAACTGTGGTAAGCTTTCACATAGAATGAAAATGGTAAGCATGCTTGCTTATGCTACTAATTTCGCTCTTCTCAAGAAGCACCACCAGCAGCAAGTGCAGGTGTGTTGATTGCCTGTTGGAATTAGTTCTTTAAACGATTGGATTGAAACTGGATGTTCTAGGTGTACGCACAATTTTTTCTAAAATAGGAGAAAATTATACGTGTCAAATTATAATTGTTGAATGTAGAGTAAAATTGGTTCTTTTTCTCTTGATTCCTCTAATTAATGAATCAGTCTTCACTCCGGATTTGGAGTTTAACTTGAATTAGATAGTTGAAGGATTGGCCTTGAATCAGCTTATAATCCGCGGTTGATTTGAAAAGAAACTGGCCTTGAATCAGCTTATGGCTTCTGCTTGATTTGATTTGAGAAGAAACCGGTCTTGAATCAGCTTGTGGCTTCTGTTTGATTTGATGTAGTTGAGAGAGAACCGACCTTGAATCAACTTGTGGCTTCTCCTTGATTTGATTTAATGTAGTTGGGAGAAAACCGGCCTTGAATCAGCTTGTGGCTTTTCCTTCTTTCTTGGAGACGATATGCTTCAACTCTTGATCTTCGCAGCACTTCTCCTCTCTAAGAAAATCTCCTCCCCTCACCTTCTGATGAAGCCTCTATTTATAGGCTCATAAGGGTGATTTTAGAATTGGAAAGATGACATGTGTCTTCATCTCATTGATCCAATTTGTAACCGGCGTTATTAATTAATTTGCACATTAATTAATAATTACATATTAATTAATTTGATATTTAATCAAATTAATAAAATATTAGATGAATTTTATTTCCTCCAAATATGTGCTTGTTGGTGGGCTTCGACCAAATAAGCTTCATGAATTTCAGTGAATGGGCTTCGTGGTTTTTTTTATAAATTGGGCCGAATATTCTAAGACGAGCCGAAATTTTGGTGTCTACAAATGCCCCCTCAAGATTATTTTATTTGATGAAGCAAATTAATCTTGAACTCTTTCCTACTTGAGCGAGCTTAATTTGCATCGGGGATTGAATTTGAAATCATGTTTGATTGTAGGTCCAAATTTATCCCGGACCAATTTTTTTTTGATCTCCGGAGAAACTTGTCATTGAAGGAACTTGCACCAAGGAATTAGTTCTGCAAAGGAACCCATGGTGTCGGATTCGTTCTTGCACATCATAGGCTTAGGCTTAAACAAGCATGAAGTCATTGGGCTAGTACTGCCATGCGCTAGCCTCGAATCACTTTTTGATTGGACGCCAAGTCATTCCTAGCAAAAGAGGAATTTTTGTTTCCTTTTGGAAAGAATTTGTCAACCGGAAATTTTATTTTAGTGGTTGATGAAGACATGCAGCCACACTCATCTTCTGCTTCTCTTTTTAGCTTGCATTTTGATTTATTTTTTTTGTTTGAGCAATATCTCTTCCTTAATTGAACAAATTTCCTTCCTTAATTGAGCAAATTTCCTCCTTAATTGAGCATGATTTTTTTCTTAATTGTAGATTTTTTCTTAATAGCATAATCTCTTCCTTTTAATTGAGCATGATCTTCTTCCCTTACAAATAAAGTTGTACCCATGCTTCCTTCTTCAGTTGATTTTGAATTTTTTCCTTCTTGTTGTTGTTTCGTCCAAGAGAGAGAAAGAAAGATCTTGGTCTCTCCATGCTGCACATACACATATGCATGTAAATGTTTTTGCATGTGCATGTGATGGTCCTTTAAACCATGTACATGCTGCACCAGGCCGTTGATCTTTGCAAATGGTCTTCTTCTTTTTCCCTTTTTGTACTTTTTTTCTACATAGCTTGGCATCAATCCTTTTTTTCATTTGTGCAGAAAAAAAAAACCCAATTTACTAAATCAAATTCCCTGCTGTCGCGTCAAAACAGGGAGGTAACTTTGATTTATTATCTCTTCAAGTTTTATTCTTTCTCCATATGCGTTCTCCCTGTTTTTGTATGTGTGCGATCTCTTTTTTTACCTTGGTGCAGGCTTCTTTTCCGTCTTGGCCGCTTCCTCCGTCGCAGGAGGAGACTTGATTTAGCCTATTTTGGTTTAGCAGCAACAGCAGTAATAATTGATTTCTTACTCCTCTTTGCCCCAACTTTCCAACGGGGATGGTAGCCCACCACACGTCTAGTCTGGGTATTGCTAGGATTAAAGTCTGGATTTTTTTTGTCTTTAATCAATTGTTTTCCTTTCCTGCCAATAAAAGGCAAATATGGTTTGTAGCTAATGACGTGGTGGTCACTAGAGGTTTATTTTGATGCTTCCGTCGGGTTAGAAGAGAAAGAGAGGTTGTGGCCTTTTGTCTGCAATGGAGATTGGGGCTGTGATTAATTCCGTTGGTTGACTGGAATTAATTTTTGGTATTTTTTTTCAGATTGGTTGGTCGGTTGTGGGCTGCTGGTCCGGCTGCCGACTGCTTGCCCGCTGCTCGTCGGAGTTGCAGACAGATTTGCATAACTGTGATTTAATTTGTGGACGTGTATATACGCCGCAACAGGCCGTAATTTTTGGTATTCTTTGATTTCTTTCTTTTTCTTTCTTTTCATGCTTTATGGCTTTCTGCACATATATATATAATATATACATGTCTTCTGTTTCTGTATGTATGCGTTGTTGCTCTCTCCACATGTATCATGCTGCTGTAATGTTTTTACTGCAGGGACGCAACAACCCATCATCCCTTTCCTCATTTCCTTGGGCCTCAGCCCATCAAATTTTTTTTTCATTTATGTTATTGTAATGCTTTTTAGTGCAGGGACGCAGCAAACCATCCTCTCTTTCCTCATTTCCTTGGGCCACAACCCATCATTTTTTTCAAACCTTTTGGTATTTTTTCCATACCTGCACCAATAGTTTCTTTATTTATTTATTTTTTTACGCAAACCTTTGTATTTTCCTTTTTTTCTTTTTTTTTTCTTTTTTTGCGAAACAGATGGCGTTATCTTCGTCACGATCAGCTGGTGTCGCTCCACTACAACCTATTGATATGAACTGGATTAGCGAGAGCTCAGGTCAAGGGCAAAGAGGACGATTTCTTTATTTCCCGAAAACCGAAGTGAAGCATCGTTCGCAATCCGGAGAGAAAGGAGTATTGAAGCTCGCCATAGTGAATCGATCAACGGAGGATCCTAATATAAGCTCCATCGAGGGTCTGGATCAGTTCTTTTTAAGCACTATATCCCACCTAATTGATGTAAAGGCTTTAGGATCCTGCCCCACCAACACCGACGTTGCTTCAAGATTTTGCTCCACTAGTTCCAGGATTAACCACATCGAGGGTCTAGATTAGTCCTTTTTAAGGACTGCATCTCACCTAATTGATGTAGAAGCTTCAAGATTTCGCTCCACCAGTTCCAAGATTAACCACATCGAGGGTCCAGATCAGTCCTTTTTAGGGACTGCATCTCACCTAATTGATGTAGAAGGTTCAAGATTTCGCTCCACCTTGCTTATTCCTTCCTTTTGCAACATTGAAGACTATATTCCGCATTCCTAGATTTGCTGAGAGGATCAAGGCGAAGCGTTGTAGATGGGGATCGCCACTTGTCGCTCAAGAAGAGATCTCTTATCTTTAAGACCTTCGGGAGTGCTTGTTTTGGACTCAGAATCACTTTTGGAACAAAGGCTTCGGGCTCAGTGGCGTCTTCGGAATAAAAGCTTCATGAACTCAGAGGCGTCTTCGTAACAAAAGACCTCGGACTCAGAGGCATCTTTAGAACAAAAGTTTTAGACTTAAAGGCGTCTTCGGAATAAAAGCTTCGAGCTTAGAGGCATCTTCTATTCTTCAGGAGGTCATCAAGGACATATTTACGTCTGACGCTGCTCCATTGAAGTTGAAGGCTTGGGACTTTCTGACTCAAGTTGACCCTTACCTCACAAGGAGAGAGAAAACTAAATTTCAGCTAGTTGCAAGGTGATCTTCAAGGTACTGGTGAGAACATCCATAAGCTTTCCGCAGAACAGGAAGAATGAAAAAGGAAAGAGATCGTCACTACAACTGAAGTTAAAGTGATTGGTCGTGAGAGGGAAGAGCTTAGGCATACTTTCTTTCAGATGACAGACTTGGAAGACATAGTGACAACCTTGGTGTAGTCTCTTTCTCTTTTCTTTTTTTCGAGAACATATTTATTTTGTTCATTTATTTAGCCGTACACAGTTTATACTCTTGCGGGCCAGGAGTAGTACAATGATTTTGTTTTCTTTTTACCGTACACAGTTTATACTCTTGCGGGTCAGGAGTCATATAATGAATTTTTTTTTTTTTGATGTGACTGCACTTGAAATATGTCAAGTTGCCTACGTACCTTCAAAGAAGAAGGATCAAGTCATAACGTAGTTCAATTATTATTTTTATTTTGGCCATACACAGTTTATACTCTTTCGGGCCAAGAGTACTTTTTTTCTTCTTTTTTTTTTTGTTTGTTTGGCTTTGCAGTTTACTCTTTTGCAGCTAGGAGTAGTGTGATGATTTTTTAGGCATAGAAGTGCTTCAAGACCCTTCCGTCGATAGGTCTGATGTGTAATCCGTTGACTTCTTCCAATTTATCAATTGTGGCTTGCCCCCTTTCCTCGAATGTTGGCGGAGCTAGCTCTAGTTCATCTTCATCTGACACTTCCTCGACAGAAGCACAATTAGCATCCTCAACCTCCATGTCTTCAGTGTTGTAGAAGAATTGTCGTGCAACACTTTTTCTTTTCTGCTTCTGCCTTTTGGACTTTCCTTTTTGGTTTAGGACATTAGGTCCTAGCCGTGTGAAGACGAACTTCTTTTGTGGTGGTGTTGGAAGTTTAGGCTCCAAGGAAGCTTTGTCTCCTAACCTGTCAAAAATAGAGACCTTAGCCGCTTCTCCTTGGATACGGCTGAATACAGAGACCTTCTCCTCCTTAGAGGTCTCTTTGTTAACTTCGCATATTTGTATCATAATTGAGTTCACGGAGGCCTTTTTGACTTTCATCTTGGCTGGAGGATCTTATGGAAAATCGAGCCCGAACTTTTACCTTTCTGTAGATGGTTTTCCGTTAGAAAGGACCGCATCCAAGTCACCAAGTTGGCGAGGTTCCCCTTTTCTGTACCCAGCATTCTCGAAGAGTCTTTCGACTTTTGGGTCATACCATCCTCGGCTGCGTCCTTTTGATCCTTCACTTTTTATATCTTCGGATCTTGCCTCCTTAGAAGCTTCCAACTTGGATGGTCTTGGGACCAATGTTGAAATCATAGGAATAGGCCGTCTTGTTGATCCTTTACTTGCATCCTTGGATTTTATCCTCTGAGGAGCTTCCAGCTTAGATGGTCTTGGGACCAATGTTGAAATCATAGGAATAGAGAGACTCATACTCCTTTTTAAAACTTCTACTTCCTCAGTGATGGCGGTTTTGAAAAATGAAGCCTTTACGAACACAGGTGTTGCCCTTGTTGCAGAAGATGAGCTTTCTCCATTCTTCTTATATTGGGGTGCGAAGATTGGGAAGGCTTCTGAAGGGACATCTTGATCTGAAAAGAACTTCGCATCTGCAAAATGTGACTCTTCCTTGCTGAATGGGCTGGTTTCTCCCTTAACGCACTTTACCTCTCTGTTACGAATGAACTTGAGGCATTGGTGCCAACTTGAAGGGATAACTCCATTCTCGGGTAACCAAATCCTTCCGAGGAGCAACTGGTAGGATGTTCTAGCATCAATCACATGAAAGAGGACAATAGATACCAATTCTTCGATCTCTAGCTTCACTCGAATCGCGTCGATGGCAACTTGACCCTTTTGATTGAAACCTTGGATGAACAACTTACTTTTGGAAAGCTCAGACATGGCAATTCCTAGTTTCTTCATTGTATGGATGGGCATAATGCTGACAGCCCACCCTTGATCCACAAGTATCCTTTTGACATTTTCTTCTCGAATGTAACCTATAACGTAAAGAGGTCTGTTGTGCAAACGAGATCCCAGTAGCAAATCATCATTTGTAAAGGTGATTGCATTAAAGCATTCGAAGTAAGATGGTTGATCGGCAGCCTTCAACAATCTTTCCTTGTATTTGGTTGGATCTACCATTGCTTGTACTAGTGACATCCTGACTTCTGAAGGGAGACTAAGGGTTTCGGCTAAAGAGACGTTTGATGGGACCTCCTTCAACCTTTTTATAACATTGTCATCTTCTTGGTCGGACCCTTCAGCTTGCTCCACGCTGACCATGTGGACTGCTACACAATCTTCATGCGATTGCTCTTTTGGGAAATACTCCTCACGAGTTGCTGTCTCTTTTGGTTGAGATGAAGACCCCGGTGTTGAGCATTCGAGAACGTGGTGCTTCCCTTTTCTAGACATTGGATAAGTGTAAGCCTTACAAGGCGTTCGTTTTGGCTTTGTCGACGCATAGATCGAAGCCTTTCCCTTGCGAGGCTTATCA
Source organism: Viola odorata (assembly GCA_963691705.1). Taxonomy (NCBI): domain Eukaryota; kingdom Viridiplantae; phylum Streptophyta; class Magnoliopsida; order Malpighiales; family Violaceae; genus Viola; species Viola odorata. The sequence continues at coordinate 15,531,724 of OY829539.1, read as the reverse complement.
ACAATCCTAGCTTCCTGGGAGGTCTTTGATGGCTCACCTGGAAGACCCACCCTTCTAGCTGAACGTCACAATCTTGGCTAGAGACGCCATGAGGGTATTTTGGGGGAGATTTTCTTTTTGGAAGAACTTTTTATTCTTCTTCCTTCTGAAGGTTGACCATCCGTCGTTAATTTCATCTTCCGACTCAGAGCTTGTTTCCCAAACGTCCAAGTCGTCAGTCATCAACTCGTATAAGCTTGGCCCATAAGGTTTCCTATCTTTAGCATCCCAGGGTAGGCATAGATGACATTGACCTCTCCATCAGTGCTGAATTCTACGGGGACTGCCCCCTTCGGTAATTCAGCTGTCAGAACCATTGGCTGAGTGGCAACTGGGTTCTGACCCAAAGCTTGCGACAATGGAACAGGATCAAATGACCCAAATGCGATCTTAGTTGGTGTAGCATCGTTCTTTGCAATGGTTGTGATGTAATTGGCATCTACAACATCTTCATCATCGAGTTTTATTTTTCCTTCCTTGTCCAAACGAACGATGAGGTCTTTAAGGACAAAACACCTATCTACCAGATGACTGATGATCCGATGATATTTGCAATACCTGGGGTTGTCGACCTGGTTCACTTCTTCTGGGTGCTTTGATGGCGGAAGCTCGATCAATTTTTGTTCAAGAAGCTGGTCCAGAATGTCGGAGACTTCCGAGTCTAAAAAGGGATATCCTCTTTCTTCACGTTCCTTCAGGGTCTTTCTTTGAGATTTGAAAGGCTTGTACTCGGTCTTAACTTGTTTCGCCTCTTCTTTTCTTTGTATCTCTTTGAAGGATATTTTCGCAGGTGCCGCGGTGACTACCATGCTTTCCTTCCCTTTGCTAGTCTTCAAGTCTTCCCTTACTTCTTCCTTTTCACGAGAGCCATTTGGCAAGTAACTCCCGTGCCTTTGGATCTGAATTTCCAGATCATGAGCTTTAGTTGCGAGCTCCTCAAATGTGCGTGGCATGTTCGTCTGCAAGTTGTAGAGCAGTCCCCAATGTATGCCTTGGACACACATGTCGATTGAAGATGACTCACTGATCATTTCTTTGCAATTAAGGACTAAGTTCCTCCATCTTTTGATGAACTCAGTAATAGGTTCATCTTTTCTTTGTTTTGTTCCAGCCAATTCTGGTAGGCCAACAATTCATCGAGTGCTGTAAAAGTGAGTTAGGAAGTCTCTTTCCAACTGGTCCCAACTATGAATAGACCCAGGCCTGATATCAGTGTACCATTCGAAGGCCACGCCTTTCAGTGATCGAATAAATTGCTTCACCATCATATCTCCATAAGTTCCTGCATTGTTGCAAGTCTTTATGAAGTGAGCGATGTGTTGTTTAGGGTTCCCTTTCCCCTCGAACTGCTGGAATTTTGGAGGTTGATACCCCACAGGCAATAATAGTTCATCTATGCGCCTTGAGTAAGGTTTTGCGTACCCGAGAGAGGATTACGAAGCTCCTCCATATTGAGCACGGATAGTGTCAACAATCATCATCTGCAGTTGTTGAACTGTCAGATTTGCAACAGGTGTCGCGGTGTTGTTGCTGTTGTCATTCAGATTATTCACCGTAGCGAAGTCTTCATGGTATTTCATCTGTCGTTCTCCCTTAGCATTCTCATCACCAGTAGACCCTCCGCTAGAGTTCGGATTATTTGATGAGCCTGGTTGACTTGCCAACTTAGCTGTCAAGAAAGTTATTTGGTCATCTTTCTCTGCCATAGCTTTTGTCAAATTTTCAATTGTTGTAGACATCTCTTGAAAACGAGTCTCGACATCTTGGGAAGCGTCGATAGCCATCACCGCAGCAAAGGATTCAGAGGAGTCAGAGTTATAGTCTACCCATCTCCTAGTTGGAGTATTTTCAGAAGCAATCCCAGCATCGGTTTCTCCACTCGGGTAGTATGAACCCTCAGATCTGGTTTGGATCTCTTTGGCGGCCTTTCTTCTTGGTTTTTTTTCCTACGGAAAAATTGCTTCAATGGTGACACCAGCTGGGCCCTTCCAGCTCTAGTGCGAGCACGTGTTGCCGGAAGACCTTTTTGAAGATCTTGAAGTGCTTCAGGAAAGGAGTTGCTGGTCTGGCCTCTAATCAGGCGATTCATCGTTGGATCTTGATTTGAGAAGTGTGATTCAAGAGATGAGAGGAGAGTAGTGTCCCACTGGGCTTGCCAAAGATTTGTACGCACAATTTTTCCAAAAATAGGAGAAAATTACACGTGTCAAATTATAATTGTTGAATGTAGAGTAAAATTGGTTCTTCTTCTCTTGATTCCTCTGATTAATGAATCAGTCTTCACTCCGGATTTGGATTTGAACTTGAATTGGATAGTTGACGGATTGGCCTTGAATCAGATTATAATCCGCGGTTTATTTGAAAAGAAACCGGCCTTGAATCAGCTTAGGGCTTCTACTTGATTTGATTTGAGAAGAAACCGGTCTTGAATCAGCTTGTGGCTTCTGTTTGATTTGATGTACTTGAGAGAGAACCGACCTTGAATCAACTTGTGGCTTCTCCTTGATTTGATTTGATGTAGTTGGGAGAAAACCGACCTTGAATCAGCTTGTGGCTTTTCCTTCTTTCTTGGAGACGATATGCTTCATCTCTTGATCTTCGCAGCACTTCTCCTCTCTAAGAAAATCTCCTCCCCTCACCTTCTGATGAAGCCTCTATTTATAGGCTTATAAGGGTGATTTTGGAATTGGAAAGATGACATGTGTTTTCATCTCATTGGTCCAATTTGTAACTGACGTTATTAATTAATTTGCACATTAATTAATAATTACATATTAATTAATTTGACATTTAATCAAATTAATAAAATATTAGATGAATTTTATTCCCTCCAAATATGAGCTTGTTGGTGGGTTTCGACCAAATAAGCTTCATAAATTTCAGTGAATGGACTTCGTGGCTTTTTTTATAAACTGGGCCGAATATTCTAAGACGAGCCGAAATTTTGATGTCTACACTAGGCACAGGAAGCAGAACCGTTTCGGTGTTCTTTGTTTCATATGCGATGGACAGGTTGAGTAATAAGACACATAATTCGCGGGGTAAGTTTGATCATAACGAGTTACACATTTCTACTGTATTGAGACTTTCCAAGCTGAAGTCTGATCATCAACTTTCAAGTGCATGACATTCATGTTCGTCAGGTGAAAAGCTATACTCGTTGTACAGGTAGGCATAGAACGTGTCGCCTAGATCAGTTAGCAGCTGTTGCAGGCTCCCTGCAACAACAACAATGGATTCTATTATTCTTATTCACCAATTTTCTAGCCACTAACTAAAAGTTACTAATGCTCCTACCAAATATTAAAAGAAAATCAAATGAAGAAAAAGAAAGTTGGACTAATAATGCTAGCATATCAAAGTGTAACAGAAATAAAAATGGGGGAGAGAAAAGACCTTGGAGAGGGACATCTAGGGCTTGGCCAGCCCAAAGCTTAGTATCAGTAACCTGTTGTTAAGTTGAGAAAGCGTTTGTTGACTAGTTCCTTTGGTCAGAGCAATTGCCTCCAGCGCATAGGATTCTTTTTTCATTGAGGTATCATTCATTTGGATACCTACCCGAGGAAACTTAATGAATATTAAAGACCCAAAATGAATATTCTACTTGTCTTTAATTATGAGTTTATTATCTCATTTGGATAATCTGGCTTTAATGTTCACATCATCTGTTACAAAATTTTGGTATATATGGGCGTAATAAATGATTGTTTTCTTTGTTTGGTTGTGCTATATCTGTTACCGGGTTTCATTCAAGATTTTCGTGAGACTTGGCCTCTAGCAGACTAGCAGTTCTTCTTCTGACCATGTTTGTGCAGGCCACGTCTGTTACTGATTTCAATTGACAAACCTTCCAATCCAAAAGAAAATGTGGAAAACAGAAGTGAAAGTCCTTAACTTCGAATTAAGAATTTAGAATTTAGAACTATTGATGATGAATGATGCAACAAACAAGAAATGCCTACAACCTGAAATCTCATATCCATTAAACTTTTCACCAGAATGTTTTACAAGAGGATATAATAATTACATATCCAAATTATGAATGGGAAATTTACAAATAACAAGAATTTTACCGACAACAACAACAACACCGTCATCGTGTACTAATTTTACATGCTCATGGCTCTTCTTGCGACCTCTGCTTCACCCTCACCCGCACCCACCTGCAACTCCACATCAGCCGTCTCACCATTTTCCTACCAAAGATGACCACCGTTGGATTAGGTTATCACGAAACCCAACTTAACTAACTCAACCAGACCAATCAAGTATAGGTGGGTGGTCTTAAAGGTATATATATGTCGTTTCTAACAGATCAATTACTGCCATCAATAAATCTTTACCCTATAGTCGATAAAATAATAAAATTCTAAGTAAGCATAGTGCGGCCATGAGGTTAATGCTCTTCATAAGATCTAAGAAACGGCCAGGACAAAATTACAAATGGCTACACCAAGCAGAAGTACTTACTGTTGAATTTTTCAACTCATGCTCGGCAAGATAACTCTCGAATGCACCGTCACCCCTGAGAATTTTCCCACCACATCCAGGTGCATCTACTGTGCCTACAGATTCCTCATAAACAATAACAGCATCTACTCTATCGCTTCCTGTTTTAATGTCTGGGATCTAAAGAAAGGAAGCAATGGAATGAGTTAGTGTGTAGATATCAAAACCAAATGCTTTGTAGTGACCAGTGTTTTGTAAGACAAGCACTCCCATACCTCGTACATGGAATCGGTTAGAATATTTTCGAGAATGGCCCGCAAACCCCTGGCACCTGTGTTCTTAACCATTGCCTTTTTGGCAATTAGTCTTAATGCTTTCTCTGCAAAATGTAGCTTCACCTGACATTGAGAAAAAAGTCAATGTTAACTATCCCCAAACTAAAACGAAAGTTAACTACTAAATAGTGTATGTATGCATGTGATATGTGAAGTGAGAACCAGAGGGAAGGGAGGAGTAGGGAATTTTGTCTCTTACATTATTCATGCTAAGCAATTTCTTGTACTGCTTACCAAGAGCATTTTTTGGTTCTGTGAGAACCTGTCAACAAAAACCATAAGTTATGTTCAGCCCTTATTATGTGATTTATTCTTTTGAAGGCTGGATATTGACCCCAAAAAATATGTTAAGCCATTATGCTGCAAAAGGACATGTACGGACAGTTCTTGTCTCAAGTTTACTTTGTTCATATCTGAGTTAAACTAAAATTCAAAAGAACATAAAGCCAAAGAAATCATGAAACCGATGTAAAGGATGGAGGTGCAATCAGGGTCATAGCAGAACTATATTAATAATATCCTATATAATCAACAAGAAAAAGTGTTTCCATCAAAAAGCTATAACTAAGATCAAGCAGACAACAGAAATGTATGCATTTTTCATGGCAAAGAAACCATTAACTCTTTAGACCACTCACAAAACACAGCTGCATAACTCTTTTATTTCAACTGAAATACTATTGAAACGTGGCCATAAGAAGAATTCCTACAGTCAGCTCTTGGATAGCTCTCCCATTTCAACCAACATTCCAAATCAACCAAAATCCAGAATATACTCAAATGCAGCCACTAGGCACATTATCAGAATAGCAAACAGCAGAATCATTCAAACACATCAGTGTATTGGTGTCTTACCCGAACCAGCTGGTCCTCAGTCAGAGCCAACAAACTAACTAGTATTGGGAAGCGTCCAATAAACTCTGGTATAAGGCCATATGCAATAAGGTCAGCACTCTCAACCTGAGAAAGTAAAAGCAGCCTTTAAGGATTATAGTTGACAATGGTTTCAACTATAACCTTTGTGTTCCACATAGTAACTGGAACCACTAAAGATGTTGATAGGGAATGAAAAAATATACATTATCAATTTCAAATTCATATTTAAATGACTTTGTTATTCTTACAGATTCAAGTAAAGATGATGTGACGGCGGCATCGGTTACACCTCCTGCTCTCATGTTGGCACGGACAGGTGCGCCAAACCCAATTGACGAATCTTGCCGTCTGGTAAATATAATAGCTAGTTTCTAGTTAATGCCCTGAAACAGATACAAGATATATTGCAGGTAATCTCTTCAAGTGAGTTATTGAACATTGTTACCTGTCAGAAATGGTCTTGTCAAGATCAACAAAGGCTCCACCACATATAAATAGGATATTTTTTGTGTCGATCTGCACATGTTAGTAATTATTTATGAGTTTCATTTTTGGAAAAGTAAAACTGCCAACTCTTTCAATTACTAGTTTTGAGTTTGTCAATCATTAAAAATTAAGCATTGCACCATTATAAATTATAAGCCACTTAAAACAGGAAAGAAAAAAATGACATATGTAAAAAAGAAATCAATTCATTATCTAGGATAGGTGCCTATCTTTCGTGATTATGAATGAAAAAATCTCTTGGAAAATCTCTTGAGAAATAAAAGAAAAATATTCATTATTAAAATAGAGATGATATTAAGATAACAGTAGTGATAATTTGCCTTCTAAATTTTCACATTCTGAAATGCAAACTAATCAATGGAGCCCATGTGACCAACACATAACAGCATCAATTGTTTCAAAGTATTGTTCTGCAACAAAAAGTCCAAAACATTCTTTACACCTTTTTGTGCCACGTCATTCCCTTTATCAGAGATCATTACACCTTCAAACAAGAAGTCCAATTTAATATATATTTATTTTAGAATTTTGCTAGTTGGCATTTGGAGATTTAGTTAGGACAAAAAAAGGTCTATAAGAAAAATATGTTCTATTAATGCAGTATAAAAACTCGCAAAAAGCAGAAAGAGGATTAGTCTCCTGCCACCCCCTTTAGGACCATGCTTGAACGAGATCAGTCTCCTGCCAGAAGGGCATAGAGGACGCTCGGGGAAACCCAAAAGAAAAGCAAAAAGAGGAGCAGGAAAAGAAAAGGGGAAATGAAATACCATGTACTATTTTAATGTTAAGTGGAAAAAATCATACTTAAGGATATAAAGAACCTTTTAAAATGCAAGACAACAAAGCATTAAATAGATATTGATGATGCACAATTTTTTTATATTAATTTTTTGCAAAAACAACTTAAGAACTGAAAAAAAAAACAATTACATTTTGACTTAAACAATTACTCTTGAACTTTTTCCATAATGTACACAAAAAAAAATTCTGGTCGCATTTCAAAAACTGTGCTTTCCTCCAAACTTCAACTTTGAGTAGTTTGACTGAAATACAACAAACAATAATATATTCCTGAACATAAACAGTACAATCTGAAAACAAAGTACAGATACACACAAGCAGAGGGATAAGCAAAAGTTGAACCAACATTACAAGGATAATAAAAAGTGTATACCTGTATGTTATCCCCCCTAGGATGCTTCCTTGCTCCCTTCTCTGGAACATTGACTATCTGGGAAACCAAAAAAACAACAAAACTCTACTGTCACTTCTTTTCATATCTGCTTGGTATGTAACAGTTATACTATAGAACACCAACACAAAGAGGTGAACTGAAAACAAATATAACCATATATTTTTCTTAGTAGCGAAAAAACTATTAGTAAGCAAGAGGGCCATGCAACCTAAGGACAATAATGAGCACCTAATTTATAGAAGAGATTCTATCCAACCAGGCAAAATTAAAGGTAAAGAATAAGAAAAACCCATCCAAGTGCATCCAAAAAATAATCATTGGGATGTGGACAAGTGCATTCCCATTTTAATTCATACTTGATTTTAACTTTATCCTATCAGAGTCAGCCTGACCTCTAGTCAGAATGTTTAGGGAAACGAATAACTGCTTCATGGATTCCCTATGCAAACCAAGTTTCTTTCATCGACATAAAGTCAAAATTCTCTCAAATACCCCCCACCAAGAAAAGCAGCAACCTCAGGGGCCTATCCATCTTCTAGACAAACTTTCAAGCAAAGTGGCTACTACATCCAAATCATCTATAACACATGGCCAGAAAATAAAACTTGATTCCATCTTGAAACGTCCCTCAGTCCATGTCCTCAATCCTCATCCTCTAAAATAACAGTATTCAATTCATGAAAAGGATTTTACAGTGTCACTTGTTTGGCTTTGCAAAGATAGCACCAGAAAATAGTTTACTAAAACTAGTCACTCTTGAAACCAATTTCAATAAAATATAAGTCGTGCTATTATTAAAAAAGGTAGGTGAAGTCCAAAAGTCACTACAATTTTAAATGGTTTAGAGGTTGTATTTAGTATTGAGAATAAATTATGCATCAAAACACCACTTGTGTGTCTACTCTCTGTCAAATAAACTATGGAGAAAAAGCACAACTCTCACCCGAACTCCTACTGCTCTGTTCCAACATCTCAGTGTCCCAATTTTCCTCGCAATTTATCCTGAACAGTTCACAACTACCCTAATGTATCTATCCATACAAGTGACCTCATTTTAATTTTTTCTGGATTGTAAAAATGATCTATGTTGCTGGCTCTCATAAATGTGTCCTCATTCCTATCACCCTATCTCAAGTGCATACCTGGAGCAGTAACCAAGCGACATGTGGAGTAGTGGAGTTAAGAGAAATGGAACAAAATATTTAAATTTATGATATATTGTGATTGATTTGAATAATAGATCAAACATGTGTAGGATTTCTTATACTACATTTCAAAGAGTTTTGGTGTTACGTTACTTGAGTACTGCTGCAAAGAATATGGAAGTGATATAAAAACTTTGAGCACCTATAAGACTTGTCATCTCTCTAACAGATGACGTAAGTTTGTAAATAACTTCAGTAAACACTTCATATTATAATTTAGACTCCTTATTTAAAACTGTTTCTGCTAGGGTATTTAGCTCTCACAGAAAGAGCAATAATCTACATACTAGGAAGACTAGGTATTGACTAAGTTCAGAATATTATATATTACCGTAATGGCCTGGTGTTTTAGAAGCTTCTAGCCCAATCAGTCAGTATTAGGTAATCCAGTTTAGGCCCTGCCGTACCTAGGTGTTCTATACTCTCCCTTACATCCCACCCTTGTTCTGTACCAGATACAGGATATTAGCATCATTATCCCCGCAAAAGTTCCAACAAAATTAAAAACAGATTTTAAAATTATAAAAAGGTCATTTTGCTATTTCTCTTATTAGCACATCAATTGGTAATCCTTTAAAACCTGAAATCATAGATGACCTAGGGGTATATAGTAAATCCATCTCCTTCATCCTTTCCTCCCTTCTTATCCTAAAATGCATAACTTACCAATAGGTTTAGGCATCTTTAAAAGTTACCACAATGAACACCATTCCTGCTATCATTAAACTCATTCCAGAGCCATCCTCTCAGGATCTCGAATCACATTTCAGTCTTAAGCGGTTCAATCCATAGCTCCAAGGTTTCAGTCCATTTAAAACAGCAGTCTTCCGATCTTCATGTCCTCAGGAAGCATAAAACTTAAGTCAACAAGTTACAATGGTAATACCCAGCCGCACTACTTCGTGTATGATAGGACATGAATGATGGTCCCTAATAAACTACAGTGAGATGAACAGTAGAATAATGCATGTCATTTTGTGTTTCCGGTTAGTGTTAAAGACAAAACAGAATTAGGTTGGATTAACAGTTTCTGTTAGCTTGACAATTGGGAAAGATGAGTGCTAATTAAGCTAACAAAAAACAATACTAATGGAGTCTTTTCTGGGGCACTGAAAGCACCTATAAGTAGTAAACTATGTTTAACAGAACATAATAGCTGGAAATGAAGAAATGATGATTCTTGGCACCAGACTTATTGCCTCACCCACACCAAAGAAACTAGAAAGCTATTGATATGGATTTATAGACTCAAACTAATACTAAAGCTATAACTGAACAGGATATTATTACAATAAGGGATAATTCCTAAATAAAATACATAAATAAAGTATTCCTATAAAGCTAAGACAAATCCTAACAAGAGCTAGCTATTCCAAAAACTAATATAACCTTAATTTTTTCAACTAAAATAGTTCCAGAAAGATTGAGAGTAAAAAAATAACCGACTACGTAAACTTGAAAACTTTTTTAGTGCATATCACCACAGATGGATCAGGACTAAATACCAAAAGGGTTACATGGAAATAGCCAGGTCCCTAAAGCTAACAAAAACAGAAGGAAAAGCATTAAAAAATGATTTACTCACGGTTCCTTCCAGAATCTTTAACAACGCCTGCTGGACACCCTCACCAGAAACATCTCTGCTAATGTTTAAGCTCTCCGCCTGCAAGATAACTACAAAATTTAAGAGTTTGGGTCAAAAAAACACCTCCGGATAAAATTACCTAATCATTAGATGGAAAGGTTTAAAAACCTTCTTAGTTATCTTATCAACTTCATCAATGTACACGATCCCTTGTTGAGCTGCTTGAACATTGAAGTCAGCTGCCTAGATGCCAAAAAAGTATGACCAAGTTAGCGCTCTGATGTGTTCAAAAGTAAAAGAATCATGCACAAGTAGAAGACTCACTGCTTACAGTTTTCTTTCAGGGAAGAGTTCATCATAGTATTTTAGTTACAACAGAACATGCGATAAATTTCCTCATACACTGACAAACATGATTCATAAGGAAGTGACATTTTTTTTCTTGTACAAGGAAAAAGAAGAAAGCTCTGTAACGAGAAGACTTTTGCTCTACGTACACATGACTGTGTACATGTGAGCACATACAGTTGTGGATCTGCACGCTCAAACATTATGTTTCTCCAGAAAATGCTCAAACATATTTCACGTCAATTTGAACATACTAGAGGATAAACAAAATCTAATTAATTTTCATGACTTGATCTACAAGTCAAGAGTATATAAACAAACATTAGTTCATTGCATTTAACAATGGGTAAGAATAGGTAAATATAACTATACCTATTCTTACCATTCTTCATTTTGGAAGACCCCTAGCAATTAAGGCTATTGCACCTAAAAAGTTAAAAAGTTTATACAAAAGGGAGAGAAGAAGCGAAAATGCTCAATTACCACTGTCAATAACTATAGGTTAGCTACTTGCTAATTCTTTAGCTAATAGACTCTTGTTTTTTTTGTCATGGCAGAAAAAGAAGAGAAGGAGACCTTGAATGGGTAATAATTTTTCTATTTTGTAACCCTAATCCTTCAAAAGGACTCCTAGCTTATTACTAACATCTGTAAACTTAGGCCAGAACCTAGTACATACCCTGTCATTAACTCAAGCAAAAGATTATGCACTTCAGATCAATGTATTAGGCATCAAAGTCCATTTAACAGTTAAGTATTAACCTTGGTTCCATTTGTAATACATGTTATTCACCATGGATAATATGCTCAGTTTCTATTACAAGGAACATGAACAATAAACAACGTGATTCCAAGGATAAAAGACAGCAATGACGTCTGTATCTACACATATTACAATAGATATGAAGTTTACCGTCAGTAACTTGTACAATATTGATTCAACATCTTCACCAACGTAACCAGCCTGTAAAAGTTGAAGGTAATTCCTTCAGTTACTTAATGTTAAATAAGGTCAAAATGGAACAGCATTTAGCAGAAAATCAAAACCATCAAAATAGCAACAAAGCCTGTACTTTAACTCCAGCAAGTTCCATATTTATATGAGCTGGGGTCCAATATTTTTTTATTGCAATGAAGGTTCAATAATATCAAGGGGGTCTCAAAAATAATGCCAGCAAGAAGAAAACAATTTGATAAGAAAACTGAGTTTAGTTAGAGGTTTTAGGAACATGTATTCCACTAAACTGTACAAAGATGTGAATAAAAAAAAACTTGCCTGAGTTAATGTTGTCGCATCAGCAATTACAAATGGCACATTCACAAAGCGTGCTAGTGTTTTTGCAAGCAATGTCTTCCCTATTTCAAATTCAAGTCAGTATGGAAGACCTGAATTCTAATTTCACAAGCTGAAGAGCAAGGCTAAAGCATGTCACAATGTCGTAAGCACTTGTTTTCCCGGGCCATGCATTGGGTAAAGAACAGAGTAAGAGAAGGGTGAAATCCATACCTGATCCAGTTGGACCCATCAAAAGAACATTGCTTTTTTCTAGTTCCACATTATCGTCATCATCTAGAGCCTCTGAAGTTCCTGGTTCTGCTCCTGGCCTAGTTTTATAAAGCATCATGTCAGCTTCATACATTGAGGGATTAAAATGAGATCAGCTGACCCTGCTAAGTTCACACGTCTAAACTGCTACACAGTATAATGCGATTCATGGATCATAGAACCAGCCAATTATGGAAATTGCAGAATGAGCAAAAAGTGGAAAGTAATTGGCAACTAACCCTTTCTGCAAGGAGATATGATAAATCCTCTTATAGTGATTGTAGACAGCCACAGAGAGTACCTGTAGCATAAGGAAGATGTACTATATGAGACCTCTTAGGGGACTAAGAACACATTAGGACCAGTTAAGTTAAGTAGATGACTTCACTAAAAGAGACTGCGAAAAGTGAAATGAGCACATATAAATTTTAATTCACTATCAATATTATTTTGAATATTATTGCTTGTGCACATTGGTCACACTGCGGAAATTACAAGCATCAGAACAATAACTTTCTAGTGGAAGATAATCGAAGGGATTGATAAAATTTAAATGCCAGATGAAAGTCAAGATTCAATTTCCTTCACCATGAGTCTAGTCAATGCAATCCAATTAGCAACTACAGTTCACATGTAATGAAAAAACAAAATTCAATGCTGACATTGAGCCAGACTGACAGAAAATATCAATCAAGAAGTAAAAGAGAAGTAAACGAAGAGACCTTTTTAGCCCTATCTTGCCCAATAACAAACTCATCAAGACCCTTGCAAATCTCCTTGGGCGTCGGCAAATCCTTCCCTAAATTAGACCCACCCCATCCACCACCATTTCTTTCTCCTCCATTTGCACCACCATTTCCTCCTCCTCCTCCTCCACCCGGCCCAGCCGCTCTAATCACATTGACTCCAGGCGCAAATGGTGGTCCTGGTGGCGTATGCACAGCTAATCCATTCCCGTTCCTGTTCCCATTGCCTGGCGGAGGAGGAATTCCTGGAGGCCAATTCTCGGGTGGATCCCCTCCGTACGACCTTAGTGTTTCCCAAAATGATGCCCTCAACCTACCATTAATCTCATTGCTCCCACAACCTTCCAATTCTCCCCCTCCATTACCATTACTGTTATTCAATTCTTTCCCATTCTTGGTAGAGTTTCTCACCTTCCCAATCTCTACAAAACTCCCCTGCAGTGGCGCCACCTTAAACGGCTTAAAGAAGAACGCAGATTTACAATTGGGACAGAAATTAACAGCCTGATAACCATTACTCCCACTAACACTACTACTATCAACATCATTGCAACTATGATGAGTATGGTCAAGCTTTGTATTATTATTACTCCCAACTAAGTTCCGATTCGAGAAAAGAACATTCATGTGCTTAGAGCATCGTGGGCAGTTAGCCTCCGCCCTAATTTTGTGCACATCTTGATCATCACGACTCCCCTGGCCCCACTTGTACCGCTCTTGGATCCCAATCAAGGACTCCCTGCGACGGTTACACCCGATGTTGAGGTAGTTCAAATGCGTGGAAACTCGAGCCACTTGAAAGAATCGGTGGTAGGAGGATTTTCTGCCGGAGGAGCGCAGCGGCAGCGGTGGCTCAGGGTAGGCTCGGGAGGAGACAGTGAGAGGAAGGGGCATGTCCTTGAGCTTCCGCCATCTCCACATTGAAAACCTAAGATGAGGAGTGCTGGTGATTCCGTTTCGATTAACGTGAAAAGAATGGAAACTTTGTGATTTGTGGAGTGAGTGATTATTAATTTTATATATACAGAGAGAGAGAAGAAGGAGAACCGAAGAAAGAAGGAAAGGGGAACAAGATAAACTGGGGAGTGTTTGTAGGAAAAATATGGAAAATAAAATGTTTCATTTTTTCTCTCTCCTTTTTTCGAATTTGTTCTAATTTTAATTCATAATTTTGTTTGCTAATTTACTAAATTTTTTACAGTTTGACCTCATCCAGTAATTTTTTTTCACTTCACGGTCTTCCGTCTAAATGACTCTGAAGTCCAGGATCCTACGCCACGTAGGGTTCATCTCTTTGTTATTTTTCTTTTATCCTTTTTCATTGAATGCATGTTTTTGTCCTAACTTAATGTGTGGATTTATATGAAAATATCATGTTTGTTAAAGTTTGATTTTTATGTCAAATAAAATAAAATTTCTAATTAATCCAAGTAATCATATAATGAAGAATTTTTTTTACAAGTTACTCCTACTTTTTAAAATTTTAATTCTAAGAGATTATAAAACACATATAATGAAAAATATCTAAACTATTTAGATAACCAAACTTACTACTATTATAAATCATGATTTTGAGAAACAAAATAGTTTGAAAAGTCAATCTCAAATATATATATATATAGAATCACCAAAAATTAATCTAAAAATTTAATTAGCTACGTACAAGTATAGTACTTATAACTGCAACTTTTATTGTTAAAATCTCGAGTTTAATTTGTAAACTCATAAAAGTTTTTGGTCCCTCTAAATGAACTACTCCCTCCGTTTTTTTTTAAACGTCATTACGCAAAACGGGGTGGTCCGAATGATTCACTATTTGATCTCAAAAAATTTCGTTCTTTTTTTTGAACGTACCTAAATCTTAAATGTACGTTCAAAAAAAAGAACGAAATTTTTTGAGGTCAAATAGTGAGTCATTCGAACCACCCCGTTTTGCGTAATGACGTTTAAAAAAAACAGAGGGAGTATTTTGTACAGAAAAATCGAGTTTTAACTATGTAAAATTGTCCAAGTTTAGAAATATGCTGAATTTGTTTAAACAAAGCGGAACAGTACAACGTGGTTTAAGCTTAGGAATTTGGCTGTTTTGCCTCAACCTCCCTTCTATATTAGTTCACCAAAAAATTATGTCGGGATAATGCACCACCCAGTCCTATATATTATTTTTTTTATTTTAGTTAGTCTAATTTTTTTTTATTTCGGTATCAAACTGTTAATTCAATTAAATCACAATTATTTAAAAAGTAATTAAAGGCGACAAACTTTCGTTAACTACTACTCCCTCTGGACACTTTTAATTGTCACTTTTAAATAGTAATTTTCAGTAAAATAAACACTAAAAATTCAAGTAAAGTGTACAGTAACTTTCAGTAGAAAAATGATAATTAAAAATATCCTGAGGGAGTATTATTTTATTTATTTAGGTCCTAAAAGGAAAATGCACTCAACGGTCTGATATGGTTGTTGTTTCATTTTAATAAACCCCACTTGTTTTTTTTATGTTTTTTTCGGTACCAAATATTATATCCGTTAGTTCAATTAAGTCTCAAATGTAAAAAAGAAAACTAACGAAGACAAACGTTGTTAAATTTAAATATTTTATTATTTTATCCTAACAAAATCAGTCCACCTAAAAATAAAAAATTAGAAAAAATAAAAAAATATATAAAATGAATTAATAGAATTCCATAAAAAATAAGTACAAAAACAATAATTAATTACAATAATCTCTCCATCTCCCACTTTTTAGTTTTTTTCGTTCTTTATTATCTTTTTATTTTGTTTATTTCTTTTTTGAGGAAAAAAAAGAAAATATCTCATCTTCTTTCTTCACCATTTATTATTGGCTTATACAATATTTGGCCCCTACCTTTATAAAAAAAATCTCATATAGCACTATGCATTACTAATATTTCAAATTACACTCTATGTTCTCCTTACATTTTTCCTATAATTAAATAATATTAAATTATAAAAATTATTTAATTTTCTTATGCTAATTTTTGAAACTTTTTGATAAGTCAACTTTTTGAGCGTATGAAGCACTTTATCCCCTTAATATGTCACCATCGGTGTATGGTCGTTATAAGGAAGGTGTTTGGATATGGGAGTGGAAAAAAAGCTAGTCCCGAAGGAGATAAAGGAGATGTGTTTGATGAATTGGATTGAATTAAAGAAAACATAGAAAAAAAAGGAGTAAAAGAAAGAAAAAAATAGTTTCCATAGTAAAAATAAATAAATATAATAAGTTTTAAATTCTTTATGAGGAAAATAGAAAGAGGGTACAAATCCAGACACATTGGACAAACATATGGTGCAATTTGAGATATTGAAGATATAGAGTGTTATTTGAAACTTTTTGATAAACGCATGGATCAAAAGTATGTTAAAGCCTATAATTTATTTAATTTATAAATAGCATGGAAAATAAAGGAAGTGAAAGATGAAAGTGAATTTAATTGGATCAGCCATGGTGGTAACAAAGGTGATGAATCAAGAGAATCGAAAGAACTTGTTAACTCAAGTGCAAAACCATTAAAAATACAAATCTTCCTTCTTCACTGCTTATTATTTTGTTTTCTATCTCGATACCAAAGATTGAGAATTTCTTTGGGGTCGTTCACGTTGGAAAATTTTCTTCTCCTTTTCATTCTTCTTTTTTAAAAAATTTCTGTGAAAACAAAAAAATGTTTTCATGTCATTCCAAAAAAAAATCATTTTCAGATTGGAAAAATAGAAAAATGAAAAACTGGAGTTATCATTTCACTTAATAAATTAATAAATATTTTTTTTTATCTAAATGAATATATCTTATTTATATCATAATTTCAAATCATTCATATTATTAAACTCTTCTCAAAATTAAATATACTACTAATATAAATAGTCTAATTGTTTTCAAAATAATATTTATCACATAAATTCCTACTAATATATATTTATCACTACTAAAACAGAAAAAAACTAATCTGATTTTTAATTCCTCGAATTACTATTATAATTAGCCATAATTGATCTGTAATAGCTTCTCTAACAACATTCGTTTGTTGTTGCTTCAACATATTTTTTCAATAAAATATTTTCTATACTCCATTAAAAACATAAGGGTTATAGTATCTTCAATGCCATCACCATCATCGTCATCCGACGAACTGTCACTTGCATTGACATTATAATTGTTGATCAAGTCTTGTGTCATTTCACCTTCATGAACAAAAAAACAATAACGTAATCAAACACATTACTACAATCCATTGCACATGAGTATTTACTCTAACTACATATCATAACTTCAGAAATAACTATTTAACAAACAATCTCAACAAATTAGATGACACATTCCCACAAAATATGACCCATCTATTCAGTTAGTGAATTATAACATGCATTAGATCCCAAAGATGCACATCACAGACTTCATATAGGACAAATGGATGTTATTCATTAGACTTAGTATCATTATCAACAGAAGAGCACCAAAACTATTACCTCAAGATAACAAATGCGTAACACATCAAAGCTTTACAAACAAATTCAAGAAGAATTATGAAGTAATATAGAGAAGAAAACAAAACGGGAGACAAATTCAGAAATAACCATCTATAAAGTCAGATGAGAGCTTAAAATCAGAGATGGAAATTGTAGCGGAGAGCTGAATTTGAACTAAAACCATCCAAAAATTCCTAAATTATGCCAAAATAAGGAATGCCTTACTCAACCTACACAAGTCAAATCGTAATCATTTTTCTTCAATAAGAAATAGAAATTCAATTCATTTCCGTCTTGCATAGCGTCTGATTAACCAAACGGAAAAAAACCCTGCTACTAAAATGGATTTCACCCAAAACAAAGTAATTAAAAATAAAATAAAAATTCAATGTGACTTACAAGTAAAGAAGAATTCGTTGATGCTAAAGGCAGTGACTTGGTAACATCCACAAACTGATGGCGGTATGATAGTGAGATGGGTGTTGTCGAAATGATAAGCAACGATAGAGGAGGCGAGCGGGTCTAGGGTGGCTTACGTAATGGAGGACGATTGGTGTTGTGGTAGTGGTGGTGGTGGTGGTGATGGAGGCGGAGGAGAGGTGGCATAGCGATTGAGGAGGAGAGAGCAGCAGAGGAGGATCCGAGCGGCGACAAAGAGAAGAAAGAAATGGCTGATTCTCAACCAATTTTTGACATATATATAGTGGTAAAATTGTAATAAAACTAAACCTAAGACTATTTTTGTCTCTAAAAGAATATACTTAAACTGGAAAAGCTCGTTTTCCAATTTAGAAAATGACTTTTTGTTGTTTTCTTATACCAAGTACAAATTTAGAAAATAGAAAAATAATTTTCCATTTCCAAATTAGAAAATAGTCTCATGAACACAATATTCATTTTTTTTCTATTTTCTCTTTTTCAGAAAAAATAGGAAAATTTTCCTTCAAGTGAACAACCCATTTTTTCTTTTTCTTTTTTTCTTTCGGGAAATAGAAATAAACAAAATAAAAAGATAATAAAGTAGGGGGGAGATGGAGAGTGCTTAAATTATTTTAATTAATTATTCTTTTTGTACTTATTTTTTACTTTTTTATGGAATTTTATTAATTCATTTTTATATATATTTTTTAATTTTTATAACTTTTTTACTGCCCTTTTTGTCAAGAAAAAAATGTTAAAATATTCAAATTTAATAGTGTTTGTCTCTATTAATTTTTTTCACGGTTGGGATTTAACTAAAGTAACTGATGTAACGTTTAGGACTGAAAAAATAAAAAAAAATATATGTGAGACTTACTAAAATGAAACAACAAACATATGGGACCGCTGAATGCATTTTCATGACAACATAAATAAGAAAAAGGAAAAAAATGACCATGTGGGGCCCATATGTCAGGGAAATAAATAAAATACTGGTAGTTAATAGAAATTTGTCACTGTCAGTAACTTGGATCGGTAAAGCCGGGCTCGGACCAACTTTCAGTAAGCCCTCCAAAAAGATGAGACGGGTCGGGCTTTAACAAGCCAATTTTTTCATGCCCCAAACCCGATCCTTTTTCTAAACGGATTGTCCGCGGGTCTCACAGGCCGGCCCATTTTTTTATCCCAAAACAGTAGAGCACAATAATTTTTTTTATAAAAAGAAAAAGTACATAATGAATGCAACAAGAAAAAGTGACATCTTTGTCTATTAACACAGCTCGTTAAGTACATGCAACAACTTACAAATTAGAACAAATGAAAATAAGTTACAGTCTTAAATGTAATAAAAGTGAGGCTGAATTGAAACAATTTTTGATGAAGTTGCGTCCACAGCCTGTTTGATTTTCAAATTTGTTTCCCCATCAAGATTCATGGCATCATCATAAGCAGATGAAAGCAACAGAAGATAAGCGTGAAAGTATTAATCCTTCTCCACGTTCACTACGTCTCCCACTCTCAGACTCTTCCATGTTATTAAACTAAAAACACCACCACTTGTATGAACCTTAACTTTGCGACTGTTGACCTCCATGTCCTGATAAACCATCACATAGCCAAAAAGCATGCATCAGGAACAGCAGATTTCCAGAAGACAATAGCTTCCTAATAGCATGCATAAGGGCAATGAAGCATCTTAAAAATCTAACAGAAACTATGGGCTTTAATAACCCATTGGGTTTTAGTTTTTGGGTGTAAACAATTGACACTAGTTTTATAAATTGTAATGAATATAATATAATTAATAAGGGCTGGACCGGACCTGAATACGGGCCTAAAATTTAACAGCACAGACCCGATTCTTTTTCATTGACAGGTCAGGCCGGACCTAAAATTTGAGTATTCAAGTCCATCTATTTTTCGTAAGGTCTGGATCTGCTCGTCCATTTGACAGGTCTAGTTGTGATTTAATTAAACTGACGGATATAACGACTGAAATCGAAGAAAGAAAAAAAGCAAATAGAATTAACTAAAATGAAAAAAATAACATAAAACGTCGGGTGCATTATTCCGTGACATTTCTGTCTCTCTTCGACTATCCCTGCAACAGTTCTCCTCAACCGACGTTGGACTTATGAATATTGATAAAGATTGGTACTTACGTAATGGGAAGAGGATCTGAGTTTTTTTTATAGGAGATTGTTAACAGCCATTAATTCCCTGCAATTACCAAGGACCAAGGTAATATTACACGAGTGCCAACAATTATTTCTCTTTTTTTATGTGAGAAGCTGTGAAGATAAGATTTTAATGGAAAAGTTTAAATATTGGACATTATACTTCCTTCTTAATCTTAATTAAGATATATAATGACAGTTATCAAATAATAAATTAATGTATATAGTAAAATAAAGTGGACGAATATATAATTTAAAAAAAAACATAACTTTTTTCTAAGGAATCACTTTTTTTACCCTCTAGTAAAAAAATCACTTTCCCCCATTTTGAAGAAAAGTGAAGGGTTAAGGAAAGTTGGATTTCGCGGAGTACAACTTTCCTTGTGTCAACCAAACGCAATAAAGCTCGAAATCTTAAATTCCCGAGTTACTTTTCACATTAATTCCACCAACCAAACGTTAATTTGAGACGGAGTGAATATATTGTATACCTAAATTTTAAAGATAAATTTAAGAATAATTATTTTTGTAAGTTTTAATGATTATTACTAATCAAATAATTTAGAAGATGAGTATATATATAATTATTAAAATTATCATAGTTATGATTTTACGTTTCTAATTTCACCTACTCATATCGAGTTTATTCAAAATCTCAATTTTAACCACCTTGGTTGTGATAGTTTACTAATGATTCAACTGTTTTTAAATGCTATGTGCTTTTTAGGAAGGAAACCTTTCAAAAGATTTAAATTTATATATTATTTGAATTTTTCTAGCATTTGTACTCAATCTTAAGCTATAACAATAATAACTAATCTCGTAACCGCATAATACACGAATATATTATTAATTTAGTTTTTATTAATAAAATAAAAATATGTTATTAGTACAGTACATTATAAATCTTAATCTATTAAACTTTTAATTTAAAAGTATACAATATAATTTTAAAACCACTAATAATAATATTAAGAATTATTAATGTAATATAATAGAGAGCTTAATGTTTTTATAAAAAAATCAATTCATTAATTTTGTTTAGTGTATTATTAATGTTTTAGTGTATATTTATATGCAATATAATATAATTTGAGAGATAATTAATTGTAATAATAGGGAGATTAAAACTATATATATATATTGGAGATAGTTCTTCTAGCCACAATATATAGCCTATATCATACTACATGATTTTTTTCATGATATAACTTTTTTCCTCCGGTAATAGTATTATTGTTGGATCTTTATCTATACTGCAAGCTAAATTCTTGTAGCATTGTTACACTACGGGGTTTCATTTCTTGTAAACATTTCGAGGATTTAAACCACAAAAGAACACTAAGTTAAGAAATTTGGATCAACTTTTTGTAAACAACAAGATTAAAACCTTCATCAATTCTTTACAAAACTAAATATAGAACCTTAGGTATAACTTGATGCATATTCAGCCGCATTCAAAGTTATTAAATTGCCATTTTGGTTGAAGTCATTTTCGTGATGGATGGATCAATTATGTGTATTTTAAGCTCTTACTACGTACTTTCCAAAACCTATAGATGTCGGCAATAGAAACAAAGGGATATCGCACATTTACTTTTTTCAACCGGATAGATTTGAGGATTATTGCTTGGGACAGAACAAGTTGTTATATCTTTTCAATATAGAGTATGCTCAATTTCGGATGGAGGTGGTTATGGCGGAAGGGCTAGTTATTAGAAAAGCGCTCTAAATGGCCAAACATCACGACTTTGACCGGATCCAGGTCCAGTCTGATTGCCTTGAGATAATACGGGCTATCCTCGCCAAAAATCAGAACTTCTCGGGATTGGGGTTAATCGCTTATGACATAATTAGTTTAGCACAATTATTTTGCTCTTGTGACTATGTTCATATTGGGAAGACTGCTAATTTAGCTACTCATGCTCTTGTGAGAAGAGCTTTTGGGTTGTCAGTCTGAATATTGGGACGAAATTTGTCTCATAAATCTCCATTGTAACACGATTTTTTTGAATAATGGAAGATTTAATTTAAAAAAAAAGATATTGTTGAACTATAGGGTTCACTAATCCCAGTTTGATAATTACAATAAATAAATTAAGTTATTAACTAATGAAATTTTTATGAGTATATTTTTAGGTCCTAGAGTCCATTTTATGGAGTTTAAAGAAGGATTACTTCAATATCATTAAATGACTAAATACTAGGTATTATTGTTGTAAGTATATGATTGTGTGCTTATTTTGTATATAATTGCCATATCTTTTAACAATTGAAATGATGATACTACTAATTTGTGCATATTTTTTTCCTTTCTTCAAGAACAAACCATAAAAGATGAATCAGATGAATAGGAGTAAAAGAACCTAGAAAAGAGCAAAAATAACCAAGTGGTGATGAGGACCATCCTAAAAGCAACCCTGGCTCTTCCTTGATCAAGGGAAGAGTGAGCTGCATCCTTAACCCTTGGTCAAGGATGAAATTTCTAAACTAGTGCGCCCATCATTGGGCTTGACGCACCAAAGACCTCTGAAGTGACTAGAAGTCATCTTTATCTAGAATTCTCACTCTAAAATTGTCCCGATAAGGATAAAATAATAATTATCTTTTATTTTTAGGATAATTTTGGAGGAGAGACAATTTAGGAAAAAGGAACTACTTAACCTCTCCCAAATCTATCATTTGGGACAACTCCTCCATCCCTGATATTCATTCCAGACTATGTTTTGTCAGGAGAACCTCTTGCGTTCTTCTTTGACAAGAGGATTTTATTTTTAGCCAATTTTAATATTTTGATTGTTGTTATCGTTATGTTAGTTTCTAGCTAAAGTTTTCATTCTTGGTAAAGACAATAAGGTTCATGATTCATATCATTGTGAGATCTAACTGTTCTTCATAAAAACTATTTTGTATTTCTTCTCTTTTTTGATTTAATGCCATTTTTATTCTTGTTAAAGTTTAGGTATGGGCGGCCTAGGTTTTAACCTTGATAAATACAATTATTCCTGATAACTATGGGTCTACATTGTTAGAAGAATACAGTAAACGACTAGATCAATCTCAGCATAGGATTTGCTCTTTGAGACTAGAGAAAGAGAACAATTTGTCTTAAAGTGACAAGTGAACTGTTCTGTTGATCAAGGGAAGTCTCTCCCTGTTTTTATCAATCAACTAGTTAAGTGGGTGTTTGGGTTAGGTTGGGAAACCAGCTTTTCCCAACCCAAAATCAGGGAAAGGTGTTTGGTAAACACCTTCCCAATAGAAAAGCTCTATTGGGTTTCCTTTACAATTTGCCTCTATTTTCCACTGGTAAAAAAGGGACCAGTGGCTAGAAGTGCTTCCTCCTCTCAACACGGGAAGCTGCCTTCATTATTTTTGGACAAAAATATCCCCTGGTTTCCTTCTTAATTACAAATAAACCAGGTATAAATATAAAAAAAACGCAGATTCTTTCCTCTCCTCTCTCGTTTGTTTTCGTCTTCCTCTTTCTTTCTAAAATTAACACAGAAACCCTAAAGAAGAGCTACCGCATCCGCCACAAGCAAGGTGCAGTAACGAAATTGAAAGACCACACCCAGGGAAAAATACAAGGGAATCGATCTTTTGTATTCGTCGTTCGGTGTAAAATCTCACTAATAAGATAGTGGATCTCAACTAGGTGAGTTCATTTAGTCCCAATCAAATGATTTGTGTTCTTCTTCTGCATGGTGTATATCTGTTTGCATTGGTATTGTTTATAGATCTCGCTTTTGTTGGATGAATTTGAGCTTGTGTTTTGATGGGTTTATTTAGAAAAATGAAAAAATGGTTTGATTTCTTTTATGGGTTTTGAGTATCATAAGAAAGAGAAGAGGAAACAATGCGTGAATAAGCTATAATTAGGTGAATTGGGGATCTGGATTCAATTGAGTTGCGATTGCTTCGTTTTATTATCGGTCGCATTGTGTAAAAAGTAAAACCACCTGTGAGATATTAGGTAGTAATAGCTAAAATAGTTTATGTTTATAGGTGTAGAAAGTTATTGTGTAATGCTTGCTAGACTCTGTCTTTGCATGATTACTAGTGGTGGTGGGCTCTGGCTATTCAACTTGGTGAATTGACTTGGTATTGGCAGTCTCACGAGACTTTGGGATTGGATGATTTGTGCACCTATGGCTGTTATGGGAAGAATCAAGGGACTAGGTGGATTAAACTAGTTGAAATATAAGCTTTCTGATAGAAAGGGGAGAAATAGATCCTACTAGTTAGAACATCAAAGCAAAGTGACCAGTGGTTGCTTGCCTTGGATTAAGCTGCTACTTGTGATGAAGGGTAGGCCACTAGATCCTCATGTGTTTGAGGCAGAGATCGTGGATTATGGTTTCCAAGAATATAAAATTGGACGTGCTAGATTCCTGTCGGGGTTTCATTATATAAGTTTGCATTGACATGAACTTTAACTCTTCATCTTGAATCTTTTCCTGTTAATAATTGTTATTCGTTTTACAAGATGGGTATACAGTTTAGTTTAGGAATTGTGATTATTTTAAGTAGTTTTTCATTTCAAATAATAGATTTTAACTCTTCTTGGCAGGCTCCTGTTGAAAACTATGCCAATCCAAAGACTTGTTTCTTCCATGTTCTCTTCAAGGTATGTCTGTGTCTGTCCTAACACCCTCCTCTTCATTCCTTCTTTTTCTTTCTTTGTTTTCTCCATGTCTATCTGTTTATCTCCTATGCGTCACTTCACTAATATCTTATTTCATTTGTTTTATGTAGGCTGGGGCGTTGGCATTTTACATACTTTCTTCCCTCTTCTTTGATAATTTTGTCATCATTTTTGTGGTGACTGTATTTCTATCTGCTCTTGACTTTTGGGTGGTCAAGAATGTGAGTAGTCGTATTTTGGTTGGCCTGAGGTGGTGGAATGAAATAAATGATTTGGGCGAGAGCGTTTGGAAATTTGAATCCCTTGACCAAGAGGTTAGTAAAATATTATCACATCCACATTTGTTGTATATTGGTTTACTCAATTGCTTAAGGTTGTGCGCCCTTATCCTTGTATTATGATAAAAATCTCAAATCGATTCTCGTCCACTCTGCAATCTGCATTCAACGTCGTTTGAGGTACTCATCACAGTGAGTGAATAAAGTAAAGCCATAAGAGGTGTTGTTTGCATGTGTTTAAGGGATATGATGAGAAGTGGTGGCGGCATTGTACAAATTAGCCATTATTGAGTTGTGGATTAATTCTTTTAAACTTCTGTAGGGGATGATATACTAAGACACATGTTTTGTATAACTTTTGCAGAATCCAATCATGTAAGGAACGTGAGAAGTAAAATGGTAGATGAATGATCATTTTGACTGTAGGATTTTCCTCCCTCTTATACATCACGTTTTCCTCTATTTATCAAAGTATGCATAATTCTGGAAAAAAAACCTCCTATCCACAATAATTATATGTTGAATTATTTGCATCTAATTAATCTATATTTGTATCTATATATGATATAATATAAAAACTATATTAGAAGGCTTATAATATACATAACCTATAGTTTTTATATTAAAGCATAAAACAATTGACGAAACATTGAGTAAAAGAAAATTAACCAACTTTTTATTTTCCCATTATTATTATATATAAATGTGTTTGTGATTGTATTTCATTGCAAATATAACTCGTGTGTTGTACTAGAATGCAAGATACAAGAGCGCCGAAGACACTCTTTTTTCTCTCTCTTTCTAGTTGCAAATTAATGTGATTCTTATGATAGTTAAATATAAATATGAGTTATACCTAACTAATGCAAATATATACCTAACTAATATAGGTTTAAAACTTAAAATTTGTTCCTCACTCGATTAGATATATGACTTATCTCATAAAAATGATATGCGCTTACGAGCTAAGCAACAAATTATTTGTAATGTTAATATTTTATGACAAAATCATTCAAAATTTAAGAGAGTAATAAACATAAATTAGAAAGAAAGAAAAAAGTATGCAAGATGATTTTAGTTGCATAATAGTTTATGGTTGTATATCACTTCACAAATTATATTGCGATTTTATATAAATTCATAAAATATTGGAGTGAACTATTACAAAAATTGTCATATTAATTTTCTTAACATCAAAATAGAACTATGGTTTTTATTTAATAAAATGTTAAGTATTTGTTTAAAGAAATAGATTGATTTAAATAATCTATATATATACTAAAAAATATTAATTTTAATGCTTAAAACAAATTGTGTCTTTTATAGTTAAAAGGTTAAAATTGCAGCTTTTAGAAAATTATAGTTAAATTATTTGTTTAGAAAAAAAGATTGAATTAAATAATGTAAATAAATAACACTAAAAATGACTGATGCCCTTTATAGTCATTTTACACTCAAACCATAGTTCTAAAAGCAGTGTTTACCAAACACCAAAAATAACTTCTCGTTTCCCACAACACTTTGAAAAAATGTTTACCAAACAACACACTGCTTTGCGCAAAAGTGTTTTTTCCACAACACTTTTGCCCACAGTACTTTTCGGACCAGAACTGGAACGCCAAACAGGCCCTAAATCCTATAAATGAACCTTAGTGTTGCTAGAATATTAGGGTCCATAATAGAGTCTCTTTAAGCGACTTGATATAGGAGGAGAGTAAGAAGTTAAAGTGAACCTGATTTCTATATCTTCCCTACAAAGTCAGTTTTGAATATTTTTGCATCAATGATTGATAGCATGTATTTTGTATATATTCGATCCCTCGTTTTTGTCCATTCTAGACTTAGATAGTACTGATTAGTGTTTATTCCTTCTTATTTGCAGATAAGGGCATAAAAGGGAGTTTTTGTGGAATTGCATGCTATCAGCTGGATTTTGATGAGTTAGTTGTTGTCTTGCCCTCGTAGTGAATTTACGCAAGCGCTGGAAGTTCAATCCGGATATGGAAAGTCTGGTTATAGAAACTCCGATGGTGCTACGGTTTCTTCTCTTATACGTACAACTCATCAAAGAAGCATTAAATGCATGCTTAGTTCAATTAGCGATAGGATTTCAAGACATTACTATATATATTCAGACTTCTAGGGTTTTTGTAATAAGTTTTCGCTTAGTATTTTTGTACTTCTTCTTCTCCAATTTCAGACGAGCATTGTAGTAACTTTGGAGAGATGTTGCGCTCAATAATGCCTCCTATTTTCTCTTCTTCTTAATTCCATCTTTACATTTTATTTTTATAATTGTCTTGTTTGTTTAATTGTGAGCATGCGTAGCTAAACTCTCTTTTCTCTGTAAAGATCATCAAAGGTTGTGATTGCTTAAATTGTGAGGTCTAAGACATTCTTCATAAATTACAGAATTTGTATTTACTTATTTACTAATTAAATGTCAATTTATTTATACTTAGTTTACAGTTAGTCTAGCCTAGAATTATGCATAAGTAATTACCAATATGATTAGAGTAAATAACTAATTAGGGTTAAAGGCTTCGAGGGTACTGTTTGTCTTGCTCTAGGTGCGTCTTTCCTTCTCTTCACGGGCAATTTGGTTAAATCCCTATAAGCGTACCTTAGGGGTTATTGAGCTGTTATGGCCTCTCCATAAGCGTACCTTGGAGTTGCTTCTCTTACGAAGAAAAGCAGGAGACTTAAGTGTACCTGGTCTCTGTAACGCATCTGTGAATTAGGAATATAATACCTTTGTACCGAAGATCAATTGACCTCAATCATGACCGGAGATAGATCTTTACTAGGAAACCTTCTCCATTTGATTTTACCTTAGTATTTATCTTTTCTTTATTTATTTTACTGTTAGATTAATTCAACAAACTCAAAACCCCCATTTTGCTACTATTTATTTTGTTTTGTTATTTTTGGTCACCATTAAAAGAATACGTCCTGTCTTAGTCTCTGTGGACTATCCTATTATTACTATACGTAATTTATTTTATGCATTTGGTTGTAGGTCTTTATTATTATTTTTTACACTTCGACAACCGATCAAATTTTGGCGTCGTTACTGGGACTACAGTACTAATTTTATTCTATTTTGTATGACCAGGACAGCCAATCCGAAACTCACACCACTCGATCTCGAAATCACAAGTACAGAAAGAAGACTTAGAGGATTGGCTAGACAACTACCCCTTGACAATAGAGAAGTTATCAACCAGCCTTCGACGGAAATCCTTCTACCCTAAACATTTCCACTCCACCTATTCGTCTTGCCCTCGACGTAGACGAACCAGTACTACCTAAGCCTAACATCATGGCTGAAGAAGCTACAGTTTAGACCATCCAGGACTTGAATGCTGCTCTAGAGCAGACTGTCCCTCTCTGCATCGCCTGCCCGACCGTACCTTACGATTAAGTGATCAAATTCGCTACTATCCATCACTTGCCCATATTTCATGGCTTGCCTAAGGAGAATCCTCACACCTATCTCCAACAATTACATTTCAATTGTTAGACCATGAAACCAGAGCAAGTCCAGATCAACCATGCGAAGCTACGAGCCTTCCCTTCATCTCTCGCCGGAGATGCCAAATCATGGGTTTTCTGTCTTCCCACCAAAACCATTACTACTTGGGACCAGATGTCCAAGGCCTTCACTGATAAATATTATCCCGCCTTTATGGCAAAGGCAACCTACAAAGAGCTAGTTTCAATCCTCTAGAAAGATGACTAGAATCTCCATCACTGTTTTGAAAGATTCAAGAGAATGCAGACCTTATGCCCTGCACATGGCTTATGTGACCATTCTTTGATCCAATATTTCTACGATGGGATGAAGCAAAACAACAAGGATAAGTTGGATGCAGCTAGCCAAGGTGTCCTTTGTGCTCTCACACCCGCCGTAGCTAAAGCATTGATCAAATTAATGTCTAAAAATAGTATACCTTCAGAAAGAGCACTACCAGCTAGTAAAATCAGAGTTGCTGCCATAGAGACTCAACAACACATGTCCACTGGACAACCTACCTAAGTCAAGGCCTATAGGTTTTGTCACTTCACTGCTTATCTTACTAACACGTGCCCCAATATTCCTAATGATTTCCAAGTTAATGCTGTTGGAAACTATAATTGAGCCTGATTGAGCTTAAATGTAGTGGTTTTTACAACCTGTTCTCTTTCAATTTCGAATGGTATGCTATTGATTTCTTTGGGAAACATTCGATTATTGCAGAAAGTGTCCTTTGAAGAGGAGAAGAATGGAAAGTAAGGAATTGTGCATGGTTTGGGTGCATTTGGAGCAACTGATTCCCTTGATCAAAAATTCTGGACCAAGACGATGGAGTCTCTCTATTGGCCAAGAGACTCTCGTTTGACCAATCCCTCACCTATAGAACGAAACTTATGGAGCAGATAGCGAATCAAGACACTGGTAGAAGATATCCCTGCCCCGACGATTTAGAGCGTCAATCTCGGACTGATTTGGACGCGTCCCGCTTATCTGATCCGATCTTATTTATTTTATGAGGAGGAGAGCATTTAAAATACAATTCAATCTTTATTAGAATTTCCCTTAATTTCCGCAATTAGCTACTTTCTTAGGAGAATAAATACCCTCTTTAGGGTTGAGAGCAAGGCATCGAGGATTTTGTCACGGTGGCCGCTCCTAGTTGAAACTCTTCTCCGGGTTTTATCTTAGCTTTCATATACTCTTGCTCCTTCGGCAACGAAGGATTTCCATTATCTCAATAAATTATTATTTGCTTGCAATCATGAGTATGCGTAGCTAATTCCTATCTTCTTAGTAGAGGCGTTTGTAGCATGAGCATGAATGTGTATGAGACCTAACTATTCTTACCAATCTCCATATTTACATTTAATTGATTCCGCACTTATTCTTAACGCGTTTTTGTTTGGTATTAGACTTGATCACTCTAGGATTAAACAGATCTCGCAGCCATCATTAGTGTCTCGGCAGTAAGCCCAAGAAGATCGAAGTAGACTCCTACGCGCTACTGGGTGTATCCAGGAAACGGTAGGGGAAAAGGTTAATCAGATCCAGTCCCGACTGACACCCGAAGATACTAGTTTGGAGTTGTATTCCCCTAAGCCATTGAGGATGATTGTGCCATAGTGGTGTAATCGACTCAAGCCAGCTGCCAACTCGGTAAACCCTTTAACCAGCAAGGTGCTGATTGGTAAGGCATCACCTCTAAACGTACCTGAGGCGGTGTTGATATAGGAGGAAAGCAGGGGTCATAAGTGTACCTTGATCCTATAGCAACTCTGTAGATTGCAGATGAATATCCTTGCGTCGATGATCACATCTCATGTCTCATAGCTCGTCAACCTCTAGTAGGAAGTCATTCTCATATCCGATCCTTATCTCTGAATCTGCCTTCTTGACCAAGATCACCATTCTTGGCCAAGACAATTTTACCGCTTTAATTACTTTCCCAATTTTAGTCGTGACACAAACCCCCACTTTTCACCTTAGTGTCATCACTGGCATCTACAAGATCACACAATAATTGCACCTTAACTCCCTGTGGTTTGATCCTCTTACTGCTATCTACAAGCAATTTGTTCTTAGTAGCAAGTTGTAACTCTTATTTATTTTTGATGGGTTCGACGCCCGGTCAAATTTTGGCGCCGTTGCTGGGGGAGTTAACAGATACTGACTATTTGTGTTTTCTTATTTTATGACCAAGTCATCCTACGGAGAATTGATTCCCTTCAATCCAGAGTTGACCAAATCGGAAAGAGAAAATAGGAGAAGAAAACTAGTACAATCCAGTCCACCAAGATAAGGACCCCATGATCAAGAGTACCCTGTTGAGAAAAATAGAAGCCAGGAAGAACAGGAGCTGAATCCTATAATAAACATGGCTCAGCCTGTAGAACAGAGCATTAGACAGCTGAACTAAGGAACAGAGCATGAGACCTACTCTTGTCTCAACCTACCACCGGTGGATCATGACTGGACAATCAAAACCAATGTCATCCACAACCTGAAAAAGTTCCATGGGCACTCTAACGAGAACCCATATGTTCATTTGAAGACCTTCCACTTGGAATATGACGCACTTAAGCCCCGAGAAGTCCCCATTGGAAGGGCAAAACTGAAAGTCATCCACTGGTCACTAGAAGATTCAGTGAGGAATTGGTTCTACAACCTACCTTACAATACCATCAGTACTTGAGCCCAAATGTCAGCAGCTTTCTTGAACAAGTACTGGAACGCTACCAAAGCCAGAGTAGCCAGAAAGAATCTTGTTTCCATTCAACAAAAAGGAACCGAGAACTTTGGAGAATATCACCAGAGATTCAAGGATTTACAGGACATACGCATGGAGTGGCCGATCAAGCCCTCATTCAATACTTCTACAATGGAATGTGCCAAAATGATAAAGAAAGAGTAGATGCTGCTGCTAGAGGAGCATTACTAGATGTCACGCCCACCCGAGCCAGACAATTACTTCAATCTATGGCTGAGAATAGCCACAACTATGGCCCTTCGGAGCGCCTTACCCTTACTACTTCTGTTAATTCAATTTCTTTGGAACAACAAATTGCTAGTATCACTAATTTTATTAAAATTTTCTCTATAGGTGTTCCTAGTTAAGACTGCGACCAAGGCACTACTGCAAGCGTTTGCGGACTATGCTGACAGATAGGTCATCACACCGACCAATGTTTCAAGCTTTAAACAACCTCAATAGAAGATCTCACGGCTCATATGAATGTCGCATATGGTTTCAATCAAAACCAACAAAACAAGTGATGCGATCCTGCCTAGGGTTAATAGGCCGGATTACAATGGAGCTTTAGAGGATCTAGCCGAACGAATTTATCTAGGGCAAACAATACCACAAGAAAGGAAAGACACACAATTTGTAGGTTTAGCGGAGAATTGGATAATAAAAGAGTAGGAATTAAGGATAATTACCCGGAAACTAATGGAAAGATGTGAGAAAAGGAATTGAGCACCCGAGGAACCATCGATCAATCCATGTAACTTGTCATCCACGATTTTAGAGAAATAAATAATTATTGAAACACAACTTTCATCCAATAATTCACCCAAAAGAACCAACGATTTTTCCCGGAGAAAAAAATCGAGAGGAGTAATCTCTAACTCGACGATTTCTCTCAAG
The DNA here is from genome assembly GCA_963691705.1 of Viola odorata. Taxonomy (NCBI): domain Eukaryota; kingdom Viridiplantae; phylum Streptophyta; class Magnoliopsida; order Malpighiales; family Violaceae; genus Viola; species Viola odorata. The sequence continues at coordinate 15,499,719 of OY829539.1, read as the reverse complement.
GAAATTCAAGTGGAAGAGTCCAAGGCTTAGTTGATACAAGAAAAGGAGTATTCTCAACTCTCAAATATCATGCAAAGTCCAAGCTAAGGAGAAAAAATGAAACAAGAGAACTAAATATAGTTAGTGTACAAATTGGGCTTGAAAAAGCCCAAAAAATGACATTTTTCCCTATGTCTGGCGGTATACCGCCTGGGAGGGTTGAGGGCTGGCGGTATACCGCTAGCCTCGGGTCTTGGCAGCCAAATAATTCATTTTTTGGCTGTATACCGCCCCAGTCAGGGCATTCCTGGCGGTATGCCGCTAGGCTCGCTCACACTGCGCGCTAAAATGTCGACGAGCATAACTTTTGATCCACCCGTCCGATTGACCTGAAACTTGCACCAAACGAAAGATAACATCTTGAAGTTTCCGTCAAGATTTTGTTCTCTCAAATCGGACACCATTTGCTTGTCCATCTGCTCATAATGATTGTCCCCTTGGATGGAACATTTGTTGGTGAACCTTGGCTTGGTGAATACACACAACAGCTTTTTCCTTGGCCTCGATAGGTTCTTCCTCACTCATTTTGCCTTCAAACCATAGGGATAACCTTTGTGCTTTGCTTCGGGTGATCGGGCCTTGAGGTGCCAGGTCTCGAGTGTCAACATTAGCTTCGGAAGAGTCTGTGATCGCATCAACTCCTTCCCCTTCGAAAGGATTCGTCCTCGAATCCATGTCTTGAGGGTTCTCTTCATCTTCAGGGCAAAGGGACAGATCATTGACATTGAATGTACGGCTGATCCCTCCATATTCACTTGGAAGATCTAGAACATAGGCATTGGCGTCGATACGACGGAGGATTTGAAAAGGCCCGTCCCCTCGTGGGCTTAGCTTGCTTTGTCGTTCGCGTGGGAATCGATCTTTACTCCAATGAAGCCACACGCATTGACCCAGTTCAAAGGATGTAGGAATCTTGCCCTTATTGCGCTTGGCCATCTCCTTTTCATTCATGCTTTCAATGCTTTTGCGGACTTACTCATGGAGTTTCTTAACAACTGTAGCTTTGGCATTCCCATCTACACATTTAATAGAACTCAAGGGAAAAGGTGAGAGATCAAGAGGGGTCAAGGGTTTGAACCCGTAAACCACCTCCAAAGGAGAATAACCAATGGAGGAATGATAAGCATTATTATAAGCAAATTCAACAAAGGCCATACATTCTTCCCATTTTACTCCATATTTAGCAATCATGACACGAAGTAATGATCCTAAAGTCCTATTCACCACCTCCGTTTGGCCATCCGTTTGAGGATGACACGTGGTGGAGAAGAGGAGTTTAGTACCTAACTTCGCCCAAAGAGTTTGCCAAAAATGACTTAGGAACTTAGTGTCCCTATCACTTACAATACTCTTAGGCATACCATGTATTCTCACCACATGTTGGAAAAATAAAGAGGCAATGTGTGTAGCATCATGTGTTTTCGAACATGGTATAAAGTGTGCCATTTTGGAGAAATGATCCACCACAACAAAGATAGAATCATGGCCATTCCTAGATCTAGGCAAACCTAACACAAAGTCCATAGACAAATCGAGCCAAGGATGTTGGGCAACAGGTAATGGCATATGCACTGCATGATGTTTAGATGTGGACTTAGCAGTTTTGCACACAATACATCGGTTCACAATGTTAGTCACATCTACTTTCATTCGTGGCCAATAGAAATGTGATTTTAAGGCATGCAATGTTTTAGTAATGCCAAAATGGCCACTCAAAGCCCCTCCATGAGCTTCCAACACAAGCAATTCTCTAACATTAGAACGGGGCACGCACAATCTATCATATTTGAACAAAAAATTATCGTGCCTAAAGAAATGCAGGTGAGATCCACGAGCACAAGCCAAATATATATGACAGAAGTCCTCATCATTCTCATACAACTCAATCAAATGAGAGAATCCAAATATTTGAGCATCGAGGGAATTTAAGAGAGCATACCTCCGAGAAAGGGCGTCGGCTACCACATTCTCTTTGCCTTTCTTGTATTTGATGGTATATGGAAACGCTTCAATGAACTCCACCCACTTGGCATGTCTCTTATTCAGCTTGGCTTGGCCCTTAAGGAACTTAAGGCTCAGGTGATCGGTGTGGATGACAAATTGATTGGCTAGCAGGTAGTGCTCCCACACCATAAGAGCTCTTACCAACGCATAGAGCTCCTTATCATAAGTTGAGTAGTTGAGTTGAGCGTCGTTTAGTTTTTCGCTAAAGTAGGCAATGGGGCGACCCTCTTGGGTTAGGACCGCTCCAATGCCAACTCCGCTTGCATCACACTCTAACTCAAACACTTTGTTGAAGTCCGGCAAGGCTAAGATCGGGGACTTTGTAAGTCTTGCTTTGAGCTCCTCGAAGGCCTTGGCTTGCCATTCTCCCCACACAAATGCAACATTCTTCTTGGTCAATTCATTGAGAGGCGCCGCAATTGTCGAAAAGTTGGGCACAAACCGACTGTAAAAGCTTGCAAGGCCATGGAATGACCTTATTTCACCTACATTGTTGGGAATAGGCCAATCTTGGATGACTTTCACCTTGTCTTCATCAACTTGAACGCCTCCTATACTCAAAACAAAACCAAGAAAGTGTACTCGTTCCAAACAAAACTCGCACTTAACAAATTTAGCATATAATCGGTGTGCGCGCAAGGTGTCAAATATGGAACGTAAATGGAACACATGTTCCTCAAGTGACGAACTATACACAAGAATATCATCAAAGTATACAACAACATACTTTCCAATGAAATCTCGCAAGACATAATTCATCAATCTCATGAATGTACTAGGAGCATTGGATAAACCAAAGGGCATTACCAACCATTCATACAAACCATGCTTGGTCTTGAAGGCGGTTTTCCATTCATCTCCTTCATGCATCCTGATTTGGTGATATCCACTCATGAGATCAATTTTGGAGTAGATTTGACTCCCGCTTAGCTCGTCAAGCATATCATCGAGGCGTGGGATGGGATGTCGATATCGTACGGTGATCTTGTTGATGGCTCTACAATCAACACAAACACGGGCACGGCGCAAGGTGACATACTCTCTCGGATGTAGCCTTTGCGCAACAAATCTTCCACTTGTCGTTGAAGCTCCTTCGTCTCCTCGGGATTGCATCGGTAAGCCGGCCTATTGGGCAAGGCCGCTCCGGGTATCAAATCAATCTTGTGTTCTATCCCTCGGATTGGAGGAAGGCCACTTGGCATCTCGGTTGGAAAGACATCATCATATTCCTGCAAAAGAGAAACAATGGGACTTGGTAGAGAAGAAGGAGGGTTAGTGTCAATTTCCAAACAATGTGCCTTGTATCGAAGTACAAGACACACTTTATTAGAAAAGAAAGCTCGCTTCACATCCTTACCCCTCGCTATCACACTCAAGTGTTTAGGCTCACTCTCTCTACCATGCTTACTTTTTTCATGGCGTGTATTCAACTCTCCCTTTGTTTTCTTTCCTCTCCTCTCTTGTGTTTTCATCTCATGACTCACATTTTTCTCTCCTCTTTGTGCATGCTCACTTTTTTCATGCACGATATGTTCCTCATTCACACACCTTACTTTCTTCTCTCCACTCTGTTTTCTCATTTTCTTTATGATTTGGAACTCGGCACTTGCCTTTTCCATATGCAATCGATCCTCAAGAACTTGAGCGGGTGAAAGTGGGGGAATGCTAAACTTCTTCCCATGGTGAGTGAGGTGAATTTTATTGGTGCGGCCATCATGCACTACCCAACAATCAAATTGCCATGGCCGACCAAGAATGAGATGGCTAGCATCCATAGGAACTACATCACACAATCTCTCATCCTCATAACTACCCATTTTGAAGGCAACAAGAACTTGTTCCTTCACCTTTACTTCTCCATCATCACTAAACCAATGTAAGGAATAAGGATTGGGATAGGGTGTTGTGGGCAATCCAAGCTTGAAAACTAACAAATAACTTGCTACATCCACCACACTTCCATTATCCACAATAAGAGATGCGACCTTACCATTGATTTCACACCGAGAATGGAAAAGATTCTCCCGTTGATCTTTGTTGGCAACCTCCTCCTTCGCATGAGCATTCATGCTCCTTCTCACAACTAGGGTCATTGTGGCTGCCGGAACTACCTCTTCTTCACTACTCTCGATCTCCTCCCTCTTTGCCTCTTTCTCATCCTCACTTGCCTCATCTTCGCTCTCCGTTTCATAGTTGCCCTCTCGGATCACCACTACTCTCCGATTTGGACATTCGGACGCAATGTGACCCCTTCCTTGGCACCGGAAGCATTGGACATTAGATGAGAATTTTCTTGGTTGGGTGGGGTTGGTAGGTGGGTTGGTAGGTGTTTTTGTGGTGGTTCCGGAAGGTTATTTTTAGTGTAAGGTGTGTAGGGTTTCGGAGAGGGTGTGCCGACTTTGGAGTCCTTTGGTTTAAATGGCTCTTTAGAGTAGGACTTCCAAGGTGTCTTTGGGGTTGAGGAAAAGGCTTGGGTTTTACTTGGGTAAGACTTCTTCTTAGTGGCTTCATATGCTTCCACTTTTATGGCATAGTGGAGCATAGATTGTAGGTGATCGAGCTCCTTCAACTCAAGCTTGTATCTAATACGATCATTGAGGCCATTGAGGAACCGTGCCATCGTAATTTCTTCACCCTCCTCGGTGTTAGTCTTGATTAGGAGTTCCTCTAGCTCGTTGAAGTATTCGCTCACGGACTTAGAACCTTGCTTGAGACCTTGCAACTTATTTTGCAAGTCTCTCTTGTGATGTGCGGGTACAAACCTTGCTCTCATCACCCTTTTCATCTCTTCCCAATCTTGGATAGCATCCACTTCTCCTCTCTCTACACACTTTTTCCCACCAACTAACGGCATAATCTTCAAACTCCATTGCCGCTAGCTTAATCTTCTTCTCTTCCGAATACCGATGACAATTGAAGATTCGTTGAATTTTCCCTTCCCACTTTAGATACTCCGAAGGATCGGTGGAGCCCCTAAAGGTAGGGATTTGCACCTTAATTCCGCTCAACTTGTCATCAACCCTAGGCTCTTGTGGCCTCTCTTCATGTTCAACAAACCGTGACCCATGACCCCTTTGGCATCTTCCCCTCGTTCGTTGTGTCACCTCATCAAACTCGGCATGTGTTTCCCCAAAAGGATCCTCATAGTACTCTCTAGTATGATGGGGTGTGGTAAGGGCATGGAAATGAGGGATTTTGGGTCGGCTACTAGAAGCATGGAAGTCTTCCGGCCCTCGGCTGCCTTGCTCATATTTCTTCCTTATCTCCTTCATTTGCTCCTCCGAAATGGCCAACCCCGGAGGGGAGACAAATGGCTTTCGGGTATCCTCCTTCTTTGAAGTATTTTTCAGCAACCCAACTCTTCCTCCTACACTTTGATGGCCCTCCGATTCAGTTTCAACGTGGACATGTTCAGTGAGAGGCGTTTGGTGCACCTTAGGCGGAAGGTTCTTTAGAGGTGTTGCATGAGGAGGAACATTGGAAGGCTTCTCATCCTTTCTACCACGAGACTTGATCGTTTCCTCCAACAAAGAAAGACGATCCTCCGTTCTAACCATGGTAGCCTTCAATTCTCCCAAGGCTGTCAAGACTTGGTCAAGGGCTTCGGCACTTCGACTACCACTAGAACTAGGTCTACTTCTCCCGGACATCTTAGAATTCAACTTCTCTCTTTCTTTTTCTTTTTTTTTCTTTTTTTTTATACCTACAAAAATGGAAACAACGAGATATATATACGTTAGTAAATAAACTCTCCCTCACGTGTTTAAACTCTCGTGTTTAGGTGTTTATCTCTCGAAAAAGTCGTGCTCACAAACACTCAACTTCGTGTTTTTCCTTGTACCTGCACACTTAAACAAGAGTTAGTAAAACAATGCACTCCCTCACGTGTTTAAACACTCGTGTTTGATCACTCGAAAAAATTGGCCTCACAATCACTCAATTATCTTTCACACACCAAGCTTGCTCTCCACACAATTCTTTGCTTCAAACAAACTTAGGATTCTCTTGCCAATGCTCAAGTGATGGAAACAAAAGGAAGGAGAACACAACAAGACTTAAGAGATTTACAAGGACTCAAGGATGAATGGAAGAAATTTTCAGAAATCCCAAGGAAATTCAATTTTCCATTTTTGGAGGGAAAATCTTGAATTGCCGTTGGAATGGGAGGAGGGCTGGAAAAATTATGATTTTAAGGAGTAAAAGACTCAAGGAAGTATTTAGAAAGGTAGTGAAAAGGACTTGGAGGTTTAGGACTTAAGAAACTTAGGTTTAAGACTCAAAAGGTTTAAAACTCAAATTTAGCATTTTAGGGTTTGGGACTTGAGTTTAGGACTTAAACAATTAGAAAAAGGCTGCTGGACACAATGGTAGAAAGGAAAGGACGTGCTAAGCTTTTTAGGAGGAGTGGGTGTATTTGGTTAGATTGGAACTTTGGTTAGGACTAGTTGGTTGCTTTTTGGTCAAATTGTCAAAGAAAGGGTGAGGTGTCTTAGGGCATTTAATGCAAGGGATGGGTGATTTTACCCTTGATGATGGTGTTGGCCGGCCAAGTGGAGGGATTTTAATTAATTAATTGGTACAAACTTGGCTAACAAATATTGCAACAATTATTTTCGATCAAAAAGTGCTAATTGCCAAGAACACCAAGAACAAATGAAGAACACCACAATCACACCCAAATGATTTTCTCAAGAGTTCAAAATTTTAATTTTGCCAAAGTGATCACAACCAACAATCAAAAGCCCACTCGAAATATTTTTCGAAAGTAACGGACGAAACTCAAGATATCAAGAAACAAAGGTTCTAACTCTTTTGACGAAAACTAGAAAAATTTGATAGGCGGCCAAAAGCTCCGCTACCACTTGATGCGATCCTGCCTAGGGTTAGTAGTCCGGATTACAATGGAGCTTTAGAGGATCTAGCCGAACGAATTTATCTAGGGCAAACAATACCACAAGAAAGGAAAGACACACGATTTGTAGGTTTAGCGGAGAATTGGATAATAAAAGAGTAGGAATTAAGGATAATTACCCGGAAACTAATGGAAAGATGTGAGAAAAGGAATTGAGCACGCGAGGAACCATCGATCAATCCATGTAACTTGTCATCCACGATTTTAGAGAAATAAATAATTATTGAAACACAACTTTCATCCAATAATTCACCCAAAAGAACCAACGATTTTTCCCGGAGAAAAAAATCGAGAGGAGTAATCTCTAACTCGACGATTTCTCTCAAGGAAATTCAAGTGGAAGAGCCCAAGGCTTAGTTGATACAAGAAAAGGAGTATTCTCAACTCTCAAATATCATGCAAAGTCCAAGCTAAGGAGAAAAAAATGAAATAAGAGAACTAAATATAGTTAGTGTACAAATTGGGCTTGAAAAGGCCCAAAAAATGACATTTTTCCCTATGTCTGGCGGTATACCGCCTGGGAGGGTTGAGGGCTGGCGGTATACCGCTAGCCTCGGCTCTTGGCAGCCAAATAATTCATTTTCTGGCGGTATACCGCCCCAGTCAGGGCATTCCTGGCGGTATGCCGCTAGGCTCGCTCACACTGCGCGCTAAAATGTCGACGAGCATAACTTTTGATCCACCCATCCGATTGACCTGAAACTTGCACCAAACGAAAGATAACATCTTGAAGTTTCCGTCAAGCTTTTGTTCTCTCAAATCGGACACCATTTGCTTGTCCATCTGCTCATAATGGTTGTCCCCTTGGATGGAACATTTGTTGGTGAACCTTGGCTTGGTGAATACACACATGGACAACTTTTTCCTTGGCCTCGATGGGTTCTTCCTCACTCATTTTGCCTTCAAACCATAGGGATAACCTTCGTGCTTCGCTTCGGGTGATCGGGCCTTGAGGTGCCAGGTCTCGAGTGTCAACATTAGCTTCGGAAGAGTCTGTGATCGCATCAACAAGTACCCTCCAAACAACAATCCTTACTCCAACACTTATAACCCCGGATGAAGGCATCATCCAAATTTTAGTTGGACTCAAAATCAACCTCAAACCAGTACTACATTCCCTTCCTTCCAATCCCAACAACAACAACCACCATTCAACCTCAAAAACTTTACTCCTAGACCACCTCATAACCAAAATAACCAACTACCCGCACCCCCACAACCATTGCAAATCACTGGCCCTACACGATCAACACGGTGCTGTGCTTGCTGAAATTCAGAAACAATTGAGGTTGTTGCGGGAGGATAAACATAAGCAAGAAAAATTGCCATCCAACATAGTAGACAACCCCAAACATAATGTGAGTGCGATTATTTTAAGAAGCGGTATACAATTGACCGAAAGAGAAGAAACAGTGGCTCTTGAACAAGAGAAAAGGAAGAAGCCGAGGCATAAGAATTGGGAGGAAGTGATGGTGTTTGAAAGGTAGTATATGTACAAATCTCCAGAATAGATTGAGGAAGAGGAAGCTGAAGAAATGGAAGAAGCAGAAAGGATCATCGCAATAGAGGATGAACCTCTCTTGGCCAAAGAAGATACCAAGAATGAACGATTGGCCAAGAAAGCTGATAAGGAAACAAAAAAGGAAAAAGAAGTTTCCAAACAGAAGGACAACGATGAACCCCCGCCATTCCCACCTGCATCTTCGAGGACAAAAAAGGAAAAAGAAGAAAAGAAAATTATGGAAATTTTTAAAAAAGTGGCAATTAATATTCCAATGCTTGAATTGATTGCTAAAATTTCTAGTTATGATAAATTCCTTAAAAGTTTACGTTCTGACAAAAAGAAACTTGCAGGTCTTGAACAGGACAACTTAGCAAAGAATGTCTCCTCTGTAATCCAGTCCAGACTCCCAGAGAAATGCACTGGCCAAGGAATGTTTGACATCCCTTGTAAGATAGGAGATAAGAAGATTGAAAAAACCTTGTGTGACTTGGGAGTTGGGATTAACGTACTTTCATTCGCTGAATATGAAAAACTTAAACATCGAAACTATGAAGGACACCAGAGTGGTAATTCAGCTTGCGGACAAATCCATCATTTATCCAAAGGGAGTTGTTAAGGACGTTCTAATCAAAGTCAACGATTTTATCTATCTCGTTGATTTTTATGTGGTTGATATGAATTCGGATTTTTCCACTAACAATACCGATGTCCTCTTATGCAGACCTTTCCTACGGACTGCGAAAACATTGATTGATATTTTTTATGGATGCTTAACTCTTGAATATTGTAGACAAACCATTAAGTTTAATATGTATGGTGCAGTGAAGAAATCCAGTGAAACAACAAGTTTGAATCTTATTAATATTTATGAACCATCTGGTGATGGTAATTGTGAGAATAACCCCTTGGATTTTGATCTTACCAGGAGGATAAAAGAAAAGAAGCAGGATCTGAGAAAAGCATCAGTCGACGCGGAAGAGGTTGTGAAGGAATTCAATGTTTTAAATCCTTTAACTGAAAATGAATTGAACTTTGATCAAATCCTATGTTTTCTGCACAAGGTACCAAAAGAGACCAAGAAGGAGAATTCTGGCCAAAAAGATAAAACCCATGTCGCAAAACGCCGATGGCCAAGAACGATTCTCTATGACAAGTGTCCCTCAGAAAGTATAAAGGCACAAAAAAATGGAGACCAACTCCCCCATTTTCCCGAACCCTTGCCCTACTCAAACATAACTGCTCATTCCCTCCTTAGAAAATCGCTCTATTCCAACCTCCAAACAACCGTCACAACTATGATGCCAAGATCAAAAGCCACAATCTTTGCTGAATACCGAACAAAATACGAAATACCCACATTGCCACAAATCTAAACAACCCCCTCAAGTCCCAGACCACCTAGAAATCCATCACCAAAACTCAAAATGACCTCAAATTGAACACCGCCAAGTCCCTAGTTGACCACCAGTTCACAGAGGCTTGAGGCACAATCTGCAGAGAACTTCGCAGCCACTATCCTCACCCCTTCCGACACTATCACTGATTTCACACCGCGAGCATCATTCGTGACGAACGGTTCACCGAAGAAAACGCCACCACAAGCCTCCGACACATACTCTGAGGAGGTTCCTCTAACTCGACTGCGAAAAAGGAAACAGGAGACCTCGTTAAGGAAAGGCAGAGAAAAATAAAGATGGACACCCAAGCTCCACCAGTAACTAAAACACCACCTATCATGACCAAGAACCCTAACACACCTGCCCCAACCAAAATAGCACCAAGGAGAGCATCTACTACCACAACTGCTCTCGCCATTGTGCCCGACCAACGATACAAGCAGGTGGCCTACAAAACTTGTTGACCTAAGGAAGATACTGAACCTTCCTCCCCTGTAACCGAACATCGCGAGTACAAAGAACCCATGCCAGGATCAGAAGACGAGTTTGACGGTGGATATTTCAAAAGTGTCTCCAATCCAGAAAATCTGGTTAAAGGTATGATACTCACCCTTCAATCCCCTAATTTTAGTGGCTGGTTAAGCTTTGATTCCCATGATGTCCAAGTGATATTGGAAAAATGGATCAAAAATGGTGAGATTCTCTCTGTGTTGTTTTTTATTATGAACTACTTCATAACCTAGGTGTGTCTACTAGGCTTAAGAAAATGGTTAATGATTTTGGATGGGTACTAGTATTCTTTGTGATCAATGTTGTACACACCGAGTTGTGTTTGGAATTCTACACCACTTTATGGGTAGATTTTGCTGCTTTATATTGCAAAGGCAGAGAACACCCTGATGTTTTTAAGAAAGATGTTGATAAGATTCGGACTGTTGGGGAAGCGGGATCTGGATTATGGCTGTCTGGAATCACTGTAGCAGCGGTCCGTCGTACCTGCAAAGTGCCGGAGGGGGGGTTCCGACGTAGACACTCCGATGCTTAAGTTAGTATGCTTGTGAAATTTGGCAGAGATTTTGGTAGAGAATCAGCTCTTACTTTTGATCTAGAAATGAGTGGTATTTATAGCAGAAGAAAGAAAGGTTGTTACCCCCAGGGGTGGGCGTTATCATGGGGAGATATCGCCCAGGATGACGTCAGCTCAATCGGATATCGCTAGTGGGATATCGCCAGTGAGATGTTGTCGGGGTTTCCTGGGATGGGATGACGCCGTGTGGGCCCCCCCCGCGCTGATGTAGACCATCCCAGGATCCTCAGCCTATCGGGGGCGGCAGCCAGGTGCCGTCGCCAGTTAAGGTCTACAGGGATCTGGCGTTGACTTGAGGTGAGAAGACGAATATACCCTTGGTGTTTCATCAATTGTTATCATAAGCCCAACTGAAAATGAGCCCGAGTGTTCACCAAGGGCTGCCTCTCCTGGCCTCTGGGGGAACGTTGCTCCTCCTGTGCCGCGCTAGATTCGTGAGAATTTCTGAGTTTTTCTGATCACTTTGTTAGCTCCTTGGTGTCGGATATGTAATAGCGAAGCGGATAGCGGGAATCGATCTCTGACGGTAATGATCGGTCATAGAGAGGGCGCTCGTATGATTATCATCGTCAGGGTAGAGTTTTCCAGCGTTATCCCTTTGGAGCTCCGAATATCATATGGAAAGCGATATTGTCTTGCTTTTCCTGCACATTCTCAAATGTGGTTTTGTTAGTGAAAATATCATGCAATGACAGACGTAAGTTACCCTTACTCCTTTAGAGGCATTCACTTGCCATTATTAGGGAGTCGTTGCTGTTGTCTTTTTCATCCAAGCTCATTGGATCTGGCCTAGCCGTAAGCTGCCTGTAACATCGACACAGTTTCTCGTCATAACTACCTACAATTTATGCGGTCTTACGCCGTAGCTACCTGCAATATCAACGTGGTCTTACGCTGCTCGGAGCTACCTGTAATATTGCGCGGTTTTACGCTGTAGGCCACCTATAAATTGTGCGGTTTTATGTCATTATGGACCTCAACCCATATTCCACTTGAGCACCTCGGGCGTCTTCCAGGGGTTCCACGTCAGCCTCCCCTCCTGACGACATTGGGTTAACGGGACGACCCAATTTTTGAGGTGTCCACCTTTGTGAGCAGCTATTACTTTGGATCTATAAATGCGACCCTTTTTCGGTGCAAATTCTTCACACATCCTCTACTTCTCATCTATTATTTCCTCATGGACGATCTCACTAGAAATTTTCTGATTTCCAAAGCCTTAACCGTCAAGAATCTCACTGAGGATGACGTCAGCTTCCTGGAGAACATGCTGACGAAGACTGGTGAGGATATGCTTGAACTTCGGGGAATGATGACCCCTGTTCAGGCCAGGATCGGGGCCGCTACCATGGAGGACTTCAATCCCATTAGGAATGTCTCCAAGCTGGTTGTTGCCGCCTATCGCATCGAGGTAGCCATCACCATGCTGCAGCAGAGGAAGGATCTACTGAACTGCTGTCTAAAGAGCATAAGAAGCACCTCTTCGGAGCTGACTTCTGTGGTGGACGCCTTGAGGGACATCCCCATTCTGCTAGTGGATGACGACAACGATGCCGAGTCTCGGGCTTGAAGGCTTGCCGTTGTGCCTTCTTGTTTGTTTTTTCCTTTATATGTATTATGTATGCGGACGTATATTCAGGCCGTTAGGCCGTAATGAAACTCCTTTCCGTTCTTGGACTTGTGATCTTTCTCCCCTTTTTAGGGCATTAGCCCTAGCTTCGATTGAGAGCTATGGCCAAGCCCAACTGAAAACTCAGACTTTTGCAGTATTTATTCTTCTTTATCTGCCAGGTGGCAACGGTTGCTTAGGCAAACTATTCTACTACTCATGCGCCGTCTCTTCAGTAATAACTGATTGGGCAGTTTTCCTGTGCTTCTTGATCGTTGAGAAATCTCAACAGACGTGATCAGAGAATTTTGAATTTGCCATTATGGTTGATCTTCTCAAGACGTATTAAATTATCCTTCTCTCACTTGAGAAATTTGAAGAGTCTCACCATTTTATCTATTTATGGGGACTTCTTCTCCTTTTTCCTGTTCATCTTCTTCTTCATATTTTTCTACTGCTACTGATTTTCATCTTTCATGGCCAATTCTCATGATCAGGTTTCCGACGAGCGAGAATCTCGCCCAACTCCTCCGACGACACCAGATTCTGACAATCCTTCTTCGCCACCATGCCGGAAGGGGCGATTGTCCTGCTGTGGAGGTCGGAAGAGATCGAAGAAGAGAGCACATTCTGAAACCACTGGTTGGTTTTCTTCATTTTCAGCCCCTCCGTCCTGTAAGGGTAAAAATTTATTCCCTCCTGCTGACTGGTTTGAAGAGGAGATTCCTTTAGGCGATACCATCGTCAAGGCGGCATCTTCAGCTACAAAGGAGGAATCCAAGCCATTGACGCTGAGCCTGGAGCGAAAAGCTGACAAATCCCCTCCTTTTGCTGATGAGGAACTTCTGCCCTCCGATGAGGAATATTGCTACTGGTCCTCTTATTGGCCTGACGAGGATTGATTCCGCCCTTGGCAATACCTTGTAGATGCCGTATGGCTTATTATTAAATGAAATGATGCTTTGCCTTTTTAGTTTTGCATGCTCGGGCGTTAGCTCCTCTTTGGATGGTTATCGCTGAGAAACTCATTGTTGCTTCGATGTAACCGCTTGCAACTGATTGTCAGTAACTACCCCCTCTAGAAGATATAAATGCCTGGACATAAATATCTTTCTGAGGTTTTTACACGTGTCACTTTTACTTTGGGGCGTGTCCTGCTTTTACAGGCTGTTCAATTCTCGAACTCAACCTTTAAAAGGGAGCAACTGCTCTCTTTTAATACTCTTTGCTTGCACTTCAAAATTTTCTCCCTTTCTCTCTCTAGATTCTTACTTCGAAGGAGGTCACGACCACCGTTCGCCGGCGCCGACGGTTTTGTCCACCGCCTTCTGTTCAAGGTACTTCGCTTCATTTTCCTCAGATTTTCTTCTTGCTGATTCATTATGAGTACCTCTAGGATACCCAAGGATTATCAGTGGCCTCTAGCCACAAATAGGTCTTTGAGAAGTCTCTAGAATTTCCAGCGGCCCATAGATTTAGAAATAGAGAGAACACCTAGTGTTTTTGTTGATCAAGCGGTTTTGGAGGCAGAACTGGAGGAAAATAGTATCTTTTTCCCTCCCGGTTACTCCGTTAGAATTCCTGATGCCGGCCATCGGCTTCTTGACCCTCTATCGGGGGGCGATAGGATGGTATATTTTAGCATGTTCCTCTATGGCTTTCGCTTTCCCATCCATGAAGTAGTGAAAAGTTTATTAGTTCGATATGAAATTAACCCGGCTCAGATTACGCCTCCTTCTTGGTGTGGGATTCATCCCTTCATTCGTATTTGCGAGTTGCGGGGTATCCTTGTCCCGTCTGTCAATTTATTCCGCAAGTTTTTTAGTTTTAGGTGCCGCAACTGTGTGGTAGATATTGCCCCAAGATGGAATGACGCATTGGTGCAGTCATTCTGGCAAAAATTCCAGGGCTTCGAAGAGACTGTGGCCGATTGGAAGAGCGGTTTTTTCATTGTGAATTTACCTTTCTGCCCCTGGCCCAGGGTCTTCAATTAGTGTCTTAATGACTCCCTTTGGACAAACCCGTCAACAGTGTCCACGGAAGAGCTTCGACAAACGCACGTGCTGCTGGAGCGAAACTCGTCTTTTCGCATTCGAGAGTTTGCCTTACACAGGCTTATAGAGAAGTGTACTATAAATAATTTTCTTTTCCTTCGTTATCGCTTCGGCTTAATCATTGTCCTGATGTGCCTTGCTGGCAGGTGACACTGGAAATCAACCGTCAAGCAATAAGGACGTTCCTCTGAACATGAGGCCGCTTCAATCACTGCCACCATCTCCTCCGCCTGAGAGTTCCAGTCACCCTGCCACTCCAAAAAGAAAGAGATTCAAGACTGTTGCCAGGCGTGGTACCTCCAGCTGTACTTCCCGTTTCCTCGAGAATTGGTTACCTATTCGGAAAGGAGTGACTCCGAATCATCCTAAAACTGAAGTACCCGACAGCAGCAGCGAGGACATGGATACCGACTCTGGGCTTCGTCATGCTTCCGCGGCTCAGCGGAAGAAACTGAGAATGGGAAATAGCAACCTGGTTGCTGAGGTCGCTTTGAAGAAGGTGAATGATGCTTCGGCTACTAGGGCTGACGCCCTTGATGGTGCAGGTACCTCCAAAATGGTGGCAGCAGCTAAGGCGTCAATCGACATTCCTTATGATACTTTTGAGGCTCCGTTAGAGGTCAACCTTCCTTCTCCGACAGCCGCTCCTAACTCTCCTATCTCCTCCTGCATCCCTGATATCCCTGCACCGAATCGTGAACCTACCGCTACTCCTGACCCTCTGTTGAATGACCTTCCGCCATTATTCTACACCTCTATTTTAGGAGTCGGTGGTTCCGCTGAAAATCGTTCTCCTCCCTTTACCGCCAATCTGTCTTCTCAAGGTCCTCAAGTAGCCACTTCCTATCGCTTGGATTTGTCTACCTTTGGCACCAACAGACTTCGCGCACTGGGAATATCAGACACGTTATCGCGAAGCGAGCCGGTGGGTTCGATAGTAGGTGCGATATTCAGTTCTTCTAGAGATAGGGAGGAGATGTCAGAGCTTCCTTTGGAGGTTCATCGCGAGTGCGCTTTAAATGACGTGCTGGCTAGCTTTCGCATGCTGAATTACTTTCTCGATATCCATGGTGACAAGGCTCGAGGTTCCCCCTCTAAGGTGGCGGAGCTGACGCAACTCTAAAGTGATACTCAAGCAGAGCTTAACGACTGTCGTGCTGAATTGGCCAGAGAGAAGTCGATAGGGAAGGCCAAGATAGAACTTCTGGAGGCAGAACTGGTGGCCGCCAATAGAAGAAACTCTCTCCTTCATGAGGAGATATCGGCCCGCGACGCGAAGCTAGCGAAGGTGCCCAATGAGATGTCGCGCTGGAAAGATAAGGCGATACAGGCCTTTGCCACTGGATTCCTAGATTATTACCGCAGTGAGGCTTTCGATCCTGCCAAGATAGCTGACTACGCCTTTGAGAAGTTGGAGGATATAAATGTCGGGGGCGACAAAGGAGTTCTTCCGTGATGGGAACAAGGCAGCGTTTGAGAGTGTGTTTTTTTTTTTCAACATTGGTTTCATTTGGCTTGTAATAATTGATAACGCTTGCATAATAACGACTGTCATTCCACTCTGGATAACTATTAATTTTCTTCTTGGCATTATCTTTGTTGATTACGTCATCACGCTTGACCTCTTTTTGATAAAGTAATTCTGCTTTTTTGGAGCATTTAATGCTCAGAATCCCCTCATTAATATGAGTGAAGGATCATGATGGTTCAGAGACACGTGTCTGCTCATCAGGACACTAGAGCTAGCGTGATTTGATAGGATCCAAGCGTCTTCTCTCCTTTCTAGGGTTATACTCATTGCTCATGCCTGTCATGCGCGTCGCGACTGTTCCAATAGTCATTTCTTTTAGCCTCTTAGGGTTATAAAACCCATCACTTTATTTCTTTTTTCCACTTTCGATAATTCATTTCTCTGCATCTTCTTCACAATCATCTTGCGTTTCTGGTTTTCATCTCTTGGGTACTTCGATTTTCTTCTAAAAAAGGTACTTCTTCATTTCCCTTGCTATCTCCTTCATCTTTTTCTTTTCTTTTTCCACCATGACAAAAAGAAAAACTCGTGCTTCTGGGTCTAAATCAATTGATGAAGAAAAAATAGAGACCATAGCTAGTACTATTACTTCTTCTGCCATTCTTGATAAACATCTGTCCGATCACGGTGCCACCCTCCCTGAGGGTTTTAAGGCTTCTGTCGCTCCTGAGTCTTTACGCCTGAATAGCGTTCTGACCGGCAATCGCAGAATCCTGTATGCCCAGATGTTCCGTTATGGTTTCCAGTTTCCGGTTGACCCGTTTATCCAAGAGTTGCTTACTTCTCTGGATCTGAACCCTGTTCAACTGGCCCCAAATGCCTACTGTGGCATTTATGCATTTTTAGAACTCTGCAAGTACAAAGGAATTACATCTCCTTCCCTTGCATTACTGAAGTCTTTGTTCAAGATGTATAACCGTCGGGGTGTGATAGCGATATCACCCCGTTATGATGATGATTCACTCCAGAACTTCACCTGGAAACTCCTTCATTTGGAGTCTTCCATTGATAAATGGAAAGAGCATTTTTTTGTGGTTGAGACTGCTGAGCTTCCGGAGCCATGGTGGCAGTCTGGTTTCAACCAGGGCGTCAAGGACAGGGCTTGGTGCCGCGTGGCTCTTGACGAGACGGAACAGGGCTGGTTTGATAAGTTGCTTAGTCTAGAAATCAGCGTTCACTCCCGCCTTCTGGCTTGCGGGACCGATATCAGAGCCTGCGTTAGACGTGAGTATCGCGTCAATCTTTGACTTTTAGTATTAGTACTAACGCTGACGTTGTCTTGTGGTTTTGCAGCAACTGATCCGAAGTACATTCCCGAGAGCGTTAGGAGGCGCCTAAAGAGGCTTCGAGATAGAGAAGCGGTCGCGGCTGTTAATATCGCCACCACTTCAGCTACTCCTTCTGTTACCGCTTCGATTCCTCCCCAAACATCTTCAGCCTCAGTTGACGAGGAAATCGACACCATTTCGGTTGGCATTCCTGACATATCAATCGCTGCTCCTCCTCCTTAGTCAGTTGTTCGTAGGGCTTCCGCGAAAGGAAAGAAGAAGAGGAAGACAAGGAGCATTGCCACCCTCCAGCCACTAATTCTGCCTTCTTCGGACGTGGCCGGCTCTTCGGAAGCACCTGCCGCTGAGATGGTAATAGCTACTACTTCCCGATACTTCTTGCGCTGTTTTTTCAATGCCTTTCTGCCTTTTCTTTTGTTTTTCATTGTTTTTCTTCGTAGGTTACTTCTCGTGCCTCTACTCCCTCACTGTCGCGAGGTAATATGGACTTGAGGTGTATTCTGACTCAACCAAGGAAGAGACAGAGGTCCACCGGAGCACGTACGAGCCGGTCCTCAAGCCAAGCTGATGTCAGGGAGGGGCCTCAAATCGCCCTTGACTCTTTAGCACCTCCCCCGGGCCAGACCGGTAGCATTTTTGAGAACACAGCCATGCCTGGGGCTTTTGAGACTTCTCCGTCTTCATTTGGCTCGGAAATGCCTCACTATTCCTCCAACGTGGTCTATACTGATGAGTTGTCGGGTTTCTCCTCCTATTAGCCCCAAGGATCATTCGTGCCCTAGGGAGGTTCCGCTTCCAACCAGCCTCATGAGACAGTCGGGCCCCAGGGAGGTTCTACTTCCAACCAGCCTCCTTCTCCTACCGCCGTGGTCTTTGTTCCTTCCAATGCTTCTATGATTAAGCGCTTCGGGGAGGGGACGGTAGTGTCCAATCTTATGGCCGATGTAAGCTCATATAACGCCACTGGGCCCATCACTCATCAAGTGGATATAGCTACGCTTCGTAGTTCGGGGATTGTGGCCATGAGGGGCGATAACTCGGCCGTTACTGCTTCGTTCTTGGCTGCACACATGCTAACGTCTCCTGAAGAACGAAGCACCTTTGCTACTGTGGGAGACAAAGAGCAAGCCGACTTGCTGCACTCCAAACTTTTCACTAGGTTCCTCCAATTTCATCACTACACTGAGCGCATGTCGCAAAAGGCGGCTGACCTTACCGCTTCCGCAGCCAAGCTTTCGCAAGAGCAAGAGGAAAAATAGCGGCTGTTGGATGAGCGAGACAGATATATGACGGCGTTGGAGGCAGCCAGAGAGGAGGCAAGGGAAGCAAAGGAACAGTTAGCCACTTCTAACGCTGCTCTGGCGGTTGAACAGTCAAAGATTATCGCTTTTGAGGGGGAGAAAACAGCTTGGGTAGGAGAGAAAACAGCCTTGGTAGAAGGGAAAATAGCGCTTGAGGCGGAAACAACAATCAAGTGTCGCTGGTACGTTGAAAAGACTGCTTCTATCATGGCTGACTGCTTTGTGGAGATTCACGGGGAAGAATTTTACGATGGTGACGCTGTTTCTAACCCCTTTTTGAAGAATTCTTCGGATCTAAACGACGAGGGCTTCCGCTTGGCCAGATTGAATGGCTACCCAGAGCAAGGGATTTCCAAAGACCAGCAGTAGGCAGGGTATTGTCGCCCCCTTCTTTTTGTGAGAATTGAGCGTTATCCTTTTTTGTTCGTCTTTGTATATTTTTGTGTCCCTTCGTGGGTATTTGAACAATGACACTTCTATGATATCAGCTTTTGTTGGTGCCATTTTCCTTTTTTGTATTTCTTTTTCTTTGAATTTTTGTAGCGTGGCCTTCGCGCCCTTATCGCCCTGATCGGGCTTTGTCATGTTCGACTTAACCACTGTTTGGCCCCGTCAGGGAGGACATTCCTGAAAGAACCATTCTTCTTTCCTTGATCAAAAGAGATAACGAGGCCCTATTCCTTAAATCGAGTCAACATCAGCGTGGTTCACGTCTACTTTGCCAACGAGTCATACAACTCTTTTATCACCTCGAGTGTCGCGATCTCTCGGAGTCAGAGATATCCTGCACACTCTCAATTAATATCTATTAGTAATAAATAAGCGATAACAGACACGAGTTTCCCGTAGGAGCCGATCCGCCACCATTCTAGGGTACAGGTGTCGCTTGTTATCGCTTTCTCAACCAGCTCACTTCGCTAGGGATTCTGCATCTGGTTACTCGCTGGGATTTCGTGATTTTTCACATTTCCACGATCGACCGGAAATTGCCTCTTCCTAGTGAGCCGTCTGATCAGGACAGGCCATCACAAGGTTAGGATTTTTCACTTTCGGCGTTACCCTCTCATCCTGGAATCGTGCCTTCCCTTGGCGAGCCGTCTACATCAGCCCGACCCCAAGGATAGGATTTTCACTTCTAAGATTGAGTTACTATCTCCTTGAGGTATGCCTTTCCTTAACGAGCCGTCTCCACGAGAACGGTTGGGATAAGGATCAGGCTTTCACCTCTAGGGATACCGGGGCGTGCCTCGTCTTAGTGAGTCGTCTGATCAGGATCGACCGTCACAAGGCAAGGACTTTTCACTCCCGGGGGTGTCGGGGCGTGCCTCATCTTATGGCCCACACGTGGCTACCACAAGGATATGACTTTTCACTCCCAACGCTAAATATTAGGTGCGCCAGGGCGTGCCCTCACTTAGTGAGCCGTCGGATCAGGGCAGGCCGTCACAAGGATAGGACTTTTCACTCCTGACGCTAAATATTAGGTGTGCTAGGGCGTGCCCTCACTTAGTGAGTCGTCGGATCAGGACAGACCGTCACAAGGATAGGACTTTTCACTCCTGACGCTAAATATTAGGTGTGCTAGGGCATACCCTCACTTAGTGAGCCGTCGGATCAGGACAGGCCATCACAAGGATAGGACTTTTCACTCCCAGCAACCTCTTTCTCATTTTTCTTTCATCATCTGCACCCACACACGTAGCCACAAAACACAAAAGAGCTCATTACTCGAGCGTTAGCAGGGGTTAGGGCTAGCGTTAGTAAAAAGTGCAGAGATAAATCAAGATCTAGCATGATATAATTTCAAACGAGCGATGTTCCAGGAGTTAGGTAAGGGGGTACCGTCGAGTGTCTCCAGATGGTACGCTCCTCTCTCGACAATACGGGTAACGCAGTATGACCCTTCCCAGTTAGGACTGAGCTTCGCCCGGCGTTGACCAGTCGCTCGCTGATCCCTGAGTACCAGGTCACCTTCTTTTAGAAGTCATTCTTTGACACGCCTATTATGATAACGCTCTATTTTTTATTTGTAGTGCGTCATTTTTAGAAGAGCTTCCTCTTGCAATTCGGGCAGTGTGTCAAGATTCGCACGTAGCCTTTCCTCATTTAGCTCTTCTCTGAAGTAAGCCACTGGTAGGCTCATGGTACCAATCTCCACGGGCGTAACGGCCTTAGTGCCGAAAGCCAGTGCGAATGGTGTCTCTCCTGTGTTGGTTTTTGTGGTCATGCGGTATGCCCACATCACATACGGTAGTTCATCTGCCCACTTCTTTTTAGATCCCTCTAGGTTCTTCTTAACACCGTTAAGGATGGCTCGGTTTGTCGCCTCAGCCTGACCATTGGTCTGCGGATGAGCCACGAAAGAGAATCTTTGCTCGATTCCAAACTCCTCGCATTGGTCTATAAAAAATTGGCTGGTGAATTATGTTCCGTTATCGATGGCTAGCACGCGGGGAACTCCGAAACGCATGATAACTTGGTGTTTGAAGAAACGCCATATTTTCTCTGTCGTGATGTTGGCTACCGCCTCAGCTTCCGCCCATTTGGTAAAGTAGTCCACTGCCACAACCACAAACTTTAACTTTGACCTTGCCTTTAGAAATGGTCCAAGGATGTCAATTCCCCATTTCGTGAAGGGGCAAGGAGCGATGATGTCATAAATTTGGGAGGCGGGTTGTCGAGGAATCTTAGAGAATTCCTGACACTTTGGGCAAGTTTGCCCGTAATCATGGAAGTCTTTCCGGATAGTAGGCCAGTAGAACCCCGATCGAAAGACCTGCGCAGCTAGGGTTTCGCCGGATGCATGCATGCCACAAATTCCTTCGTGGATTTCGCGGAGGGTATGAAGGCCCTCTTGTTCTGTTATGCATCTGGAAGCCGGATGAGAGAAACATCTCCGCATCAGTTCCCCGTTAAAGTATGTACACCGTGCCGTTTGCTTTAGTACTTTCTTCTTCTCAGCGTTATCCGCTGACAGCTCGTCATATCTCAAGTATTTTATGACGGGAATTCTCTAGTCATTTTCACTTTCTTCCATGCAGAGCGTCGCCTGTTCTTCCATAAAGGAAGGTACGGGTAGCTCCCGGTAGTACACCCCTTTCGGTATGGACGCTTCTAGGTTTGCTGCGAGTTTGGCGAGGTTATCCGCCTAGGCGTTATCCTCTCGAGAAATATGCTCGAAGCTAACCTGTATGCCACATTTCTTTATTTCTATCAACTCGCGTTTCACTTTAGCAAGGTATTGCACCATGATGGGCTCTCTAGCTTGATAGTGTCCCAGCACTTGGTCTATTATCAGCTTGGAGTCTCCGCAGACTTTCAGCCGCAAGTCTCCCAACCTCCCAGAGTCATGTATTCCCTTGATGGAAATGCTCTTTCCTATCCTGAGCTCGGCTAATAGCGCTTTGTATTCTGCGGCATTATTGGAGAACGGCTACAGGATTCGGATGGCATATCGCACATGGATGCCGTAAGGCCCACTCATGAAGATTCCAGCCCCGGCAAGCTCTTGATTTTTGGCACCATCCACGTGTATGACTCACAGGTCGGTGTAAGTTTCAGGGAAAGGGAGATCCAACTCTTCTTTTTCTTTTTCAGTCAACTCTGTCATTGGATCCGACGTGAAGGTGCATTCCGCGATAAAATCTGCTAGAATTTGAGCCTTCACAGACGGTCGGGATCGATAGTGCAAGCCATATTGTTCAAGCTCGATAGCCCAAATCAGCATTCTCCCCGAGGATTCAGGCTTTTGGAATATCCTCTTTAAAGGTTGATCCGTAAGCACAATGACGGTGTGAGCTTGAAAATATCGATCCATTTTCCGCGTGGCTTGCACTAATGCGAACGCTATTTTCTCAATACGGGCGTATCTCAGCTCGGCATCCTTCAAGATGTGACTCACAAAGTATACAGGGCAGTGTGTGTGATCGTCATCTCGCACGAGGACCGCGCTAACCACTTCGTCAGTAACCCCAAGGTATAAGTACAGGATATCGCCAGGCTCTGGCCTTGTCAATACTAAGTCAGACGACAGGTAAGCCTTCAGGCTTGCGAATGCTTCTTCGCATTTTGCCGTCCATCCGAAAATGGCTTTATTGCGTATAACCTTGAAAAAAGGAAGGCAGAGATAAACCGTCCCAATGCCCCGTTAGCTTCTGGATCTCTTTTACAGTTCGAGGGGATATCATGTCTTGGATGGCTTTGATTTTTGACGGATTTGTCTGAATACCCTTTTGACTGACCACGTAACCTAAGAATTTGCCCGTTTGAAAGGCAAACATGCACTTTCTAGGGTTCAACTTCATTTGATATTGCTTCATCACTTCGAAGACTTCTGCCAGATCAGACAAGTGATCTTTGAAGCTTCGGCTTTTGATCAGTATGTCATCGACATATGCCTCTACGTTTCGCCCGATCTGCTTCTCAAAGACTTAATTCGCCATTCGCTGGAAGGTGGCTCCAGCATTTTTCAACCCAAAAGGCATCGCCGTGTAGCAATAAGTGGCCTTGGGAGTGATAAAAGCAGTTTTCTCTTCATCCTTCTTGGCCATGGGGATTTGGTGGTACCCCGAGTTGGCATCTAACGAGCTCAAGTATGCGTACCTGGCAGCTTAATCAACTAGCTGATCAATTCGGGGAAGTGGGTAACAATCTTTAGGGCAAACGTCATTCAAATCTGTGAAGTCAATGCACATGCGCCACTCCCCGCTGGGCTTGGGAACTAGGATAGGGTTAGCCAACCAGGTGGGATACTGCACTTCTCGAATAAAGCCAGCGTCAAGAAGTTTTGCGACTTCCTTTTCGACAGCCATTGCTTTTTCGGTCGAGAAAATATGTCGTTTCGGCTGGACCGGTTTTGCATCAGGGTTGACATTGAGTCGATGTTCCGCCACCTCCCGCGAGATACCAGGCATGTTGGAGGGTTTCCATGCAAACTCTCCTTTGCATTTATTTAACAGTTGGGCTAACTGAAAGTTTTCCTCTGGGCTGAGGTTATCGCTGACCAGAAATACGGCCCCATCTATTCTGTTAACCGGAATGTGAGTCATTTTGTCCATGGGTTGAGTGCGTTTCTCTTCTTTCTGTTCATACGGGTCCACTGTCACGCACACGTACCTATCGCAGCTCTTCTGAGTCATGAGCAGGTAGCATTCAGCCGCTAACTTCTGATTACCTCGGATCGAGACCACACCCTCCCAAGAAGGATATTTCAGCCTCAGATATTTTTGAGATATCGCCGCTCTGAAATGGTTGAGGAATGGCCGCCCCAATATGGCGTTATAAGGCACATTTAGATCCACCACTAAGAATAAAAGCTCCTCTGACCGTTTGGAGGTATCTTCCTTGAAATATACCGGTAAGGTAGTTACTCCACTCACTGGGATAGGGACTCCGTCTACCCCAATAATGGGTTTTTTACAGGGTGTAAGCTCGTTATCTGGACGCTTCAGGATATTGTAAGCTTCCAGTGAGAACAAGTTTACGGCGCTTCCGTTGTCAACCAGAGTTCTTCTAACTCCATGGCTAGCGATAATGGGTGTAACGACTAACGCATCATTGTGTGGATATACCACGCCCTTCTCGTCTTCTTCAGAAAAGGATAATATCATACGATCCAAGGCACTTATCACTTCACTCTTTATTGATATGCCTGCCCGCTTCCGCTAATCCCCTGGTGCGGGTGTCAGCTGTGCGGACTCATCCAGGTAAGGTGTGCCTCCAGCGATGATGTTAATGATAGGGACGTCCTCGTCATCAATCGTGAGCATTTCCCGGCCTCCTCCCGCAGGTCCAGGGTCGTGGCCTGGGGGGCGAGAAGGTGTCGCTCTGCCATCTGCTACTCTGCTTGTTGGGTTACTCTTGGCTTCCTCCCGTATTTTCACAGCGAATTCTCCCAGATAGCCTTCCTCCACCAGGTGCTCTATTGCCGATTTGAGTTCTCTACATGCCTCGGTAGAATGCCCTTTAGCTTTGTGAAATTTGCAATAGGCGTTTTCTCTTCTTCCCAGGGTTATTTCTTACATCAGAGAAGAAGCCAATTTGGGTGCTTGGTCAGCTAGTAAATCCATTGGTCAGCCCACAGGAAGGGTGGTCCCGGTGGTGGTCCCAACCAAAAAGGTGTAATCTCGGAAGCAAGAAATAATATTACTAATTAATAATGTCTTCTGCACTTCTAGACCTCGAACTTCAAATCCTCAGAAATCCTTCCTAGTAATGCATGTAAAACAAAAAAACAAAAAAAATGAGCATTTTTTTTTTTAATCTCTGGAGAGACATTTATTTCAAATCTGGATATAATTCTGCTATCATATCTGGATCATAATCTGGATCAGAATTCCAGATTTGGTTCCAAGTTACTTTACCTAATGAATGGATTTTATCTAAAGCAAACGAATCACAAGCCATAATACCACGGACACAACCAGTAAAAACAGAAGAAGATGAATATGGAAATATAAGATTAATATTTGAATCACATCTTGAACCCTTAAACACAACTAGTTTTAGAAGATCAGTAAGTAATATCGAAAGACCAATTTTATCTAGATCTTTATCAGGATCAATATTAAGAGGTGTTGATTTTAACAAAACTATTCCACGACCATATTATCAAAATATAGATCAAAATTGTGAACAAGAAATTATAAGATCACCATCTCCTACGCATAGCGATATGAAATATTTAAATCAAATAAATATGATTAAGACTGATAATTATAAAATAGATAAAGAAAGATTAAGAAAAGAAATTTATGATCCTTCAAAAATTGGACTAAGAACACAATTTTTTAAAATCTTTAGTAAAGAAGAAAAAGATTATATTCAGGAAAGATTTTATAAAGATTTAGAAGAATTACAAATTCATATTCCATTTTTTACCTAGTTTCAAAAACAATCAGATTTACACGATATAAAAAACATCAACGTAATAAAATCTGCAAAACAGATATGGCAAACTGCCTTAGATACAAAAGTAGAATCTGTATATCCTCCATTAGAAGAAGTACATATAACACATCATAATAACATCATTGCAGCTTCGCCATTTAAACACATTACTGAAGAAACCAGAGATATAAATCTAAAAGATATTAAAAACATTCAAAATCAAAATAATTATACAAACCTCATGCTAAATACTTTAGCAACACAAATAACTACTGTAGAAGCAAATCTTCCTCCACCTATTCAATTTAAAAGTACTACAGTAGGAGCAGAAACTAGTAAGAAACAGGAAAAAATGAACATTCTTACTCAACCTTTATTCAAACCAATTGAAATGACTAATTCTGAAATAATGAATTTTAAATTTAAAAAAGAAGATGAATATTTAGATATAATAAATAAAAAATTAGATAAAATAAATATAAGATCTAAAAATCAAATTTCAGTATTAACAGAAGAAATTGAAGAAAAAGAAATAAAAGACATCTCAGAGCAATTCCAGGAATTAGAAATTAATAAATTAAGAACAAAAAATTACCAAAAACCTAGAATAAAACACTTTTATCCTGGACCAACCTTTCCTGATGTACAATCAGAAGATATAAATACTAGAACTCAATATAATTACGATGGTCAAAGTATTTTAGAATGGAATTTAGATGGACAAAGTGAGCATAATATAATAACCATGTTAGAAAATATGATGATGGCAGCTACCGCATATAAAACAAGAGGAAATTCAGATAAATATGTAGCCCAAATAATTATTTCAGGATTTACAGGACAACTTAAAAGTTGGTGGGATAACTATCTCACTCTAGAAGAAAAAATAGAAATAATAAATGCGGTAAAAACAGAAAATGATGAATCCAAAGAGGACGCCACTAATGTATTAGCATACACTATATTAAAACATTTTGTGGGAGAACCAAGTCAATTTTAGGAAAAAACAACAGAAATACTAGTTAATTTAACCTGTCCAAAACTACAAGATTTCAGATGGTATAAGGATATGTTTCTAACAAAAATATTCATGAAAGAAGTTTGTAATCATTCCTTCTAGAAAGAAAAATTTATTTCAGGACTAACAAAACTATTCGCAGAAAAAGTAAAAACTAGAATTAAAAATATTTATAGTGGAATAATTCCTTATTCAATATTAACCTATGGTGAAATTATAACACATATTAATAATGAAGGACTAGCACTCTGCACCGATTTAAAATTAAAAGCTAAAATGAAAAATGAACTTCATCAAAGTAGAAAAGAATTAGGATCATTCTGTGCTCAATATGGATATGAAACAATAATACCTCCTTCACAAAAATATAAAAAACAAAGAAAATCAATAAGGGAAAATTATAGAAACCCTAGATATCAGGAAAGAAACCCTAGATATCAGGAAAGACCTAATAAAAATTACCAAAGAAAATATTATAAAAAATGATTTGATAAATTTAAACCCAATAACCAAAATAAAATCCCTACCTGTTTTAAGTGTGGACAAAAAGGACATTATAAAAATAATTGCAGAATGAAACAGAAAATTCAAGAACTTCAAATTGATGAAGAACTTAAAAATCAAATGATACAACTATTAAATTCTAGCACTGATGAAGAAGACTTATACCTAGAAAATATTAGTAGTGAAGAATTAGAAATTGACCCAATTCAGGATAACTCATACGAAAGTAACGAACAATCTGAAGAAGAAAATACTAATATTTGCTCTTGTGTATAAGAAATGTTGATAGAAATATTAGGAAAAATTGAAGATCCCGAAATACAAAGAGATTATCTAAATAAATTAAAAGATTTAATAATAAAAGAATAAGAAAGTAAAGAAATAGAACCCTATAGTTTAAAAACAATTATCAATATATTTTCCCCTAACGAATCCAATATATCAACTCAAGATTTAAAAGAAGAAATAAAACAAATAAAAATAGATATAAAAAATTTACAAGTAGAAAATAATAAATTAAACATAAAATTTATGATGTTAGAACAAAACAATAATCAACTCAAAATTTTAAAAGAACTACATCACGAAATAACAAATGAAGCTTTAGGAATCACAGAAGAAAATTTCCTAAATACAATTTCTAGAATAGAATTTCAAAAATGGTATATTGATATAGATTTAATCATAAACAAAGAATTTCATATAAATACTTGGGCACTAGTAGACTCAGGAGCCGACCAAAATTGTATTCAAGAAGGAATAATACCAACTCAATACTATGAAAAGACTAAAGAACATTTATATGGAGCTAACAGAAATAAACTTCAGATTAATTATAAACTTTCTAATGTAAAAATATGTAATAAGGGATTCTGTCTAAGAAACTCATTTATACTCGTAAAAAATTTCAATCAAAAGATAATATTAGGAACTCCTTTTATTACCCAAATCTATCCATTCAATGTGGATAGTGAAGGTATAAAAACTAAAAATTTTGATACAGAAATTTGTTTCCCATTTATCCAAAAACCTCAACAGAAAGATATTGATTTATTAAAAAAATATTCCATCTCAAAAGATATTATGGTAATCCAAAAGAAAAAGCATTTACATTTTTTAACAAAAGAAATAAACTTTAAGAGAATTGAAGAAGAACTACAAAACCAGAATAATATAGAAAAAATAAAATGTTTTCAAAATCTATTTGAAAAAGAAGTATGCTCTGAACTACCAAACGCCTTTTGGAATAGGAAGAAACATATAATAGAATTACCTTATGAAAAAGATTTTAATGAAAGAAATATACCTACCAAAGCTAAACCTATACAAATTAATAAAGAATTATTAGAATACTGTAAACAAGAAATAGATACTCTATTAAAGAAAAAACTCATTAGACCAAGTAAATCTCCATGGTCTTGTGCTGCTTTCTATGTTCAAAATCAAGCAGAAATAGAAAGAGGAGCGCCAAGATTAGTAATTAATTATAAACCTTTAAATAAAGTATTACAATGGATAAGATACCCTATACCTAATAAAAGAGATTTAATCAAAAGACTAAATGGAGCAACTATATTTTCAAAATTTGATATGAAATCAGGATTTTGGCAAATCCAAATCACTGAAAAAGATAGATATAAAACTGCATTCACAGTACCATTTGGTCATTATGAATGGAATGTAATGCCATTTGGATTAAAAAATGCACCTTCAGAATTTCAAAATATAATGAACGATATACTAAATCCATATACAAAATTCACTATTGTCTACATAGATGATGTACTAGTATTCTCAAAATCTATAACAGAACATTTTAATCATTTAAACAAATTCTTAAAAATACTAAAAGAAAATGGATTGGTAGTCTCAGCTACTAAATTAAAATTATGTCAAACAAAAATTAGATTCTTAGGATTTGATATTTACCAAGAAACAATTAAACCAATAAGCAGATCAATAGAATTCACTGATAAATTTCCTGATGAAATCAAAGATAAAAAACAATTACAAAGATTTTTGGGATGTCTAAATTATGTATCAGACTTTATTAAAAACCTAAGAACTACTTGTTTACCATTATATCAAAGGCTCAGAAAAAATCCTCCACCATGGAATGAAAATATGACACTTATTGTTAAAAATATTAAAGAAAAAATTAAAAACCTTCCATGTTTGGGAATCCCTAACCCTTTAGCTGATTTAATAGTAGAAACAGACGCATCTGACATCGGTTATGGAGGAATATTAAAACAAAAAGAACATGAAAAAGAACAATTAATTAGATATTGTTCAGGAATATGGATTGCTTCACAAAAGAATTATTCAACAATTAAAAAAGAAATTTTATCTATAGTATTATGCATATTTAATTTCCAAGATGACTTATTCAATAAAAAATTCTTATTAAGAATTGATTGTAAAAGTGCCAAATATATTTTAGAAAAAGATGTTCAAAATATAGTTTCTAAACAAATCTTTGCCCGATGGCAAGCTTTATTGTCAAACTTTGATTTTGAAATTGAATTCATAAAAGGAGAAAATAACTCTTTACTTGATTTCTTATCTTGAGAATTTTTACAGGGAAAGACTTGATGGCATCACAAAAAGGAAAAGAAGTGATGACACCACAAAAAGAATGCAATAGAAAAACCAAATCATCCAATGCCATGAATATACCAACTACTCCTAACAAATATGAACCACTCAGATCCGGTTCATCCAAAACTGTACATTCACAAACTCGTATCTCCAAATACTTTCCTATTACCACAACCCCAAGAAAGATTTACTCCAAACTACCTCCAAGCACTACAGGTCCAACCTCCAAAATCACCAGCTACTATTACTAGTAAACCTGCTTTTACACTTCTTGGAACCCTTCCTACCAAACCTTCACAAACAAAAGGCCAAGGCCCAATAACTAAACCTTTTGTCAAAAGTATTAGCTATATTGAGCCAGAACACGGAAATGAACTTAAAACTATTGTATCCAATATATTTCCAAAAGACTTTCTATTTATCCCAGACTCCCTAGAAAAAAACAGAATATTCTATGAGTTTATTCTTGTAGACACCGATTCGGTTGAAATAATTTATGTTGAAGATCCTAGATATCCTGGCAAATACTCTTATTCCAAATGCAAAATCCTAAAAGTATTAACCTTATCCGATTGGAACATGAACCCCTATACTGAAAAAACGTTTTCTTATCCCTTTCAACCAACCGGATTCAACTATCATGACTATCAAAAAGCATGGCAACATGCCTTTTTATATTCAAATTATCACCACTCCTGGTTTTTCCATTTTCATAACGATATACCAAGAAAATTCCCTCATTGGTTTTACCAATGGTGGAAATACTTCGGAGCATCAGAACTTGCCTATCCCCCAACAGTCAATGAAGGTTTCGAAACTTTTCAAAAAAATTATCACTCTCAAATCATACCAAAACTAATGTCTTTCACTCTCATGTTCAAAATACCCTGGATAATCTACTAGGATTTTGACATTGTTGCTGCAGAACCACCCATACTGACAAAAAGATGGAAAGTGAAATGGTGGAAAAGTTTTCCACAAGAACAGGCATGTAAAAACACAGTATTACATAAATTAGCTGAAACCACAATTACCATTTCCACTCCTCTATCACCATCTATATTCCTTTCATCCAAACATCAGTTACAAGCCAACCTAGCAAGTGCTTCGTCAAAAGATGAATACAAGAAAAAATTAAAAGAAACACTTTCTCAATTAGATGCAGATGAAGTAGCATCATCAGCAACACCACAAAATTCTGATCCAGATTATGATCCAGATATGATAGCAGAATTATATCCAGATTTGAAATAAATGTCTCTCCACAGATTAAAAAAAAATATATATATATATATATATATATATATATATATATATATATATATATATATATATATATATATATATATGAAAAAGAAAAATTCTTACAGTCGACGACAATCAAGCATCTCAGCACAAAGACATATAATCCAAAGAAGATAGCATTTCAGAAAATCAAACAGATGGCATGACACATGGAAGACTCTAAGCTTATCAGACAAGATAAAAACCCACCTCTTCAAAATCAAGCTTTATCACCAACGACGGAAACAAGACACGTGGAGAAACCAACATCAATCCGCCAAACCTTGCATACACCTCAGCCATCAAGAATACAGAAGAAACACAGCTGCAACGCAACATCCGAAAAGGACGAACTTCGAAAAATGCAAGATTTGTAAAATTCTATCTTTAGATTTTCTAAAATTAGTACTAAACTCTCCCTATAAATAGAGGGGTTCTCCCTTAGTTGTAAGAAAGCGAAAAATCTCCTGTACAAGAATCTCTCAACGCAATAAAAGCTTAAATTTCCCTTTGTAAGTTCTCTATCAAAAATGTCTTATATTTTCAAAGAATTATCTTACTGTTTTTCTGAACTAAAAACTAATAAACTTTCTGATTTATATGAATTAAAAGCAGAACTATCTTCTAAATGTGATGATATTCAAAAATCTTATATTGAAAATCTTTATAATGAAATAATGAGTGAAACTATAATTCCAATCTCTAATACTGAAACTCCTTTATGGAATGAAGATTTAATAAAAATTGAACTTTTCACAAATATGATCGAAGCCACTACTAAAACTATTCAAACTATTATGCATACAATTAATCAGTATGAAGAAAACGTTGAGAGCCAGAAAAAGAAACAGAAGATAGAAAAGTATAAAAAATTAAAAGAAATCATCATTAATCCAACTACCACCATAAATCCAACCAACCTCACTTAAACTTCGCTTGAACTACCTCCAAATCTGATCTTCCCTGTACGAGCAGGGTCCAACCGACAAATGGTCGAAGAAACTAATAAAGTTATAAACACTCCTATCTCTCCACTTCAACATGAACATGAACAACTACGTCCATCATCCTCAACTCTGCCAGCTCCCTCTTCTACTTATGAAGCTCACTTGCTACAGAACATCCATCATCCTCAACTCTTCCAGCTCTACCAGCTCCCTCTCATCGATGTGAGAATTTATTGGTAGCGGATATCTTTTAATTTTTTATACTTTTCTATCTTCTGTTTCTTTTTCTGGCTCTCAACGTTTTCTTCATACTGATTAATTGTATGCATAATAGTTTGAATAGTTTTAGTAGTGGCTTCGATCATATTTGTGAAAAGAATTGGCTGGTGAATTATGTTCCGTTATAGCTGACTAGCACGCGGGGAACTCTGAAACGCATGATAACTTGGTGTTTGAAGAAACGCCA
Source organism: Viola odorata (assembly GCA_963691705.1). Taxonomy (NCBI): domain Eukaryota; kingdom Viridiplantae; phylum Streptophyta; class Magnoliopsida; order Malpighiales; family Violaceae; genus Viola; species Viola odorata. The sequence continues at coordinate 15,467,284 of OY829539.1, read as the reverse complement.
GATTATCTCTGTCGTAATGTTGGCTACTGCCTCAGCTTCCGCCCATTTGGTAAAGTAGTCCACTACCACAACCACAAACTTTAACTGTGACCTTGCCTTTGGAAATGGTCCAAGGATGTCAATTCCCCATTTCGCGAAGGGGCAAGGAGCGATGATGTCATAAATTTGGGAGGCGGGTTGTCGAGGAATCTTAGAGAATTCTTGACACTTTGGGCAAGTTTGCACATAATCATGGCATTCTTTCCAGATAGTAGGCCAGTAGAACCCCGATCGAAAGACCTGCGCAGCTAGGGTTCCGCCGGATGCATGCATGCCACAAATTCCTTCGTGGATTTCGCGGAGGGTATGAAGGCCCTCTTGTTCTGTTATGCATCTGGCAGCCGGATGAGAGAAACATCTCCGCATCAGTTCCCCGTTAAAGTATGTACACCGTGCCGCTTGCTTTAGTACTTTCTTCTTCTCAACGTTATCCGGTGGCAGCTCGTCATATCTCAAGTATTTTATGACGAGAATTCTCTAGTCATTTTCACTTTCTTCCACGCAGAGTGTCGCCTGTTCTTCCATAAAGGAAGGTACGGGTAGCTCCCGGTAGTACACCCCTTTCGGTATGGATGAGTTTGGCGAGGTTATCCGCCTCAGCGTTATCCTCTCGAGGAATATGCTCGAAGCTAACCTGTATGCCACATTTCTTTATTTCTATCAACTCGTGTTTCACTTTAGCAAGGTATTGCACCATGATGGGCTCTCTAGCTTGAGAGTGTCCCAGCACTTGGTCCATTATCAGCTTGGAGTCTCCGCAGACTTTCAGCCGCAAGTCTCCCAACCTCCCAGAGTCATGTATTCCCTTGATGGAAATGCTCTTTCCTATCCTGAGCCCGGCTAATAGCGCTTTGTATTCTGCGGCATTATTGGACAACCGCTGCAGGATTCGGATGGCATATCGCACATGGATGTTGTAAGGCCCACTCATGAAGATTCCAGCCCCGACAAGCTCTTGATTTTTGGCACCATCCACGTGTATGACCCACAGGTCGGTGTAAGTTTCAGGGAAAGGGAGATCCAACTCTTCTTTTTCTTTTTCAGTCAACTCTATCATTGGATCCGATGTGAAGGTGCATTCCGTGATAAAATCTACTAGAATTTGAGCCTTCACAGACAGTCGGGATCGATAGTACAAGCCATATTGTTCAAGCTCGATAGCCCAAATCAGCATTCTCCCCGAGGATTCAGGCTTTTGGAATATCCTTTTTAAAGGTTAATCCGTAAGCACAATGACGGTGTGAGCTTGAAAATATCGATCCATTTTCCGCGTGGCTTGCACTAATGCGAACGCTATTTTCTCAATACGGGCGTATCTCAGCTCGGCATCCTTCAAGATGTGACTCACAAAGTATACAGGGTAGTGTGTGTGATCGTCATCTCGCACGAGGACCGCGCTAACCACTTCGTCAGTAACCCCAAGGAATAAGTACAGGATATCTCCAGGCTCTGGTCTTGTCAATACTAAGTCAGACGATAGGTAAGCCTTCAGGCTTGCGAATGCTTCTTCGCATTCTGTCGTCCATCCAAAAATGGCTTTTTTGCGTATAACCTTGAAAAAAGGAAGGCACCTCTCGCCTTGCTTAGAGATAAACCGTCCCAATGCGATAACAGGCCCCGTTAGCTTCTAGATCTCTTTTACAGTTCGAGGGGATATCATGTCTTGGATGGCTTTGATTTTTGACGGATTTGGCTGAATACCCTTTTGACTGACCACGTAACCTAAGAATTTGCCCGTTTGAAAGGCAAACATGCACTTTCTAGGGTTCAACTTCATTTGATATTGCTTCATCACTTCGAAGACTTCTGCCAGATCAGACAAGTGATCTTTGAAGCTTCGACTTTTGATCAGTATGTCATCGACATATGCCTCTACGTTTCGGCCGATCTGCTTCTCAAAGACTTGATTCGCCATTCGCTGGAAGGTGGCTCCAGCATTTTTTAACCCAAAAGGTATCGCCATGTAGCAATAAGTGGCCTTGGGAGTGATGAAAGCAGTTTTCTCTTCATCCTCCTTGGCCATGGGGATTTGGTGGTACCCCGAGTTGGCATCTAACGAGCTCAAGTATGTGTACCCGGCATTTTGATCAACTAGCTGATCAATTCGGGGAAGTGGGTAACAATCTTTAGGGCAAACGTCATTCAAATCTGTGAAGTCAATGCACATGCGCCACTCCCCGCTGGGCTTGGGAACTAGGACAGGGTTAGCCAACCAGGTGGGATACTGCACTTCTCGAATAAAGCCAGCGTCAAGAAGTTTTGCTACTTCCTTTTCGACAGCCATTGCTTTTTCGGTCGAGAAAATACGTCGTTTCTGCTGGACCAGTTTTGCATCAGGGTTGACATTGAGTCGATGTTCCTCCACCTCCCGCGAGATACCAGGCATGTCGGAGGGTTTCCATGCAAACTCTCTTTTGCATTTATTTAACAGTTGGGCTAACTGAAAGTTTTCCTCTAGGTTGAGGTTATCGCTGACCGAAAATACGGCCCCATCTATTCTATTAACCGGAATGTGAGTTATTTTATCCATGGGTTGAGTGCGTTTCTCTTCATTCTATTCATACGGGTCCACCGTCACGCACACGTACCTATCGCAGCTCTTCTGAGTCATGAGCAGGTAGCATTCAGCCGCTAACTTCTGATTACCTCGGATCGAGACCACACCCTCCCAAGAAGGATATTTCAGCCTCAGATATTTTTGAGATATCGCCGCTCTGAAATGGTTGAGGAATGGCCGCCCCAATATGGCGTTATAAGGCAGATTTAGATCCACCACTAAGAATAAAAGCTCCTCTGACCGTTTGGAGGTATCTTCCTTGAAATATACCGGCAAGGTAGTTACTCCACTCATTGGGATAGGGACTCTGTCTACCCCAATAATGGGTTTTTTACAGGGTGTAAGCTCGTTATCTGGATGCTTCAGGAGATTGTAAGCTTCCAGTGAGAACAAGTTTACGGCGCTTCCGTTGTCAACCAGAGTCCTTCTAACTCCATGGCTAGCGATAATGGGTGTAACGACTAACGCATCATTGTGTGGATATACCACGCCCTTCTCGTCTTCTTCAGAAAAGGATAATATCATACGATCCAAGGCACTTATCACTTCACTCTTTATTGATATGCCTGCCCGCTTCCGCTTATCCCCTGGCGCGGGTGTCAGCTGTGCGGACTCATCCAGGTAAGGTGTGCCTCCAGCGATGATGTTAATGATGGGGACGTCCTCGTCATCAATCGTGAGCATTTCTCGGCCTCCTCCCGCAGGTCCAGGGTCGTGGCCTGGGGGGCCGGAAGGTGTCGCTCTGCCATCTGCTACTCTGCTTGTTGGGTTACTCTTGGCTTCCTCCCGTATTTTCACAGTGAATTCTCCCAGATAGCCTTCCTCCACCAGGCGCTCTATTGCCGATTTGAGTTCTCTACATGCCTCGGTAGAATGCCCTTTAGCTTTGTGAAATTTGCAATAGGCATTTTCTCTTCTTCCCAGGGTTACCCTCAGTCTTACAAGGGCAGGATAACGGATGGGCAGGTTTCGCTGCTCCACTATTGCTAATATTTCAGCCCTTGTTAGAATGAAGGAAGGAAGATCTGAGTCATACACTCGTCGCTTAGGAGGATCACTCTGCCGCTGGGTGGAGGAGTCACCATATTTTCCCTTTGAGGGGTTGCCTCTCCTCCGGTTAGATGTCCTGGGAATGTGATCCTTTCGCTGAGCGTAATCCTCAATGAACCGATCTTTAGAAGTAGCTGGAATAGGAGCGTTATGGGCTGGAGGTATGGTTGGCTGCATGTTCCGAATCATGTCCCTATTCTCTTCCTCTTTCATCCTCACATAGTTGTGGGCTTTCAGCCTTAACGCATCTAAGGTGGGTGGCGGGTCAACCATTAAAGCATCTCTAAGCTTTCCATAACAACAATTTCACTTTAAGGGCTTGATAGCGAAATCAACCGTTACACCTGGCGTTAGCGACATCTCGGTGTCGAAATAATGGAGAAAGCTCCTCAAGGATTCCTGAGGCTTCCTGTGTAGGTTTAACAAAGCAGTGGCAGATTTCCTGATAGGGACGACAGTATTGAATCGACTCCTGAATTTAGATTCCAGCTGCGAGAAATTGTCAATAGACCCCCCGGAAGACCTTCGAACCATAAGCGCGCAACCCCCGACAGGGTCATTACAAATATCTGACACAAAGCAGCGTCATTGTGGGTCTGGAATTGGACAAAGTCCTTCACCTTGTTAAGGTGAGAGAAGGGATCTCTAGTACCATCATAGGATTCTGAGGGGAGCTTCACATGTCTACTAACTCTGTGACGCCTTATACGCAGGCTAAAGGGATGGCCAGAAGTATCATCGAGAATCTCACGTGTATATCGAGGCGGGGATACCTCCAAATGACGCCTACGATCTCGTGGATTTCGATCATGATGCCGCCTGGGAGTCGGACTGCGGCTCCTTGGTGAGCGAGTTCGATGCCTCCTACTGCTGGATCTTTCACTCCCTCCTAGAGATATGTCTCTGCCGATTTCATCCCTCCTTCCGTCCCAACGACCTCTGTCCTCATCACGCCATTGCCGCTCCTCTTGGGGAATGGGAAGTAAGGGCACTTGTGGTACATACGGCTCCACCGTCCTATGAGAAAACTGTACGAGACTGGCTGGTGCACTCAACGCAGGCAGCGTCAAAGGGACGTTCACATGCAATGGGGACGACAGCGGTCATTCTGTAATAATAGGTGCAGTGAAAATGAACTGAGATGGGACGCCTGATCCGGAAGCGTTTGGGGTGAATCTAGCAGCCAGTTCTGTTAAATGGTCCAACTGGGCGCGGAGGGCTGAAATTGAGCTCGCGAAAGGGTTATTTGCGCCGTCTATCACGGATCCCCTTGACTGAGGAGTGAAATGACTGGCCCCCGCTATTTGAGACAAAGGAGTATATGGCTGGGATACAAATGTTCCCACTGCTTGCTCAAGGGACAGATCTGACGTTCCTAGGGGAACTTCTTACACCGAGGTGGAAGCATCAGAAGTGGCGAAAGCGAAAAGTCGCCTGCGGGTATCAAATGGAAGGCTAGAGGACTGAGTCAATGACGGATCTGAATCAGAAGCCATAATCTTCCAATTTCCAGAATAAATACCCTCTTTAGGGTTGAGAGCAAGGCATCGAGGATTTTTTCATAGTGGTCGCTCCTAGTTGAAACTCTTCTCCGGGTTTTATCTTAGCTTTCATATACTCTTGCTCCTTTGGCAACCAAGGATTTTTCATTATCTCAATAAATTATTGTTTGCTTGCAATTATGAGTATGCGTAGCTAATTCATATCATCTTAGTAGAGGCATTTGTAGAATGAGCATGAATGTGCATGAGACCTAATTGTTCTTACCAATCTCCATATTTCCATTTAATTGATTCCACACTTATTCTTAACTGGTTTCTGTTTGGCATTAGATTTGATCATTCTAGGATTAAACAGATCTCGCAACCGTCATTCTTTTTGGTGTCTCGACCATAAGCCCAAGAAGATCGAAGTAGACTCCTACGCGCTACTGGTGTATCTAGGAAACGGTAAGGGAAAAAGGTTAATCAGATCCAGTCCCAACAGACACCTAAGGATACTAGTCTGGAGTTGTATTCCTCTAAGCCATTGAGGATGATTGTGCCGTAGTGGTGTAATTGACTCAAACCAGCTGCCAACTCGGTAAACTCTTTAACCAGCAAGGTGCTGATTGGTAAGGCATCACCTCTAAGCGTACTTGAGGCGGTGTTGATATAGGAGGGAAGCAGGGGTCATAAGTGTACCTTGATCCTATAACAACTTTGTGGATTGGAGATGAATATCCTTGCGTCGATGATCGCATCTCATGTATTATCGCTCACCAGCCTCTACTAGGAAGCCATTCTCATATCTGATCCCTATCTCTGAATCTGCCTTCTTGACCAAGATCACAATTCTTGGCTAAGACATTTTACTGCTTTAATTACTTTTTCAGTTTTAGTCGTGACACAAACCCCCATTTTTCACCCAATTGTTATCACTGACATTCACAAGCACATACAATAATCACACTTTAACTCCCTGTGGTTCAATCCTCTTACTGCTACCTACAAACTATTTATTCTTAGTAGTGAGTTGTAACTCTTATGTATATTTGACGAGTTCGATACTCGGTTAGTCCTTCCCAAGAGGCTCATTTTATATATAAGTCATGGGATGAGTACGCGACCCACATTTGATTAGCGTATTGGGTCTGGAGAATATAGGCCCATTGTTTTTTGGCCTAATAATAAGAGTTTTTTTTTTTTTGTGATCTAGGAGTGTAAGTTTCAACGATGATTTCCTCTAGTAAAGTTATGGCATGTTCCCTCCCAAGGGTTTGTGGGTTAAATTTTTTTCTTTGGACTACGAATTGTGGAGTTGTGCACTTATCGAGAAGAAGGAGAGATGTATTGGACGTCACTTAAAGTGACTAATTACTACCTAGATCGAAAATGTTATATCACAAAAATTCTTTTTCAAGTTTGTTACTGTCATTGTAGTATATTTTATCTAGAATTGGGTATTGTTATTATTAGTCATACTTTGTAAAGATATTATTTTAGTCTAGTTTTCTAAAGTTTTCATCCAATTTCTAAGTGTAATTAATTTGTGGTTCCCGACCTTCTTTTGTTCTCTTATCTTGAGAAAACTTCTTTAGAAATAGTTGAGTTGTGGAGTTGCAGGGGAAAATGTAAAGACAAAAAGTTCATATTAATACAATAACAAAAAAAAGGGAGAAGAAAGAGGAACTCTTACATTTAATTCTAGATCAAACAAGAAGAACATGCAGTTGCGTTTGAATCCACCAAATCTAAACCAACATGTCTTAGCAATCCTCTCCAAATCCAATCACCTAACCCATCTCAAGCAACTCCAATCTTTCCTCACAGTCCTCGGCCACTCCCAAACCCAATTCTATGCTTTCAAGCTCGTCCGCTTTGCCATTATCAAACTCTCCAACCTTACCTATGCTCGCTACATTTTTTACCATCTCCATTACCCCAACATCTTCCTTTACACCACCATGGTCACTGCCTACGCCTCTCTCCCTGACAATCACTCAGCTTTCAGTTTTTACCGTAATATGCTTCACTTTATCATACCCAAATAGTGAAATCGGGATTTGGACAGTACCCAGTTGTGCAAACCGCTCTGGTGGATTGTTACTCGAGGTCTGCCAGTGAGATTGGTATTGCGAGGGAGTTGTTTGATGAAATGTGTGACAGAAGTATGGTGTCTTGGACTACTATGATTTCTGGGTATACTAGGGTTGGGCAGATTAGGGAAGCACTTTCACTTTTTGAGAAGATGCCTGATAGAGATATTCCATCTTGGAATTCTGTTATTTCTGGTTGTGCACAAAATGGGTTATTTTCTAAGGCTATTTCACTATTTAGAAAGATGGTTGTTCAGGAATGTCTGGGGAACAGGCCTAATAAGGTCACGGTTGTATGTGTACTCTCTGCTTGTGGCCACAATAGGATGCTCCAGCTTGGTAAGTGGATTCATGGTTATGCGTATAGGAATGAATTTGGTTACGATTCGGATAGCTTGTGTTTTATATATATTTTCCTCTTCATTTTCACTCTTTATTCTAGCATGATATTGTTGATTTTGCCATTGTTTCCATCATTTTTCCAATTCTGGGCTAAAGAGAGAGATACAAAAACATGCGTTATTTGGATGGAATCTTATGGAACCCAAAGCGTCGAGACCTCGACGAGGCCTCGCTGGCTATTACACTGTCGAGCCCTAGCTGTCATACATCAACAAAATCCTGACGAAAGAGAAGGATTCCCAAAAGATTCGCACGGGATTCCATGCAGATTCCGCCTGGCAGATTCCAGAATATTCTCTTTTGGACCAAGGAACACGCTCCTTGTGTGGGCTGTCCTCTCCCTTAGCTGTATTTTGTCCTATTGTGAGCTAATAGAGTATTTAAGCCTTAGTTTTTAGGGTTATATCATAACTTTTTGGGGCAGCCGCTCTTACACATTCCTTTTTAGTTTTTTTTTTGGATTTGTTCCTCCCTTTTGTTGCTAGAGCCGCCGCCATCCCCCAACTCTTCTTCAAACCAAAAGCTCCGGCCGGTATTTATTAAGCTTTTATTTCCTGTATTGCATCTTTATCTTTTATGCTTTATATTAGATCTGTTTTTATTTATTAACATTAGCGGCTAAGCTCATCCGCTTAGCAAGGGTATTTTGATGGTTGCAAAGGGGTAGTCAAGAGGCCAAATCGTTCTTCATATATTCTTATTGCTATATTTGATTGTTTGCCGTTTTATTGTCAAATCTACTTGTGTTTATTGGAAGCTTGATCACCTACTAGTTTACCTTCTTATTGTTGTTCCTTTGGTAATAACTAATGTGAGGCCTTAGAATAGAAGCAGACAACTAGACGGATTGTCATTAGCTTGGTTCGTTCCGTCTAGGGCAAGTAACCGATTAGGGTAGTGGCACGAGTGTGACGAGCTGAGGGTCTCGCCCCTAGACGTGTCTTTCCTCTTCTTAATGGGCCTTTGAGTATTGCCTCCCCGCATCATGCCTAGGAGGACGGCGAAGTGTCAAGGTTACCTCATATGTGAAAACGGGGGTAACTTCTCTTACTAAAAAAGTAGGGAGCCTAAACGTACATGGCCCCTATAGCACGTCTATGACATATGAATAGAATATCTATGCACCGATGACTGACTAGGCCTCGACGCAACCCAAGAAAACCTCTTGCTAAGATTTACTCTCATTTGACTTTATCTCATTTACTTTCATATTTATTTTGTTTATGATTGTTATTTTTGTTAATTTTATTATTTCTGTCTTTGTTAGCTATCTAGGTCTCGCTCTCTTTTGGTTAACTAGTTTAACCAACAAACCCTCCCTTTGTGTTACTCTTCGATTGCATTTGTCTTTGTCATACATCTAGGGCAAGTTGTCACCTTTTAATTCTTGTGGTTCGATCCTGTTACCGCTGTACGCAAATTAATTTGTGCATCTAAGCTTCAGGATTTATTATTTTTGACGAGTTTCGACGTCGCTCGTTAGATCCCTTTGTGCCCAATGCTTTGGTGGACATGTATGGGAAATGTGGGAGTTTAAAAGAGGCAAGAACGGTTTTTGACAGGATTCCAAAGAGGGGCTTGACAACATGAAATCCATTAATTGTTTTGTTCTTCATGGTGAAACAGAGATGGCAGTTTCTGTGTTGGAGGAGATGCAAGGTCGAAATGATGTTTGACCTGATAAGGTTACCTTTGTTGGCTTAAATGCTTGTACCCATGGAGGATTGGTTAAAAAAGGTCGTTTCTACTTTGAGATTATGATGCCGGATTACGGGATTGAACCTGAGATTGAGCATTATGGGTGTTTGATAGATGTTCTTGGTCGAACAGGGAGGTTTGAAGAAGCTTTGGAAGTTGTCAGGGAAATGAATATTCCACCTGACGAGGTTGTGTGGGGTTCTCTGCTTAATGGATGTAGAATACATGGCCGTACAGATTTGGCAGAGTTTGCTGTTAGAAAACTGATTGAAATTGATCCTAGTAATGGAGGCTATAGTACAATGTTGGCAAATTTATATGGGGAGTTGGGTAAGTGGGATGATTGCCCGCTAGGTGAGGAGGATGTTGAGGCAGCTGGATGCTTATAAAACTCCAGGTTGCAGTTGGATTGAAGTAGATTACAAAGTTCATCAATTCTATTCGGTCGACAAAACACATCCTAGGACAGATGAGATGTACAGGATATTGGAAACTCTGCTTTTGAGTTTCTGGAGTCATATGAATGTTTTCTGCAGTGTATAATTCTAGAATGATTTAAGTGGATCTATTGGATTTATGAATACGAAACTTGAGAACAGAAGGAGGATGGATGTCTATAATTGTGTAGCAACATTTTTTTATGTTCAAATGCAGAAGTTAAAAGGAACTTAGTTTGAAGGAATGTAGTGTTTTGTTTCAACAATGCACTTTTATGTCAAGATTTGTTTTAACCTCATTTACAACTTTGGTTACCACTCCAGAAGGAAACTTGAATGAAGGAGTGTACCATTTTGGTTGACGGATGAGGTTACACAGTGACAGCAAGGAGTATAATGATATAAGGATCTCATATATTAGATTAGAATCAGAGGCGAAATTAGATTATGAAAAAGATACATAGATTAATTAGACCCACAACATAAACACAGAAAAGAAAAACTTGACGCCAAACATGAGGAAGCGACGCTCTTGACAGGCTTACAAGATAACATATATAAATATTAATTGTAGAGTGATTTTATATTTAAAGCTCTTGCTTGACCTCAGCTTTGAGCTTGGGCGCAGCTGGTTCATCAGAGTCAGAGATGGTGACAAGTTTAGGACCTTTGATTTTGTCAGGAGAAAGCTTTGAGATTTTGAGGGTGAGGACACCATTCTCAAGCTTAGCCTTGACAGTATCCAAATCCACGTTGTCTGGCAGCTTAAACTGTCTGATGAACTTCCCGTAGAATCTCTCCAATCTGTGCCAATGCTCATCATCTTTCTTCATCTCTTCCTCTCTCTTCCTCTCACCGCTTACTCTCAACACTCTGTTCTGATCAACCTCAATCTTCACCTCTTCCTTCTTCAACCCTGGCACATCCAGCATCATCACATGACCCTCTCCTGTCTCTTTCCAATCGACTCTCGCCGGAGAAAGTGGCAGATGAGTGTCATCGACCCTGTCTAACTCCAACCCAATTGGGATCTCCTCCAAAATCCTAAATGGGTCCGCCCAGAAATTATCAGCGAGAAAACTCCCTGGGCCAGGACGATCCAGAAATTGGAGGAGAGATGATGCATTTGAGGATATTAACCCAATCATCAAGAGGAACAAGAAAGAGAAGGCAAGAGAGTTTCGGCTCATCATCATTTCACTGTTAAATGGCAACGGTCAGGTGGCTTTCAGTATTCTGCTTGGAGATGATGGATTGATGCCAGAGGTTAGAGAGTACAGGTATTTATAAACGTGCATTTGGTTCTCATTCTGTTCACTAATTCGGTTCCTGAACATTCTGGTTGTTGAACGAAAGTGTTGAAATATTTTGAAAGCAAGGAAGGTTCGAGTTACTTTGGAGACTATAGATTGAAGGATGGCGGTGGAAGGAAAACTGGGAGTGTTTTCTTCCATGTTCTAGAGATTTCGTAATATTTGTATGGGTTAAAGGACCTGGATTACTAGTTTGTGCAATTGTTCTATATAGGTTGTTACATTTATAAGTGTATAGGTTTTTATATTTATCTAAATGTGTCTCAAATAGGTATAATTATTTAAATTAAGTGTTTTTTGGAATTCCAAAAACTAATTTTGGAAATTAATATCCCAGAAATTAATAAAATAGTGAAATTTGATGATGTGTCAACATGCTGAAAGTAGTAAAATAATAAAAAAATAATCTCTTCCTCACAAAATGGGACCCACCCACGTCACATCGCAAGTGGGCCCCACATGACAGAACTTACCGGTCAAAATCCGTTAAATTAGAACTCTAAATTAGTAGGAGTCAACAATGGCGAAACAAGAATCAAGCTCGGTGTCATCATATTCTTAGAGTAACGGTGGTGATCACTTCAATTCTGTTGCAAAACATAGACCTGATTATGATTACGAACCGACGATCCGTTGTTACTACGCCAACAAAACTCCAAGGTGGACGTCATGGACGGATAAGCATCCAGGAATGAGGTTTAACAAGTGAAGATGGGGCACTGCACAAGGTGGGTGTGAGTTCTTTCAATTCATTGATTCCTAATTCATAGGTAGAGCTCGCGAGGTTATTTTGGGGTTAAGGGACAGTGAGAAGGAGTTGGCAGAAAGAAATGCTTGGTTTGAATATGAAAACTGATGCCAAAGAATCAATGGATTGTGGATGAAAACAATGGTTTGAAGTTGAGAAATATGCAACTTGCGGCAGTGGTTGGTGAGTTGAAGAAGGCTAAGGATTATACGAGGAGGAAAGTGAATGTGATATTGGCATTGATTTGTTGTAATATGCATATACTTCTGTGTTGTGTATGCTCTGAATATTGTAGGATGATGATGATGCTTGTTATAGTTAGCAATGAAATCAAGTTTCAATTTTAGTATCATTTGATATGGCATGTTATGGATTTTGAATATTCTATGACAAATAGAATTGGAAGACAAGAAAAGGAACAAGTTGTATCATAATTGCACGAGCATATTGTAGAAAACCAACTTCCATTTCAATAACTAAAGCCATTACAGGACGCTTGAAATTAAAAGGACAAGACACTGAAACTTAAAATGACAGACACGTATCAACCCTTGATATAGAAGAGGCCCAGAAAGCAACCTTAAAACAACCTAAGATGACCTAATCAACCTGAAAATCATCCACCTTATCCAAAACAGAACTTGATAACTTAAAAGGACAGACACTTAGACCTAATTCCATCCTCTTTGATATTAGTGGCTCTGGAGGTCTTTACCACTACGTGGCTAAAAAACATCACCACTAGTTGGCTTGATGGAGAAGGAGTAACTAGTTAAAATGTTAGAAAATATGGTGTATTACATAAATAATGAATTACAAATTACTATGGATTCCTATACAGAAAATATGAAAAGAATTAACGACATACACAAGAAGTAATTACTATATTTAATAATATAAATATTTAGAATAACGAAAAGATAAGAGATAAAGGTAGTCTAATAACTGAAACACGCCACGAGGCGCTATTTTTAGAGAAAAAAACCCCTTTTGCACAAAGTATTAAAATCGCTCTTTTTTAAAGTTACCATGAAACTTTTGGTTGCAACCAAAAGTTTTTCTTAACCAACGAACACCATACTCACACTATTTTTCAAAATATAAGAAAATAATAATAGAATATATGTTTATGCCTCATTAGTAGTATATTATTACTCGTTATGTACATGTATATGTACACATATTTTTTAACTACTCCCTCTAGATGGTATTAACTGTCTTTTTAGCACAGTAACTTTCAGTAGGTTTTACACTAAAAAGTCAAGTAAAGTGTACAGTAACTTTCCGTAGGTTTTCGCCACTTAATACCGTCCGGAGGGAGTATCATATAAGTACAATACCTCTCTTTATATATACCAGATTATACCATATCTAATTAATATTAATATTTATATCTATTTAATATATCATTAACTTGCAAGGGAATGTGAAGGGCACAATATTAATTAACTAGTAACTTATAAAATTATAAATCATAAGCTAAATTTCCAATATTTCCCCACGTGATTTAAAATTTTATTAATAATAAAAAATATAATATAATATAGGAAAAATAATGTGAGCATAAATCCTGTACAATAGGTGATAGATACCAGTTTGAACTTACACGTGGTGAGAATGAGCTTTAACTTAAAAAAGTCATAGTTACACTCCACACATAATATGAAATTATCATCATGATTCTATCGAGGTAGCGTTTTATGGCCATGAGCTCGTATCTTTTCATAAGTATTTTTGGAGATTGCGTATGTTCCTACAGTAGTGACCCTAGAGATGTCAAAACGGGACCAGACCTGTAGACCCGTCCCGGACCCGAGGTTTCGGGCGAGGTCTGGGACCAAATTTTGGTCCCGACCCGAAATGTTTTGGGTCTTGCCGGGTCGGACTCGACGGGTCTTGGGTCTGACTCGACAAAATTAAAAAAATACTCTAACAACATTCAGTTTCACGCCACACCCCAAAATTACTGTCGGCGACCAATAATCCAGCCGCACCATCGCCGCTCCGATCCTCCTCCCACTGCCTCCTCCACCACCACACCTCCTCACTGCCTAAAATCACCATCCCCGCCCACGATCCACCCATCACCGTCACTATCTCCTCACCGCCACGATTCAACCAGCCATCATCCACTCACCCACCTTGGTTTGCAAACCAACTGCATATTACTAATCTGAATCGGGGCCTGAAGTGAGGGTGAAACTACAATTGCCTTTGAATCGATCGAAGTCATCTCCTCATCAACATTTATGTTAACTTGTTCCAAGCTTTTGACAACTTCAAATTCTGACATTTTTCTACACCAAAGTAATTTATATACATACTCACAAAATTTAGAACAATATAAAAAAATTTAAAAATAAATAAAAATAAAACAACAACATTTCTTCATAATCTTAACTCAAATAACTTACTTATCAAACAAAAAAAATCGAATAACATGAAAATAAAAAATAAAAAGTAAAAAGAATGAAAAAAATAGTAGAGATGTGGTTCAGGAAAGAAAGTTATTTGAAGAAAAGAGAGAAGGGAGTGAGGTCATGAGAAGGGAAAGGAAGGTGCAGAGGAAGAAGAAAGAAAAGAGAAAGAAAAAGAGGAAAGAAGGGAGTGAGGTCGTAAAAAGGGTAGAAGAAAGGAAAAAGAAAAAAAAGAAAAAAAAAGTAATAATTTTGAAAAAAAAAGAAAAAGGAAATCAGGTTCGGGTATGGTCCCGGATCCGAATTTGGACCCGTCGGGCCTGGACCGAGACTAAAAATTGGTCTCGTTTTTTGTCGGGACCGGGTCTAGTTCCGACCGTGTATCTTCGGGTCTGCTGGGTTCGGGTTGGGTCTGGACCCGCAGACCCATTTTGACACCCCTAAGTGACCCCACTGCCACATTCATATAGGTGAGCCCTCTAGATAATCTGTGATTAACACCATTGCTAATAATATTTTATTCTGCCATTGGATTCATTCACAATTTTCCAAAAATAAATTTTAATTACAATAAATCCTCAAAGGGTTTTTTAATAACTCTGTAAATTTATGCCTTAAATTTATAACCGTAAAACCCTTTCTAAACATCATAGCTAGAGAGCTTTTACCATATAAATGTGACTAAAATTACAAATACATGTTAAAAAAAAACTTTAATTTCAAATACACACATGTAATGATATCACTGGTGGCACAAGACTCACAAAACTTATTAATAACTTTATGACATAATTATAAATAATTTCAAAATAATCCTCCTTTTTATTTTAGATATAATAGCAACTAAAATGTCACACTTTCAAAAATAAATGTAGTTGTCACATAAATACATCTTGTATGAATACAACAATTTAAACTTAGAAAGCTCGTATATATATAAGAACTTTTCACCTTCATATATTGCATTGTATCTCATAGAGTTACTCCCTCCTCTATAATAAATATTTCAAAACAACTTCTTAAAACAAGTCTCCAACAAAATTAACTCTGCAAATTACACTTATACTTGCAGTTATTCACATGAATAAATTCAAAATATTTAGTCATATATAAGACTCATAACACCCATTAAATATGACCAGTACCATTTCCTTTCTTCGAGCCCAAAGATGATGACCATTACAACACCATTAAAGGATACTATTAATCACAATATTAATTCAAATAGATAATTGAGAAAAACATATCTGAGCATTATAACACCATCATCATCACTAATTCTTCTGTTTTTTTATAATTGTTCATTTAACTAAAATTTTAGATACCAAAATAATAACTATTTTTAATTGAAAGTAGTGGAAAAATAGAAAAAATTATTGCAATTCTTCAAAATGTAAAAAACATATATAGCTCATTAAGTGATATTTATTGAAAAATATACAAAGAACAAAAAAAAATTAACTAATTCATTGGAACTTTAAAATAGATACGCATGGATATCAATAGAATTGTTACGCATGGCTGGATTAAAGAAATTAAATAATTAGTAATAGTATATTCAAAATAAACTCATAAATGTTTATACTATGCACTTCTCATGTACGCATCACAGATTAAATTCATACCAAATTAATGCCACCAGCCTAAAAGCCACTTTTGTGTCAGCTCTCTTCCCTCGTCAGCAGCCAAACTGAAAAGCCTACTCTTGCGGGTACAGGACAAGAGATTCTAAATTTATTAACTACTCCCTCCGTCCTTAAATAACTGTCGCTTTCCTACATTTTTTTACTATTTGGAGTACTTGTCATTTTATCTTTTTTGAAGCATATATTTTGTGCAAATGACAAATTTTTTTTTGAATCAACCCAATTTAGTGATGGTGTGATAATTTGAGTGGAAATTAGAAAAAAAATGAAACAATGTGAAATAAAATAAGATCAAAGATCATTATCCTACGTTTTTTTACTATCCTAAAATGTCCATTAATAAAAGACGGAGGGAGTAGCTACTAAAGATGAACGCGCCCTTCCCGCTTTTCTTTCTTCTGTCAATCGAGGATAACTTCTTTCTCCGTTCACTAAACAAGGGCGGTCGTTCCACTCTTAAATATACCTAATAAATTTAATCATTAATTTTGAATGACATACCTTACCTCTGTATCAAAAGACTGCTCAAGCAATCACACCAAACCGTCAAGTGGTGCAATATACAACTCATAAAAATAATTAATATCACTAATTATAATTTATTAATTAATTCACAGAGACTGAATTGATGAAATTTTACAACTAATAATATTAATCAAAATCAATATATTTTGAGATTAACGTACCTCAAATTAAGAGTTAATAATTAAATAACCATTATATTGCAATCGTGACAAAATTACATTCTTGTCCTACCGGTGTATTCCTTATTTATAGAACACTATAGTGAACTTATGTCATTCGAACAAAATCACCTAGGTTCAATTATTGATTGGCCGGACTTCTAATTAACCCTAAAAGAATTGACAAGCATGCAATACATAAGCAAATATAAATATACGAATTTATTAAACCCATTTCGACCTCACAATTGACCTACACAATCTTCAATAACCTTTACTAAGAAAGAAAGATTTAGCTACTCGTACTCATAATTAAATAAACAAGATAATAACACGTAAATATCATAAAAGAGAGAAAGAAAGGAAGGAGACGCTGCAGCCCTCCAATGTCGGTCGAAGCTGAAGCTCCGAGATTATTACAAGATGAAAAGTAAGAAGTCTGGAATAGTCGCCGACAAGAAGAAGTAGCAAAAGTTGTCAAAAACCCTCAAAACCCTAATATATATAGTAGCGGGAAATAAAAGTCCTAAGTCTAGTAGAACTACGGTTTCCATAATAATATTATCACTGAGCAGATTATGCGAAAAAGGGAATTGACGATTCTGCCGGATTTCCTTTCCTGACAGTTGCCTTTTCTGACTCGAGCTCTTCAGCGTCTGCGAACAGTCGGCTGTAAGGTCTTGGTGCTTAATTTCCTTCAGAATCTGGCCGAAAGCGTGTATTTCCGTGAATTCTCATCTCCAAGTCCATATCTGGAAAAAAGAAGGAAACATGCAAATTAGTAGCATCTAGATCAAAAGTGGACTAGAAAGAGAGAGGAAAATACGCATAAAATACACACTATTAAATTCCCCCGCACTACCCCAATATTGCCCTCGAGCATTGTACCAAGTGAAAACGAAAGTGCCCTATGTCAAGAACATATATAGTCAATCTACGGATTAAAAGAACTTGTCATTCACACATATCATACAAACAATGCTCGACGCATGCCTATGAGAACATCTGCATCTTGCCCAAGCAATAATGACCCCAAAGATAAGACTTTCCCGCATCAAGAAATCCGCAAGTAGTCCTCACAAGAAAAGTGTATACACTCACACTCAAAAACAAGGTTAGGTGTTTACACTCATTAAAAATGCAGTAAACCTAGCATAAGGGTCAGAGTTGCAATGTCAATCCAACTGAAAGTACACATGCATGGGCATTCTAATAATCGAAAGGACTTTGCGATAAAAGGGTAGTGCACGGTGTAGGAGAAAGAAGGATAAAGGAGATGAAAAGGGAGAAGAAGGAAGGGAAGAAGAAAAAGGAAGGGAAAGAGTCAGTTCAGTATGGGAAGAATCCTCAGCAGAAGGAAAGAAGGTTCGGAAAGTAGTACCCAATAGGCCAGAGGCAGCGAGGGCTCGATGCTTAAGTTCTTCTTTCTCTTCTAGGGGGGGTTCTTTTCTAGATATGCTTTTATGACTCCAGTTCTTCTTCTGTGCTTGCCTATGCTTTTATTGTGTTCTTCGAACACTTTTATTAATTTTTTTTGTATTATAAGTAGTGGTAGGGTAAGCACAATTCCTTCTTTTCTTGCTTCTGATTTAGCGTAGCAACCTTTGGTCTTTTCCTATTTCTTCCTTCCTCTAGCAAGGCCTCGCAACAACCTTCGAGGTTTTTCTTACCATCCACATAGGCCATAGTTACCATACGTCCTTCGCCGCAGCAACATCTAAGGTCGGGTACTACTGAATAGCTGAGAGGAGGTTCATTTAGATCAAAGAAAGGGAAGTCTTGAGTGGCTTATGGAGGAAAGTAGGAATGTAGAGTGGGGTGCAGAGGTGAGTGGCAAGGGCATGCTGGCGTGAAAGGTGTCAAAAGATACAAAATAGTACAAAGTCCAATGTCATCTTACTACTATCCCATGTCTAATGATGCCTATACCCTGGATATTATGCAAAGCTAACTAGTACTAGTTATGCATCATCACACATGAAGAAATTTGGCATGGAGGCTCAATGTACTCACAGGGTTATGCAGTTGATTATAAGCGTCGAGTGCATGATGCAGATATAAGAGCAAGCAGGTAGTTATCATGCATGTTATACGATGTGTAGTGAATGCTTAAGTTGTCTTAAATGAGGTCGAATGGCCTAATATGCTCTAACTAAGAGGGGTTTAAAAACAGGGGTAGTGTTTTAGCATGGAAAAATATGTATAAACCGTAGTTCAGAAAAAAAAGAAACAAAATCCTAGGCAAGTTCGAAAAAATTGCCAAAAAATAAGCACACAAAAACAAACAAACACACAAGTGTCCCTCCCCCACACTAGGCAACACATTGTCCTCAATGTGAAGAAGGGACTCAAACAAGGCATAAGTAAAGAAAAAATAAAAGCCAAAAAGAAAGGAGTTCACACGGAAATAAGAGTACAAAAATGGGCCCGAAGGTAAGATAGTTCGGAGGGGAATTTAAGGGCTGGCAGGAGGCAGCAATCTCTGAGCTAGCTCATCGAGAAGAAACTGGAGTTGGTGGAGGATGGCACGGAGTAGAGCGTTGGTCTCGAGTTGGGCAGTGGCAAGAGTAGGTGCACTGGTGGGCTGGTCAGCAGGGCATGGACGCTCAACATCAGTAATAGGGGGTGGAACAACAACATGCGGAGGACTGTCAGCGGTAAGGTCCAGGTACCAAAATTTACCAGTAATCCTGGTGCCAAAGATGCGATCCTTGGGTGTTGTACATCCTACATTAAAACACAACACACCATTCTCTAAGTAAAAGTAACCCATACCATTGAGGGTATGGATGTCAAGCCATTTGAAATCAATAGGAGAAAATAAATCACAACCAGTAATAGTAAAAGATTGGGTCTTAACCGCAAGGAGGGTGATCTAAGAGCCTAGCACAAGGTTCCTAGCATTAGTGATGACTGCATGCAATTTAGAAGCTACCCAATATCCCATGTTAACCTTGTACCCGTGATGCATACACCATAAGAAAAATAGCTCCTGCACCAAGAGCTAGCCCGAAGAATTCAACTTACCTATGAAGGTAATGGCTAGGAAGCGGTGCAGAAGGTGTAATGAAGGGTCACAGATCTGGTGGCCTTTAGAGAGACGAGAGTTGTACATGGCATTGGGGTCGTCAGTCAACTCCCGAAAGGCAACATCAACATCAAAGGTGGGGGGTAGGCCGTATAGGCACCAAGGTACCAAGGGGAACTAAGGTCAAACTCAAACATGGAACCTAGCATGCAATTGAACTGATCAAGGGAAAGGTGAGACCACTCATTAACCAACCAAAAATTAACCATTTGTGGGACACCTAATAGTAAGCTACCCTTACCCTTGAGCTTCAAGCGCTAGCCATCAAACCAAAAAGTCGTGAAAAATTTGTGGCTGAGCTCAAGGAATGTAGAGTGTTCAAGGTCGAACAACACATCCAACCCTATATTCCGGATGAGCTCCTACCCGAAGTCTATCTAGCTGGGCATAATCAAGATGAGCACATAGATGGACTCTCCTATCATGTAATGCACTAAGCTTATCTAAATGATGTTTGTCATGAAAATTGAGCCAACCGTTCAGTTTAGATAGGTTAGGAGTTACCTGGGAAAGCGATGAAGGGGTCCTGGATTTGTCGCGGGCAGAGCAGGGCGAAGGGGTAGCGATGGGCGTCTTACCCTTGCTAGTCATGGCATCCGTGGTGGTCTTCGGCAATTTCTGTGGAGGTGGTGTGTTGAGCGGTTTGGCAGGGGCCTTTCTCTTTCGCCTGCTTAAAGGGATCTCTTCCTCATCCTTAATCTCCTTCTCCTCATCATAAGACAAGGGCCACATATCGCTCCCTCGTCTTGTCCGGCATCGGGATATGAGAACACTAGGCGACGCAGGAACAGAGTCGGTGATCTCCAACTAGTACTCGGACACTTCATCGTCCTCCATTGGGGTTTTGACCATCGGTTCGTCATCCTCCTCATCATCATCCTTCTCATCACCACCATCCTTCTCATCGATCTCCATTGCGTCTTCGACCGCCCCGCTGAAGGCGACGTGCGGTGCGAAGCTCGAGGTTCTGGCAGTAGGGGCTGTGGCAGTCACAGGGGCAGTGGTAGTCTTGACAGGGCCCACATCCTCCTCCTCTGATTCCTCCTTAGAAACCGTCTCATATTCTCCCGAGGAAGATTCAGTAGTGGCGGCTAGGATGGTAAGGACAAGTGGAGCTGGTATCGCTGCGGCCAGGGTGACAGTGGGTGCGGCCAGAGTCACTGCTAGTGCCTCCTCAGCCGACCAAGAGCTATCGGTAGACCCGGTCTCCCCAGAGCTAGTTTCGTAATCACCAAAAGAGGATTCAGGGTTCGTAGGGTGGAGTGTACTTTGTGGGAGTAGGTGTTGGAGTTTTTGTGGTGGGTTTGTAGATGATTGGGGCAGGACTGGTTGTTGGAGAGTGGGCTGAGGCGCAACTGTGGCCACTGGGGTCGCGGTTGGGGCTGGAGATGGAAACACCGGTGGCGGCAGGATTTAGAGGTGGGAACAGATGGAGGTGGAGTCATGATTGCCACAGAAATCCACATAGCAGCAATCGGGACGGTGGGAACCAGAGGGACCTGTTAGGAGGTGCTAGGAGTTCGGATGGTAGCACGTTTGGATCTAGCTTTCACCATCTATTGTGTAGGCACCTAAATTGGAACTCAAGACATTACCCTCGCACATCAAATACGCCTATCTTGGCGATAACGACTCTCTTCCAGTGAAAATTTCCAGCAAGGTGGACTCAGAAGAAGATTAGGAGCTAGTTACTTTGCTGAAAGAATTCAAACAAGCCATCGGTTGGACCATAGTGGACATAAAGGGCTTGTCTCCAGCCCTATACACGCACCATATCGACCTTGATGACATCACCAAAGTCATTCCGACAGCCTCAGCGTCGCCTGAACCCCCCCCCCCCACGATGGACGTGGTAAAGAAGGAGGTACTTAAGCTACTAGACGCAGGTGTCATCTACCCTATCTCGGATAGCTGTTGGGTAAACCCTGTCCAGGTCGTGCCCAAGAAGACTGGAATCACCATTACCACTTGACAGAACGGTGAACTGATCCCCACACGGACCTGGAATGGTTGGCGTATCTGCATCGACTACCGTCGCTTGAATGTCGCCACATGAAAGAACCATTTCCCTCTGCCATTCATTGACCAGATGCTGGAGCATCTCGCGAGCAAGATGCATTACTGCTGTTTGGATGGGTATTCAGGTGTCCCACAAGATCCCAGTCGTTCTTGAGGACTAGGAGAAGACCACCTTCACCTGCCCCTTTGGCACCTTCACCTACTGTCGGATGCCATTTTGTCTCTGTAATGCCCCAGCTATCTTCCAGCGATATATGATAAGAATTTTCTCAAAATATATCGAGAATGAGATTGACGTATTTATGGACGACTTTGTTGTTTATGGTAACTCTTTTCCAAAATGTTTATCTAATTTGAAAAAGGTTTTACAACGTTGAATTGAGACTAACCTTGTGCTTAATTTTGAGAAGTGTCACTTCATGGTCGATCAAGGCCTCATCTTAGGCCATATTGTCTCTCGCAAAGGCATTGAGGTGGACAAAGCGAAAATTGAGGTAATTGAGTCCTTACCATACCCCACTTGTGTTCGTGAAGTCCGTTCCTCTCTTAGCCATGCAAGTTTTTATAGGCGATTCATCAAGGATTTCTCCAAGATTTCCCAGCCCATGTGCCAGCTGCTGCAGAAAGATATGGACTTTATTTTTTACGCAAGTTGCAAAGCCTTATTTGACACCCTCAAGGAGAAGCTCATCTCCTCCCCAATCATTTGAGCCCCTGGCTAGACACTCCCATTTGAGATCATGTGTGATGCCAGAAACACTGCCCTTGGTGCCGTCTTGGGCCAAAACAAAGACAGGGAGACCTATGTCATCTATTATGCTTCGAAACTCCTAGATGCCACCCAGCGCAACTATACCACTATCGAGAAAGAATTATTAGTTGTTGTTTTTGCATTAGATAAATTTTGTCAATATCTATTAGGTATTAAAGTTGTTATTTATTCTGACCATACAACTCTTAGGTGCCTCTTGACGAAAGTCAACGCCAAGCCCCGTCTGATCCGGTGGATACTCTTACTTTAGGAGTTCGACATACACATCAAGGACAAGAAAGGGACGGAGAATTCAATTGCTGATCATCTGTGCAGACTGCCATCACAGAAAGCTGATTCTCTAACACCTATCCGTGACACTTTCCCCGATGAATACCTCTGTCTTGTCCATGCTGTCTAATTTTCTTGGTTTTCTGATATTGCTAACTTTTATGCCACTGGATCTTATCCTGTAGATTCCATTACTTCAGAGCGCAATCATATAAGGAGGTAGGCCAAATATTTTGTTTAGGATAGCCCGTACTTAAGGAAACATTGTTCGGACCAAATTATTAGGCGTTGTGTGACCCTCGATGAGGTACCCTCTATCCTCAAATTTTGTCATTCCACGACTGAAGGTGGCCATTTTGGAGCCAAAAAGACAGCCTTGAAGGTTCTAGAAGCTGGACTTTACTGGCCATCCTTATTTAAGTACAACTATATGTTTTGTGCATCTTGCCCTAGGTGCCAAGCCACAGGTAACATTGGAGCCCGAAATCAAATGCCTCATTACCTGTGAAATTTTTGATATTTAGGGAATCGATTTCATGGGTCCATTTCCTAACTCTTTTGGCCATACTTACATTGTTTTAGTTATTGATTATGTGTCCAAATAGGTCGAGGCCAAGGCGACCAGAATTGACGATTCCAAAGTGGTTATAGATTTTCTTCGTACTAATGTTTTTAACAGGTTTAGGACACCATGTGTCCTCATCAGTGACCGTGGTACATACTTTTGTAATCGCATCATCTCCAATCTACTTCAGAAGTATAGTGTCACCCATCGGACACCAACGACCTACCACCCGCAGACGAATGGCCAAGCCGAGGTATCCAATCGGGAGATCAAGTCCATCCTGGAGAAAACAGTGAACCAATCTCAGAAGGACTGGAGTTTGAAGCTGGACGACGCTCTATAGGCCTATCAGACTTCTTTCAAAACCCCGATTGGCATGACCCCTTACCGACTCGTCTATAGCAAGTTGTGTCATCTACCCGTAGAGATTGCGCACAAGGTATTTTGTGCCATCTGAAAGGTCAACATGGATCTCAACGAAGCCGGACAGCAACAACGATTGCAAATCCAAGAGCTGGAGGAGCTTTGTCATGATGCCTATGAGAACGCGCTAATCTATAAGGGCAAGACAAAAGCCCACCACGATAAGTTGATTTCTCACAAATATTTAGAGGTTGGATAGAAAGTTTTGTTGTATAATTCTCGTCTGAGGTTATTTGCAGGAAAACTCAAATCCAAGTGGACTGGTCCATACATTGTCACGGCTGTGTACGACCATGGTGCCTTTGAAATTTGGAGCTTAAACACGAGTGTCACTTTCAAAGTCAACGGTCACCGGCTCAAGACTTTTTATGAGGGTTTCAAGCCATTCGCAACCGAGGTGCTAGATGTGTCTCCCCCACCAGACCAGCCATAGATAGTGTTGTGAGCGTCTAGGCCTTGAAGTTAACCAAGACACTTCGTGAGAGGCAACCCACGTGTCTCTTCCCCTTTCTTTCTTTTATTTTCCTTTTTCTTTATTTCTTTTATGGATTATTTATTTTTCCTTTTAATCCCCTTCTTCTCTTCTATATCCGTATATTTTTTTCCCCTTTTAAGTAGATTGGACTCTTTTCCTTACTTATCTTTATTTTATTTTCCTTATTTTGATTTTCCCTTTTTTATACCAAATCCCTATTTTCTCTCCACATATTAAGACCTTTATTTCAAATTCCCTTTTGCCTGGAGCATGATCTTATTCTCTTACCTTTTCCTAACCCACTCCTGTTGAGGGACTGTTGCTACCCGATTTTTGACTTTAAATTTTTCATCAAAACGTTTTCACATTTTCAAACGTCATTTTTTCTAAAATCACACCTCCATTTATTTTCGTCCAACTGATGTTCATTTTTACACTTAATGTCATTTAAATTTTATTTCGTCACTTTTTTGCATTTTTATCGCTTTTTCCGTTCGAACTCGTATCGGTTCCGAGTAAAATTCTCGAAACCAAGGGTCGAACAAGTTCACACTTTAGCTACTTATTTATTATTATTTTCATAACTCACGCTATCTCTTTGTGTTTCGTTCAATTTTTTTATTTTAGCATTTTTTCCCATTCTAACTTTTATTGCTCACAAGCGAATTTTTATCGAGCCATACGACGAACCTTTCGTCGCTCACTGTATGCTAATCATTGCAGCTTATTTTATTATACGTTTTAACATTTTCGGTTCGAGTTTATATTCATTTTCTCACAAAATTGCTCGTACCGTCGCCTTGACTGAATAATTAAATAATAAATCAAACTTTTCATCTCTACCATTGATCTAGTTGACTTTTGAAAGTCAACCAAAATCAATGGCCCTCCTATTTTCCAAGTAAGCATGCATTGTTTCATTTGGTTCATGCACCAACCCAGAAGCAAACTTGCCTCACCTTCTCCCTCACCCTCATCACCTCGCGATCGTGTCTAGCATGGCTTGCTGTCCCTAGGCTACGAGCAGAGGAGAAGATTCCGAGCAGGCCCCTCGTCATCACTCATCGACACGTCCTCCTCACTCCTACGTCATCACTCCAACATCATCTCGCCCCTTCGCCTATAAATAGCCAACTTCTCTAAGCTTTCTCCTTGTCAATACACGAACATTCTCTCCTTCTCTAGCATCTGCTCTCTATCACGAGCGATTGCTTACTTCAACCTTCGGGTTGAAGTCACTCTAGTTCAAAGTTTTTTCAAGCGTTTATACGCGTTTTCTTTCAAAAAATTCTTTGTTCGTGTTCTCAAAGATAAATGGCCGTTTTGATTTTAAATAAATTCTGTTTGACATACGGAATAATTACAATGCTTTAATTCGTTCAATCGTTGGCCATTTCTGGCCAATTTTGAGTTTTTTTCCAATTATTTTAACTCTCATTTTTAATTATTTGTGAACTGTTTTGATCAAATTATTTTGCTGTGATTGCTTAGGTGCGTTACTGTGGTAGTGACGATTCTTTTGGGCGAATCGGCATCAAAAATGGTGCGGTCTGTCCTACTACTGTCGGCGACCCAAGGAAGAAGAATGAGTATTGAGCGTAGCTGTGCGTTTTTAAAAGGGGTTTGGGGTCTGGGTTGCGTGGTGGGCTGGCGCTGCGCCAAGCCCACGAGGAGAGAAAGGAAAGGCTGGGCTAGAGGCCCAGCACGTGAAGAAGGGCAGCTGGGCTGCTTTAGCGCTAGCCCATCAGCTGGGTTGGGCTTGGCCCAGCTGTGGGCCCACTCCCGGCCCAATATTTTTGTCCTGTCGTATTTTTTTTCCGTGCCACGTACTATTTATTTATTTTTCACGCACTTGTACTATTTATTTTTCGCACTTGTATCATCTATTTATTTTTCGCACTTGTGCTATTTATTTATTTTTCGCACTTGTACTATTTATTTATTTTTCTCGCATACTTGTACTGTTTATTTATTTTCGCACATGCACTATTTATTTATTTCCGCACTCGTACTGTTTATTTACTTTTCGTATGCTTGTACTATTTATTTATTTAGTTTTCCATATGCTTGCATGCTTAGATAATTATTATTGTTCGTGCTCGTTTAAGTTAATCATTTTCACACGCATAAATCATCAAGTATTTAAATGTCTATCCTCGCCTCGTGCCAATAATCTCGATCAAAAGGGGAAAATCAACTTGTATCCCTTCAACAAGTAAACATTTCTTACCCTTTTATTTATTTCACGCCTTTTTCCACATATATAATCGCATGCATGAATATTTAGAATTATTAAAATTTAATCCATTGGGCATGATCACATAATTTAGGACTTTTTTTATTTTTCCAAGCATGATTTAAACACCTCTTTTACCAGGTAACCTTTTTTAGGATGTGACTCGGGTGCCTAACACCTTCCCGAGTCCATAAATCGACCCCGAACCACCGTTCTCGGGTTCAGACCCACTTTGCCTTAGCATTTTTATTTTTTATGCCATGATATTAGGTTCCCTAAACCTAAAAATAAAATAGGGTGGCGACTTCATTGCATTATGTGAGATGAGCCCGATTTCATCTCACATCTCGTCCCAAAACCCGCGTCGCATTAGGAAAATTCCAAAAAGGGGGTGCGACAGTTTGGCAACTCCACTGTGGACTAATAGGGTCGAAGCCGGATTTTTTTGAGGAGTTTATTTTTTATGATTTTTGAACATGATTAATTATTTTTCATGTATTTAATTGATATGATAAATTGTTGTATTATCACATGATTTTTTATGCATGAATATTGTTTTTATTTGTTAATAAATTGCTCACATGATTCAGTGTTACTCGCTTTGATAAACTGTCATTGCATATGCATATTCATGCATAATCCCTATCGCCGGGCATCACCAAATAGGATGAGGTCGGTAGTAGTGAAGTCCTGGGGCCCACGCCCTGGTAAGCTTTTACGAACCCACACTCGGACTTTAACCCCTAAATGGATTGAGTACCCTGGATCCTTTTATGATTCAGTAAATACTCTCGTATCCATTTACTGAGGGACCACTTTTATGGTATCGTCCGGGAGCCTTCCAGCCATAATAGAAATAGTTGGTGTCACCCCAGCATATGCATCATATTGAAATGCGTATATTGTGACTGTGTTTCACTTTTTTCTTCACAATTGGTTTCTCAAATTCTCCACCTTTACAACTGATTTCGCAATTTTTTCACTATAATAAACCTTTCCGCAAAATTTTCCACATCGGAATTCTTTTCCCACAAACTTTCCACGTTGGCAACTTTTTTTTGCAAAATTCTCCACATTTGCGATTTCTCGCAATTTTTCTATGTCTACAAACTTGTTTGCAATTTTTTTCATATTTACAACTATTTTCATAATTTTCCTATTCACAAATCTATTTTCGCAAATTTTTCCGCAACTTTTCAATATTTGCAAATTTTTCCACAATTTCGCCTTATCTGCAAATTTTTCAACAATCTCTCACGTATACAAATTTTTTTCGCAATTTTTCCACATGTACAATTTTTTCGCAATTTTTTTCACGTGTGTCAAATGTTTCCATAAATTTTTCACGTGTGCAATGATTTCCGCAATTTTTCCACGCGTGAGATTTCTCCGTAAATTGCTCCACGGGTATAACTTTTCTCGCAATTCTTCACATTGACAAATTCTTTGAAATTTTTGCCGTGAATGCAAAAGAAAATATAAGAAGAAAGTTCCCGCAAATTTTCACTTGCGAATTCTTTTGCGATTTTTCCATGTTTATAATTTTCTCTCAATTGTTTTTGTAATTCTCCATGTTTGCAATTTTTTATTGCTATTATTGTACTTACCCTCTCTTTCTCTCGCAGGGTGGAGACCTCGGGATGACATTTTGCATATAATCATTGCTTAAACTTATAATTATTTCACTTGTTTATTTTTTCAGGAAAACATTACTCCAAGAAGTAAACTATTCCTCGTAAGATTCACATGACTATACTACAAATGCGCAATATGGTAGAGCCCGGTAAGACGAAAGAGACATTGAAAGCAAAGATAGCCAAACTAGAACACCAAATTCAGGCCACTACGGAAAGGGCTGAACAAGCTGAAAAGGAAAGGGGCGTGGCAACGATTGATTTTCCGCCCGATTTTTACCCCTGTTTTGCTCAAATGGGGGAGCCATCTACTTTATCTGCGGTCGCTATTACTTCCATCTCTCGGTTCATGGAAACCCTTTTCCTTAATCCAAATCCCCTTCAGTTCGTCATGTTGGCTGTCCCGACCTTTGAAGACGGCATCACCAGACAATGTGATACATCCATTGGGACTCCTCTGACTAGGCCCACGCTTGATCTCGGTAAGAAGGAGACCTTCCCAGAATCTCGGTATTCCCTCTCGCCTCAGATCCATTTCATCATCCGCTCGGAACCTCAATATTTTTATCCATCTCGGGGGCTATTCCGTTCAACTCATAAGGCCTAAACCGCCAAGAGTCCAGCCTCCTGGGGGCATCAAATTTAGCCGCATCTCTCTTATGGTAGCTTTTCTGACATGATGATCGAACAGAGAACCGAGTTAGGAAGTGATTGGTGGTTCTGAAGCGGAAACGGCATCTCAAAGCGCACTCCCTGATAAGCCCGGTCTCCCGTTGGCTTAGCTACAAATGACTTCCTTCACCGCATATGCCACAACACGCACGACGTAGACCCTTTGGCCCATCAAGTCAACCGAGAAGGCAAAATAATCACGGAAATCATGGGCCAATGCCACCTTTCCCCCATCCCTCAGGGGAAATCTTCAAGCACCTTTGGACAGCTGGAAAAATTGCACCAATCCCGGTCCAACCTCAACAACCTCCTTAAAGTGGTATAATTCTGATGCTGGATGCACGTACCATGCTGGAACTCAGGGCCACATCATAGAAAACTACTCTACTCTCAGAGGAGAGGTAGATCGCCTGATGAAGAGTGGACAAATCTCTTTTGAAGGACACAATGTGATCGTCAATCCTCCTCCTATTGGCTCTTGAATGAATGCTCTCCTGGCCCACGGTGGACTCATTCTACTTAATTTTTCAGTGGCGATACCTACAATATTTTTGTACATTAGTCGAGCCTACGACTACAAACCAGGGCGCTTCGTGGGAGGCAACCCACATGTTCTTTTCAAATATTTCTATTCTTCCCAGTTTAGTTTTTAAGTTAGAATTTTGGGATATCCTTCCCTCCAGACTTATTGTTTAATTCCCTCTTTATTTCAGGTACAACGAGACTTATACACTAGGGGGCAAGCAAGTGAAATAATGACCAGAAGAAGGCGTTAGGGAACACCAAAGGTTGAGCACATTGTTACCGGGGGGCAAAGCGAAGAGAGCATTAATTCACAACAATGAGCTTTGTGCGTCCATCCTCCCCTTGCCTTCAGATCATCGCTACTCAGCAAAACGGAGGAGACGTCTTCCTACCAGCACTAGAAGGATCTCCATCAGAAAATTTGCTGTCATTAAATGCTCTTTGCCAACAGTTTCTCATCTTGGGGAAGAATATACCAATGATAGGTGCGTGCCCTCCAGGGGTCCCAATCCACATACTTAATGCACTTCGGTTATGTGCTACAACAACATTTACGTCCATCTGGTTCTCGCCTGCAAATTCAAAATTCAACCATGGTTAAATCCTTCGTGTTTTGAATTTGATCATTCTCTGCAAGATCTCCCCGCGTACATACACGATGACCACACGGTGAAGATCAATCCTTTGATTAGTGAGCCAGTGAGCACAGATGTTGAGGGGATTGCATTCACAATCCCTTGTTGCAGAAGCTGGAGCGTTGGAGCTTCCCCACAATAAGTAACTGGCTAGATTCTCCCGTGACAATCTGAATCTCCAGCTGAACAAGAATCCCTTTCCATTACTCAGGATGATGATCAAGACATACTTCTTGAACAAATCATCAGCCATCGGCCATCCTCAGCATAAAAGATGTCTCCTCACCAAGAGCAGTCAAGGAGCGAATCAGGAAAGATTTTAAAATGGTTCTTCATCCACCACTCCGAGCTGGCCTCTTTGCAAAAATCGATGCATTTTGCAAACAACCAGTCTCAAGGTTCATCGTGAGCTCATCTTTCCTTGGCGATCCAACCAAGTCCAAGAGCAATTCAGTTGTTTCTAAGAGTGGATCCACTTGAAGAGAACGTGCAGTCAACTGCTAGCAAGGCGTTATCATTCGATCATCTAGGAGGCGGTCCAAGCCTAGAACACTATTCAAGGACTTAACAACCATCCCTCGAGATGTCGTGATCGACTATGGCGAAACCGTTGGAAATGTTGGCAGCAATATTATCATCCAATTTTAGAACGAATAATGTTGGATCAGAATCATACGGTCAATCCCTTGCTGATAAACCTGTCTGATCGTTAGCTACTTGCTCCATATATCTAGAGAAGTTCACTTTTCTTCTCAGCCTTTTTAACTTTAACCATCATATAATCATTCCGCATTTATTCCCACATTGGGGGCAACATTTTAAATTGTTCATAAACTTTTGTGAGTGGTCATGTTCTCACATTTTGTCTATAAAATCAATAAGATTTTTGACTTTATAAAATGTGAATAAAGATTCTTTGAATAAAATCCACACTACCCTCAAATTTTTCAAACCTTCCGTAGATTGAGCATGTTCAACATGTTACTGCATCATGGATAACTTGTGCATCCATTTGAAATTGTATGACATGCATGATCTCGCCTGCTTGCTCTTATATCTGCAGCATGTCTTAGACGTAAGCAGTCATAAACACATCCCTGTGAGCAATTCGGGCCACCATATGAGCGTAAATGCCAAACTATGTGCTAGTTGGATTTGCATAATATCCAGGGTACATGCACCATTAGACATGGGATAGCTGTAAGATGACAAGGGGCTTAGCTCTTTCTTCAATTTTTTTATTAAGACAATGAGTAGTGCCTGACTGAGATGGCTAAGTAGAGGTAGGGTGCACAGCGAACTCGGTTTGCGCAAGAAGGATGTGAAATCTCTAAGAATTGTTGATGGCCAGCGCTGGAAGAAAGCCGAACAAAATAAGAGGCGAAGGCCTCGGCCTTAAATCAGAACTGAAGAAAGTCGGCACGAAAACTGTACTTGCTTTGCTTGCTGATGTGTTTTGAAAAAAAAGAGAAAAATAAAAAGAAAAAGAGAAAAAAAAGGGAAAAAGGAAAAGAAAAAAGAAAGAAAGAAAGGGGCTCCATAAAAAAATAAAAAATAAAAAAATCACCCCCGTGAAGAACCAAAAACTTGGGCACAGTGCCCTCAAAGCAATCATGAAGGGGCATTCCCAATGAAAATCATAAAATTAGGCACAGTACCTCCAAGGCGATCGGAAAATCACCCCGTGAAGATTCAAAAACTTGGGTACAGTGCCCTCAAAGCAATCAAGAAGGGGCATCCCCAATGAAGACAAAGAACGGGAGCGCCTTGTCCTCAGAAAGATCAAGAAGGAAAGCATCTCCAGTAAGGCTTCAAGAATCTAGGCGTTACACCCTTAAAGTGATCGCAGGAAGAAGCATCCCCAATGAAGACTGAAGGACTTGTACACTTTACCCCCGCTGTGGCCAATCAACAGGCCCTGTTCATTGAGAAAAAATATTCACTTCTCCCCCTCAGCAAAGTCCTTTCGATTATATGAAGGCCCATGCATGTGCATCTTCATTTGAAGTTTATTCACACGGATTGACATTGCAAATCTGACTTTGTGCTATGTTTGTTGCATTTTTTATGAGTGTAAACACGTAGCCTTATTTCTGAGTGTGAGCGCAAACACCAATATCCGGTGAGGATTGCTTACGTCTACATGATGTGGGAAAGTCTTGTCCTTGAGGTCATTATCTCCTGCGCAAGATGCAGATGCTTTTCTAGGCTTGTATCAAGCATGCTTATATGATAGAAACTGGATGACATGTTCTCCAGAAATGTATAAACTTGTTGAACCTTCTCTTGATAGGGAAGTTATTTCTATAAAATGCTGGGGGCAAACCTTAGGGTAGCGTGGGAATACCTTCATATACATCATATATTATTTGATTTCATTGTTTCCATTTATCAATTGCTTTATCTTTTTCCATCCATATCGCTGCTCTGTATTTGTTTCCTCCCTATTTGCAGGATACAGATATGCTTCAGTGGAATCTCCGCCAATAAATCCAGCAAACATCCAAATGGAGCACGTTACCACTCCACAATCAACTTCGCGCGGCGGATCACGCTCCCCACAATATCCACCAAGCAAACATCCGAATGGAGCACGTTACCACTCCACAATCAACTTTCATGTGGCGGTTCAAAGCCCCACCTTTCAAAATTTCATGTGGCGGTTCAAAACCCCACTTCTCAAAATTTGTGTGGCGGTTCAAAACCCCACCTTTTAAACTTTGGTGTGGCGGTTCAAAGCCCCACCTTTCAAAATTTCATGTGGCGGTTCAAAACCCCACCTTTCAAAATTTGTGTGGCGGTTCAAAACCCCACCTTTTAAACTTTGGTGTGGCGGTTCAAAGCCCCACCTTTCAAAATTTCGTGTGGCGGTTCAAAACTCCACCTTTCAAACTTTCGTGTGGTGTTTCAAAACTCCACCTTTTAAAATTTCAAAACCCCACCTTCCAAGTTTTGTGTGGCGGTTCAAAACATACTTTTCGGTCTTGTCGTGCGGTGACTTGGTTATCCACGTTAGTGTGACGACTTGGTTGTCCACTTTTCAGTTATGTCGTGGTGACTTGGTCACCCGTGTTGCTGTGACGACTTGGTCGTCCACTTTTCAGTTGTGTCGCGGTGACTTGGTCACCCATTTCTCATTTGTTATGTCGTGGTGACTTGGTCACCCATGTTGCTGTGACAACTTGGTCGTCCACTTTTCAATTGTGTCGCGGTGACTTGGTCACCCATTTCTCATTTGTTGTGTCGTGGTGACTTGGTCACCCGTGTTGCTGTGACGACTTGGTCGTCTACTTTTCAGTTGTGTCGCGGTGACTTGGTCACCCATTTCTCATTTGTTGTGTCGTGGTGGACTTGGTCACCCGTGTTGCTGTGACAACTTGGTCGTCCACTTTTCCATTGTGTCGCGGTGACTTGGTCACCCATTTCTCATTTGTTGTGTCGTGGTGACTTGGTCACCCGTGTTGCTGTGACGACTTGGTCGTCCACTTTTCAGTTGTGTCGCGGTGACTTGGTCACCCATTTCTCATTTGTTGTGTCATGGTGACTTGGTCACCCGTGTTGCTGTGACGACTTGGTCATCCACTTTTCAGTTGTGTCGCGGTGACTTGGTCACCCATTTCTCATTTGTTGTGTCATGGTGACTTGGTCACTCGTGTTGCTGTGACGACTTGGTCGTCTACTTTTCAGTCATATCGTGCGGTGACTTGGTCACCCAGTTGCCAACATGTCTTTTCAAAGGTGTGAAGGGTCACATCCCCACATCCTGTCTGTTAAGTGTTGTAAGCGGTCACGTCCCCACAACATGTCTTTTTTTCAAAATGTTGTAAGCGGTCACGTCCCCACAACATGTCTTTTTTTCAAAATGTTGTAAGCGGTCACGTCCCCACAACATGTCTTTTTTCAAAATGTTGTAAGCGGTCACGGCCCCACAACATGTCTTTTTTTTAAAATGTTGTAAGCGGTCACGTCCCCACAACATGTCTTTTTTCTCAAAATGTTGTAAGCGGTCACGTCCCCACAACATGTCTTTTTTTAAAATGTTGTAAGCGGTCACGTCCCCACAACATGCCTTTTAACAGTGTGAAAGGTCATGTCCCTCATATCCTGTTTTTAAATGATGTCACATCCCGTCTTTCAAAACGTTGTGATTGGTCATGCCTCCGCAACATATCTTTAAATGTCCCCACATACATCTTGTCTTCATTTTATGGGTTTACATCAATGTCCGGAGAGTGATGACATCGCACGGGCATGCATTTACATCTCCAGCAACAACCTCCAACGTGCAGCAGCGTCCGAGTGCAGTTTCCATTTCAATTTCCACATCGATGTCTCAGGGGGCAACAACGCCCGAGCAAAGCTACATCACCATCATACTCCTCTGAATCAAACAGCGTATGGACTGCGAGTACTACCCTCGCCCTACCTGATTTTCATTTCTACATCAACGTCTGTAACTGCGATAGCCTCGCCCGGATACTTTTACATTTCTGTATCAATGTCCATGACTGCGATAGCCTCGCCCGGATACTTTTCCATTTCTGCATCAACGTCCATGACTGCGATAGCCTCGACCGGATACCTTTACTTTTCTACATCAACGTCCGTGACTGCGATATCCTCGCCCGGATACTTTTCCATTTCTGCATCAAACAGTGTATGGACTGCGAGTACTACCCTCGCCCTACCTGATTTCCATTTCTACATCAACGTTCGTGACTTCGATAGCCTCACCCGGATACTTTTACATTTCTGCATCAACGTCCGTGACTGCGATAGCCTCGCCCGGATACCTTTACTTTTCTGCATCATCATCCGTCCTCACTATCAGAGTGACATCTTCCTCATTATCCGAGAGAAGACCATCCGATCTCACTATCCGAGATCATCATCTGTCCTCACTATCAGAGTGACATCCCTCCTCATTGTCAAAGAAGCGACGACCTACGAGTACGACCCTCGACGGAGCTGAGTTTAATTTTCTGCATCATCAGCGACCCTCGACGGAGCTGAGTTTAATTTTCTGCATCATCAGCAACCCTCGCCGGAGCTTGAAGTTTCATTTCCTACATAGACGTCTAGAATTGCGGTATCCCCGTTCGGACGTCAAAGTATATTTTTCGCACTTTACTTTCAGCACCAACCTAGGGACTACGAGTGCTACCCTCGCCCAGGTTAAAATTCACCAAATCACCCACTCTAAGGTAAGTATGCATTTGCACTTTTCATCCCATTATCAGGTAAGTCTGCACTTAAATTCTGCATTATTTTCAAAACCATTGCTGGTTCGGGAGCAACCATCTTTACTGCAAATCAAAAATCTCGGTTGCACCGGATTTTTGATAAGACAGTAAAGAGGGGGCAACTGTTGCTACCCGATTTTTGACTTTAAATTTTTCATCAAAACGTTTTCACATTTTCAAACGTCATTTTTTCTAAAATCACACCTCCATTTATTTTCGTCTTATTTATTATTATTTTCATAACTCGCGCTATCTCTTTGTGTTTCGTTCAATTTTTTTATTTTAGCATTTTTTCCCATTCGAACTTTTATTGCTCACAAGCGAATTTTTATCGAGCCATACGACGAACCTTTCGTTGCTCACTGTATGCTAATCATTGCAGCTTATTTTATTATATGTTTTAACATTTTCGGTTCGAGTTTATATTCATTTTCTCGCAAAATTGCTCATACCGTCGCCTTGACTGAATAATTAAATAATAAATCAAACTTTTCATCTCTACTATTGATCTAGTTGACTTTTTGAAAGTCAACCAAGATCAATGGCCCTCCTATTTTCCACGTAAGCATGCATTGTTTCATTTGGTTCATGCACCAACCCAGAAGCAAACTTGCCTCACCTTCTCCCCTACCCTCATCACCTCGCGATCGTGTCTAGCATGGCTTGCTGTCCCTAGGCAACGAGCAGAGGAGAAGCTTCCGAGCAGGCCCCTCGTCATCACTCATCAACACGTCCTCCTCGCTCCTACGTCATCACTCCAACGTCATCTCGCCCCTTCGCCTATAAATAGCCAACTTCTCTAAGCTTTCTCCTTGCCAATACACGAACATTCTCTCCCTCTCTAGCATCTGCTCTCTATCACGAGCGATTGCTTACCTCAACCTTCGAGTTGAAGTCACTCTAGTTCAAAGTTTTTTCAAGCGTTTATACGCGTTTTCTTTCAAAAAAATTCTTTGTTCGTGTTCTCAAAGATAAATGGCCGTTTTGATTTTTAAAAAATTCTGTTTGACATACAAAATAATTCCAATGCTTTAATTCGTTCAATCGTTGGCCATTTCTGGCCAATTTTGAGTTTTTTTTCAATTAGTTTAACTCTCGTTTTTAATTATTTGTGAACTGTTTTGATCAAATTATTTTGCTGTCATTGCTTGGGTGCGTTACTGTGGTAGTGACGATCCTTTTGGGCGAATCGGCGTCGGAAACGGTGCGGTCGGTCCTGCTACCGGTCGCGGGCAGTTACGTCAGCGACCCAAGGAAGAAGAAGGAGTATTGTGCGTAGCAGTGGGTTTTTAAAAGGGGTTTGGGGTCTGGGTTGCGTGGTGGGCTGGCGCTGCGCCAAGCCCACGCGGAGAGAATGGAAAGGGTGGGCCAGAGGCCCAGCACATGAAGAAGGGAAGCTGGGCTGCTTCAGCCCGCTAGCCCATCAGCTGGGCTGGGCTTGGCCCAGCTGTGGGCCCACTCCCGGCCCAGTGGGCCTGGCCCAATATTTTTGTCCCGTCGTATTTTTTTTCCATGCCACGTACTATTTATTTATTTTTCACGCACTTGTACTATTTATTTTTCGCACTTGTATCATCTATTTATTTTTTGCACTTGTGCTATTTATTTTTCGCACTTGTACTATTTATTTATTTTTCTCGCATACTTGTACTGTTTATTTATATTCGCACATGTACTATTTATTTATTTCCGCACTCGTACTGTTTATTTACTTTTCGTATGCTTGTACTATTTATTTATTTAGTTTTCCATATGCTTGCATGCTTAGATAATTATTATTGTTCGTGCTCGTTTAAGTTAATCATTTTCACACGCATAAATCATCAAGTATTTAAATGTCTATCCTCGCCTCGTGCCAATAATCTCGATGAAAAGGGGAAAATCAACTTGTATCCCTTCAACAAGTTAACATTTCTTACCCTTTTATTTATTTCACGCCTTTTTCCGCATATATAATCGCATGCATGAATATTTAGAATTGTTAAAATTTAATCCATTGGGCATGACCACAAAATTTAGGACTTTTTTATTTTTCCAAGCATGATTTAAACACCTCTTTTACCAGGTAACCTTTTTTAGGATGTGACTCGGGTGCCTAACACCTTCCCGAGTCCATAAATCGACCCCGAACCACCGTTCTCGGGTTCAGACCCACTTTGTCTTAGCATTTTTTTTTTATGCCATGATATTAGGTTCCCTAAACCTAAAAACAAAATAGGGTGGCGACTTCATTGCATTATGTGAGATGAGCCCGATTTCATCTCACATCTCGTCCCAAAACCCGCGTCGCATTAGGATAATTCCAAAAAGGGGGTGCGATAGGGACCCTCCAGCTACTAAGGACAAAACGGCTAGTTTAGTTGCATTCAATAAAAAGCCGGCCACACTTTCCTCCTTTTCCCC
Organism: Viola odorata; assembly: GCA_963691705.1. Classification (NCBI taxonomy): domain Eukaryota; kingdom Viridiplantae; phylum Streptophyta; class Magnoliopsida; order Malpighiales; family Violaceae; genus Viola; species Viola odorata. Next base: position 15,429,757 of record OY829539.1, on the reverse strand, counting down.
TTACACACTCCAGTCACCATATGCTTTTCTCTCTTCCCCCCAACAAACCATCTCTGCGACTCCCTCTCCTTTCCCTTTCGACCTTCCATCTCCACCCGTGGCTAAATACAAGCATTCCACCACCAGAACTCCTCGCCCTTCCGACGACCGACCTGAAACCGCTCCTCCCACCACCACTTCACCCGTCGCTACCACCCCCGTGTCCGTTGCTGCAAGCCGACCTCCACCACTGGTCACTAACCCCAAATCCCCTAAAACACCCATCGTTCACCCCTCTGTGCAACCGTCGGTGACAGCCCCACCTGCCACGGTTGTATTCAGCTATATAGTTTCTTTTTAATTTCTTCTCTTCGATTTATTAAATATCTATATCTTTTTAATGTTCTTTCAAAACTTTCTTTATATCCTAATGCACCATTATGTTTTTTTAACTCTTATAATATTTGTTCTATTATTTCTCATTAGTTCCCTTTACTTCTATTATTCTTTTAGTACTTCTTATTCTACAAAGTTCGAGATTCATGTTATTTTATAGGTCAATTAATAAAAAATTTATTATAACAATTTCTAGTAGTTTACAACTTTCTATCTCTTTTTATTTTTTTGTTAAGATCAATTAGTTGTCTTTCTTTTTCATTCAGCGAGTTCATTTCCTTGTTTTGTTTTGTAGTACTTATTTTATCGTAATTATCATTAACTCTTCATTCTCTTATTATTTTAAGACCTTTTATATCACTTATCATCTTATTAATTGTTTGACTTGTATGATAATTTTTTGGATTTATTTTGTAGATTTCTCTATTAATCTGTCAATACTTTTTATCATATCTGTTACAAATTTGATTCTTAACATTTCTTACTTAATAAATATTTCATGAAATTGTTCTTCTAGTATTTCTAGATCTAGTATTTCTTCATGTTCTTCTTGTAATTCTTTAATATGATCTTTAATACCTTCTACTGTCTTCTAAACTTTCTTTAATATTTTGCATAGCTTCAAGTGAACCAAAATATAATAAACTTATTTTATTATAAAAGTCTTCATCTATGTTTTTAGAATTTACCGAACCATAAATATAATACTCAAATAGAGATTTTAAGAGAAAATTAAAGATTTAAAGCTCATACCAGTAGTATGGGTCCACCACAGCTTCCTTGTTCTGGATTGCAACTATCAGAAAGGGAATTTCTTCTTCCCGCTAACCTTCAACCCAAACGGGACCTCATAGTTCTAGCACTCATACCAATCTTCAAGTCCTTGAATACTGCCTTCAATCTATTAACGACACTTTCTTTCAAGGTAGTGGTATAGTAGAGAAGAGACTGACTTGCAATCTTATGAACGAAAGAAAATATAGTTTCTCATAATATTAGTACTCGCTTTTAATCCTTATATTTTTCTCTCTTTTTCTCACTTCTCAAACTATATTTCAAGTAAGGGTTTTGAGCAGAAGAAAGATTTTATTTCATAATTGGAAGGATTACAAGCTTATAGGGGTAGATAATATTTTATAATTGATTCCTTTAATGGATACACTACTCCCTTTGTATAGAGGTTGGGAAGCCTCTACACACTCCTATTACATTATTGCTTAAACAGAAACCTTATCACAATACATGTATCAAACTGTATTATTGCTTTAGGTGCTCCACTACATTATTGTTTCATACTATTCAAACTAGGGGTGTCAAAACGGGACTGCGGGACCGGTCCCGTCCCGGACCCGGCAGTCCCGAAGAAATACGGTCGGGACCAGTCCCGGTCCCGAAAAAAAACGGGACCAAAATCTGGTCCCGGTCCCGGCCCGTATAAGAATCCGGGACCACGGGACCAGTCCCGAAAAAAATGGTCCCGGGAAAAAATGTCCTATTTTTTTTTTTTTTTCTTTTTAAACATGAAAAAAACCTTCTGCAAAAATGATAATCAACCACAATAATCATATAATTAACCATACCATGACATCAATACTGTTATAACATCCAAATCAGCAATATCAAAGACATCCAAATCAACACTAGAAATAAAGATTCAAAATCCAAAACAGCAAACAACACAGGAATTCTCTCCAATGTCTCCAAATTTCCAATGTCTGTGAAGCACACTAATGCAAGCAAAAAACAAAAGATGAGATGCGTGTCTGGTAGAAAAGAATAAGGAAGTCGTGGGGTACTGAAGAGAAAGAAAGCCTGGACAAATGTTTTGAATAAAATTTCAGCGTGCATACAACCACAATTCCAGTGAGGAATTCTCTCCATCCAAATCAGCGTGCATAAAAAGGTGGCAATCTTACTCTCAATTCTCTCCAATATCTCCACCACCTTCGACCTCTAATTCTATCACATTTAAACAAAGATTGTCGAACTTATTTTTCACATCTGCACAAACATATCACAAACACATAATTATAAATGAGTAATACGCAAATGAATAATTAACTTAAACATATTAAAACAAAATTACCTTCAGCTCCATACAACCAATCCCTAGTGCAAATTAGAGCCTCAACAATTTCCGGTAAAAGTGCACTTCTATATTGATCAAGTACTCTACCACCATTGCTAAATGCACTCTCAGAAGCTACGGTTGAAATCGGAATGGCAAGAATATCACGAGCCATTGCAGCAACTCCAGGAAATCGAAACTGACAAAACTTATAAAAAATATGTATGATTAGGTATTAATTAGAAGCAGGTAAGGAGAAAAATATGTATGATTAGGTATTAAATCTTTTATCTTTTCAGCTCAACCTTCCTGGTATGCTCATCAAACAAGACTTTTTTTTCTTTCTAGTTTATACTGTAGTTTCCAAATTACAACTTCTATTAAGGTTTTAAGGCTTAATTTGATTTAGTTGGATTTTATTTAACTGCAATAAAATAAAATAAGGTCCTCAACATTTACAACATAAAACAAATGAAAATTGTATAAAGCATTAGCATGATAAACTTAAAAAAGCGTCCAGTGTCAAGTTTTAGAGCTATTACTGATTTGTCAAGAAAACCAGCTTATGAACACGAAAGGCATAAACAACATGGCAAGTAAAAAACAGAAACAATATCACACAACAGGGAAAACCATCATCCAGTACACCGCAGGTACTATCTAAGCACGGTACAGAGAGAATACTCCTGACACAACCAAAGGCTGTAACAATTCGTCAAGAAATGGACACTCAAGCTTTTCCCCGATTAGACTCAGCATCAAACACAACAACAACAGTCTAAAAAATAAATCAAAAATACGAAAATCTAATCTGTTTTTACCCAAGCCTCAAATCCGGTAAGGAGAAGAAAAGGATCAAGTGCGTGTACGATATAGAGAGGGAGAGGAGGAGGAAGAGGAGTTAGTTACCTGGGGAAACGGGGGGATGCGGTGGCTTGGCTTTCTCGTCAAAAGATCCAATGCTAGAAGCCTAGAAGCAGATCCAATACTATCGCGATTTGAGGCGAAGAGAGGCGGCGGCGGCGTGGTGGAAGGGGAACCAGCGTCACTCCGGCGGATTGGCGATGAGAGGCGCAGCGACGTGTCAACTCGGCGATGAGAAGCGATGAGTGTGCGTGCTTTGTTTTCTTAGGGTTTTTCTTTTACAAAATGACGATGAGATGAGAATGAGATTGAGAGGAGAGGACTAGGGGTTTTCCTTTTTTAATTTAGCCGGGTCAGTCCCGGTCCCGACCCGGTCCCGACCCGGCAGTCCCGAAGAAATACGGGACGGGACCAGTCCCGGTCCCGACCCAATATGGGACCAAAAATTGGTCCCAGTCCCGGCCCGAAACCCCGGGTCCGGGACGGGTCTACGGGACCGGGTCCCGTTTTGACACCCCTAATTCAAACAATGACATCAAAAGAATCTTCACTATTTGTTGTCTCCATTTCCATCTCTTCATCTTCTTTTTTTCTGATTTTTTTCAGGCACAAGTGACAGATATGATCATACCCCTCCATTATTTCACAAAATTTTAAATTAGTAGATTTAGTTGATGGGAATTTGTTGGATTTTATCTTCTATTTATCTGAAAAATCTAATAATTTCTTTAATATATGAGGTTGTAATTCTATTTTTCCTTTTTCTATTTTCAATTCTGAAAAATATATTTTTTCTTTTCCTATTTCAACTTTCTTTTCAGACAATATTATTCCATTTTGTTCACACTTCTTTCCAAATAGTAATAAGTGTTTTTTATACTCTCCCTCATTGATGCTAAATATTAAGATATCATCAACATAAAACTATTATAAATTTTCTATAATCCTTAAACATTGAATCCATTCTTTTTTGAAATATTTGTGGTGCAACATTTAATCCAAATGGCATCACATTCCATTAATAGTGTCCTTATGGGGTAATAAATGTTGTTAATGTTTTACTATTTTCTGTCATTTTTATTTGCCAAAATCCTAATTTACTATCAAATTTACTAAATATTGATTTTCATCTAATGTCTTTAAATTGTAAGTCTTTATTTGGTAGAAAATATCCGTCAAATTTTATTAGCTCATTTAATTTTTTATAATTAATTATCATCCTAGTTTTTCCTCCTTTTATTTCTGAGTGATTTCTTACCATGAATGTTGGGCTACTATATGGACTCTTACTTTCACATATTAATTTTTGATCTATTAGTTATTTTAATTAAACTCTAAATTCTTCTATATCTTATTTGCTATATCTCATAGGTTTTACTCTAATGATTGTCTTAGGGTCTTTTAACTCTAGATTTGCATATATTTTATCTATATCTCATTTATTTATAGGGTTATTTCCATAACATTTCTTAATTAATTTCTCTAGTTTATATGATAAAATTAATTATTTAATACATATAATTTTATTTTTTAATACTGGTATTAACTCACCACGCTGGACCGCGCCTTTATGAGATTTTAAAACTTATTGTTTCTTTGGATGACTAAAAGCTTGCTTAATTTTTGGTATAAATACTTTTTGATGGTATGGTGTCGTAATTACCATATGGTGTCTATCTAATATATTTGGTGAATAATATAAGAAATTATTTCCTAATATTATATCGCTTCTTGTGTCTTGAATGAGTATATTCTCTGTAATTTTATAATTTTATTTCCTATCTGTATCTCTAATCCAAATATCGTTGGATCCTATCTTATTTTATTTCTTGAAGTATTTGTTCCTATTATTTCAGGTGCTTTTTTCCAATGACCTTTTGGTACTAAGTATTCTTGCCCTAAGGATATTCCTGATCAAGTATCAACAAAAACATGAAAGGTTCTTGGTTTATAAATTTCATATTGTACAAATATTTGTACATAGATGCTTAGAACACTTGTATATGTCTCATGCGACATGTCTTAATATTATATGAGCTTCATTATCGATTGTCATTTTGATGTACTCTTTATCTATTTTATATGGGTTTATTAGATTTAAGAAATCATTTCCGAGGAAGAATAGTGATATTGTTTGATCTTCATCTACCTCTTATTTTAACTCTAATGCATTATTCTTTCTCTTATTATTTATCATACTCATTGTTACTCTAGTACAATGATTTATCTCATGTTTTTGTTTCCAATAATCTAAATAATATGAAGGTTCTAGTAATCTCTCTAATGGGTGTCCTTGTATTATTGATATATTAATATGGCTCTTATCACCATCAATTATCTATTAATGGTTTTTGCTCTTTCCATCTTCTATTAACTAATATTTCTGTTAATATATAGAATTGACTATCTGACTTATTTATTGATAAGTCTAACATTTTATTTCCTAAAATTATTTTTTTACTCTTATTTTCTTCTATCCATGGTAGTATTATGGGTTCATTTATGTTTTCTTCTTTATATCGTAATATTATTGTTTCATTAGTTCTATAACTAACATAGGTCTAGAACGGATGGAAGATCTTTTGTTTTCTCTCATAGAATTTTTTCTTACTCTCAAATTATTATTCTTATGTATAATTTTTCTTACTCTCAATTTATTATTCTTATGTATAATTTCTGGATTTTGAATTTTTTTTTTTTTATTCTCTAGCTTTAGAGTTATTTCTTCTAATATAGTTGCCTTTTCTCTGGTTATCATTCTTAGTGGTACATATTCTATCAAACTTGAAAAATCATCATCTATATTTACTATTTCTTCAAATTTATTTCCAATTTCTTTATGATGTGATGTAGTGAATGCTATTTGAACTTCCTAGTCTCATTGTAATATTATGAATCTTATGATATAATTTTAATGGTATATCTATACTTTTTTCTGATATACTTACTGAGTAGTCTAAGAATATTGTAAATTTTACTTTTTGATATACCAAATTTACTATTAATATTCCTAGCATTGCATCTAATGGATTATTAGCAATTCAATCATCCATACAAAATATTTGTATTGGACTATCTATATCCTTTTTCTAAAATATCCCTTAATTATTATTTTTATTCCTCCCATGGAAATATTTTTCACTCTTCTTCTCATTTCACTATCCATTTTTTGTTATTCTTTGTTTATCATTTCTCTTATAATTATTGCTAGATGCATATTACATGTTGAATTTTCACCATCTATTACCATTTCCATATGTCTTGCTACAAATGTATATTTTTTAAATATAGAAAATATTCATTGCTTAAATATTTTATTCTCATCTAGATCAAGCTCTACTTTACCTAATTTTCTTGTCTTAGATCCCTCAAATATTACAATTTGTTGATTAATTTCATTATTATCTATTCATCAATTATATTATAATTAGATGATTCTCCTAATTCAAAAATTTTACTCATCATTTTCGTTTTCTTCACTTTTAAGTTCTGAGTCAGTTATTAATTCATTTTCTGAAGGTAATTCATAAATACTTTCTGTATGACTTATCTCAGACTCTATTATTTCGTATTTAGTATCATCACAAATTTTCTCATAAATTTTATGTATTTTCATATTAGTTTTCTCTCCTTTTGGGCATTCATTTGCGTAATGTCTTTCTTCTCTATACATACAACATGTACATTTCTTTGGTTTATTAATGAATTTCTTTTTATATGTATTTCTTTTAAATGGGTTTCTTTTTCTATAATATCTTTTATATGGTTTTCTTTTAAATCCAACTTTATTTATTTTTCTTGGATTACTAGTTTTCTTCCATGTGTTATAATATTTTTTCTTCTTATAAAGTTTCTTATATGGCTTTTTATATTTCTTATTATATGTTTTGCATCCCCATTGTGTAGGTATAATATTTTTAGGGCAACATAATCCTTTACTTATTCTATAATATTTTCTCATATTTTTTGCTAATAAATACTTTTCTGAAATATATTCTTTAGTGAATTCTATTCTACATCTTAACGATGCATGATTCTCATTTGATTTACTAAATTCTCTTTTTATATCTATTCCCCATGGATGTGGTAATTTACTAAAATACGTATTAGCTAGGTAGCTATATTATTTTGTTCCATTTATTGCACCTATCCTATAGAAATAGTCTAAAATTTGCATGTATAATTATCTAAATAACCCATATCATAAATAGATAACTTATGTAGATTATCTAAATATTTCTCTTTTTTCTTTTTGTTCTATTATTTTCTGATCTTCATGATAACTTTGTCCTAAGAATTCGAATCTAATTGCTCTTTCTATTTTTCCAAATAGTTCTTTCAGATTATTACTCTGTTTTACTTCATTTATATTATTTTCTGCTATTTATTCCACCAATATTTTATTCCTTTTATGCTTTTCATTAACAACTCGAAGGCACTTTCTACTGTAAAGTTTTTTTGTTATGGTTGCTAGCTCTAGTGTTTTCTCTACTAGCACATATTGAGGTTTATGACTTGGTGTATTAATTATTTAATAATTTTCACTCCTATCAAAAAATCTTCTAGGATATTCTACGTTGTAATATCTTCTTTCTCGTTCATCATATTCTTTTGGATTTTCTGTTGTATTATTTTGATTGTCCTCTTTGCTAATTTTTGACACTTTCATTTTAAGGTTTACTAGCTAATTGTTGGGTTAATTTTGTTATCTCTTATTCTATATTCCCTAATTGACTTCCAGATTCTTCTAAATGGTCATTTTCTAAGGTTTCAATTTCATCTTCAACTTATTCTATTTGTTCAATTTTATTTTTCTTGAATTTTAACAAAGGAGTTTTCATATAATTTGGTTCTTCTAAGTCTTCTTTAGAATATCTATTGTCGTAACCCCCATTTATTATTTGTATAAAATAATTTGTAACGTTTACTTCTAATTGTTTAATATTGCTTTTGATTTCTTGTATTTGTGTAGTAAGACTTGTTGATTGTATTTCTTTTAAGGGTTGTGGCTCTAATTCTCCATTAATTGTTTCCCTGCACCATTCTTCGTGATCCATTTTTTGTTTACCTAATTGTTTGTCTATTATGGTTCTATTTCTATGTTAAATCGGTAGGTGCCACACATAATTGGGAGACTAAGAGTTGATGTTAAAATACAACACCAAGAGTATGCAGCCTAAGAGTTGGTGTTAAAATACAACACCTAGAGTGTCCAACCTAGTTGGAATGAAACAGTTGAAAGGCAGCCTTAAAAGATTTATATATATGTGTTGTGCATATTGCAACAGAGAGTAGAGAAGAGCAAGAGAGAAAAATGTGAGGGGGGGAAAAGAAATAGATCCTGGGCGTTACTAGAATCCAACATTCTGGTAGTACTTGGTGCAGTTTTTTCCAACAATTGGTAGCGGAGCATAAGGTTTGAAAGATGACCGACAACACGAAGATTGAGCCTTTTGATGGAGAAAATGAATTTTCAGTGTGGTAGACAACTATGATGGATTTTTTGACTGTGAAGGATCTCTACGTCACTCTTGAAGATAAGAAGCCAGAAGGAATGAAAGATAGTGATTGGGCAACTATTCTAAAAAAAGCGACGAGTCAGATCAGGCTAGCATTAGCTCCATCAACAAAGTATGCTGTGATGGGGGAGCAAACACCAAAAAGAATGTGGGAGAAGCTAGAAGGTGTTTATGCTTCTAAGTTTGTGACAAACAAACTTAGTCTAAAGCTAGACTTGTATTCATTGAAGATGGATGAAGGCATGAGCATTCATAAGCACCTGTCAGATTTCAATCGGGTGTTGACGAAAGTGCTTAATACCGGGGAGAAAGTAGAAGATGAGGAGCAAACGATACTTCTTCTTTCTTCATTGCATGTGTCACACAAGTCACTAGTGTAGTCCCTTAAAGCAAAGAAGATAAGTTTGAAGAAAGAGGATGTGACAACTTTTCTAATAGATAATGAGAAGATCTTAGAAGTGGAGAACAAGAATAGTGGTGATAGACAGTTAACTGCAAAAGGGTCATTGAGTGGACGGGATCAATGTGGTAGAAGCAGAGCAAGAGGTGTTTCATCCGGCTATGGAAGAAACAGATCCGGTTCAAGATCAGGCACACAATAGTGAGAGAGAGTGCTACTATCACCACCAGAAGGGTCACATCAGAGCATATTGTTAGAAAATGATGACTGATTTGAAAAAACTGCAGAAGGGTAAAGACAAGATTGATGATGCTGCAACTATTCAGGATGATGATAATGAATTTTTGGCATTGCAAAAAAGTGAGGATCCGGTAAGAGATTCCTGGATTTTAGATTCTGCATGTTCTTTTCATATTTATACTAACAAAGAATTTTTTAGTACATTTAATGATTGTGATGATAAATTTATCACATTGGTCAATAACGAAAAACTAGAGGTTGAAGGTATTGACAATGTGAAGATTAAGATACATGATGGATTAGTAAGAACTCTCGGCAATGTGAGATATGTGCTGAAGTTAAAAAGAAATTTGATCTCTCTTGGAAGATTGGATTCTCGCGGGTATAGATACTCAGCGAGAGATAAATTAATGAGGGTAAGCAAAAGAGAAATTGTAATCATGAAGGAGGGGGCTTGCTTCTAACCGTGTTTACCTATAGATTGGGACCACGGTCAAAAGTAAAGTACAAGGAACCTATAAGAGATTGAATGATTGTGATGGCCAAGTAGAGTTACCTAGGAGAAGAGTTAGCTTTGCGGTGTTGACCAGCGAGAAAGTGAACTCGATCTCTACTCGGACTGTATGAAGATTGGTGATTCCCCCATGAGCTGGAGGGGGAGAATTAATGGAATCCAACTCTGTTATGTTAAAAAAGTCTTTACTGGGAGAGATATTAAAAAATTATTGCGTGATCTCTAGGTTGGTGATTTTTTCCTAATGATGTGTGGTGGTGGGGGAGATTTGTAGGTGCCACACATATTTGGGAGACTAAGAATTGGTGTGAAAATATAACACCAAGAGTGTGCAGCTCAAGAGTTGGTGTTAAAATACAACACCGAGAGTGTGCAGCCTAGTTGGAATGAAACAGTTGAAGGGAAGCTCACAAATCGCCTATGCATATATGTTGTACATATTGCAACAGAGAGTAGAGAAGAGCAAGAGAGAAAAACGTGAGGGGGAGAAAAAGCGAGAGTTGTTGTTTGAGAGAAAAACAATCAGTGAGAGTAATTATTTTTCTAGTGTGGTCACCTCGATATAAATGCGAGATTGAGTCGAGAATAATTTATCAGAGCAAATACCTTTTGGTATTGATGTATTTATAAGCCTAATGATTTATTATTACTGGGCCCGTGGTTTTTACCTGTTGAATTTTTTCACGTAAATCCTGGTTTTTCTCTTTTACCGTTTGTTGTGATGTTTGAGTTTTACTCATTTTGCGTGGGAAAAAGAAATCGATCCTTAGCGTTACTAAAATTCAATATTCTGATAACTTGGTGCAGTTCTTCCCAACAAAATTCTAATTAATCTACTATGTATTTTGTTAATTAGTTAACTTCTTTTCTCTCATCTAATTTTATTATTCCTTTTTTTTAGTGTTAAGTTTTTATCTTTAGATTTTAGTTTTACTCTTTCTAATAATTCATCTGCCTCTTTTTCGTCTTGTTTTTCAATTATTTTTCATATTATCATTTTGATTTCATTAAGTTCATCATTTAGTTGGACTTCAATTTTCTTTAATTTTTATTTCCGTGTATTATTAGTCTTGTTTTTTTTTCTGGGCCCGTTTAAGAGTTGCCTATCCTCTATACTTGTTTCCTTCCGTGGAATGCATTAGTCCACTTTAATTGTTTATGTTCTTCTAATCCTCCATCATTATATAGTACATATCATGTGAACATTGCATAATTAAAAGATGTCATTCTATAGCTTCCTGTTGACAATTTATATTTTTCTATATTTTTTACTAAACTTGCAACCTTTATTTAATCTTCCATGAATTTTATTAATTTTAGGAATTAAATAATACTGTACTTGAAACTTGAGGGACTAAATTGTACTCCACTATTCATGGAGTTTGCACTGTTTTTCTGACTCATGGAGTAAGGGAAGTGTTTTCCGTTATTCCTTTCAATCCACCGCAATAATAATTAACAACTTCATCCATTAAATACGCAAAAGTTGTCTGTTATTTTGTTTTTTTTTTTTTGTTTTTTTATTTATCTTTTCAAATAATTAAATAACTCATAAATTATAAAATGAGGTTGTAATTCAACTGATTAGTACATATCGTCCTTATAATCGTAAGGTCATATATTCGATCCTTACTATTGTAACGATAATTAATAATATAACCAATTTTAAAATAAAAAACTCATAATTGGGATCAAAACTAAGAAAAATTCATACCATTTCCCTCTGTTATTATTCACACTTCCTCTAATGATCTTTGTCTTGATCATGACATTGACAGGAAAACTAATTTCATCACTGACTGTAACTAATTCTGCGAACTTTATTGATCATGATCATCTTCAAAAACCACCCAAACCTTACTTATTTTAGTCTCAAGGGTGCAAGAAAAAAGAGTTGAAGAGAATCCAAAACTGCTTCCACCTTTTTCACCTTCTTCTTCCCCTTCCATTGCTGCTAAGCAATCCAAAACTACTGGAGGAGTACTTGAGGTAGTAGCATTTACAACCTTTCCTGTACACTGCTCCAATGCCATTACATGATCCATGGTAATAATTTGCACCACTGGATACTCCAAACTCTTTTTCTTCAGTCTCTTCTTGCAATTACCATACAAATCATAAAGCTCCTGGCTTTGCTTTGATGCCCTTCTCAGGATCTGGCAGGCTAATGCCCTGGCTGGTCCGGTTAGGTCGAAGAACATGTTAACCATAGCAGCAACACCTCCACAGTATTTCTTGTAAACTTGGAAGCTCTCTTTCAAAGTATTGCACATGGCTGCTTCAGCTAAGCTGTCAATATTAGGCATTTCATCGAACGGTGAACAACCTAATACTCTGTCTATGAAGACTTGACATTTCTGTAGCTTTCGAAAAACCATATTGATGCCTTTTCCATTGCAGCATCCGAATTCCAAATCACCTTGTGGAATGGCAGGTTCAAGTCTTCCAGCATGGTTGATCACCCAACCAATCCTTTCCTCAAGATAAGCTGCATACTTGCGCAGGAAGCAAACCGAAGGGTCTGAAGAACTCTGTTTGACGAAGCAGGGGAAGCTCGTGATTTGGAGATGGCCAGAGACGTGTGCGCCTCGCAATTGTTGCTCGAAACAGCCGCTGCCACCGCGGAGGAGACGGTGGATTAGTAGGAGGGTTTTGAGAGCAACAAGGTTGTCGCTGGTCTTGGCGAGGCGGCGAGAGATGCATTCTGCAAGGAAAGGGATGGATCCAGGGGAATTTGAGACCAAGAAGAGGATCTCATGCATGTGTTTGTCATCAATGGGGCGGGCATGATCATGGGCAGTTGCACGGACAACTGCAACTTGTATGTCGGAAAAGGGTTTGCCTTCATGGTTGTATATCATGGCTTTCCCAATTGAGACATGATCCTTAATTGTGCCAAGAGCTACTCTTAGCTTGTGTTGCATGTCCAAACCCATGCTTTTAATTCTTTGGATTAATTTTTGTATGGGTTGAAAGATTTTGGTTTGTAGGTATAGTGCTTCTTGACTAGAAGAAGGCATATATATAAAAAGGAGGTGGTGATACTACCAAATAGCAAGAAGCAAGAGAAGAAAGGAAATTAGGCAATGTGGAATCAAATCTTGATTTTAAAACATGCTACCAAGTAGCCAGCCTTAAAGTCTTCCAAAAGTGGACTAATTTATTTATTTCCTTAATGGTAAGAATATTCTTGAGTGGATGAATTTATGCAACTTAGAGTGTGCATTGTCACATTCACACTCCAATTGAAGGAAAGCTGTCCATGTTGAAATGATCAAGAAACACTACATACATAAGTTTACCTTACAGACAATTTCAACTTTGTTTGTAAAGGGACGACAATTCATATGAGCCCTTACTATTGGTCTATCATCAAGGCTATCTCTATTTGGTACCTTATAAGCCTAATCTATTAAAATCAGGAGAACATATATATAGATTTGCATGTCATAATCAGGGGCTTCAAGTGAAAGCAAAAGGCATCAATGCTAATGTTTGAGAGTTGAGATTTTCTTCTAGGTTTATTTAGCCTTTCCTAACCTAAAATTCTCTCAACCTGGGGCGGGGCCCATGCTAGAGTCCAAGGATGAGCATGCATCATTTCTAGTTTTATACTCCACCAGAGAAACAACATGTACACAACAACAAATACTTGTAGACAACATTATTATGTATTATACAAGCCCCAAGTGATGCTAATTAAAGAAAGAATGATGCGGAAGAGAGGGAGAGAAATTAATAATGTCTCTATTGGCCACACCACCAAAGGCCTTGGATTCTCTTTTCCCCTCACTCCACATCAATCAATACTCAATTGGGTTTTATTACACATTTCTTTATTTAGATTGTAAACTAATTGTTGGGATATTAAAATTCAGTAGGGTTGGTTTGGTGACGAGGAGTTTGTCCTAAGTTCAAATCCTTATTTTGAAAAAAAAAAAAACAACACAAAAAGAGTGCAATGTAAGGCTTTCATTTTCGGGGTAAGATTTCAACACACAAAAAGAAAAGAAAAAATAAAGGAGTTTATAGTGGTGGTGAAAAGGAATCGCATTCTTTAGGGGGGAATAGGATTCTGCATCAAACTTTCTTCCCATTCGCAACATCAAAATATAATACCATGTTTCACCTTCTTTTTCATACCTCTCCTCCTTTTCACATCCACATGTAGTCAGTTTCCTTCTGTTGAGTTTCTTTCTGCAATGGCTAAACAAGAAAGTCACTTATACAAACAATACTCATTATGTCAAATGTCAAATCCGTCAAATAGATAAACTGATTCATACACTAACTGATGTGTCCACGCCTAGTGTTCTGATCACGCCTAGCCTAACCTTGAGGACGATCACGTGTCCTATCGGAAATCAATAGCCAGTCGGATACGTTACCGGGAATGGTCAATTACCGGAAGAGCTAAGAGGAGTTATTGGTAACTGACAACCCAACAGGTCCCCATCGGGATGCATGCCAGCTATCAGAATCTATCAGGAGACTAGCAGGTAACCAATCGGGAAACAAACGAGCTATTGAGAGCCTATCGAGAGATAAAGGCAAGGTCAACGACAACCCTAAGTCTCTTGAGAAAGTTTTCGGGAATCTATCGGTAGACCGTCAGCAGCTCAGCACATACTGGTACCCTTAAGGGTATATATATCGGGAACCGGTAACCAAGCAAGCCCATGCAGATCCTTGAAGGAAGTTACCAGAAAGAATGATACCGGAACCAGACCACCTAGCAAGTACATTAACGGTAGCGAAGTTACCGGGAATGAGGCTGCTACGAACAAATCTATCGACTGGTAATTTTGGAGTCAAGTTCTGCCGAGATTAACGGCATGACGATAAGGACTTATCGGTATACTGTTAATCCCTGAGCAGATAGCGAGAATTAGACTTTCAACCTAATTAGTTAGAAGGGCAAACTTATCATAGATGCCCATATTCTTGTAACTTAGCATAAATAGGTCATCTCTTGTACATTTACAGACAACTTTTGATTTGATGAATAATTGTTAAGTTGAGAATACTCCTTCCTTATTCATCTGCAAGCCCAACGCTTGTGGGATTCTAAGCTTTGATACCCCGCAAGGATGAAACGTAAATCCATCTTCAAATGTGTAGTTTGTTGCTACCTCATCTATGTGAGCGATTGAGTGTATATTTGAGTGTTCATCTTGGACGGTTTGTGCTTGTGATTGTGAGATCTGTTCTGCCCAGGGCATTCCAGTGGTCATTAAGCATATCTCAAGTGTTCAATTGATCGTTCCTTTAAACCATCATCTCTAATCTCCTCCGTCGTTCAATCCTGGTATTTATCTTAGTGTTGTCCAATACGCGTCTCCATCCATTGTTTCTTCCATATATGTTACTATTTTTCTTGTGGTTTGTGTGTCTCAAACTCTAGAGCTAGATCCTTCCAATCGTTGCATACTGATCGGCCTGTCTTCACTCACTGAGGGTGGGTTAGATGTATCATGTGGTAGCGGAGTATTTGGCGCTCTAAGTTTGTTTTATTGTGTCGCACTCAAGAATACCATCTGACCACAACACGAACAAGACAGAATCGCTGACTGAGGCAGTTCGGTTCATTTTCGTGTTCTAAGTGCTCTTGAGTTGTTTCGTTCATTTGTGTTGTGTTGTTCATTTTCCGTTTGTTGTTGATGAGCTGATTTTTTTTCCGAAAATCATCTTATGTTTGTTTCGTTTTCTTAAGATGATTTACTATGTCATACTTGAAATACCTTCCGGCTACAATCTGGGCAAGATAGAATCGCCGACCGAGGCAGTCCATGTCCATGTTGTGTTCTTGAGTTGTTGAAGCTTGACGTTTGTATTTCATCTTGAGATTTCTGTCCAACAAAAGAGTCAAATTTATGTCCGAAACTACCAAAATCAAAAGTGTCAAGAGTTTACGTTGTGTTGTTCATCTGTGTCATCTCTGTTTTATCATCCATAGAATTGAGTCTCAATCTTTTAGCCCTCGGTGAAATCTTGATAAAACAGTGCTTGTGTTGTTCATCTATTTCATCTCTGTTTTATCATCCATAGAACCGAGTTCAATCTTTTGGCCCTCGGCTAAATCTTGATAAAACAGTGTTGGTATTGTTCATCTTGTGTCTGTTTCTTTCTTAAAAAGTGTTGATTTTCATCCGGAACCCCAAAACAAAAGTGTCAAACTTTGTTGTGTGTCTTGTGAGAGTCTTGTGGAATTTTTATGCATTTAGGACTTCAAGTCCGAAGTGTATAAAATTTTCAGTCCATTGTGTTCTTCGTGTTCATCCTTTTGTTCTTCATCTTGTTCTTGAATCTTCAATAGGAAGAAGGTGAGTAAAATCTGTCTCAATCCAACTTCTCACCCCTACACATTTTCCTATATTGTTCCCCATTTGTTTATTCATTCTGTGTATAAACAAATATATATACCTTACACTTAGTTGTCTGCTCTAGCTGCATCAGTCACTTCTTGGCTGTCAGCCGTAGTTGTCTTTCCTAGCTTCATTTGAAAGCTACAAACCTACAGCCGAACCACTAATAGAGGGTCATCCCGTAAAATACGGCCATCACACCCCACCTTACATCAATTCCGGACTGTCTTCCATTTGAGATATACCGGGAATAGAAGTGAACCAAGGAGTTAGAGAGATTGGCAAGCACAATTTTGTGAGCTTAAACACGAGTGTAAACACGTGAGGGAGTATTTTCACTAACGTATACATATACACATACCGTTTGTTTATTTTACAGAAGTTATAGATTCGAGGACAAATCCTCTAGAAGGGAAAGGTGATGATGCGATCACGCCAAGCATACCCTTGAGTCATAGCGGAGAACCGAAAGCTTCCCAAGCAATCTACCGGGAGTGACCCTCAATCAAGTAGGTAGATTCTTGTAATGTAATACATACATAGATAGATATCGGGTAGATCTCTTCATGTAAATTAATAATGAAGATGTGATACATAGGTAGATAGAAATTAAGGTTATAGATTCGAGGACGAATCCTTTCGAATGGGAAGTGGATCACGTCTAGTGTTTTGATCACGCTTAGCCTGACCTTAAGGACGATCACGGTTTCGAATGGGTAGATCTCTTCCTTTCGAATGTGTTCATGTCTAGTGTTCTGATCACGCTTAGCCTGACCTTGAGGACGATCACGTGTCCTATCGAAAATCAACAGCCAGTCGAGTACGTTACCGAGAATGGTCAATTACCAGAAGAGCTAAGAGGAGTTATCGGTAACCGACAACCCAATAGGTCCCCATCGGGATGCATGCCAGCTATCAGAAATCTATTGGTAGACCGTCAGTGGCTCAACACTTACCGGTACCCTTAAGGGTATATATATCGGGAACCGGTAACCAAAAAAGCCCATGTAGAGCCTTCAAGGAAGTTACCGGAATAGATGTTACCAGAAAGAATGATACCGGAACCTGATCACCTAGCAAGTACATTAACGGTAGCGATGTTACAGGGAATGAGGCTGCTAGGAACAAATCTATCGAGTGGTAATTTTGGAGTCAAGTTCTGCCGAGATTAACAACGTGACGATAAGGACTTATCGACATACTGTTAATCCCTAAACAGATAGTGAGAATTAGACTTTCAACCTGATACGATTAGTTATAAGGGCAAACTTGTCATAAATGCCCATATTCTTGTAACTTAGCATAAATAGGTCATCTCTTGTACATTTACAGACGGCTTTTGATTTGATGAATAACTGTTAAGTTGAGAATACTCCTTCCTTATTCATCTGCAAGCCCAACACTTGTGGGATTTTAAGTTTTTATGGTGCTTTGATACCCCACAAGGATAAAACTTAAATCCATCTTCAAATGTGTAGTTTGTTGCTACCTCATCTTTGTGAGCGATTGAGTGTATATTTGAGTGTTCATCTTGGACGGTTTGTGCTTGTGATTGTGAGATCTGTTCTTCCCGATGCATTCCAGCTGTCATCAAGCATATCTAAAGTGTTCAATCGATTGTTCCTTCGAGCCATCATCTCTAATCTCCTCCGACGTTCAATCCGGGCATTTATCTTAGTGTTGTCCGTTGGGCATCTCCCTCCTTTGTTTCCTCCATATCAGATTTGTTATCTGTTTTCTTGTGTTCGGTGTGTCTCAAACTCTAGAGCTAGATCCTCTCTTTATCGCATACATTCAGTCTTTGTAAAAGGAGGTTGGATCATATCAGGAGTCAAGGGCCAAAGGGAGGATCTAGCTCTAGAGTTTGAGACACAGAACACAATAAAGCAGCCTGGGGTTGGCGTTGCCCTTGCCTTTATCTCCCGATAGGCTCTCAATAGCTCACTCGTTTCCCGATTGGTTACGCGATAGTCTCCCGATAGATTCCGATAGCGAGCATGCATCCCGATGGGGACCTGTTGGGTTGTCGGTTACCGATAACTCCTCTTAGCTCTTCCAGTAATTGACCATTCTCGGTAACGTACCCGACTGGCTGTTGATTTCTAATAGGACACGATCATCCTCAAGGTCAGGCTAGGCGTGATCAAAACACTAGGCGTGAACACATTATCCGCTTCCCCTTCGAAAGGATTCATCATCGAAGACATAACCTTAATTTCTATCTACCTATGTATCACATCTTCACTATTAATTTACATGAAGAGATCTACCCGATATCTACCTATGTATGTATTACATTACAAGAATCTATCTACCCGATATCTATCTATGTATTACATTACAAGAATCTATCTACCCAATTGAGGGTCGCTCCCGGTAGATTGCTTGGGCAGTTTTCTGTTCTCCGCTATAACTCAAGGGTATGCTTGGCATGATCGCATCACTCACTACCATCCTAATTGGCTCATTCTTCATGAACAAAATTTTCATGGAAGATTTTCTTTTGTGGATGAAAGATTTCTTTTGGTATTATATTATTGCAACTCAAGTTCTGACAAACTTTCTAGGGTCAACCCCAACTTGTGAGAACCTTTTTTTCCACGAGACAAAGTGAATAGAGTGCTGCTATACCAGCCGAATTCACTTGCCGAATTCCCTTGCCGACTGGCGTGGCAAGGGTCAAGGTAATTACAAAACTGCCACTGATATCTAAATAATAAATGTGCCATCAATCTCCTCTTAATTACAAAATTGCCATCAACCTCTCTTTTTCTCTCTGTAAAACTAGAACAAGACAGATCCAGATCAAACGCACTTTAACGCAGAGAGAAGTGAGCAAGACATACTTGAAGCAGACTCATGGCATAAGAGATGCAGCTGCGCATCCTGCCCTGACTAGTGATACGAATCTCGTTCTCATCAATTGGAGTTTCTGCTCTAGGCTTCTCCACTCTCTGGTACCGATCCATCTAGAAGAAAATAGCCAGAAAAATTGAGAAAAAAAAGGAAGAGGATGATTAGGGTTATGTTTCATTTTGGTGGGAGAAAGAAGAGCGGATCTGACGAGATGAGTTTTTCTGAGTTTACCTTTCAAGAGTGAAGATTTGAAAGAGATGAAATATATAGTCTTCGGCCAAGTAAGAGCCCTCTTCTACGGCTTCGATTGCTTCTTTTACGCCCTAAACTGCTTGCCGTTGTGCCTTATGCTGTATATAGCATTACTTTACAAGCACTGGAACTGCCCTAACCAACAAATCTTCTCTCTTATCTCTTCTTTCTTTCTTTCTTATAAAAAATTATTTCTATTTTATTTTTCCAAAACTCCAAATATATTATCTGTTTGGTATTGCTTCCTATTTAATCAGATTTATTACCGAAAGCAACTTTGGTTTTGTGTTTGTTGGAATAAAATTCCCAAATTAGCATCCTTGTAAATGATTTTATAAATAATAATTTTATAATTTATTGACATAATTTAACCTAAATCGAGTAATTTATTTTATTTTATTATTTTAAATTTCTACAAAATGAGTACGTTATTTTATAATCGACTTTCTTGTTGATGTAGTATGTATGTGCAGAACTCATTTTCTTTTTTGGAAAAGTTAATTGAATAATTTTGTATCTGGCTTATTTTTATGCTACTTTAGTGATTTAAAATCTTCTTGGCATGCTTGTTTATAGGTGTATGATCTTTTCTGATTCAAGAAGTCAGAGCTACGATCCATTTTGTTCACTGCTAATCTAAAATACCTGCACAAAATCAACAAGGTCGCAACCATACATCGTGGCTTAGGTACAAAAAATTTAGGATATCCTTATCGTTTTTGTGTGGATGGAGTGATGCTTGGTGGATCTAATAATTTTATTCAACATTAGTATACGTAAAATTTGTTTGCTTTTAACTTTGTATGAATTATCTATTTAAGCTTTTTAGTGTAACAGATAATTTTTATCAATCAAGTTATAGCACTCGTTACTCTATTTCGTGCCCGAGTTTTGGAATTGTTGGTTTATTTTTCATCTCTTACTTGTTTGAGAATGTAGTCTCTTATTTACGCGTTAATCTAGATTGTTGCTTGAGAACCATTTTATCTAGAGATGTGAACTGAAAAAAAATCTCGTATTATATACGAAGCAACAAATATGCGATGAAGTTAAAACAGAAGGCATGAAAGGAATTACCCGCTACGAACACTATATTTTTTAATACTGATGGTTCTAGTATAGAGTGAATGCATTAAATATTGTAAAAAAAGTAGAGATATATTGTGTTGATTAAAACTGATGATATAAATATGTTGTTGTTGACATAAACTTGATCCCATTGTCTCCTAACATTTTTATTTATATTTTTTTTTCAGTATTTTTTACGGAGTTAATGGAGTCTTTGCCTCAGAGTGATGAGACTCAAAATGATTTTCGGGATATTAGTCCTACTTTGCCGGAACCTGATGATAAATTGATTCCGAAGGCAGGTATGACCTTCATATCAGAAGAAGAAGTCTATAATTTTTATCTTGAGTATGCTCGTGAACTGGGATTCGGTATTAGAAGAAGAAGCGGTAAGAATGATGATAATGGAAATTTGAAGTATTTTTCGGTTGAGTGTAGTAGAGCAGGTACATGGAAAACCATAGCAAAAAATTCTTTTAATCTAAGGCCATCAAAAAAAACTAACTGTAAGGCTAAAATCAATGTTATTATTAATGAAGGAGAGTGCATTATTTCTCTAGTTAATCTTGAGCATAATCATGCGTTGAGTCCCACAAAAGCACGTTTTTTCAAGTGTAATAAAAATATGGATCCGTATGTGAAGAGAAGGCTTGAAACAAATGATCAAGCAGGCATACGTGTGAGTAATAATTTTCATTCGTTGGCTGTGGAAGTAGGGGGGTATGAGAACTTGACTTTTACAGAGAAAGATTGTAGAAACCATATTCTTAAACAAAGACAAATCAGGCTTGGAGTTGGTGATGCAGCATCACTTAGCATGTATTTTGCATGCATGCAAAAGAGGAATCCTAATTTTTTTTATCTTCTTGATATAGATGATGACAGTAGAT
This sequence comes from Viola odorata, assembly GCA_963691705.1. Classification (NCBI taxonomy): domain Eukaryota; kingdom Viridiplantae; phylum Streptophyta; class Magnoliopsida; order Malpighiales; family Violaceae; genus Viola; species Viola odorata. The sequence goes on along the minus strand of OY829539.1, from coordinate 15,408,346 downwards.
TAAGAAATGTATTTTGGGCAGATGCACGTTCTATAGCAGCTTATGAAGCTTTTGGTGATGTCATATCGTTTGATACAACTTACTTAACTAATAGATATGACATGCCTTTTGCACCTTTTGTTGGTGTTAATCATCATGGGCAGACTATACTATTTGGTTGTGGTTTACTCTCAAATGAAGAAGCAGATACATACATTTGGCTGTTCAAAGCTTGGTTGTTGTGCATGTCAAAGGCTCCGAATGCAATCATTACTGACCAATGCAGGTCCATACAAAAAGCTGTCAAATCTGTGTTTCCTAATGCTCACCATCGTCTTTGTCTATGGCACATTATGAAGAAGTTGCCTGAGAAGCTTGGATCACGGCATGATTATAAACAAATTAAGAAAGTTCTGAAAAGAGCTGTGTATGAGTCCATTGAGGTTCAAGAATTTGAAGAGATTTGGGGTACAATGCTTAATGATTTTGATCTCAATGAAAACACATGGTTAAGTGGCTTGTATGAAGATCGTCATCGTTGGGTTCCAGCATTTGTAAAAGGAATTTTTTGGGCTGGAATGTCTACAACCCAAAGAAGTGAGAGTATAAATGCATTTTTTGATGGGTATGTTGGCCCGAAGACGTCTTTAAAGGAGTTTGTTGAGCAGTATGATAATGCATTGAAGAGTAAGATCGAGAAAGAAAACAAAGCAGATTTTGCTTCGTTCAATTCCCGTATTCCTATGATAACTGGTTTTAACTTTGAAGTACAACTTCAAGATGCCTACACAAATGAATTGTTTCGGTTATTTCAGGATGAGTTGCGGGGTTTGGTTTTCTGCAATCTTGTCTTTCTTGACAGGTACGCATAAATTTCTATTGTACAATTATTGCTTTGATAAAATTGTTACAAAAATGTATGCTTGCTATGTCGTTTGATAAAATTGTCACAAAAATTTCACCTTATTTGACAGGTACGAATCAGTTTTGACATTTCAAATAACTGATATTTTGAGAAGCAAAGACGGTGTATTAAGAAGATATATTAACTATGTTGTTTGCTATGATGCTGCAAATCTTGAATTTAAGTGTCAATGCCGTTTGTTTGAATTCAAAGGAATTATATGCAGACATATTGTGAAAGTGTTTATTCAGGTAAATATAACTTATGTCCCATCTCAATATATCTTGCATCGCTGGAGGAAGGATGTTCGACACAGACATACATATGTGAAGAATTGTTATGAAGACAACATAGATGATGAATATAGAGTGAGATACAATAATTTGAACTCACAATGGTCAAAGAATGTGGAGATTGGAGCAGCGTCTGTACAGAATTATGATATTCTAATGGGATGCTTAAATGATGCAACTTCAAAACTCTCAATCGGTAGTTCAAGTAATTGTAACAACCAGTCTGCTGAAGACTCTGCAACGATCATGACAGAAGGATGTCAACATTTTTCCAGTCCCTTGAAAGTGCGAACGAAAGGGAGTCCTCCATCCAAAAGAAAAGTCTCAACAGTAGAACAAAAGATGAACAAACAAAAGGTATCAAAGGTTGTTTTTAAATTTATTTCTTCATTAATTATTGTGATATTTGTATATGATGTTTAATTTCTCAATAATGTTTTTCAAATAGAGTGCTCAATCGAGAAAAAGCAAGAAAGATCAATCTGAACCATCAAGTGTGAATCAATTTGCAATTCAAGAGAGTTTGGTATGAATATTTGTTTTTTTTCTTTGGGATTTTTTGTTCTATTTGTTGTAGACTGACAACTAAAATTTTATAAACTGGAATTTGCAGGTGAATGATAATTATAATGAAGGTCTGCCGGAGTACTACTTCACGGACAGTCAGAATCCAAATGGTAATTGATGTTTGTCAATTATTTTTACCTAATTTCTGATGAATAGTACATCATACATGACTTATTTATTACTTGCAACTATTTGGCTTTCTTGGTAATAGCTTTCGGAAACCAAACTTATTGTTGGCTGCTGTTCATTTCAGGTTGGTGACACCTTCTACATGTCAGAATTGAGAAGTTTACCACACTTATCGTTGAGAAAGCTAACTGGCAGGCTATTAAGAACGATGATAGAATGTAATTGTTTTGATAGTAATGAATATTCAACTTGCTTCTTTAATGTATTAGAGAACTTATAAATTTACAGTTGAATATTGTGACCTGTATTTCAACTCGTGTTTTTATCAAAGATATTCACATCAAGAAGTGAATTCTTGACAACATCCTGTGCAAGGTTCATTGCTATTCCTAATCAGGATACAACTCAGAATTATTGAGAATATTTAGGCTATATTACATCATAAACAAACCATAAACAATACCAATACAATTACATTACAGTATTCCAACGGTTGTAATCACTTACATACCATTAAACCAATTGGCTTAAAATTACACAGACTATACCTATGACAACAAACATACCAAAACCTACTTTTACACCCTTCATAAAAGCACCAGACTTCTTCAATCTTTCCCTATCTATTTCATATCGCAAACAGGCAACCTCAGTTACAGTTTCCATGTGTGCATTCTGCAAATGATCTAATTTTTTATTCAAACATCTAACTTCTCCTTTTAAGATTTTCTTCACTGTCTAAACCTCATTGGTCCTTCATAGTTCACATCTCCGAATTGAGTATTCCTCCTCCATGTGCGCGATGAAGATGCAGAGCTTTCTGACATCGGACCTGCAAAAGAGTGAGTCAAGGAGACTATTAAAATCATTCGGAAGCAGATAATTATTAATTCTTAATCATAACACATGCGCTAATTCTGTAATCAATATGATTATCAATTTAAAAAAATAATGATTAATGATTTTAATTTAAACACCGATTAAACCCTTTTGCCCTCTACGGTTGAACTGAAGGTTAATTCGATATATTTGGGATTCTTGATAGGTGAAGAAGAAACAGAACACTTGTGGGGAAGAAACATGAATATAAAATGTAAGAGAGATCCTACGTTGTCTAAGGAAACCAGCAACAATGCCACCTATCGGTTTCTCTCCTACAAACAGGCACGCATTTCTTATTTACTGAAGTTCTGTTAACAATAATTAACCAAATACTTCATTACTACCAAGTATTCAGCAAGTGCAAATATCATACCTCTGCTGTTGTTCCTTCTCCACTTGCGTACGGACAACTTCAGCCGCTGTAAATCCGAAAGTATCAAGATGATGTCCCAGGGGATTGACCTTCCAACTCCTAAAATGCAATACAAACAAATTTGGAATCATAGATGCTAGGTGGTCCAAGATTGCACAGCATCTACCTGGAAGAACAGATAATGAAATCAAGAACTATTGGAGAACAAGAGTGCAAAAGCAGGCAAGACAGCTCAAAATTGAATCCGACAGCAAGAATTTTCTTGATGTTGTTAGGTGTATTTGGATGCCAAGATTGATTCAGAAAATGGAACAAACTTCTTACACATCTTCTATAGCTGCCCTGCATCAACAAAATCTTACAATTGATTCTTTCCAATCCAATCGGACAGCTCCTCATCAACAAACCAATTTTAGCCATGGAAATTCAAGTTTAGACAGCAACCATGTTTCTATTTCAGCAGATCAATCCATGAAAATGGCAGAGCAGCTTCAAATTCTTGAAAATCAAACAGACCCAACATTTTTTGTTGGGGGGGGGGGGGGGCTAAATGCAACAACAACCCCTTAATACCACTAAGTGTCGTAGGAATCCCAGATTGCAATCTGACCAGTAGAAGTTCAGTAACATATGGACTGCATTTTGGTAATTAACTATCTAATTTAGGGATTAATTAATTCTTAAATTAGTAAGTTTTGTTTACACAACTGACTATCTTAGTAACTAATTAATTAATCAAATATAAATTAAGCATAATATGAGAAATGAGATACCTCAGAGCCTGGTGCGGTGAGGGCGAGGCGGCGATGGCGTGTGGCGAGGCGGCGATGAATCTGGTGCGGTGAGGGCGTGGCGTGGCGATGGCGAATCTGATTCGGTGAGGCAGCGCAGCACTGAGAGCGTGAAAACCTCTGGTGCGGTGAGGGCACCGGTGGCGATGGCGAATCTGTTGCGGTGAGGGCGCGGCGATGGCGGATCTGACTCGGTGAAGCGGCGCAGGGAATGGCAATTTTTATTTTTGAGAGTGAATGGCAATTTTGTTGATAATTTTGAATTTAAGTGCTTATTTTTATTTTTGAGAGTGAATGGCAATTTTGTAATATCTTAACTCTTGCCACGTCAGTCGGCAAGGGAATTCGGCAAGGGAGTTCGGCGCAAATAGCATTTCCCAAGTGAATAATAATCACAGCAACCCTGACCACCCTCTTCATCAGACATCACCGCATATGATGTCTGATGAGAACAGAGAAAGCAGCAGATTAACTGTCCTATCATCAAGCCTTCGTTATTCTGGTGGCAAGTATGATCTAGGGATCTGAGTTGAGTTTAACCATACCTTTTTATGTTAAATTCAATCAATCAATCACTAACAACACTCAATCCACATGTTTAATTCGGCCAGTGGTGAAAGATTAAGGGATGTATTAACAGATCATGAGTTCAATATTATAAACCAAACTACTAACAACTAACATAATCTTCTACTGACCTATCTAGCTTCCTCTGAAGGAGAAAGAATCTGGAACTGGAAGTTGTATTCCCATTGCTTATACTCTTTCTCTCTCTTGTTTTCATGGTAAGGTATTAGCAGTTTGTAAGAAAAATATATATATATATATATTTATCATAGAAATTTGGTGAGGAAATCATCACTATCTGTTTGCTGCAAATTACTACTATCACGATGGAGCTTGCATAAGAATGGTCATCATAATCTTATAGAATCAACGGGTTTAATGATAATGTTCAGGTTACTAACCTTAGGCTTATGGCCCTTTCTATTGTACCTAGCTTGATTTCTCAAAAATAAATAAATAAAAGTCATGCTAAATATTATAAAATAGTGTTCTTTTTTTGGTCCACTATAAAATCTGTCATGTGAAACTGAAATTCCTACCATAAAAATAGAATTAATTAGACATCACAAGGCTTCAACCAGCAGTTTTTCTTCACTCTTTAGAACTAAAAGTTAGTGAAACTGCACCAAACATATTCTGCAGTTGCACCACATCTCCAATTTGAGAAGATGCTTAGCCACTAAAAGCGAATTTCCTCTCAAGGAGTGTTATTGACAGCCTATAAAGTTCTGATACTCTATAACTACTCAGGATCAAGTTTTCTTCGCAAACCAATACAAAAGAAAAATCAACAAATACCTTTTACTGGGAGTGGTCAAGCTGAAATTTCAGAATCCGTCCCCAGGCTCCAATATATGTTGCAAGATCTCAGAGTGGTGCTAAAATCACTATAAACAAGCTTAAAGCATGAATCCAAGCACTTCAATTATGCACTTCAGTTGAACAACACCAGTCATGTGAACATGAATGCAGATGAGAATTACAAGTATCCAGATACTGAGAAGTTAATCACTAAATACAGCATTATCGGAATAAATCTAAATGTGTGGCCGTGCTCAATGAAAAATAAGCTATCTGATTCATGTTTCAATCATTGATGAAGCAAGCTGCTTAACTTTCCTTGTTCAAAAAGGTGGAACTCAAAATAAGTAAGAATTAATTTCAGCTTTCCATATAAAATATATGTACAAAAAAATTGCACCAATACCTCACAAATAAGCAACAATCAGGAAATTACTATTCCTGATATGTAATTAGTAATTAGCATTTGGAAATCTACTTCAGAGGCTTCAGACCCTGCAAAAGTTGCATACAAGGGTTACATTTTCTTTCCAGAGAAAAAAAAAAAACTCATGTTTAATAAATCTTTCTAACATTTCTGACATCAATGAAATAAGATTAAGCTATGTATTGAGCATGCCATGAATCCCTTTGAATCTGACCCAGTGAATGAAAAATGGTTCACAGTAATAGACTGATAAACCTAACAACGTAAAATAAATCCGAAGAAATTCTCTTTCTGCCATATTTTCATTCTTTGAAAAAAAATCCTCTGGAAAAACAAGGAAACAGAAAACTACAAAGAGTAGGGTTAATGCATCATGTTATGTAAATTGAAAGTTCAGTCCAAAAGCTTTATGCCACCTTGTTAACTACTTACTTCCGCTTTATGCGTTAAATCAGGGTCAATATGAAACATTCACTGTTTAACGTAGTCAAAAGATATTTATTAGCCACTTGTCAGTATATGAATTGGTTCCGCATTGAACTTGATGGTCACTCCAAATGACTAACTATAATGTCCCTCTCTAACAAGTTCTCGTCCATCATCCTAAGCAGAGCGCATGGAACTGGAGGTTTTCAAAGCTAAGAATATGACAATACTCTTAACAAGTCTTCTTATGAGCTCAATGGTTCTTCCTTGTTCAGACAGGGGTCACAATCATTGTTATATACCTGTATGGAACCCTTCTCGTGTTCCAAGAGGAAGGATGTACCTCACCAAAAAGCTTCACATTATAACTACGCTTCGACTTGCCATATTGACCCAGTTCCCACTATAGTAGGCTCTGTAAGAATCGTTAAAAAAAAGGCTCTATAAGGCGCCATTGACCCAAGACATGCTCTAGTGCATGGTGTTTCAGGGAACCAATGCACAAAGAGGATACAATTGGTTTTTTACCTGATAAATCAAAAGCTTTTATGGAAAAAAAGGACAACGATGGATCCCTACTGAAACAAAGACCACCGCCTCATTGTGACTGCCTCCTACAAGCTGGAAAGACGGGACAAGTTGCAAAGGTCAGCACACGTGCTGGAATGACAGACAGACTTTGAGGACGCTCCAACTTTAAATGGAAAACAGTCTCACTTTGATATGGGCATGAGTCAAACCACTCATACCAACCACGTACAAGTAGATAATCTTTTAACAATGACAGCAAGTACTGCTCGACAAATATTATCAAAGAATTTGCGTTTTCTTTTTTTTATTATTTATAGCTCATAAGCCACAAAAAAGACAAGCAGCTAACCTTTCAGCTAAAATGTCATAGATGAGATTATTAGTATATCTAATTTTGGATTTTTTCAAACCACCAAAATTTCACCTTCATAAATTCCACACATAAGACTTTGTTATATATACTTTGGAGCTAACCTTCATAAATTCCACCCAAATTTCACCTTCATAAATCCAACGCTATCAAACAACTAACCTTTGACCTTTCAGTTTTCAAACCACCAAAAACTTTGACTAGATAATTTAAATAGCCCTGCGTTAAATAACTATTACATTTATTTTATCTTAATAAATTTCACATCACACTGATTGTACAGTACTTCCTGTCATTGTTTAAAGAATGTCTACTTGTATGTGGTTGGTATGAGTGACACTCTCATTTCATAAGGAAGAAGTCAGTAGTTCAATCCTACTCAGAACACTTTTCTCTTAGTTGGCCAACCCACCCAATATGAACAGAATTAGTCCTACCTTAATGAACTTAGGGATACTTGTGTTCGTACCTTAAAAAAATAACCTATTTATATACTAAATTTAACTGCATATATTATTCCTTTCGAAGCTTATGCTGAATTAGGCAATACTAAATAACCATATGTTAGGCAGGACCTAAGGAAGTGGCTCCAAAACTGACCAAACAGACCATTGCATCCCCAGATTGAAACTGTCTCGTTTCTTCTATGAAAGCTATGTGGTGATCTATAAGCTAAGGTGTAAGCCACTGGACCCACTCCTAGCATAATAATTAGTATTTAATAGTGTACCTTGGAAGCCCTCAGGTCATTGACAGCCATGCGTAGAGAATCATCTGAAAGTATCAAACGTGAAATTGCCCCCGTACTTAACCTGTAATATTAGATAGATTGCAGACAGTTGTCATGCTGGTATCAAGTAAGCCGTTAAGCATAATCAACACTCGAGTTTAGCAATACCAAAATAGTAATACCCGAGTAATTTTGCCGCTTCTGATACAGAACCATCCACCGCAGAGATTAAGTCCAGTAGTGCTTGCATTCCCTGCATGAAGAAACAAAACAGGAAAAGGCATACAAATGTTGGACTCCTAAGAGATGGACTGACGCTAAAGTAAAATAAAAAAGAAAAAGAAAATGTTCAAAAGCAGCAAACGACCCTGACCAGAGCAAATTTAGGATTATTTGGTCCAATTTGGGAACCGCAATCAGATCCTCTGATAGTTGATTTAAGAGGAAGAATTTGGCGTAGCTCTACAGGAGGTACATATGCATCAACATCCACACTATTCCTCACTACATTAACCAGAAGAAGAAAGAGCATCAGACACAGAAGTCAGCACGGTTCAGATAATGGGAAAAAGAAACATAAATTCGCCATACCCTTTACAGCTAGTAGAGAGCGTAGCCGCTTTAAAGCCAAAGCACGGTTCTTATGCTGTGATCGGTCCTCAGAAGCCTGTTAGGCAAAACAGCGAACATATAATGGGCATTTTCCAACTCACACGATGAAGACGAAAACAGAAGCAAAAAACTACTGAGAAATTGCAGCAACCTGGCCAATGATACCGGTAGGTACGTGCTTTAGACGGACAGCTGTCTCGCGCTTGTTGCGGTGCTGACCGCCAGGGCCTGACGATTTAAATGTGTCCATCTCGCATTGTTTCATGAGCTCTTCGTCTGTCAATTCCAAGTATCTCTTTACACTTCCATTTTCAACTATGTCACTGGAAGCGGAGCTGTAACTGAAGCAAGAAAATTGGGTCATCTTTGGTCTTTGGGTTGTTGACGAAGGAGAAGGAAAATGAAAATGATTCGATTTGTGGGCATAATAACTATTGCTGTAATGATAAGGAAACAAAGAGGGAGATGATGCGACGAAGGTAATTGTTCTTCTGAAAGGAACTCTTAGTTGAAGAAGAGGTTTCAGCATAACAAACTGGGCAGCTAACGCCATTGTTGGCGCTTCAAGTTTCGACCAAAACGGTGTAATTCTTTACTTCTTTTTTCTTCGGAGTAATAGTACAAAAGCCATGTACTATGACGAAAAATAAACTCACCCTCTATCCTTACAATTTTTTGTCAGTCCCCCGTACTACTAGGGCTGCCCAAAACTCCCGAATTCCGAATTTTCGATTTTTCCGACTCGAAATTTTTCAAATTCGAAATCGGAAATTCAGAATTCGGAATTAGATACCCGAAATTTTAATTCGGGTCGGAACGGAATGGGTTTTGAAAAATTCGGGTACCCGAAATACCCGAATTTTTCAGGCCTAAAACGACGTCGTTTTAGGCTTAACCTAAAACGACACCGTTTTGGGCTAAGCCCAAATGACCTAACCTAACTCATTCTCTCCTCTTTCCATTTCATTTTCATGTAACTCATTCTCTTTACCAAAGCTGTCGCCCGATCTCTCCTCTCCTCACCTTCACGTCCAATCTCGTTACTTTTCACTCAGTCCAACGCCGTTTGTTGACAATCGCTGCCACCGACCCACCGCTCCTCTCGCTCTCAATCACAGTCCGTCGTTCATTTCCACCTCAGTCCTTAGTCTTAGGTATGGCTGCCTGGATTTATTTTATAATTGGAATGACATAATATGGCTGCCTGGATGTTGATGTAGCATGTGGTTTTAATGCTAACGCTAGTCATATTTTCTATTCGTCTTCTTTTGCTTTTGCTGCTACTTCGAAGACGATGAGAACGAGAAAAGTTGGTTGATGGTAGATTTTAGTCTTAAAAATGGTTGAGGTTTCTAGATACTGCCATTCAAATTTTTGATGGTTGAGGGTAGATTTTCACAATACATATAATTTGGACTGATAATTGGACTGTATGGATTGAATTGACAGTGGATTGAATTTCATACAGGTGGTGGATTGAATTGTCTCAATTCATAATTTCGGAAATTTCGGGTATTCCGAAATTTCCGAAATTATGAATTCGGAAATTCGGGTTCGGAAGAAAATTAGTTTGGTTTGGAATGGGATTGAAAATTGAAATTTCAGAAAACCCGAATTCCTGAATTTCGGAATTCGGAAATTCAGAAAACCCGAATGGGTAGCCCTACGTACTACACGTCAGAGGCAAAATGCCCTAATCTATTAGTCAAACTAATTTTCTGTCCCTTTTGACCCTCTACAGCCGGTGTTCATTATTTTCCTTCGTGGTTTTGTTTATTTAATTAAAACCTGAAAATAAAAAGATGAGGAGAATGAAAAAAATCAAAAAAAATTAGAAATAGTGGACTCAAAACTGAAATTAAACGGAACTGAAACTAAAAATCAAACCCACGTCAAGTCATCTCCTACGGGAAGAGAGAGTTCATACGATTGAAGCCATTGACACCCTGTGAAGCTTCCAATCCCAGCGTAGAAGAACGTCTGGTTGAAGGAATAGCGGAGGAACCACAATGTGCGAAAACGAAACTTTTTTTTCTATTTTGACATTACGAAAAGAGCGAAGGGAGGCAAGTAATTTTTCTCGTGTGAGTGCAAGCCGACGAAGGAGGAAAGTACAGGCGTCCGTGTCTTCTTGTCTCCTTCACTAAAGCAAGGTCAGCGAGATGTCTATTATAATGTTCCCGCCTCAATGACAATGAAACGTCTGAAAAGCTGAGGTTTTTTTATTCTTTAATGGATTCTAGTAAACAATCATGCATTGTGGGTCATTCATTTAGGAATTTAGTATTTTAATAAACAAACATGCATTGTCTTTGTCTTTGTCTGTGTTAGGATTTCGAATCAAATGTTTAAAAATGCTTTCTTGGTTCTGGTTCTTTTGGAGTTTGGGACCATTTGGTTGCTGTCGTGGTCTTGATATTTGTGAAATCTATTGTATAAATTATTTGTGGCCATTTAATAATTCCTTTTGAACAATACCATGATAGGATGCTCATTACAGTGAAGATTTTCGTTAGAGGTACGTGTGTACTACTTCCACATCTGCATTATGTAGAACCAGAGGAAATAGTGTTCCAAATAGAGCATGATAGGCTGACAATTAATGACATACATGAAAGAGTGGTGAATGCAGGATACCTCAATGCCTTTCATTATGATGCAAAATACCCATGGCAAGATATGGAGGTTGGCATAAGAGGTTTGAGGAAGGATAAACATGTTAAGAGAATGGTTGCAGACATGTGTAAGGGATGGTGAGGATACAATGAAAGTTTATGTAGAACATTTCATCCACAACCCACCTAATGTGGTCAATCTCGACAGTGGTACTAATGAAGAAGAGGAAGATGGAGACACTGTAGCTTTAGAATTGGAATCTGTTTGTGTGGATGACATATCAAATGCAACTGTTGGTGGTGATGACATTCCGAATGCAACTGTTGGTGGTGATGAACAACATAATGAAGGTTATGGTGGAGAGGAAGTAATGGTTGAAAGTTGTAATGATGATAGTGATGATTGTGTCAGGGTAGGTGCAACTGTTGTTGAATGTGAGGATGGGATTGAAGTAGAGGGAGTGGAGGAGCTAAACCATGAGAATGGGCCAGAGGGTACAAATGATGGGCTTGTAGTTAGGCCCAATTTAGAGCAAGATGGGCCTAGATGCAGTTACAATGTATTTGCACATGAAGCACCTGTAGTAGATAGTGGTGGGGAAGCTTCAAGAGATAGCTATGCAGAAAGAACATATAGTTGGGAAAGGGAGGATGATGGAAGTAGTGATGAATGGCCGAGTGACTTTGTGGATTCTGAGGATAATGAAGAAGATGATTTGTTTGATGTAGAGGTGAAGGATGTGGATTTAAATTTTGGGGGTGAACATGTTGGGGTTGAGCAACCCAGAAGTGACAGAGTGAGCAGGCCACCAGTAGGAAGGACATGTCCTGGTGTGCCTGATGTGGAGACAGATTATGAAGATAGTGACAATCTGGACACCCCACCATGCTCTGACAGTGAGGATGAAGCTGAAAGATTGAGGAGGAAGTACCCAGAGTTCAATGAGGATAGAGATTTTGATGGAGAAATAAAGTTGAAAGTTGGAATAAAGTTTGCTAATGCTAATGTGTTTAGGAAGGCTCTTAGGTTGTACTCTATTCAAATAGGACATGACTATAGGTTTGTTAAGAATGAGAGAGGTAGGGTCACTGCCCTATGTAAGAATGAGTGTGGATGGAGAATACATGCTTCTCCATCAGCAGATAAGAGTTCCTTCCAGATTAAGACATTTAAGAGATTGTACTACTGTGGAAAGGACAAAGCATCGCAGAGCAAGTGCTAGATGGGTAGTTGAAACATACTTAGTAGACTTCAAAGACAGTCCGGAGATGAATTTAGAAGTACTTGCAAATGGGGTGAGAAGGGAGAAATTTGTGAAGGTTTCCTACACCAAGCTGGTCAGGGCTGGGTTGGTGATGACGTGCAGAAATTGTAGAGTAAGGGGACATAATAGAGCCACTTGTCCTCAGCCTATGAGGGCTGATATACCACCATCGAGGAAGAGAAAGAAACAAGCACCTGCATCAACCCCAAGTACATCTGCTAGTGAACCTGAACCTGAACCTACAACACCAACTCCAACTCCAATTACTCAGGAGGTTGTGCCTCAAGTAATAATATGGTTGTTATGTTGTGGTTTCATATGGTTGTTATGTTGGTGAACCTGAACCTGAACCTGCAACACCAACTCCATCTGCTGGTGAAATGATATGGTTGTTATGTTGTGGTTTCTGTGTGTTATTAGGGTAATAATGAGGATGCTGAAATGCCTACTCCAACAGCACCTGAAGAGCCTACTCCAACAGCACCTGAAATGCCTACCCCAACAATACATGAAGAGCCTACTCTAACAATGCAACCAATACCTTCTTCGACGCGAAGTGCTATGGAGACAACAACCAGCAAGCCTAAGAAGAAAAAGATATGGAGACCAACAGGAGCTAGTGGCAGCTTCCTCCCTCCAAGACCAACGACCAGACCAATTATAATAACTGATGGAGCTAGGAAAAATCTTGTGTCAAAGAATCATATTCCAACGAGGAAATGGATCCCTTGATGGCTGAATTTATGCTTAAAACTTTTTATGTATTTACTTGGCATGGTCTATTTTGGATGTGTTTTGAAGATACATTATATGTTGTATGTGGATGAAACATATTTTGGATGGTAGTTTACAACAGGTAATCTATTTTGTCAAAACATTATGTGGCTAGTACGTAACTTTTGCGCATAATGTATGAAACTATTTTGGTGCATAGTGCATATTTTGATTTTGCACGTCTTCTTCAAGTGATGTTTATTTTGGATGGTAATTTACAACAGGTAATCTATTTTGTTCAAAACATATATGTGGCTAGTCTGAAACCATTTGTTCAGAAATATAAATATGACTTCATTGATATATGGAGTACATCTGAAATTCTTGGTTCTGGGAAATTACATCATTTATATCCCTTAATTGGCATCCAAGAAACATACAAACTGTCCTATTCTTAACCAAGGACTTACAATAAAACATCAACCAAAAATTAGTAACATAACCACAATAAAACATCAACCAAACACAAGAAACATCAACCAAACATAACCACAATAAATCAAACAACGAACTTAAATTTAACAAAAATAACCAAAACATCCAGTTCTGTATTTAACATAATTTAAAGCCCATATTGGCCATCACAAATCAACATAAAAATATAAATCTTCATCACTGGCATGTCCTTCACTTATGCCCTTGCTTGAATCGATCAACGAACCCCCCTTGCTTGAATCCTGACCATCTTCATCAGCATGAGACTTCTCCCTCTTCCTTTTCCTCACTAACATGTCCTTCACTTCTCCATGGTAGTTATCAACAACATCTAGAGCCTTCTGAGCCACAGATAGCTCCATATCTGCTATGCCCTGCTACTGTTCCAACAAGGTTATGGCGACCTTAATGCTGCTTAGAACTTTGCCAAGATGCTCCTGATAATCCCTCACTGCCTTCGTGGAGAACCAATTCTGCATCCTAGCTTGTTCCTGCAAGAAAAAAAGGTGATGGTTTCTAAGTCGCTTGAGGTCTTCTTTCACGTGCCTCTTCTTGAAATGACAGATGGTCCCTGCCTCACCGGAGTTGTTGAAGGCCATCAGTGACTCCTCAACAAACTGCTCCTTAAGATTGGAGTTAATCATTTTTTCAGAGCAAGAGAATAAGCAAGACAGAGCAAGAGAATAAACGAATGAAAGAAACTAAGATATGTGTGCAAAATCTGGTGTAATACACACAATTTATAGGCGTAAAAAGTGACTCCCTCCGTTTGGTTTTCCAAGCAAAATCAACTGCAAAATCAACAACCTTTTTGGTTTATCCTCGCTACTCGAGATAAACATCGATATTTATGGAAAATGCTCGATATAAACAACAAAAGAAATTTCAAATAACAGAAATAAAAAACCCTAAAATTTAAAATGAAATTCGAAACCCAAAAATTTAAATCCATTCTCAAACCCTAAAAATTACAGTAATAATCAAGAGAAAAAGGAGAAGGATGGCAATATAAAGGACTACAGATGAACAATGGTACCCCTTCACATGCGCTTCTAGTTTGCGAGATATGGTCGTAATGTACTTCTTCAATTCCCTGCGAGTAACATCACTTTCTTCTTTCACAGCGTCGTTAATATCATCCTTTAGAGCAACCCATTCACTATTTTCTTCCCGACGCACCTACGACACAGATCCGCCTTGTGGGTTGCACCATGACCACACTCTTCATTCCTGCATTTGTAATACAACCTACCTGGGTTAGAAATTAATTTTGACATCTTCACAACAACTCTCACAGACTTGCATGTTTTGTTCTTGTATCGTGGGTACGATGGTGCACCATTACCAACGGACGACGTTATTGACCGACTGCTTGAACAATCCATGGCGGTCGCAGGTGCAGAGGAACCACAAATAACGTGGCGACCACTGAAGCAGACGGACACTGGAATCTGGAGTGATTATTTTCTAGGGTTCTTACTTTTCTCCCACACGATTTCGATTTTGGGTTTTTATGTTTGTATAATTGTTTTAATTTCAGTCAATATAACATATGTAAATAAAAGAGAAGGAAAAAAATATAAAATTTAAAAAGATAAAAAAGACTCCCGCCAATCAATTTCCATTTCTACCAAATTTTATTTCATTTTCTTTTTTACAGTTTATTTTCACTCCAGGTAATGGAAAATAATGGACACCAACTACAGAGGGTCAAAAGGGACGGAAAGTTAGTTTGACTAACGGATTGGGGCATTTTGCCTCTGACCTATAGTACGAGGGTTGGTGATATGGTTCAGCCTCTGATTTGGAGAAGAAGAACGGATTGAAGGAAGCCTCGGATCTAGTCCCCTTGTGAGTGGTTGGTTGCTGGTTCGGATGAAGGTACTTTAGGAGTTTCAATGGAGTATTTAAGGTGTTTCAATGGAGTATTTAAGGTGTTTTAATGGAGTTTTTAGTTCAGCGGATAATATGGAGTGAAGAGTAGAGATGTATTGAAGGTGTACATGTATTTAACTTGCAAATAGAGAAGACCCTCTTTGCAACAAGGCAAAGCAACCCTTCTATGGAACTTACAAGGTTCTCTTGACAATGACCGACCCTCTCACTAACTAGAGTGAGCAACCCGGCTGCTTGAACAAGAAGAGATAGTTGCTGGTTCTAGGAACCTTAAGACTAAACCTAATTTAAACCCTAAATTAACTTAAACTAATTGGCCTTAGAAAGATTCACTCAAAACAAAGACCAACTATAAAAGAGGTTATGTCCTACTATTTATAGCTGAATATTTATTACATCAAGACATCTAAACTACCCTTGGACAAAGGGGCTTTAGAAGCTTGGCCTTGGCAGCAATGAAGATGGGCTCGGCCACGGGCTTGGACATGGGCTCGGCCACTGGCTCATAACTCGGAAGATAGGCCACGCGGGAGGTCTTTCCCGTGCAATGTGTGCGGGCTAGCCGGAGGCTGTCATGGTTTGCTAAGGTTGGCGCGGCAAGGTTCATGGTATGTGCAACCAACTCATGAACCCGTGTTCCTAGAGCATCTGTGCTCGTATCATCTCCTCCCCCTTCGAGGAGATTCGTCCTCGAATCTGGAGGTGAGAACATCACGAACGTTGCAAGACGAATATTGGGCAGCCACTTGAAGATCCAAAACAGCAATTGGGCCAATGGCGCGCAATGGAGTTTAACCACTAAAGATGCGATGTACCTATTACCTACACAAACGCATAGAAACAATGAACAAGTGTACGAGTCTACGGGGGTAATCAGCCCATGCTCATGCGCAATAACAAGGAGTCCAGCAAAAGGACATTCGATGCGAGAGGAATTTAGAGCATGAATTGAGTCTAAAGATGAAGGTGTGTGCGAATGTGATGGTTCCTTATGGGAGAAGGGGTCATGATAGGATGTAGCACAAACAAAACGAATATGTAACATTTGATACAAGGCATGCGTGAGGTCAAAAAGGTTACAAGAGAAAGGGATAGAAAGTGTAAACCTTAGTGAAGGTACGTATGGCAAGGCCTTGATTAACACTTCCGTAGGGTCATCCGCCGAAGCTAGCACAAAATTATATGTAACACTAGAAGGATAGGGGTTAGTGTTAGTGAAATCCAAGTAAGAATCCGCTAAACTCACCACACTCCTCACGGCACACAAACTCACTTTTTTGGGTGCCACTTGCTCATTGTTTTCACTCCCAAGCTCACTAACTAGTGTGCTATTTTCAAACCATGTCTTTTCACTCGGTACAAGCTCACTATTTTCATGTACGTTATTTTCCTCAATCTCTCCACTTACTTTCTTCACTCCACTCGTCTCATGCTGAATTTTAAATGTGGAAGGAAGCGCCAAGGTGGCACACGCCTTGGAGAGTTTGATTTGGTCTTTGGAAACTTCAAAAGGTGGCAAGGGTTGCATAAGAAACTTTCGGCCCAAGTGTTAGAATTTGTATGTGTTGTGGAAACCATCATGGACAACCCTCTTGTCATATTGCCATGGTCTACCTAGAAGCAAATGGCCAAAATGCATTGCTGCCACATCACAAGTTCGTTGATCCACATACTCGCCGATTGCAAAGTGAATGATCACTTGCTTAGTCACCTTAACGGAGCTGCCGTCATTAAACCAATTGAGCACGTAGGGTTTAGGATGTTTCGTGGTCTGTAAACCCAAAGAATGGACCAGAAGCGCACTAGCTACATCGGTGCAACTCCCATTGTCAACCAGAATTGAGATCGTCATATCATTAGCCATACTGCGGGTGAGAAATAGATTGACTCTTTGATCAATTGCCTTGTCATCTATTTTTGACCTCATGGTCAAGCTGCGCCTAACTACTAAGCATTGAGGGACTTCCACACAAGTGTAATCCCCAATATCTTCATCCGAATCAGTAGCAAACGCAGTGGCTATTTTTGGTGTAACTTCAGCCTCATCATCATCACGAACTACCTCTCCACTGTCTCGTAAGAGCATGATCCTACTATTAGGGCATTCAGCCCTCATATGGCCTTTTCCGCCACATTTAAAGCACTCAATATTCCTATGTGGAGTCCTAGAATTATGGTTGGTGTTTGGGGTAGTGTTTGGTTTAGAGGCAAAGGCGGGTTGTTTAGTGTCTAGGGTATTTTTGGGCGAAGGAGATGTTGAATTCCAAGAAGGTTTAGTAGTAGAAGAGGCATTGAAGGGAGGTCTCTATTTAGCACTTACTTGCTTCTCAATCTTTAGTGCTAATTGAAACATGTCTTCCAAGTTGTCATAACGGTGGAAGTCAAGCTGATATGAAATGTCCTTGTGTAGGCCTACCATAAATCGTGCCATAGTTGCTTCCGCACTTTCATCGTGCGGGCCCTCATCAAACAAGTCAGCATCTCGTGATAGAAATCACTCACGCTACGGGGGCCTTGATACAAACGTTGGAGGCGCTGGTGCAATTCATGGATGTAGTGTGGAGGCACAAACTGACGTCTCATCGCAACTCTCAACTCTTCCCAAGTCGCAATAGGCGGTCTGCCTTCGACTCTTTGTGACTCACAAAGGCGATCCCACCATTGTATGGCTAAACCCGTGAACTCGACAATAGCTAACTTCACTTTCTTTGTCTCGGAATAATTGTAACATGCAAACAACCTCGTCACCTTGTTTTCCCACTCATGGAAAGCATCCGGATCATCTTTACCTTCGAAAGTAGGAATAGACACCTTGATACTCGAGAAGTTGGTATCCACTCTCTCCTCATTGTTCCGATTACCTCGCTGCTCATATAACTCATCATGATCAAACCGACGGGCATTGTTGGCGTGCTCATAGTGAGGAGGATGCGAGGGTCTAGGTATGTCGTAACGTGGTGGGACGTAAGCATTGGCTCGGTGTAGAGGGACGGCTAGGTGATTTGCTATTTGATTTTGGGTGGGGGGGTTGTGGCTGTCTAGGTGTGTATTGTGGTGCTACGGGTTGGGGGTTATGTGGAGGAGGCTGTCTTGTGTCATATGGGGGAAAAGTGGGTTGGACAGCTTGTAAGTGAGGTTGGCTAGGGTCTCGGTGAAAGACCACACCATGGTTGTCCACCAAAAGTTGGCTACGGTTGTGCTCAAGTGTGGGGGGTGCGCTATGGTGCGAAAGGATGCCTAGAACCTCGTCTTCTTGACTATGGTGGCTGGCGGCTCTAGTGTTATCAAGATGATCATGTGTTTGAGGTATTGCATAATAATCAATGCTTGTGGACATGAGTGGCTGGTGGGATATTTGTGGCTGGTGGATAATTTGGAGGTGGGGGGGGCTTTCGTTGTCATGTTGGCCATGGCAACCATGAGGTCCTTGAATTGAGATTTTAGTTCGGCCATGTCTGGATTGAGAGTGGAGGAATCCTCCGAACCAGCACCCGAAGGTATGTCACTCAAGGGTGGGTCTTGGTGAGACATAGAACAAGTACCTGCAAAAAGAAACAAACACAATTGATATATAATAAAAATTGGTTAGTCCCTCCCTTACGTGTTTCCCTCGTGTATCACACTACACTCTAATATTCTCACAATCCTCACACACACTCTTATCTTTACCAAGGCCAACGCTTGAGCTAACAATGACTCTAAATCAAAAGAAAGCACGCGGACAACAAAGACTACTTGGGCTAGAAGGAAAGGTGAGGAAAACCTAACTAATGTTCAAGACGAAAGAGCGTGATTTGAACACTAGGAAGGTTTGGAGTAGAAATGTGATGTAGAATCAAGAAAGAAAAACCAAGGACACAAATAAAAGCTAGCTAAAAAAGAAGATGAAATTTGAAGGAAGAAATGGAAAACAAAATCAGTAGCTTGCTCCAACGCTTATATCAATGCAAAAATTGTCAAAAATGCACCTTGATGTACTTCTACACTTCTAATGCCAACATACACACTAGTCTCTTGCTTTGACTCACTTGTAATCTTCTTCTTCTTTTTTATTTGAGGGATTTTCTTTACTCTTTTTTCCCTTCTTTTCTTCTCTGTTTTTTTTTCCGTAAGTGCAAGAGAGCTCAAGGAGTGTATGAAAAGTATTTTGATGTTTAGAAGTGAAAGACAAGTAGTAGAAAAATAAAATTATTTTTCACTAAATGCCGAATTTTTTTTGCTAATGTGCACCTGAATTTTTTCACTAAAATAAACCACTATTTTGTACTAAAAATGCAGCAATATTTTTGCTAAAATGCACCAATATTTTCTCTAATATGCACCAAAATTTGTCACTAAAATGCACCACAATTTTCACTAAAATGCACCCAAATGTGTGACAAGGAGTTTAGGCAAATCAGATTGTATGACAAGGAGTGGATGCAAAGTGTATGACAAGCAAAGCAAAATGTATGACAAGCCAAAGGGAGAGCTAAGTTAGCTGCCCTAGGACCGGCTGTGAGCAAGTGGAGTGTGGAGTAAATTTGAAATACTTGGCTGAAAATAAAGTGATGTGGCTGGCTGTGAAGAGAGCAGCAATTTTGGATGACTTAGCTACTAACAAATCAAGTCCACATGGCTCTCAAAGCCACCATAGGATGCTCCAATAAATTCAGCAGCAAATAATACCAAGAAGATAAAGATTTAGGTCATAACTAGCACCATAAACACTAAACAATTCAGCAAAAGTGTTTGTGCAAGATCAAATGACTAGAAAATAAACTTTTGACCTAAAATCTGAAATTGCTTGGATTGAAATATTATGGCAGCCTATGGTTTCCACCGTGGATATGGAAGGATAATGTGTTTGAACTGTGAAAATGGCAAGAAAATGATGTTTTTCAATATAGAGGAACGACCATGAAAAATCAGCAAAATAGAGAAAAATTTCAGCCAACCTAGAGGACGATTGGAGCTCCGCTACCACTTGATATGGTCCAGCTTCTGATTTGGAGAAGAAGAACGGATTAAAGGAAGCCTCGGATCTAGTCCCCTTGTGAGAGGTTGGTTGCTGGTTTGGATGAAGGTACTTTAAGAGTTTCAATGGAGTATTTAAGGTGTTTTAATGGAGTTTTTAGTGCAGCGGATAATATGGAGTGAAGAGTAGAGATGTATTGAAGGTGTACATGTATTTAACTTGCAAATAGAGAAGACCCTCTTTGCAACAAGGCAAAACAACCCTTCTATGGAACTTACAAGGTTCTCTTGACAATGGCCGACCCTCTCACTAACTAGAGTGAGCAACCCGGCTGCTTGAACAAGAAGAGATAGCTGCTGGTTCTAGGAACCTTAAGACTAAACCTAATTTAAACCCTAAATTAACTTAAACTAATTGGCCTTAGAAAGATTCACTCAAAACAAAGACCAACTATAAAAGAGGTTATGTCCTACTATTTATAGCTGAATATTTATTACATCAAGACACCTAAACTACCCTTGGACAAAGGGGCTTGAGAAGCTTGGCCTTGGCAGCAATGAAGATGGGCTCGGCGACGGGCTCGGACATGGGCTCGGAAGATAGGCCACGCGGGAGGTCTTTCCCGTGCAATGTGTGTGGGCTAGCCGGAGGCTGTCATGGTTTGCTAGGGTTGGCGCGACAAGGTTCATGGTATGCGCGGCCAACTCATGAACCCGTGTTCCTAGAGCATCTGTGCTCGTATCAGCTGGCAAAAAATTGCAAGGATAGGGGGTGAGTCTATTTTTCGCGATAGTACAAGAGGATCTTTGTACTATTACTCATTTTTCTTCTAGTTAGTTTGGTGGAATTCGTCGAGAAGACATTGATCTGAAATTAAATTTTTGTGGCTTCGGCGACCATTAAATGAAAAAGACGGCCCAGCTCACTAGCAACCCACACCTTCAAGCCCAGCCCATTCCTAAACTACTACTACTCTATCTTTTCCGTTGCTTTTTCCTGGTTTTTATTCATTTTTATAATGCATTGTTTTTTTAAGAGTAAAACATTTTAAGGTTCAGGTGACTTCTACATTTTAGTTCCTAATATTTGGCCTGCAAATTTTAGTTTTATATCGAAACTCATCAAATTCATACTGTTAGAATTTTTGTTTGAAAAAGTACATTAAAAAATAATATTTTAAAATTCAAATATTAATAAAAATTATAAAAATTATAAAATCAATCATAAAAATGGAGATTAATTTTTTTTTGCGAAATTTTTTAAATAATTAAATAATTAATAAAATTAGGGGAAAGTCAAAATTATAAAATATAGGAGAATAAAATTATAAAAATTCAAACAATTACAGAAAAATACACAAAATATAAAGAATTCGTAAAAATATATAAAGGATTTCAAAAATTAATGTGAAACTAAAAAAACTGCGGATTGAATTTTTTTATTTAGAATATGTATTAATACTACAATAAAAATATTAAAACTTCATTTTTCTAGATGAAATTCAAAAAATTATAAAAGATTCAAAAAAATAACTAATTTAGTATTTTTATAATTTTTTAATTTTTCCTATTAATATGAAAATATTATAAGAAAAAAATCAAGCTTCATTCTTTTGAACTTTTCATATTTCTTTTAGAAACTTTTTATATTTTACATTTTTTTAATATTTTTAATTTTAATATAAAAATTATTTTTTGTGTACTGTTAGAGTTTGGGACAAAATATCTAACGGCATGGACTTTAATAAGTCAGGGATTAAAATTTATGGGTCAAAACGTCAAACAGTAAGATATAAAAAGTGCATATACTTTAAGGATTAGACTTACTAGTTGCACTGGTTCACTCGGATTTCGGCATATTTTTACAAAGCCTTTCAAAGCCCGTAGCGGCCTAACCGGGCTGAGCTTATGACGGGCCTAATTTCTGCATGTCCATGCCTAGCCCTCTAGGAACTAAACGTGCCCAATCTTTTTTTCCTTAAATTAATGTAATTTCAATTTCTAATGGTACGCTCATGGATCCAGAAATTTATTAAAATTAAGAAGTGTACGGTGAGGGAGGAAGTTGTTTGTCTCAACTAACATCTTCATCACTAATGGTACGCTCATGGATCCAGAAATTTATTTGGAGCCAAAATGGACGCTTATTGTTAAGGTGGTGGTGTGATGAGGAGGAGGAAGATGAGAACTACATAACGCTGCTATGGTGATGGAAGAAGGGTTGGGTGACGATTGCTTCTTCGCATGATAATGATTATTATCGTTGAAATAAGAGAAGGCTTTATTAAAAGATTTCCTTTTTCTTTTACTTTTTTTTCAAGATTTTTAAATAGATAATGCAAGTATAAAAAATAATGGATTGATGACATTTTTCATCTCTCTATTTATAAAAATTGATTAAATAGGAGAAATAAATAAATAGGACGGACAGAGTATCTCATTTGGTGGTTTTTTCTCTAACAGGTGCTCCGACGTGTCACACTTAAGGTCTTTTTTTTCTTTTTTATTTGAATTTTTTAACTAGTATAATCGTTTAAATTGCAACTTTTATGGAATTATTCATTGCACTCTTTTAAACTATAGGACCAAAGACAATAAAAAACTTAATTTAAGTTTTATTATTTACAATTTTTTATAATCTTTTAATGTTTTAATATTTTTAAAAATATTCCCCTTTATTTTTTTTAATTTCTCAAGTAAATTGGACTCTTCCATATTTTTTTACATTTTTATCCAATTTTTATATTTTTTGAATTTTTAATCTTTTTTTTGAAATTTTTAACTACTTGGTTGAAATTACAACTTTAAAAAATTTAGGATTTATATCACAAACTTTTAAACAATAAAAGAAAATGAAATATTTTGTAAAATATAGGTTTTTTTTATGTAGTTAACCAAAAAAAATTGAGCTAACCTGCTCAAGTGTTCATTCAGATGCCTCTGTGGCAGAGGAAAATCGCCATGCTACTCTTTTTTTCCAAAAGTGAACAGTGTTTTTTTATAAAATAAATAAATTCAAAAGTACCTCATGATTTCCCTCACGTGATGACAAGTCACTCAAAATATCAAACTCTTAATTCTTCACTTTAACTAATTTCTTCTGTCTTTTTCGTTATTGATGTATAAATATTCTTGTTTAAAAATTGTTGGGTTTTGTAAGAGATGAATATAATTATTGGAAGAAAAAAAACTATCATATAGTCAGAGTTTATGAGAAATTAAAATTTCAGGATAAAAGTTTATGAGCTAGGTATGTATAATATGATTGTGTTGCTACCCGAATTTTAACTTACATCACAAATTTTTTTATTTTTATTGATTGCCATGCTAATAGCCCGCTTACGTCAAATTTCAATCAATTTTTGATCATGGACTATTTGTTTTAATATTTCACGTCTTTTGAATTTTTCGTATTTTTCTCGTATTTTCGACTAAACCGTATTTTTCGTATTTTCGTCAACATTTACGTATTTTTATGTTTACCGCATTTAATAGCTTGCCTAGGTCAAATTTCTGTTGATTCTTAAGTCCTAGGCTAGTTTGTTTAATATTCCGTGTCATTTTGTGCCTTTTTAGTATTTTCGTATTTTTTACTGTCTTTACGCGAACTTCTTTCGGTCCAGAGTAAGTTTCCTCGGACCGTGGGTCGAACGCGTTATTTCTTTAATTGATAATTACCTATTACTTTTCTCTTCCACGCCAGCTCGTTTGGTTTTGTTCAATTTTTGTCGTAAGGACATTTATTTTGCGTCCGAAAATGTGACATTTTCAAAAGAGAAAATAAACACGTTAAACCGAGTTTCGCATTTATTCACTGTATACTAGTTTTCGTGTCTTATTTTTCTACACACCATGTTTCCCTCGGTTCGGATTTATTTTCATTTTTGAGCGATTTCGCTCGTACCAAAAATATCCTATTCGTACCAAAAAAATGGGATAAACTCTACATAAATGACATTTAATTTGCCCTCACCCTCCAGCTCGTCTCCAGCTCACCTAGATCATCACAACCTCCCATCCGATCATCCTTGGCCACATACAACCCTAGCTAGCTCACTATTCGGGCCAAGGATTCATCATCACATTCTTCTTTTTCCCCCGTCGGTTTGCAGTCACACAAGCAAACCGACTCCAATTTTTCCTCCAGCACTATAAATAGCAAGCTTCATACAACAAGAAAAAGGCACCTAATTTCACTCTCACTCCCAATTTCTTGCACTACCTTCTTGGTTAAAAATCTCTCATGGACAAGTAAGCTTTCTCACTCTAGCTTTTCTTTAATTTTCATTTTCATCCTTAATGCATGAATAAATTGCTTAAACTTGCCTCACATGCTTAGTTTTCATGCCAATTTCATTTCTCTTACTTCAATTTAATTGCTTGTTTGCTCTAGCTAATTAATAGCATGAAGTGCATTTAAATAGCTTATTTTTCACTTGTTAAAAACGCCAATGCTTTGGTTGAAAATTCTTGCTGTGATTACTGGTTTGAGTTACTGGAGATTTGAGTGATTTTTTGGGTCTATTTTGAGGGGGTTTGGTGGCCGGAGTTCCCTTCCTTGTCGCTGGCAGTAGCGCCGACGACGTGAAGAAAGGAAGAAGAAGGTAAGGCTGGGCGGGAAACATAAGGAAAGAAAGGTGATGGGCTTGGCCTTTGCCAAAGCCCATCTGTTTTAAAATAAAAAGGTTTGGGCTTGGATTAATTCCAAGCCCACTTTTTCATGTCCACAAATCGGATGGGCCTAAGCCCGACCAATTTATTTTTCGTAAACTTTCGTATTTAATTTTCGTGTTATGCTTCACATACGATAAATTTCTTGTCTTACTTTCATGCTTAAATTTCATATGCAATTGCTCACATGATGACTTGCTTTCTTTATGCCATGATAATTTCGAAAGGAATTATTCGTATGCTCACATGACCATTTGCTTTGTTTATGCTATGTTTAATTATCGTAAATTTCTCGTATGCTTGCATGTTATAAATGACTTGTTTATTTGCTATGCCATGTTTTATTTAATCAATTGCGTGTCATAAATTAATTAAATGTTTGTATGCACTTTTCTTATTTATTATTTTCGAACTATCGCTAACACTCTCGCTTTGTAAGGTAGATCAAGTTCACGCAACGCAAGTACGCCCCTTCTAAGTCTCTTTTATTTATTCAATATTTTCTGCAAATATTACTTGTATGCATGTTATTTAGAAATGTTAAAACTCATATCATAATCGTATGCATGATATTTAGAATTGTTAGAAAATAAAATCAACGCATATATTTACGTGTTTAAATCACTCGCTTTTATGCCATGAAATTAATTGCTACACATTGATATATGAGCATGGTGGCTTTGATCCCACACGGCTATGTGCATTCATTAAATCGGTATTATGCTAGTCCTTTCCATGATAGGTGATCGCATGTATTTAGTGCAGGATTTTCTCCTTTATTTCGGCATTTTCGAGGGCATGATACTTCTGATTTGCCCCATTTTCCCATCTTTTTACAGATCAGTGCCTAAAGGAAGAAAAGAGCGAAAGCATGCGATTTTGGAAGGATTTCTTGAACTTTAAAGCATCAAGGCCTAGAAGGTCGAAGTGTCATCGTGCCCCCGACGCTAACCAAACCAGTGAGCAGTCTCGTGTCCGCGACGCTTCTGCATCAGTTCTTAATCAAAGGCCAGAGAGAAAGATTCCCTAGAGATCCCCAAGAATATTCTCTTTAGTCGTCGTGCCCTCGAGGATATGTCCTGCCCTCGACGTTGTGCGCTTCCAGAATATTCCCAGAATATCCCCTTTCGGATCAAAGATATTTATTCTGTGTTTTTGAACCCCTTAGCTGGATTTTGTCTTTTTGTAATCCCTTAGCTGGTTTTTGTCTTCTTATGGGCATGAGGGCCTATATAAGACTAGTTTTTAGGGTTTAGAGAACACCTAACCCACCCCACTCATAGTAGATCTTTTGTGTTCTTCTCTTCAGTTTTCTCCCCTCCTCCTTTTGGAGAAGGTGGACCAGAACATTTTCCAGTAGCCAAGTACATAAACCGGAGCTTTGCTCCGGCCGGTATTTATTAAGTTTTCTCCTTTATCTCTTCTTTACTTATTATGCTTTCTAGATCTATTATTTATCTATTTTCCAGCATGAATAGTTGATTTGTCTCGTTCTTAGCAAAGGTTATTTGAAGGTTGCATGGGTAGTTAAGAGGCCTAATTGTGTTTAATATATTCTTATTGTTGTATTCGATTATTTATCGGTTTCTTGTTAATTCGTCTAGGGTAAGATTAGTAGTCTGGCCAACTAATATCTAGACCTAGATGATTACTGTCATTCTCTTGGTTATAACTGACGCGAAGCCTTGAGATAATAGTAGACACCTAGGGGAGACAGCGCGAGAGGTCTTCATCTAGGGGTAAACGGTCGTTTAGGGTATGTGATGCGAGCTTGACACACTGAGATGTCACGCCCTAGATCTGTCTTGCCTCCACTTCATGGGCGTATTTGAATAGTGCCTCCCCGCATTCGTGCCTGGGAGTACGGCGAAACGTCAAGGCTACCTCATATGTGGAAACGGGGGGTGGCTTCTACCTACGAAGGTGAGTAGGGGGCCAACATGGAAACATGGCCCCTATAGCATGTCTATGGTATGAGAATAGAATATTTCTGCGCCGATGATTTTCATGCCCTCGACGCAGCCCGAGAAAAACCTTTGCTAGGAATCTTTCTTATCTGCTTTCATGTCTTTATTTGTCATTCTGTTTGCATGTCTTGCCTTTGATTTCTATTTGCATGTCGTGCCCTTGATTTCTGTTTGCATGTCGTGCCCTAGATTACTATTTTTATTAGTTAACTTGTTAGCTCTTATCTTTCTTGGTTAACTTGTTAGCCAACCAACTCCCCCCTCCTTTTGTTGCTGTCTTGGTTTGCTTGTCTTTGTCATGCATGAAAGTTAGAGTCTTGCCTTAGTCTCCATAGATCGACCCTGTTACCATTATGCACAATTTATTATGCCCTTGATAGCAGGTCTTTATTATTTGTTTGATCGTGCCCTCGACAAGCAAGCATCAATAGGATCACGTAGTAATTAATTAATCATGAATGTCCCGATGATAAAAAAGGAGGAACGTCCGCTCTAGCATACCAAAAAAAATGATAACCCCGTCCTTCGGTCCCGATCAGAAATAACAAAGTCCCGACGAAAAATGCTAGATTTGAGGGCCCACATTGTTTGTAAAAAATGTTTAAATAATTGAAAAGTGACCCAATTTTCGTAACAGGATTTCGATTGACACTCTACGATCGTTTACCCTGTAAATGATTGGAAAGTGGCCCGATTCCGTGTGCGGGATTGGTTGACATGCTGCAATTATTCATTCATTTTCGTATAAAAAAATTGTTTAAGTAATCGAAAAGTGGCCCAATTTTCGTAACAGGATTTCGGTTGACACTCTACGATTGTTTACCCTGTAAATGATTGGAAAGTGGCTCGTTTCCGTACGCGGGATTGGTTGACATGCTGCGATTATTTACTCATTTTCGTGTTAAAAATTAAACATAGTAACACCTTCCCACTTTATAACCGGTAACCTTTTTAAAGGATGTGACTCGGGTGCTTAACACCTTCCCGAGTTCATAATACGACCTCGAACCTTCGTTCTTTGGTTTAGACCCAAGCCTTGGTTTTTATTTTTATTTTTATGCCATGACGATTAGGTTCCCTAAACCTAGAAAATAAATAAGGTGGCGACTTCATTTGAATTATGCGAGGCATCCATCTATGCTCCACATCCGTCCCAAACCTATACTCGTTTTCAACGAAAAAGAGGGTGCGACAGATTGTAAATTAAAAGATATCTTTTTTTGGTGGTGAGAGTTTCTCTATTAAGATTAATTGTGATAATTTAAGAGCGGTATTGGAACAAATGGCCATTTTATTACATCCCAACAACAACCCTGGCTCATCCCTTGGTCGAGGGAAGAGTGAGCAGCAGCATTAACTCTTGGCCAATGATAAAAGTTTCTAGATTAGTAGGCCAATTATTGGGCTTGGTGTGCGAAAAAAGGATAAGGAAGCGCGCCAAATACGTTTGGAGAATGTCTCCCTTTAGAGTTCTCATTTAGTAAACATTCCAAAAGGGATAAAAACTACTTAAACTTTCAAAATTCTATCATTCCGGATCTCTTCTTCATTCTCTAAATTTCTTCGAGACTTTGTTTTCACTACAACGCTTATCTTTTTTATTGAACGAGAAGATTTCATTTTTATGCAATTTGAATATTTTATTTTCTGCGATTATTATGACGATTTCTAGCTAAGCGTTTTATTCTTGGTAAAGACATCAAGGTTCATGATAAATATTATTGTGAGATTTAATTTTTCTTTATAAAAACTGCATTTTGTATTTCTTCTTTTTCTAATTTAATGCTATTTTTATCCTAGTTAAAATTGTGGTTCGACTAGCCTAAGTTTTAACCTTGATGAATACAGTTATTCCTGATAATTTTCGATCTATATAGTTGATAGCACGTTTAATGGTAGCGATTTTACCTTCTTTTCCAGCCCTTTCGGAGGCATGACTCTGCTATTTGACCCTTATTTCTATCTTTATTGCAGATCAGCGCCAATAGAAGGGAAAGATCAAAAAGAGGCATTTTTGGAGTGATTCTGAGGATTTCCAGCTTCAAGGCCTAGAAGATCAGATTGTCGTCTTGCCCCAGACGCTAACCAGACCAGTGAGCTGTCTCTAGCCCGTGATACTTCTACCTCTTCTCTCGATCAAAAGCCGAAGAGAAGAATCTTCCAAGATCCGCACAGGATTCCATGTGCTTCTAGAAGACACCAGGCACGCCAGAGATTCCAGAATATCCTCTTGAAAGGACATGTGTTGTCAAGATCCCATTGCTTCTCTCTCCCCTTAGCTATTTTGTCCCCTAGCTAGTTTTAGCCTATATAAGCTTAGCTTTAGGGTTTTTGTAAGGACGGTTGTCCTAGGACTTACACACATCACTTCATCTTTTACCCTAATTCTTAGGGTTCTTACTCTCTTGGTATTTGAAGCAGCCATTAGTTTGTAAAGGAAAAAGCTTTCTCCTTGATTATTAATTAATCCTACGGTTTCTTCGAATCCCTCTCCTTTGGTTCTCTTTGTTGTTTGATTATTATTAACTACTGTTCATATTATAGTATGAGTAGCTAAATACCACCCTCTTAGTAAAGGGTGTTTCAAGGGTTGTAGGGTTCGGTTAAGAGGCCTAATGCATGCTTAATTTATTCTCTTCCTACATATGATTGTTTATCATTTTAATTCCATGCTCATCTAGAAATGTTAAGGGCTTGATCAATTGTTAGTATTTCTGCATGAGTAACGTCATTCTCTTGGTTATAACTGACGTGAATCCTTGAGTTACAGTAGATACCTAGAGGAGGCAGCGCGGGAGGCCTCTGTCTAGGGGTAAACGGTCATTTAGGGTATGTGATGCGAGCCTGACAAACTGAGTTGTCACGCCCTAGATCTGTCTTGCCTTCTTTTCATGGGCGTTCTAAGTATTGCCTCCCCGCATTCATGCCTGGGAGGATGGCGGAACATCAAGGTCACCTCATATGTGGAAACGAGGGGTGGCTTTTATCTAAGAAGGTAAGTAGGGGATGCGGTGTGGAAACGCGGTCCCTATAGCAGGTCTGTACTTAAGTCTGGAATATTTTTGTGCCAATGATTAACTAACCAAGAAAGCAGAGTCACAAATTGCTAGGAAATTTTTGTGCCAATGATTAACTTAAGTCCGGATTTTTATTTATAGCTTTGCTAGGAAATTTTCCCACTGCCCGTTTTTCAAATCCTCATTTTTGGCATGCATTTTTGACTCTTGATGCATAGGAGAAACATGTCATTCATCGCATCTATGCCTGACCATGCATATCTACACCTGCTAGCCCTTATGTTCAGTCATGCCCTAGACACCAATAGTCACAAATTGAACCCGTGAGCATTTGAGTTTCATGCCTATTATTCTTGTGTGATAATGCTTGACTAGGCACTGGCTAGGTTTGCATGATATCCCTGGGTATAGGCACCATTAGACGAGGGAAAACAGCGAAACGATGAGAAACTTTGGAAACTTTTATTTTTATTTTCTTTTCTTTTCTTTTCTTATCTTTATTTTCATATGTTTCCTCTCTTTCTCCATCTTCTCCTCTTTCCTTTTTCATGCCCTCGACTCCTATTCTCCATTCACTTCTAACCATTTGCTCCCTTTCTTTGTCTCTTCCTTGGCAGGTGAGTAACACTCTTCATCACAAAAAGGCATGGGCTAGATTCTGAAGAAGATAAGTGTGGGGAGAGGATATTATCAAGGGCACGAGAGAACAAGTGCAAAAATCAAGAATCGAGGCCACGACAGCAATACAGTAGTACTTCCTCACCACACTAAAACTCAAGTGTGGGGAAGTAAAAGTCAATTTTCAAGGCCTCGAAATCAAGCGCCTCAAGCAGTATTTAAAGCTTTGCCAGCCCAGCTCCAGTTCAGAAAAAAGAGAAAAATTAAATGCTGATGCAAGTTTCGAGCTGAAAAAGAAGAAAAGTAAATGCATTCCTGTTTTTTCATTCTTCAGGAAAAAAAATAAAAAAAAAATAAAAAAAATAAAAAATCGAATAATAGCAGAGGAGGCATAACAGAAGGCTGCCATTCGAGCCCCCGAAGCAGCAAGAGATCTCCCCCATTGAAGAAAGCCGAAGCCATCGTCTAGCCCTCGCCATCGTCCCTCTTCAGCGGGTGTTACTCACTGTCTCGCCTTCTATCAGGCCAAGGAATTCTTCCCCCAGATTTGTCTTTTTCTCATTTTCTTTTCTTTTTCTCTTCTCCCTTTATCTCTGTTTCTTTTACCTCGCTCCCTTCCATACTCTATCCCGCTTTTTCTTTCTTTTTCTCTTTCCTTTCTTTTCTTTTGCAAAGTCATCTCGGATCGTTAGATTGCCCTCGCATGTGACCTACATTACTCGGATTGATGTGCAAGCTCTGCCTTGTGTCGAGTTATTTGCGTTTTGAGTGTAGCCTAGACACGTATTTTGTTGCGAATGTGAGTGCAAACACATATCTAGGTGAGGACTGTTGGTGAATAGGCTTGGTCTGGAAAAGTCTGGTTAATAGGGTCATCATCCTATTAGCCAGATGCAGGTGCTTTACTAGGGCTGGATGTGTTCTGGTTGGGTGTAGTTTGCTAATTGACATGTCTATTCTGTGTGTTGGGAGTTGAAGATGTATGTTAATGATTGAGGTAGTTTTTCAATTTTGTTAAATGCTCGAGGGCGAGCATTGGGGCAGTGTGGGGATGTTTGATAGCACATTTCATGGTAGCGATTTTACCTTCTTTTCCAGCCCTTTCGGGGGCATGACTCTGTTATTTGACCCTTGTTTCTATCTTTATTGCAGATCAGTGCCAATAGAAGGGAAAGATAAAAAAGAGGCATTTTTGGAGTGATTCTGAGGATTTCCAGCTTCAAGGCCTAGAAGATCAGATTGTCGTCGTGCCCCAGACGCTAACCAGACCAGTGAGTTGTCTCTAGCTCGCGATACTTCTACCTCTTCTCTCGATCGAAAGCCGATGAGAAGAATCTTCCAAGATCCGCACGGGATTCCATGCGCTTCTAGAAGACACCAGGCATGTCAGAGATTCCAAAATATCCTCTTGAAAGGACATGTGTTGTCAAGATCCCATTGCATCACTCTCCCCTTAGCTATTTTGTCCCCTAGCTAGTTTTAGCCTATATAAGCTTAACTTTAGGGTTTTTGTAAGGACGGTTGTCCTAGGACTTACACACATCACTTCACCTTTTACCCTAATTCTTAGGGTTCTTACTCTCTTGGTATTTGAAGCAGCCATTGGTTTGTAAAGGAAAAAGCTTTCTCCTTGATTATTAATTAATCCTACGGTTTCTTCGAATCCCTCTCCTTTGGTTCTCTTTGTTGCATGATTATTATTAATTATTGTTCATATTATAGTATGAGTAGCTAAATACCACCCTCTTAGTAAAGGGTGTTTCAAGGGTTGTAGGGTGTTTCAAGGGTTGTAGGGTTCGGTTAAGAGGCCTAATGCATGCTTAATATATTCTGTTGCTACATATAATTGTTTATCATTTTAATTCCATGCTCATCTAGAAATGTTAAGGGCTTGCTCAACTGTTAGTATTTCTGCATGAGTAACGTCATTCTCTTAGTTATAACTGACGTGAATCCTTGAGTTAGAGTAGATACCTAGAGGAGGCAGAGCGAGAGGCCTTTGTCTAGGGGTAAACGGTCATTTAGGGTATGTGATGCGAGCCTGACAAACTGAGTTGTCACGCCCTAGATCTGTCTTGCCTCCTCTTCATGGGCGTTCTGAGTATTGCCTCCCCGCATTCGTGCCTGGGAGGATGGCAGAACGTCAAGGCCACCTCATATGTGGAAACGAGGGGTGGCTTTTATCTAAGAAGGTAAGTGGGGATGCGGTGTAGAAACGCGGTCCCTATAACAGGTATGTACTTAAGTCTGGAATATTTTTGTGCCAATGATTAACTAACCTAGAAAGCAACCCGAGAACACCTTTTGCTAATATCCTTTCCATCTGATTAATATTATCTCTTTTATTGTTTTTCTTGCCCTCGAATTGCTTCTGGATATCTTGCCATATATTGTGTTTTACTTTCGTGCCCTGGATAACTGTCTTATTTATTTGTCTTGTTAGCTCCTAATTCAGAGTCGATTAATTAGTTAATCAACATAACTTCCCCCCCACCGCCCATAGTGTTATTTGTCTGTGATTTGTTGCTTTTTTTCCTAGACCTGGCCGACTAGGACCATCAGTTTTTCCTAGACCTAGCTTATCTCCATCGTACCCTCGAAAATCCAGTAGCCGCCCATTTTGATTTCCCAGCAACGGAAGACCACGACAACCATGCCCGACGTGAAGATCCACCACCACCACCTCCTCCGAATCAACAGACCATCGACCACTTCAATGCAACCACTGACATGTCGGCAAGTTGCATCGACTGGCCTAATGTTCCCCATGATTGGACCCTGAAGTCAGCCGTGCTGCATCACTTTCCCATCTTTCGGGGGGTTGCCAAGGAGAATGTCCTTCGCCACCTTCAACAACTCCATTCTATCTACAAGGCCATGAAACCTCCTAACGTTAGTATCGAGCAAGCCAAGCTGCGTGCCTTCTAGTGGTCTATTAAGGATGATGCCCTCGACTGGTACTATGACCTTCCACTAAGATCTATTCACTCTTGGGTAGACATGTCCAAAACCTTCACCGAGAAGTATTATCTGATCTCTATCGCCAACACCACACGCAAACAACTTGTCTCCATAGTCCAGAAAAAAGGAAGAGGATCTAGCCCAGTATTATGAAAGGTTTCAGAAGATGCAATCTTCATGTCCATCTCACAATCTTACAGAGCATGCCCTTGTTTAGTTTTTTTGCGAAGGCCTTAAGGCCTATGATAAAGCCCTCCTCAACGCTGCCGCCGCCGGCTCTTTAACTGCTCTCACTCCAGCTGCTGCGAAAGCAACCATAGAGCTCATGGCCAAGAATGCATCATCTGATGCCGCTAACAGTGGAAGTCAGGACGCTCAAGTAGTTGCCTTGCAGAATCAGCTATCTTCTCTCACGGGGATGTTTTAGAATTTTATGGCAGGACAATCCACTCCTGTCAAGGCCTGCCAGATCTGCAATTTCGTGGACCACCCCACTGATGCATGCCCCTATATTCCGGGCGAAATCCAAGTTAATGTTATTGGCCAGTATATCCAGGCCCCATACGGTTAGAACTATAACCAGGGCTGGAAACCACAGAATCCAGGATAGGTTACAAACCCTCAGACTTCGGGACCTACCCATCAACAACACCAACAAAATCCATACGGAAATCACCCCTCCTCTCAATATGTAGAACTTCAGACCTCGACCCATGTATCATCAAAATTAGTATCAACATCAGCATCCTCAAGATCAGGCTTTTGTCGTGCCCCCGAATCAAGAACTGCCTCGGAACCCCGAACAACAGAAAGAGATCGAGGCTCTTAAAAAGCACGTGCGTACTCTGATGGCGGAGATGAAGGAAGTAAAGAATCAAGGGAGATTTCCACCCCAAACTGAAAATAATCCGAAACACAATGTCTGTTCAGTGACTCTGCGAAGTAGAACGACCTTGACACCTTCAGCGAATCCAGCCCACGATATTGGAAACTCTTCTGAATCTGAACTTAAGCCCAACACCAAGGTAAAGAGCCCGAAAGTGCCCAGATTCGTCGAGGTCATGGAAGATAGAATCTGCTCTCCCAGAGGTTCACCAAGGAATGACCCCAACCCACCTGAATTCACCCAAGAATACATTCACAAGATTCTCGAGCCCCCGTTCCCTCACAGATTGGTCAAGACCAAGAAAGATAAGGAGGACCGCGATATCTTTAAAATGTTCAGCAAGGTGGTTGTAAATATTCCTCTCCTCCAAGCAGTTAAGAATGTACCTCGGTATGCCAAGTTCCTAAAATACTTGTGCACCAATAGGAGCAAATTGGCTGACGTTAGCAAGATCAACGTAGGAGTTAATGCTTTTGCCCACATTCAGAGGAAGATTCCTCCGAAATGCAAGGACCAAAGAATGTTCATCATTCCCTGCCGAATTGAAACAGTCGACATCGGGAAAGCCATGTGCGATTTGGGGGCAGGAATTAATGTCATGCCCTTGATCATCTATAACAGTCTCGGTCTCGAACCTCTCAGACCTACCAACCTCGCCATTCAGCTGGCTGATCGTTCTATCATTTACCCCGAGGGGATCATCAAGGATGTTGATACGAGCTAGCTCGCCTACCTTCGAGGCCCGAGCCCTCAGCCTTCGGCCTTACCATCATTCACCAACAGTCGTGCCCTCACGTATCCACACCCGTCCTGCCCTCACTTGACCGAGCCACGTCTTGCCCTCACGGGCCCGAGCAGAGTCTTACCCTCGGGGTCCCGAGCCGTGTCTTACACTTCGAGGTCCGGGCCCCGTCATGCCCTCAAGGGCCCGAGCAGCGTCTTGCCCTCGGGGTCCCTAGCCGTGTCTCGCACTCGTGAGCTCGTGCCACCTGGCCATCGCATGCCCAAGCATGCCCCGGCCTTGCAGTCACAGCCCCGTGCCCGAGCACGTCCGTGCCCGGCCTTTCCAGCGTACGCCCAAGCCCAGCCTTGGCAACGCACGCCCGCGCCTGACCTTGCCTACACACACTCATGCCCTTCCATGCCAGCATGCGCCCGAGCCCAGCTAGGCCAAGGCACACTCGTGCCCGCACCCAGTCAGCCCACGCCCAGCCAACGAAATGACCTTCTAGTGTGAGCCCTCGCGTCTGCGACCATGGCCCATGGCCAGCGCATCCGAAGCCCATCAACGCCTATCCTCAGGCCCACGTCCAAGGCCGCGGCCTCCCCAAGGAAGGAGCCCTTTGTCCAAGGGTCTTTTTAGTATTTTCAGTTTTCATAATAATTTGCCTATAAATAGTTGGACTTAGCCATTTTTATAGGTTCTTTTGAACTTGATGTGTAAATCACTCTTAGGCCTTAAGCCACGCCTCTAGCTAGGCAGTTAGGGTTCTTGGCACCGCGACTCTTATAGCTAAAAGCCATTGTTTATCCCTTCCATTTCTTGTAATTAAGTTACTCAAGCTTATTCTTGAGCGAGCCATCAATGTTAAGAAAGACCCTTAGCAATCCTTCTTGTTAAGTTTATTTATTGTTTCCATTAAACACCTCCAAGCATCCTCCATTAATATTCCGCTGTATCAAATCCCTTTGTTCCCCCACAAATATTCCGCATTCATTCATCTTGTCTCAAGGAAACCATCCCAACAAGGGGCTATATCCGAAGGCTCCATCAAAGGTCGTGGCCAAGCTCTCCCAAGGCGTTTGGGCCGTATCATGTGGTAGTGGAGCTCTAGCTGCCTCTAGGTTGGTTTTCTTTGTTCTTCCCATCCTTTCCACGGTTGGAATCTACTCTTCTACCGTAGAAATTTCTTTCCTTTGTGTTGGGCACATTGTTTCTGCCCAGGAGTCATTTTCGAGTATGTTCTGTTTTGGTGTTCTGTATCAGTTTTCTTCCTCTGAGTAGAACAACTTTTGTGTTTAAGTCGACTGCTAATTCCGTGGTTTTTACATACTTTTGGGTCTCCAAAGAAAAGTGTGCAGAAATCGCTCGAGAAAAACAGTTCTGTGTTGTGAGTTTGTTTTCAGTGTTTTCCACTTGGAATCGTGTTTCTCTTCCTTCTACAAAGTTGTAGATTGAGGTCTTTAGAGTCTTTCTTGTGGTTTTCAGAATTTTTTATCCACGTTTGCTATACCTTGTGACCAGAGGCCGAATGTCTGCTTGGTGTTCTTGAGTGTTCATCTTGAGTACATTTTGCTTTTGTGTTTGATCTCGTGGGAACCAAAAATATCTGAAAGTTTGGTGTTTGTGTGGTTTAATTCTCATATTTTCTGTGGTAATTGTTGGCTGATTTTTGGAGCTCCCTATGGTGGCCATGAGAGCCATGTGGGCATTGTTTGTTTGCTAGTTAGTGTCAAAATTTTGAACTTGTCTCCTAGCCGGCCACATCACCCCCATTGTGAGCCTAGTATTTTGCTAGCATTGTGAGCCAAGCATTTCAGCTTGCTCACCACACATAGCCGGCCCTAGGTTTCCATCCTTACACTTGCCACCTCACTT
Source organism: Viola odorata (assembly GCA_963691705.1). Lineage (NCBI taxonomy): Eukaryota > Viridiplantae > Streptophyta > Magnoliopsida > Malpighiales > Violaceae > Viola > Viola odorata. The sequence goes on along the minus strand of OY829539.1, from coordinate 15,371,304 downwards.
ACCACATACACAACACATCACTTGCCACCTCACTCATAGTGCCACCTCATCACTAGTGCCACCTCATCAAATATTTGGCATCTAGTGAAATTTTTATCATGTCTCAAACTACTTATCATACACTTCCCTACTTGAAATTACTTGTCATTCACATACACAAGTTTTCCTTGAGCACTCTTCACTCATTCAAAAAAAAAAAAAAAGACTAAAGGGATCAAAAGAAAAGATCAAATCCCTTCTTCAAAAAAAAAAAAGAGAAAGAAGAATGAGTCAAAAGCAAGAGTCTCCTTGTGTATGTATACATTTTTGAAGTGTAGTAGTTCATTTTTTTTTGGGTGTGCTTTTGTTTGAGTTTCGATTTTTCCTTTTTGTTCTTCAAACTTTTGGTTTTGATTGTCTTTGTAATTTCTTTTCATTTCTCTTCTTGAGTAGCTTGTGCTTTGGTGTCTTCTTCTTTGTTCCCAAGCGTCTTGGCTCTAGTCTTAGTCAAGTTAGTGCCCGATTTGATCATTAGTCTTGGGCACTAATTCGGCTTTGCTTTTCACTTTCTTTCTTGCCTTGGTTATCTTGCCTCCCATGAACTCTAGTTGAGCCTTAGGGTCTTTCTAGCTGGCGGCGATTGGTTGGTGATTGAGATAAGAGTGTGAGAGAAAAGTGTGAGTTTATTAGAGCGATAAACACGAGGGAAACACGTAAGGGAGGGACTAACTCTTTATTAGCACTTGCGTTTGTTTCTTATTGTAGGTAATTTTTCTGTCTTCTTGTTATTCCGAGGATAGAGAGTCCTCTTGGGAAGAGGATTCTTGTTGTGATAGTGCCACCAATTGGGAGGAAAGTCCTTGTTGGGATAGTGGCCAAGGCCCCTCGGTTGCTAGAGAGGATGACGGATATGGCCTTGAAGGCCATTACTATGATAGTGTCGTTGGCCCCGCGGATGAGAGTGAGCCATGGTTGGGCTGTTATTCTTATGATGTGGACGCCCTAGGTCCCTCGGTGGAGCATGGGTCTTGTTATGGGAGCGCCTCTTCCGATGGGCATGAGCCACAGTATGATCCTCATGAGCCCTCACGGCCATCTTATGTGCATTCTCCTTACACCGCACCCCTCTAGGGTGCCGACCCTTATTATGATTCGATCCTCGCAAGTGGTTGGGATCGTTATGATGATGAGTCACCTCAGCATGGCTGCCAAGGCCATGACTTCTACACCGTGGTCCCTTCTAACCTAGCACGGCCTTACCATGATGCGCCACCATCACGCCATGACCGTAGGCCTCCTTCGGGCTCATCTAGCCGTGGCCCCTCTAGTTGTGTCTCGGACCATAGTAGCCACCCGCGTCCATATGTTTCGCCGGCCCTTAGTGCACCTTCACGCCCTTCTTATGGGACCCCATGGGCTACTTCCATTCGGAAGCGGCCTTTTTACCGAGACCCCCACAACAGCCTTAGTGCAGAGACGGAGTGGTTACAACGCCGAGTGATGGCAATGCACGAAAGTGTCCGGCGGGGTGAGGTCCCTCTTTCACATCCTAATTGCCTTCCTGCCCCACGCATCCGCGTGAGAGATCTCCTTTGTACCCATTGCGGGGGAAGGGGACACTTGGTTGATATTTGTCCTACCCCATTGGATGATGAGGATGAGGACCTTAGTGGATTTGTGGTTCCGGGGATTGTGGAGGATTCGGTTGTTTCCGGGGTTGAGATTATTGAGGTTCTGGGCTTAGTGGTCTCGAGTGTTCCTTCGGCTGATTTGGGGGTTGGACTTAGCAAGACCTTTTCGGGCAGCCACAAGAAGGCTCTTCGTGGCCTAGAGCATCAGCGCACACTTCGGTCCTTTGGTAGTGAATTCTCACTCACCCCGATGGTGCCCACGTATGACTTGGTGGATCCTTTCCGACTTGGGTTTGGGTACTTGGACCGTGGGCCATTCATTCCGTTTTCAGCGCCTTCACTTGGCCTCTCGGTCTCTCATGGACCCAAGGCCCCTTCTGCCACGCCTTCGGCCATTTATAGTGCCCACGCCTACTCGCATACTATTTTGGGCCCGCAACTAGATCGTGTCTTTCCCGTGCCCCACCTTGGCTATTCGCGGATTACTTTTGGGGTTGAGTCACTATCGGGTGTCAATCTTCAGGGGCTAGAATTAAGGTCGAGCGCCTGCCCATTTACGCCTATCATTTCCAAGGGGTGCGTCGAGATGTTTCCATTGGTTGCCACGAGCCACGAGCATTCCTTGGCCCTCATAGCTTTGCACGGCATTGGACTTATAGATTCGAGGACGAATCTCTCGAAAGGGGATGGGATGATACGAGCCAGCTCGCCCACCTTCGAGGCCCGAGCCCTCGGCCTTCGGCCTTACCATCATTCACCAACGGTCGTGCCCTCACGTATCCGCATCCGTCCTGCCCTCGCTTGACCGAGCCACGTATTTCCCTCATGGGCCCGAGCAGAGTCTTACCCTCGGGGTCCCGAGACGTGTCTTACACTTCGAGGTCCGCGCCCCGTCGTGCCCTCAAGGGCCGAGCAGCGTCTTGCCCTCGGGGTCCTGAGCCGTGTCTCGCACTCGTGAGCCCGTGCCACACTTGGCCATCGCACGCCCAAGCATGCCCCCGCCTTACCGTCACAGCCCCGTGCCCGAGCACGTCCGTGCTCGGCCTTTCAGGCAAAGGCACGCTCGTGCCCGCACCCAGTCAGCCCGCGCCCAGCCAGCGCAACGGCCTTCCAGTGTGAGCCCTCGCGTCCGCGCCCATGGCCCATGGCCAATGCATCCGAGGCCCATCAACGCCTATCCTCAGGCCCACGTCCAAGACCGCGGCCTCCCCAAGGAAGGAGCCCTTTGTCCAAGGGTCTTTTTAGTATTTTCAGTTTTCATAATAATTTGCCTATAAATAGTTGGACTTAGCCATTTTCATAGGTGCTTCTGAACTTGATGTGTAAATCGCTCTTAGGCCTTAAGCCATGCCTCTAGCTAGGCAGTTAGGGTTCTTGGCACCTCGGCTCTTATAGCTAAAAGCCATTGTTTATCCCTTCCATTTCTTGTAATTAAGTTACTCAAGCTTGTTCTTGAGCGAGCCATCAATGTTAAGAAAGACCCTTAGCAATCCTTCTTGTTAAGTTTGTTTATTGTTTCCATTAAACACCTCCAAGCATCCTCCATTAATATTCCACTGCATCAAATCCCTTTGTTCCCCCACAAATATTCCGCATTCATTCATCTTGTCTCAAGGAAACCATCCCAGCAAGGGGCTAGATCCGAAGGCTCCATCAAAGGTCGTGGCGAAGCTCTCCCAAGGCGCTTGGGCCGTATCAATGTCTTGGTCCAAGTGGGAAAATTCTTATTCCCAGCCGATTTCTATGTTATTGCGATGGAGAATGAGGATTCTACCAAGTCTACTGTTATTCTTCTAGGCCGACCATTTCTTGCCACAACCCGAGCAAAGATTGATGTTCATGATGCAACCATTTCCCTTGAATTTGATGGGGAGATAATCAAATTCAATATGCTAGAAGCCATTTGATACCCATCTGAATTCTCCAATGTTAACTATATATTGATATTATTGATTCTTCTATAGAGGAAATTGCTGAAATGCATTCTACTAACCCTTTACGGTTTGCCCTTGATAGGAGTCTGACGCAGACTCTTCTAGATGTCGTGGGCTCGGCACTTTCCACACTACCTGAGCTCCATTCTGTCGTCCCTGCCCTAGAAGAGTGCACCCTTATCCAGCACGAGCCACCAATAGTGTCTCCTACCTACCCAGACCATGTCAAGTTGTCATCTTCTATCGATCAGGCTCCAGCCCTCGATCTGAAACCATTGGCCGATCATCTGAATTATGTTTATCTTGGCCCCGATGACTCCCTGCCTGTTCTTATCTCCAACAAGCTCAAACATCCTGAGGAGTCTGAGCTGATTTCCCTGTTGAATAAATTCAGACAAGCCATAAGATGAACCATCACAGACATCAAGGGCTTGTCGCCAGCTCTATGCACTCATCATATCCACTTGGAAGATTCTAGCAAGACAATACGTCAGCCCCAGTGCCGATTGAATACACCCATGATGGAAGTGGTCAGGAAAGAAGTTCTGAAATTGCTAGATGCAGGAGTTATCTACCCCATCTCCGATAGCCCATGGGCCAGTCCTATACAGGTCGTGCCCAAGAAAACTGGTATCACCATTACCATAGGCCACGACGGTGAATCCATTCCGACCCGAATCTAGAATGGGTGGTGAGTGTGCATAGTTTACCGCCGCTTGAATGCGGGCACTAGGAAAGACCACTTTCCTCTTCCCTTCATTGATCAGATGCTGGAACGTCAGGTTTCCATCAGATCCCAGTTGCCCCCGAAGACCAAGAGAAGACCACCTTCACATGCCCTTTCGGTACTTTTGCTTATAGGCGTATGCCCTTCGGTTTGTGTAATGCCCCCGCTACTTTTCAGCGCTGCATGGTGAGCATTTTCTTCGAACTAGTTGAAAATGGGATCGAGGTCTTTATGGATGACTTCACTATCTATGGGAATTCCTTTCCCGAGTGCATGGATAAATTAAAGAAGTGTTTAGAACGCTGCATAGAGACCAATCTTGTCCTAAATTTTGAGAAGTGCCACTTGATGGTGGATCGAGCCCTCGTTCTAGGTCATATCATCTCGGCTAGGGGATTCGAAGTCGACAAGGCCAAGATTGAGGTGATAGAATCCTTACCCTATCCATCATGTGTTCGCGACGTGCGATCTTTTCTAGGACACGCCGGTTTCTACAGACGGTTTATTAAGGATTTTTCCAAAACTACCCAACCTATGTGCCGCTTGCTCCAAAAGGAAGTACCCTTTGATTTTGATGAGAACTGCAAAACCGCCTTTGAACTCCTAAAAAATAAGTTTATCTCAGCCTCGATCATTCGTGCCCCCGATTGGACATTGCCTTTCGAGGTCATGTGCGATGCCAGCAATCAAGCCCTATGCACCGTTCTGGGTCAGAAGAAAGACAAGGAAACCTACGTCATCTCCTATGCTTCCAAGCTATTAGATCCACCCCAGCAAAACTACACAACCACAGAAAAGGAACTCTTGGTCGTGGTTTATGCCCTCGACAAGTTCAGGCAATACCTCTTGGGGACTCATGTTCTCGTTTACTCGGACCACTCAGCCCTTAGATGTTTGTTGACAAAGGCAGATGCCAAACCTCGGCTCATTCGATGGATCTTGTTGCTACAAGAATTCAACCTCTCGATCAAGGATAAGGCAGGAAGAGAAAATCTGGTGGCAGATCATCTGAGCAGACTTCTAGCCCAAGAAAATGACTCACTTGTGCCTATCCGCGATACCTTCCCAGACGAACAATTATGTCTGGCCCAGGTTATTTATTCTCCATGGTTCTCCGACATAGCGAATTTTTGTGCCACTGGCACCTACCCCGCCGATGCTTCCCTATCTGAATGCAACAGAATCAGAAGGCAAGCCAAATACTATATTTGGGATAGCCCATATCTATGGAAGCACTGCTCAGACCAGATAATTCGCCGCTGTGTGACCATGGATGAGGTGCCCTCGATCCTCAAATTTTGCCATTCTAAAGGAGGACATTTCGCGGCCAAGAAGACGACCCTCAAAGTCTTAGAAGTCGGTCTTTACTGGCCCATCATTTTCAAGGACAACTACATGTATTGCGCATCGTACCCTCGATGCTAGGCCACCAGAAATATCGGGGCCAGGAATCAGATGCCCTTGACAAACATTATCCCGTGTGAGATCTTCGATATCTAGGGTATAGATTTCATGGGCTCGTTCCCTAATTCCTTCGGTAATATCTACATCCTTCTAGCAGTCGATTATGTTTCAAAGTGGGTCGAGGCCAAGGCAACTCGGACTGACGACTCCAAGGTGGTAGTAAACTTTCTACGCACCAATATCTTCAATAGATTCGGCACACCTCGAGCCCTCATAAGTGATCGGGGTACTCATTTCTGCAACCGTGTCGTGGCCTCGCTTTTAGCCAAGTATGGAGTCCACCACAGAACATCTACAACCTATCATCCTCAGACTAACGGCCAAGCCGAAGTATCAAACCGTGAGGTTAATCCATTCTAGAGAAGATGGTGAACCAGTCCCGAAAGGATTGGAGTCTGAAATTGGATGACGCCCTTTGGGCTTATCGTACAACTTTCAAGACCCCGATTGGTATGACGCCCTACAGACTCATTTATGGCAAGTCGTGCCATCTCCTAGTGGAGATAGAACACAAGGCTTTCTGGGTCATCAGAAAAGTAAATACGGATCTAAGGCAAGCCGGGAAAAATAGGCGTTTGCAAATCCAGGAGCTAGAGGAGTTAAGGGACGACTCCTATGAGAACGCCATACTCTACAAGGGCAAGACCAAAGCTTATCATGACAGGCACTTTCGTCCCAAATTTTTTTCCATTGAACAGAGAGTATTATTGTATAACTCACGATTGCAATTGTTTGCAGGAAAACTCAAGTCTAAATGGTCCGGACCTTTCGTGGTCACAACAGTTTTTGACCACGGAGCAATCGAAATTCAGAGTCCAAAAACTAGGACCATCTTCAAAGTAAACGGCCACAGGCTGAAACCCTTCTATGAAGGATTCCAGCCCTCAATCGTTGAAGAGATGATGGTGGATCCCCCACTTGTCCAAACCTAGATTGACAGAGCACGCCGAGCTCCCGACGAGTAAACAAGCCACACTGGAGGCATCCGATATGTCGTCCACTCCTTTCTTTTTCCCTTATCTTTTCCGTATCTTTTCGAAATCTCTGATTTTATTCTTGTTTATTCCCCTATTTTATCCCTTGTTTATATCCCTTAATCTCCGACCTTTCCTTTTCCCAGAACGATTTTATTCCTTTTTATTAGTAATCATTAACCTTTATTCTCTCCTTTTGTCATTATCCTATTTAACTACCTCCTTTTTGAAATTTAAAAAAGTTGTTCTCCTTTTTAGGTGGTTGGGATACGCACAGGCCGTTGTTCTTCAAGCCCAAGGTGCCACGTCGCCTGACAAAGGGGCAGAAAAGTAACCCTAATTAATGAGAAAGTTGTGCCATTTATTGCCAGCGTCAATCCCTTTTCTCTTTCCCACGCTCCCTCTTTGTCCTCACTCTCATCACATCATTGTTACCTCTCTCTCCCACCAAACACACAACCCTCATCACTCTCCTCTCAACAATCTCCATCATCACTGTCCTCTTCCATCACCATCAGCCATGGCTAAGACAAAGAAAGCTATCAAAAAGCTCGGCTCAGGACCATGCCCTGAGAGCCCTGACAGCCCGGCTCCGTCAAAATCAAGATCCCTCTCCACCACCCCTACCTCATTCAAAATAGCCACTCCTCCCTCCACCCATGACATCCATATACCAGAACCCCATGCGCCCTCTCCACACTCTGGATCCCTAGACGCGGAGTTCACTCCCGTCGAGGAGGAGGTCAAACTCGAGATCACTGTCTCTATCCCGCCAACCTCGACCACGACAAGATGCGGCCAAGTGGTTAAGCTCCCTCCAGGATCTTCAACTGCAAAGTCCAAGGCCAAATCCCAGTCCAAAAAAGTGTCACCAGCCGCTAGGAAGCTCCCAATTGACGTGATCGTAGATCGGTTTCTGGCCCCCGAAGCTCCCCTGGAGGAGGAGATGCTAGCAGAGCTCGAGCAAGAGTAGGGGAAGAATGCTGAGCCTGAGCAAGCAGATGATGCCATGGAAGAAGGTACTGGAGAGAGCGACGAAGCTGAAGGTGAAGAAGAAGAAGAAGCCGAGGCTCTCGAGACCGAGGTAGCAGCGGAGAAAGAAGCCGTCGAGAAAGAGAAGCGATAGAAGGAGGCGCAACTAGATTGGCGACTAAGAAAGGAAAATCAAAGATTCCGGCCAGAGTAGAGCCACCGGCAGAAGAAACGCCGGTGGGACAGAAATGGAAGCTACCTTCCTCCAGCCTCCAAGAAGTCTCGGGGTCCCGACGACAACTCTACTGTCGATACCAGGACGTTAGTCCCCCCTTCTGCCCCTCGATCAAACTCCCACCATGTGACTTCTAACCTTTCTGAACCTCATGAATGGTTAGTTTTCAATGATAAACCCTCCTTAGATAAATTGCATATGTTGAACTCCAAAGGCGTTAGCTCCTGTGTGCGCCTGGATATGGACTTTTTAGCCAAAATAGGAATAGAATCTCGGGTCCGAGAGTTTGTGGCTAATATCGGTTGGGAATCTCTGTTCTATTTAGAACACCCAACCTTTATTGAACTCTCGCTCGAGTTCTTTACCACGTTTTGGGTTGCTTCTGATAACTTTAAGCCCAAGGGCAAGTTTGGGCCCAATTCTTCCATTCCTGGTCTTGTCAATTTTAGATTGACGACCAAATGGGCCCATCTGACCCTTGGCGAGTTCAATTGTTTGCTTGGTTTTGTTCAATCTGATGAGTTATGTCACACCCCAAACTAGAGCGTGTGACCAGCATGAGAGTTCAAATGAATTCCTGCATTCATCTCGGACTCTCACTCGCCTAACTTAACTCTTTATCAAGCTCTTTTCCTAAAAAATTACCGATGGTTCATAAAAACAAACTCAAGATTTACTTCCATTGATTTTCCAGTAGCATTACAGCAACACACAATCACTTCTGCCCTTTCTACTATAAATAATAGACATATTAGGAAATCTATAATTTGCACTCCAAAATAGATACATACAACATTATTAATCGACTAGGCCCTGGCGAAGGGGATGTTGGGCATACCGATTAACCTTGCAGAGTACGCCCCTAGATCTGCCAACCAAAACTCACTACTGTCTGCTACCATTTGAAAAAGGTTTAATACGAGAGGGTGAGTTGCCACAACTCAGTGAATGCATAATACAAGATATAAACAGGCATGCACAAGCAATCATTCATAATCACTACATTCACCACATATAATATAATGTAATTATACCAATATTCAGATACTAGAATTCGTAGACTCATCATAATACGGTCAACTATCAAATTCATACATTCATCATAATACAATTAACTATCAAATTCGTACATTCACCATAAGACAGTTAAACTGTCAAAACACCAATAAAATAAACACGTTTAGACCGTGATATTTCACGTGCCAGCACCACCATCCCTGCTGACTAGGATTATCATATTCAGACTGTGATCCCATCACGTGCCAACACCATTGTCCCTGTCGGCTAGGACATATGAATTTCTCAACGATTCTCAATAATTCTCAACAGACCGAAGTGCTGGCCAAGCCACTTCGTGCTACCGCCATAACCTCCGACTAGCTAAGGTATAACAGACCATCTGCACATGTGCTAACACCGCCCCTGTTAGCTAGGATCATAACCAGAATAATACACCACCTCTTTCATCACCAAATTCTATCACCACGTCTGTTAACAACTGTAATACAATACACACAATCATAACATAATTCATAAATATACCATCCATCATCACCAATTACTACCACCATGTCTGTTCACAATCATGATACAATAGGCAGTCATAATCATAATTCATAAGATAATATACCATCTATCATCCCCAATACTACTATCATATTACCGTATATAAATCATCACATAACTCATACGAACAACTAGCATGCAATACTATCATGCAGTTTATACATTGTATTATCCACTCACCGTTGTATATGTACAGCAAGAGAACAAGCTTCCTAGGTGAGGTCGCCGATTTCCCACCTAGTACCATAATTAAATAACATAATCATCATTTACACAATACTTAAATCAATTTCAGACCTGCACAATTAATTAAAATACCAACACAATTCCTCATCTCCTCTTTCTCTATTTCTTCCCAATTTCAGCTCATCTTTTCATACAATAAATTTATTAAAATCCATTTAATTATCATCATTTTCTATACTCTTTCTTAGCACTCACATTGGTAATGTATTGCATGGTCAAGTGGCATGTCGCCCGAGAGAATCATATATGCAATGCGAAATAAAGAATAGAATTCGATAATTAATATAACAAAAGGAAACTTGCATAACATATAAGGTAGTTACAACAGACATCCAGTACACCAATAATTGTTCAATATATTTCACATTTAAACCCAGAAATAAGTTTCCCAAAACTGATCCTACTGCAGGGACTAATCTGCAAATGCTAAAACTTTGAGGACTAAACTTCACCATCTCTAAAACTCCAGGGATCAAACTGTAAATAACTTTCTTTAATTATCATTCAAGAATTTCCAGCAACAACAGCAGAACCTCCAAATAAAATCAAACTCCAATTATCAACTAAACACGAATTTGACCAAAATTTTAAATACCCATAAGATATCTCAACACCGAAACCAATTAATAAAAGAAAATCATCTCAAAATCCCATAATTGATATTTACGCATTCTTGGATGAAGAATTCCAGAAATTAATAGCATACCCAACTACCAACTAAACTCAAGCTTAATTAATAAAAGATAATTAAAATTTCAGTTGATAACCATTGACACCACTGTAGCGGCATCTCCGCCATCATACCTGGCGACTAGGCCAGAACATTGTACCTACCGAGGGAGACATAACACTGTTCATACCGCCCCTAACTTGGCAGCCGACCCTGGGATGGTCGACATCAGTGGGGGGGTTCTCAAGCGACATCCGCACGGTGACATCCCATCCCAGGTCACGTATGACGTCATCCCGCATGACATCACTCCCCATCACTCCAGCGACATCTACCAGGGATGGCTCCTACCCCCTGTCGGTACATTCCTTCCTTTACCTATAAATGCCCCCACCCTTCCAGATGAGATGGCAAGCTTAAGACAGCGTGTTGAACCCCTACCATTTGGACCATCCATACTGACTTAAGCATCAGAGTGTTTACGCCGGAGACCCCCTCCGGCGCTTTGCAGGTGATGAAGACCCCGGAATAGTGTTCCCGATCAGACCCACATCGGCCGATCCTGCTTAGTACATCCCGGACTCTTATCAAATGGTGCTTTCATTGAGAGCCTTGGTTAATTAAGTGAGCTTCCTTAATAACCAAGCTCTGTTCTTTTTGAGAGTCGAAGGATCATGGCCTCAGATTCAGAATCCACACCCCCTTATTCTCGCAGTACTCACGCACGCAGGGAGCTTTTTCCTACGTCTTCGCCTAATATTTTCGTCACATCGCATGGAACTTTCTCTGCACCCTCAGATTTCCTTTTTGGATTGACAAGGGGTGCGGCGTCCCTTTAAACGGGCGCGCCGTCTCTTCAAACGGGCACGCCGTCCCTTCAAACGGGCACGCCTTCCCTTCAAACGTGCGTGCCATCTCTTCAAATGGGTGCGCCGTCCCCTCAAATGGACGCCCCGCCTCTTCAAACGGGTACCCTGTTTCCTCAAATGAGTGCTCCATTTTCGCAGATGGTCGGATCCAGTTACTCCGCTCTTCCACCCGCGGGTTCTAGAATGGGCGGTACTAACAATCCTTTGGCAAGCTCAATCTTAGCCCACCGTGCCCAACTAGATTACTTGACTGAGTTAGCCACAAGCTTTACTCCTAGTGCCCCTGGATCGGGTATGCCGTCGCAGATTGTTTTCACTCCATCTATTATCGCTGAACGACCGATGTCAACTCGACCGCAGGCGAGCATTCCTCTGGCTCCGCCTGCGATGAGTACGGCATTTAGCTTCGCACAACTCGCTGAGGGACCGGTAGAGCCTTACATACCGCAGGCGCCGCGAGTCCCCGTCCCTCAAGTAGAACAACAGCAAGGTGATTATAGGGATCATTGGGACGGCAGGAGAGTGGGGGCCGATAGAGAGATCTCCCTAGAGTGGAGTGAAAGATCGAGCAGTAGAAGACACCGAACCCGTTCACCTAGGAGTCGCAGCCGATCTCCTAGGCAGCAACATACCCCGGAGCCTCGAGGGCACCGACGACGCTTGGAAATTTCTCCACCTCGTCATGATCGTGAGATTCTAGATGACACTTTAGGTCATCCCTTCATCCACCATATCCGACGCCATAGGGTCAGCCGACATGTCAAGTTCCCCACGGAGTCGTACGATGGCACTAAAGATCCTATTTCCCACCTCAACAAGGTGAAAGATTTTGTGCAATTCCAGACACACAATGACGCAGCCTTGTGCCAAATATTTGTCATGACATTGTCAGGGGTAGCCCACCTCTGGTTTGAAGGACTTCCCGCTCGATCGATTGATAACTTCTTGCAATTAGAAGCCAAGTTTAAGAGTCTCTTCAGTACAGCTATCCCTATCCGGAAGTCTGCCGCAGCCTTGTTCGATATACGCAGAAAACTGGAAGAGTCCTTGAAAGGCTATCTCAGTCGTTTCGACATGGAAATGTCGCTAACGCCAGGTATCACTATTAATTTTGCCATAGAAGCCTTGAAGCGAAACTGCGGCTACGGAAAGCTAAGGGATACACTAATGGTGGACCCCCCAGCAACCTTAGACACGTTAAGGCTGAAGGCTCACAACTACGCAAAAATGAAAGAGGAGGAATATAGAGACAGAATGCGAAACATGCCGCAGAACATGCCCCCAGTCCCCGCCACCCAGGCTAGTATGACCCACGACACCTGCCCAGGCAATGAATACACCCAGTGGAAATATTACATCCCTAAGGCGTCAAATCGGCAGAAAGGTAACTTTTCTAGGGGAAGAACCGGTGGCTCGAATGTTCAGCGATAGACGGGCCCACCTAAGGGTCGAATTTACGACCCCGACCTTCCTTCCCTTATACTCCCACGAGCGGAGATCTTAGCAATTATTCAGCAGCGGAACCTGCCAATCCACTATCCAGCCCCTGTGAAACCGAGAGTGATCATGGGAGGAAGAGAGAACGCTTTTTGCAAATTCCATAAGGGCAGGGGACACTCCACAGAGGCATGCAAGGAATTGAAGCTAGCAATAGAGCGCTTATTGGAAGAGGGTTACCTTGGAGAATTCACCGCCAGAGTAAGAGAAGAAGTCAGAGGCAACCCTCAGCGAGGGACATCGAGCGACCAGCAACTGCCTCCTCCCCCTGGAAGGAGTGGGACTTCGAGCGGAAGGGGGAAAGAAGCGTTAATGATTCATGACGAGGACATTCCTATTATCAACATTATTGCTGGCGGTACGACATATCTCGATGAACCCCCTCAAGCGACACCCGTCGCAGGAGAGAAGCGAAAACGAGAAGGCCAGCCTGCAAAAAGGAAGCGATCGACATGCTGGACAGGATGGTGATATCTTTCTCAGAGGAAGACGAAAAGGGTGTCATTTTCCCTCACAACGACGCGCTGGTAGTCACACCAGTCATTGGAAACCATGGGGTTCGAAGAACCCTCATCGATAATGGCAGCGCGGTAAACCTATTTTCACTAGAGGCATACAACCTTATGAAGCGCCCCACCGGTGAGTTGGCACCTTGCAAGAAACCAATCATCAGAGTGGACGGTATCCCTATACCAGTGACTGGAGTCACCGTGCTGCCTGTATACTTTAGAGAAGACACGTCCAAGCAATCAGAAGAGCTACTGTTCTTGGGCGTGGATCTCATTCTACCATATAACGCCATCCTAGGATGACCATTCCTCAATCGCTTCGGAGCAGCGATATCTTAAAAATACCTCAGGATGAAATATCCCTCTTGGGAAGGAGTGGTATCGATCAAGGGCGACCAAAAGCTGGCTGCCGAATGCTATTTGCTCATGACTCGGAAAAGCCGTGACTAGTACTTATGTGTGGCGGCAGATCCCTATGAACAAAGGGATGAGAGGCGTACCCAACCAGTGGACACGATGGTACCCGTCCCCGTCAATGGCAGTAGTGGGGCGAGTTTCTTGGTCAGTGAAAAGTTAACCTTGGAGGAGAGCGCGCAACTAGCCCGACTGTTGAACAAGTGCAAAGGAGAGTTTACCTGGAAGCCAGCGGACATGCTTGGTGTGTCTAGGGTGGTAGCAGAGTATCGGCTTAATGTCGATCCACATTCCAAGCCAATCCAACAGAAGCGGCGAGCGTTCTCCACAGAGAAGACAGTGGCTATCGACAAGGAGGTAACAAAACTCCTAGATGCGGGATTCATTCGAGAGGTTCAATATCCCACCTGGCTGGCCAATCCCGTCCTAGTTCCGAAGCCCAACGGAGACTGGCGCATGTGCATTGACTTCACTGACTTAAACGATGCCTGCCCCAAGGACTGCTATCCGCTTCCCCGGATTGATCAGCTGGTCGATCGAGCGGTGGGGTACGCGTATTTGAGTTCTTTGGACGCCATCGCAGGATACCATCAGATTCTCATGGCCAAGGAAGATGAAGAGAAGATGGCATTCATAACCCCAAAGGCCACCTATTGTTACACAGCGATGCCGTTTGGCTTGAAAAATGCTGGGGCAACTTTCCAGCGCATGGCGAACAAAGTATTTGAGAGGCAAATTGGGAAAAATGTAGAAGCCTATGTAGACGACTTACTAGTCAAGAGCCGAAGCTTCAGTGACCATCTGGCAGACCTACAAGAGGTGTTTGATACATTGAGGAAATATAAGATGAAATTGAATCCTCGCAAATGTGCATTTGCATTTCAAACAGGAAAATTTTTGGGGTACATGGTGAGCCAGAAGGGCATCCAGCCGAACCCGTCAAAGATTAAGGCCATCCATGATATGGCATCACCATGGACCGTCCAAGAGGTCCAAAGGTTGACAGGACGTGTCATTGCTTTGGGGTGATTCATTTCTAAACAGGGCGAGAGATGCCTACCATTCTTTAAAGTCATACGCAAAAAAGCTCCTTTTGGATGGACGCAAGAATGCGAAGAAGCGTTCGTAGGTTTGAAAACCTATTTGTCATCTGACTTGGTGCTAACACGACCAGAGCCAGGCGACACCTTATTCTTATACCTCGGCGTCGCAGATGAAGTGGTCAGCGTTGTCCTAGTGCGGGAGGACAATCACGCCCATCGCCCCATTTTCTTTGTCAGTCACGTGTTAAAGGACGCTGAGGTGCGGTACACCCATATTGAGAAGGTGGCATTCGCCCTGATACAGTCCACACGAAGGATGGACAGGTACTTCCAGGCCCATCCAATCATCGTGCTCACAGACCAGCCCTTGAAGAGAATTTTCAGGAAACCAGAGTCCTCTGGGAGAATGCTGATTTGGGCGATTGAGCTTGAACAGTACGGATTACAATACAAGGCTCGGCCATCTATAAAAGCCCAGGTCCTGGTGGATTTCATTGCCGAATGTATCTTTGCCAGGGACAAGGCGTTGGGGCCGCTTGAAGAGGAAGAAAATAGCGCAAAACTCCCACCCTCGGAGGCATACGCGGACTCATGGGTCATCTACGTGGATGGCGCTAAAAATCAAGAGCTGGCAGGAGCCGGTATTCACATGACTGGGCCACATGGTGTACAAGTGCGACATGCTATCCGAATTCTACAACCATTATCTAATAACGTAGCGGAATATGAAGCGTTATTAGCTGGGCTCAGAATAGGAAGAAATCTCTTCACCAAGGCCGAATGCGGCAGGGTAATGAGAGCCCCACGATTAAAAATACGAGGTGCCTCCAAGCTAGTAATAGATCAAGTCTTGGGACACTCTCAGGCCAGAGAGCCCATCATGGTGCAATATCTCTCGAAAGTAAAGCGAGAATTGATGGAAATAGAACAAAGCGGCGTGTGTGTCATCTTTGAGCATATCCCTCGAGAGGACAATGCCGAGGCAGACAATCTTGCCAAAACGGCGGCTAATTAGGAGGCAATCATACCAGAGGACGTGTACTATGAGGAAAGGTCAGTGTCGTCCTTCATGGAGGAACAGTTGTCGCTGTGTGTAGAAGAAATCAAAAAAGATTGGAGGATCCCCGTGATAAAATTCTTAAAGCACGACGAGTTGCCGAGCGACACTGCAGAAAGGAAAAAAGTGTTGAAACAAGCGGCAAGATGCACTTACTATGACGGGGAACTAATCCTAAGATGTTTCTCTCATCCAGCGGCCAAATGCATAACTGAGCAGGAAGGCCTCCATACCCTGCGAGAGATTCACGAAGGGATCTATGGCATGCACGTGTCGAGCGGCACCATGGCCGCACAAGTGTTTCGGTCGGGGTTCTACTGGCCCACCATCTGCAGGGATTGCAACAACTTCGTGTAAACATGTCACAAATGCCAAGAATTTGCCAAAATTCCCCGGCGACCTGCCACGGAAATCTCTCAGATCGTGGCACCTTGCCCTTTCACTAAGTGGGGAATTGACATTCTAGGCCCTTTTCCTAAGGCGAGGTCCCAACTGAAATTCGTAGTCGTGGCTGTGGATTACTTCACAAAATGGGCAGAAGCGGAGGCGGTAGCTAACATTACAATAGAGAAAGTATGGCATTTTTTAAACACCAAATTATCATGCGCTTCGGGGTACCCCGTGTGTTGGCCAGTGACAATGGGATGCAATTTACCAGCCACTTCTTCAAGGAACAGTGTGAGGAATTCCAAATCGAACAAAGGTTTTCCTCCGTGGCACATCCCCAGACTAACGGCCAGGCGGAGGTGACCAACCGAAGCATTCTGAGCGGCATTAAGAAAAATCTGGAGGGCTCGAAAAAGAAGTGGCCAGATGAGCTACCATACGTAATGTGGGCCTACCGCATGACTGTTAAAACTAGCACAGGGGAAACACCCTTTGCGATGGCCTTTGGCACTGAAACTGTCACGCCTGTGGAAATTGGCACCTTAAGCCTAAGGGTGTAATATTTCAAGGAGGAACTAAACGAAGAAAGGTTGCGAGCTAACCTTGATGCCTTACCTGAGCTACATGAGGAAGCTCTCCTGAAAACAATACACTACAAAAGGAAAATGGCACGGTACCACAATAGACATGTCAAGGAGCGGTTGCTCAAGCTAGGAGACCTGGTGCTCAGGGACAAGCGAGCGGCGGGTCAACGGATGTGGAAACTTAGCTCCAATTGGGAGGGCCCATACCGTGTTACCCGCATCATCGAGAAGGGGGAATATCACCTGAAAACACTTGACGATACTCCCTTACCTAACTCTTGGAATATTGCTCGCTTGAAATTATATCATACTAGAATTTGACATGCCGTGGTACATGGTCTAACAATTATTTTGGAGATATCTCTTATTCTTTGTTGGTTGTCTGTGGTGTGCAGATAACAGAGAAGAGGGTATCGGGAGTGAAAAGTCCTAACCTTGTGGCAGGCCGGGCTAACACAGACGGGCCATCAAGACGAAGGCACGCCCCGGTGACCCTGGAAATACATGGTGGTGGAAGTGAAAAGTTCTGTCCTTGTGAGGCCGGCCTTGATCAGGCGGCACACTAAGATGAGACACGCTCCAGCACTGTCGGGAGTGAAAATTCCAATCCTGGGGGTACCCAGAGGAGGCACGCCCCGACTCCCCTGGAAGTGTAAAGTCTTATCCTTGTGGCAACCCGTGCTCACAAAGGCGGTTGTTCACTAAGACGAGGTACGACCCCAGGGAAGATAAAAAGTCCACCTCCAAAAGTGAAAATCCTATCCTGACGATGGTAGCGCTAACACAGGCACATCGTTAAGACGAGGCACATTTCGAGGTGCGAGGTCATAACGCTGAGGAAGTGAAAAGTCCTACCCTCGTGATGACCGGCCGTGATCAGGCGGCTCACCGAGATGTGGCACTTCCCGGCCAATTGAGAAATATAAGAAGTCACGATACCCCAGCTAGTAACCGAAAGGAACAAACCCGGTGAAGTTTGGCTGGATGAGTATGTGACACGAGCGACATCGCGGGGGGGGGATCGCGCCAAGTGAGCTTGGAGGATACGCGGCAACACCCCAAGGTAATTAAGATTCGTTGATTACATGTCGCTACTAACATCAATGATAAGTGGAAATGTGTAGGAAAGTTGGCAGATCATCGAGATGTCAAGACACCCGGAGAGAGCAATGACGCCATGAAAAGGCAGAGTACCCTGACTGGATGACGGTCATGTTGTTGCCCTAAGTACAATGCGAGATGATAAAGAGCGTTATCTCTGTTTGACCACATGGGTCCCCACGAAGAGGTGAAAAGCGTGACACCGCTTTGAATACTATTTGTTATGGCCCCACGAAGGAGGCTTGAATGCGTGTGCAGCATCACTTTATCTATGTCGACTACAAGTTTATGGATGAACGGCAGCAAATAAAGAAAGACCATCGACAAGGTAAAACTGCGGCAAAAACATGTACGCTGCCTATACAAAAGCGGAGGCGGGTATAAGCGAAAAGCTTAGAATTACAACAGAGGTAAAAAGGAAGAACACCCGACATATGAAAAGGAAAACAAAGAAAACCTATGGCCCTGGCAGGCTGCCGTCCTCCTCGCTCCCGCGCAGCCTCTTCGCCCGATAGTAACCCTCCTCCATAAGGCCCTTGACTTGTGCTTGAAAAGATGGATGATAGCATCGACATCAAACTTATCGAGGCCGTAGCGTTCAATAAAGTAGTCGGCCATGATGCCTGCAGTCTGTTCTGAGAACCACTTACACTTGTCCGCTGTTTCCTCCACCAGCGCGGCATTTCGACCTCGCTCCGCTTGCAGGTCAGCATCCTTTGTGGCCTCGCGCCCCTTAGCCTCCTCTAATTCCCCTCTTGTAGTCGCCAAGCTAGCTTCCATACTCTGTCGCTCTTCAGCATATTTCCTCAACTCTTCTCGATATCTCCCAAGCTCCTCTTGGTTCCTGTTGGTTTCCTTCAAAAGCTGACGATTAGTGTTGCGCCACTCATGGGAGGAAGAGCTGAGAGAGCTCATTTGCTTCGTTACCTCATTGGACTAGTAGTGGAAGTCTTGAAGGCCAGAGAACAATTGAGTCCGCATCCGTTGCAGTTGCTCACCTTGGGCATGAGAGAGGAAAGCCTGCTCCTCCTCCTCAAGCGAAAACATATGTACCGCCAAGAAAGCAGATGTCGCCAGAGAGTTGTCGCCTCCTAATGCTGGAAACCCGTGTTGACGAATGTTGCCTAAGTCAACTTGGTGGGTAGCGGTCCTGCTAGAAAGTATGGTGCTCAAGTCAGCCACCAGACGCGGAGTCTCGATGGGTGGAAGGGAAGGAGAGATTGTTTGAACAGCAGTAGGGACGAAGAAGACGTCAGGAGGAGATGGAGGGGAGCGATTGGATATTCCAGCATCAAGGTTAAAATGGCCGGTCTGTAAGGAAGGAAAGTCGCCCTCGGAGAGGTTCCCTATGAAGCCCAGCGGATGGTTAAGAGGAGGAGATGACACAGTAAAAGAAGAAGGAAAGGGCGCAGAAGCAGCCCTATTCTCTGGCAACTCAAAAGCTTGATCGCCTGCCAAAGGGTCGGTACCGGCGACATCTTCCTGCCTTTCTTGATCAGCGGTAGGGCCATCCAAAGAAGGGGCGTCCTCGTTGGGGCGCGACCTTTTAGGACCAAGAATGCGCGATCGGTCCATATCGTCGTGAGAAGGAGCAGTAGAAGAAGAAACAACAGTGGTATCCTACGTGCAAAAATAAAGAAATTCAGGGGCCAAATGAGACAAGTAGATGGAGAGAGGTTTGCGAGAATAACCTGAACAGGAGGACGAGCATGAGCGATAACGCGAAGGCGGATAGTCCTCCTCTTCCTCTTGGTAACTGGAGGCCGAGAAGATGACGCTTGAGTAGGGTCTACGCTTGGGGAAGAAATTGGTTCAGTAGTTGAGGCGGTGGTAACCTCCATATCAGGGTGAGAAGAAGACTCAAGTGCAGAAGTGGACGTGTGCGTAACGTTAACAGCGACACCAGCCGAAGCAGCAGAAAGGGCCTCTTTTTCCTTTCTCTGTTGAGCTCTTTTTTCTCGTTTCTTGATGCACTCGGGTTTCCACCCGGCTGGAGGATCTGCAGGAATAAGAGAAAAATGTCAGAGTTAGTACTGACAGGGAACAACGAATGAAATGGAGGGTGCTCACTTTGGATACAGCCTCGGATGTCGCCCCGACACTCAAGCTCGCGAGTGTGAACACTAGGAATCCCTGTCAGGTTGAGCAATTTGTCCAACCAACCTTGCTCAACTGGCCCTAGGTGCGGCCTCCCACCCCAGGCACCATCTCTAATGTTCAAATTAAATCCATTACGCCACAAAGGCTTGGGCAGAGTGACGATAAAGAACCCCTTCTTCCAGGCGTCAACAGAAGATTCAAGATGTAATAATTTCCAAGTGAAGGGTTTTAAGGAGTCAACATCATAGCGAGGCGATATCGCTATGACACCATTACTGTGGTTGTACAGTTGGAAAAGGGAACGAAGCAACAACAAAGAGGGGGATTCAATCCCCACATGTTTACAAAGGGCTATAAAGGTATAAACGCTGCAATAAGCATTCAGGCTTAACTGGGCAGCGTTTAAATCAAATTCAGAAAACAACTCAGCAATCAAAGGATCCAGAGGGAGTCGAAAGCCATAATTAAACATTTTTGCATAAAGAATCCTACGATTGCTGGGCAGCTCGCTGTTGAGCCGGAGCAACCTAGGGGCAATTTCAGTGGAATACCCATCCAAATGATCAAGATTGGCATTATAATTTCGCAATCGCCGCCGAAGAACAGCGGCGGAAGCAATGGTGGAGGCAGTATTCTCAATATCTCCTTCCCCAGCAGATTGGGGTGAAGAATAACGGCGACTGCGAGCCATGAATAAGGCTAAGCTAAGGGCAGAATTGAAGATACCTTTTTGAAGAAGGTTGAGACACCCAGGCGGCGGCGGAGTGCGACAAGAGGAAGATAAGTTATATTTTCTTTTCTTTCGCCTAAGGAAAAGAAGCAGAGCAGCAAAGAAGAGAAAAGGGTATGAGAAGGGTTTTATAATATAACCCTGAGGCTCAAGTGAAATGACGAGTCAAGCGGTTATTGTGTGTGACGTGTCAAAAATAAGGGACGCGGGAAACGGGTACTGTCCCATACGAGTGAAAAGACATTTCCAGCCTCACCATTCCCCTAGCACTCCCCTTTGCAGACACGTGTGCTCAGAACATCATGATTGTCTCTTTTGTAGCAAACAAAAGAGGTCAGAGCATTAAATGCTCTGAAAAGTGGAGTCAAGCCCAACGAGAGAAAAGGCAAGTTACAATGTCGCGACATGTAAAAAGCACAAGCAGACAAGCGACAAGCAAACTCAACAGGAGGGCAGCACCGTCAAGGCACATGCATTATTTGGTCAAGTACACAAGATTTATTAGTTATTACAAACCAAGGAGGCGACATCAAAGTCCAAATAGAAAAAATAGTACAATAGCGGAGTAGATGGTGAAGCGACATTGAAAGGGCCTCGCATGGATGTCGCCTCATTACTCTTCTTCGGAAGAAGAGAAGCCCTCCAGGCACTCGTCAATTTCCTTCATTTTTTCGGAGGCATACTTGGCAACCTCAGCAGGATCAACAGCCCTACCATGGAACCGATCTATGAACCCAGTAGTAAAGGCTTGTATGGTTTTCTTCTTCCACCAAGCCGCCTTAGATGAAGCCTTCGCCAAGTCAGCATCGCGAGACGATATCTCTTCAAGAAAAAGAGAATTCTTCTTCCTTTCAGCCAGCAACTCAGCCTCCAAAGCTTCAACCTTGGCCTTTCCTTTAGACCTTTCCCGAGTGAGGTCAGCACGGCACTCGGGCAGTTCGGCCTGAGTGCATTTCTGGAGCCGCGTCAGCTCCTCCACTTTTACCAAGGCACCAGGATCTTCGAACTGCTTATCGTGGGCTTTGATAAAGTAATGAAGTTCCCGAAAGGCGGCAAGGCAGTTGTTCATGACGCATGCACGTTGAACCTCAGGAGGAAGCTGCAGTAACCTATTCTCGTCCTCAGGGGCACGAAACATTTCGCAGGCCAAGATAGTTGTGGGCTGATCTCGCGACAAGGGGTCTGATACACCCAAGGCACGGAACCCCTCAGTCCCAAACTTCGATAAATTCAGTCGATGAGAATGGGCTCCTTGGGGCCCGTCAGGAGAAAGATCAGTAACAAAGGAAGGGGTAGAATTACCGTACGAACCACCAATATCTCGAATCGAAGTAAGGAACAACGGACAAGGAGACCTTGGCGGAAAGCAAAAAGAACCAGTACTGCCCTGGACTGGAGACACCACGTCAGGAATGCAGGAGCCAATGGGCGAATGAGGAGGTTCTAGGACGGGAGTAGAGTCTGCCACAGACGGCGGTGCCATCACAGTAGTGGAAACCCCATTGGGGTGAGATGACCCTGGAGTTGAAGAGGTGTCACCCAGCGGCGCAGTAACCTCTCCAGTAACATCAGGAGAAGCGGCAGCGTGAGGAGCGACAGGAGTTGTGACATCGGCAGGGGTGGGCTGACCAGCCATCTTTGCCACTCAAGCCTCGCTCTCCTCCCTCAGCCTCTTTCGCTGAGCTACGGAGGCTGGGCGAAGACTCAGCTCTGTATCCATGTCCTCCATATCCTCGGGCCCGTAAGAAAAAATCTTGGTCTCAGTCATTGGCGAGCCAGAGCTAGACCCTCTCTTCCGAGTTGGCAACCAATTCTCCACGAAGCGAGAAGCGCGGGTAGAAGTACCCCTCTCTCCCGAAAGAGCCACGCTTGAAGCTCTTTTCTTTATGGGCATGCGGTGGTCAGCCTCAGTCTCAGCAGAAGCGGAAGGAACTGTCGTTGGAGACGATATAGCCTTCGGAGGAATGTCACCCTATGAAAGGGGACGAGCGACAGTCTCTCCTGCGAGAAGTTATGATTAGTAAATAAGGGGTAAGCAAGATAATAATGAAGCCTAAAAACTCACCTACGGTACATTCAGGCAAAGGCCTATACAAAGCAAAGTTCTGGATCTGGAAGGACGACTCCATATCCAGCAAGGCGTTAGCCTGACCTAACTCTTCCCTAGACAGAACCCCTGGCTTCACCCAATTAACAACATCCAGATTGAAACCAGAGCGCCATAGGCGAGAGGGTAACTCGATAACGAAGAAATCGCTCTTCCAGTCATTGATGCTCTCTTCAAATCCTTGAATTTTTTGCCAAAAAGGCCCGACTAAGGCATCATCCCACCTTGGAATAATATCAATGAAGCCGTCGCGGCAGACTAGAGTCAAAAACTTGTGAAACAAAGCGACAGAGGGAACAAGAATGTCTTTCCACTCGCAGGCGCGGAGGAAAGCGTAGATGCCACTCTATGAGGAAGGGGTGATCTGCGCAGGGTTAAGCCCATGCTCGCGCAGTACGCTCTCTAATGTGGCATGAACAGGGAGGCGGAACCCGTATTGAAACATCTTAAAATAAAGAATTCTACGAGTTCCCCAAAGCCTGCTATGGAGACTCATAGTGCTAGTAGGAATAGAAGGACTGTAACCGCGAGGGAAAGTAATGCCATTGCTCTCTAATTCGAGATCCAGAACAGTGGGGCAAGTAAAGATGCTAGGGGTATTTTGAAGCTCAGGGTATCGAGAGATTGCCTCAGGAATAACCAGAGAGCTAGACTGAGATCTTATGCGAGGCATGATAGATAAATAGCAAAAGGAAAATCAAAGCAAGATCGAGCAGAATACCTTGAAAAAGAAGACTGAAATGAATGGGCGGATCGTCTGGATACGAGCGAGAGAATTTCCTCAGAGCAAGCGAAAAAGCGAAGAGAGATGGGGAATTTAAAAGGAGAGTAAAAGGATAGAAAGAAGGAATGAAGTTCCTTTTAAAAGAGACGGCTGGAAATTAGATAGCCAGGCGGCCCATTACAGCAAGACACGTGTAAAATAAATGCAACACGTGGAAAGACTCTGACAGAAACTTAAAGTCAAACACTTACCTCGAACCCCGCAGAGAAAGAATCGTGAGTTGCAAGAAGTTAAAAAGATGGTCGTGTAAAGCGACATCTGGCTAGCCAGCAGTAAGTTACCCTATGAGGTGGCGCAGTACAGAAATAAAGAAAGAAAAGACAAAATACTATTTTATTCATTCAAAGAGCCAGCGGCATCTACAACAGGCACGACACGCATGTGTCAGTCCTCGTCGGCCCAGTCCATGTCGTAACAATAGTTATAGTCCTCCGGAGGAGACGGCGACCCACTATTGTAGGGAGGAAAGGGCTCGTCAATCCTGCAAGGCCTTCGGCCGAGCCTGGACACCGGGCTTGTCGAGGGAGCAGTCTCCCCTTTCGAAGCGGCGTGGGAGCCCTCCCCCATAGTAAATGCTACCGGCCTCGAGTTAGCATTTGGAGTAGAGACTCTCTCCTCTGAAGGAGAACAAGGGGCAGACAATGACACTTCATCGCCTTTCTGCAGTACGAGGTAGTGAGGCTCGTAACCGGCGAAGAAAGATTCAAAGGTTTTCTTCTTCGTTTTCCTTGCATCCTTGCAACCTCGGCGTTTGGCAAGGCGCTTGGCAGGTCTTCATGGAGGTGAGGAAGGAGGATTGTCAGAATCTGGCGAAGTTGGAGGAGTCGGGGGAGAGTCACGAGCAGCAGTATACAAAAAACGTGAGTCAGCCATGAGAATATCTACAATAGTAAGAAAGAAAAGAGAAGAAGAGGGATGAACAGGAAAAGGGAAGAGAGCCCCATTATATAGCCAAGGCAGGGAGGTGCTCCTGCCTTTTCGCGTATTTTTGAAGATAATCAATGCGATCAGAAGCAACGACCATTGAGGGAAATATCTGATTTCATAATTACAACTGTTGAAAGTCTGCGCCATTCAAAAGGCACCAAGATTGTTGCCCAATCCGTTAGTACTGAAGAAACGACGCAAAATAAATTCGGAGCGGTTGGGACTTGAGAGGAAAAATTCATTATTATGTACTGGTCAAGCAGATGAAAAGGTGCGGGATCCCAAGGGACGCCAAGCCCGTTTTAGCGCAGGAAGAGGTTATTTTCTGAACAAGGCACCATATAAGGAAGAAAACATAAAACATCAACAGTGTGGCATGCGAGGAAGGAAAAATCAGACAACGTAGTAATCTAATGAGGAAAAACATTTTATTTATTTAAAGGGCCTAACGGCCCGAGATTACACAAAAGGCAGCACCAAGAGAAACACAAAGAGACATAGCAGAAGGGTCCCCACCGCTGGTCAGGCATTCGACCCAGCGTCGTCATCCTCCCACTCCAGGAAGGGAATATCCCTTAGGGCATCCGCCAGAGTAGTCAGTTTGGAAGAATAAGCCCTCATGCCCTTCAGGCAGCACCCCAATAGATCCTTCCTGTGCTGCAGCATAGCCATAAGTAGCTGAATCTGAGAGACAGCCAGTGATAGCTTCAACGCTTTCTCCACGGGGCTGAAGTCCTCCATGGTGATAGCAGTCTGCCTAGCCTGTAGGGGAGTCAGCATCCCCTGGAGCTCTAAAATATCCTCCGAATTCTTGGTACTCAGCGCACCCAGGAAATCAATGTCTGCCTGAGTCAGATTCCTCAGGGTGTGGGTTTTGGAGAGCAGAATTTTTTTGGTGACTTCGTCCATTGAATGAAGAGAGGTGAAGAAAGTTGAGAGAGTTGTGAAAACAAGTGCAGAAAAGGGCCTATTTATAAATGCAGGAAAAAAGAGAGGCGTTCTAAAAAGACGCGCGTATCGACTGTCGAGCCCTCATTAATGCAGAAACCCCTGAAGAAGCAAGACTGAAGACGAGGCAATAGCCCTTGGTAAACACTCGGGCTCATTTTCAGTTGGGTTTATGATAACCATTGACACCACTGTAGTGGCATCTCCGCCATCACACCTAGCGACCAGGCAAGAACATTGTACCTACCGAGGGAGACATAACACTGTTCATACCGCCCCTAGCTTGGCGGCCGGCCCTGGGATGGTCGACATCAGCGGGGGGCTCTGAAGCGACATCCGCACGGCGACATCCCATCCCAGGTCACGCATGACGTCACTCCGTATGACGTCATCCCGCATGACATCACTCCCCATCACTCCAGCGACATCTACCAGGGATGGCTCCTACCCCCTGTCGGTACATTCCTTCCTTTACCTATAAATACCCCCACCCTTCCAGATGAGAGGGTAAGCTTAAGACAGCGTGTTGAACCCCTACCATTTTGACCATCCATACTGACTTAAGCATCGGAGTGTTTACGCCGGAGACCCCCTCCGACGCTTTGCAGGTGACGAAGACCCCGGAATAGTGTTCCCGATCAGACTCACATCGACCGATCCTGCTCAGTACATCCCGGACTCTTATCATCAGTATTCTAACCTTTGATTTCTCGACCAAAGCTTCGACCTTCTCTTGCTCTCTCTCCCGACCTCTCTCTCGGTTTCTATTTCTTTCCTCTCTTACCCTTTATCTCTCTCTCTCCTTTCCTAAACAAGCCACGCTCTCCTCTTTTTCCTTTTTATTTGTTTCTTTTCTTTTTCTTTTCTTATCCTTCTCTCTTTCCATGATCCTTATCCCATTTTTTTCCTTTCTTATCCTTTCTTTTCTCTT
The DNA here is from genome assembly GCA_963691705.1 of Viola odorata. Classification (NCBI taxonomy): domain Eukaryota; kingdom Viridiplantae; phylum Streptophyta; class Magnoliopsida; order Malpighiales; family Violaceae; genus Viola; species Viola odorata. The sequence goes on along the minus strand of OY829539.1, from coordinate 15,344,918 downwards.
ATCTCAACTTTCTATTTATATATTATTACTATTATTATTATTATTACGGAAAATAACTTGTTTACACATGAACCCAACGAAATTTCTAACTCTCTTCTAATCTACTAGTACCCATTTAACTAACCAAAATAAATCTAAGTCACAATTTTTGGGGTCTCACATTCTCCCCACCTTAAGAAATTCGGTCCCCGAATTTAAACTATCCTTGTTGTCTTCTTGATATAAGTACGGGTACTTCACTCGCATCTCAATTTTTATTTTATTTTCCTTATAGTTCCTTCATTAGAATGATCTTGTCATACAACTTTATTTGATGATTGTGCATCTTCCTTATTCAGCCCACTTATCTACTACGCTACTTTACGGCTCAAGCCAATCTCAAACTCCCAGATCGCACCTAAGTCACATACAAATTGACAAGGTTCAAGATCATCAAGCATAAAATATGATACTCGCTTCCACCATAAGGCATACTGGCATACGAGTTCAACCCGAGAACAAAGTAACAACATTGACATAACATAATGGTGGTGTCGAGGATCAGAAAATAAAACTTAAGAATGTGCCTGGCTAACACAAGCATCCATCATTACATCAGCGCACATCATCCACAATACCCATGGAAATAACTGTCACCTTCTCATCTCAATCTATTAGAAATAGTATAATTGTTTATCAAGTAACTGGGATCTACATACACACGACAAAGATATATGAAATTTTGAAAATCTAACTGCAAAATCCTTATGGACAGAAAATAAATAACATGTTCACCCTAATGTGAAGGGCCTTCATACTGTATGGCAAGGTCACACGAAGATATGAGCATTATGTGAAAGTAGAAAAAAAAATCCTCATCAAAAGCATCCATCCACCAAAACTAGAAGTACATAAACCTTGGTTTAAAAGCTATAAGAATTAGATAACCTTCCACGAAACATAGAAATTGTGCAAAACTTGACAGAAAATCACCAACCAAGGACAACAGAAAAGGATCAGCGAACGGGAAACATAAGAAGAATTGCCAGCCAAACCACAAAACTAATCATCCCCTCTATAGATAGAAAAACTGTAGCCCCAGAAATTAGACTACAACATATTACCAAGTCCCAGATTATCTAAAATGGAATACACTGAAACAAACCACATTCTAGCACACTTCATTCTGATCGTAAGCATGAAATGCCACATCAATGTACATGCCACATACACTTGCTATAAAAAATTCAGGCTGCATTCCTTAACCTCACGGGTAACCATAATTCATATCCATAAGTTAATCCATCTAACCAGCTACCACATACCAACAAACATGATATCAGATAAAAGAATAAAAGTCAATAGTGCTGCTGCATACATTGTGTTGCTGCATACATCAGCTAAAACCATTACTGAAGGAAAGAACTAAGCCAACAATAGTACTGATTACCCGAACAACCAAGATAAATTTTTTTCTATTTTATGATTAAGATTTGCTTACTTTCTTTAACCATTACAACTCAATACATGTAATTGCACCCACATTAGATATTTGTCTAAAAATTAAAAATTAAAATTTAAAGCTCACTTTTCCTTCATAAACCAGCAACGTCATATATCAAAACATGCAATGAATTAACCTCAAATAGCTCCTTAAAACCTTTAGCTGACATCTCAAGCTTTCTGTGCATATAAAGATCACTTAGTTCTGACTTCATATGCAAAAGTTATGTCGGTTTCAGTTTTCTGCAAATTGTTACTTCTTTTGCATATTTCCACAAATGAACACAGATTCATTTAAGCACACATCAACAAATCACATAAGGGAAATCAGTACATCTAATCTTTCTTCTGCCTTTTGAATGTCTAGACTGATTGACATATAAAGTTTTCTTAAAATGCCTAACATAGATCACAACAGTGATCTAGGATACATCACTGTTCTAGACTCAATCTCAACTTAGGAACATACCTAAACCATCTAATCTTTCAACCATGCTTTATCCTACCTCATAACTCTTTTTAAAGTCTCAAAATACAATTAACTATGCTTCCTATTAACCATGCTCTGCTACCATTCTGTCACACCCCAAACTAGAGCGTGTGACCGGCATGAGAGTTCAAATGAATTCCTGTATTCATCTCGGACTCTCACTCGCCTAACTTAACTCTTTATCAAGCTCTTTTCCCAAAAAATTACCGATGGTTCATAAAAACAAACTCAAGATTTACTTCCATTGATTTTCCAGTAGCATTACAGCAACACACAATCACTTCTGCCCTTTCTACTATAAATAACAGACATATTAGGAAATCTATAATTTGCACTCCAAAATAGATACATACAACATTATTAATCGACTATGCCCTGGCAAAGGGGATGCTGGGCATACCGATTAACCTTGCAGAGTACGCCCCTAGATCTGCCAACCAAAACTCACTACTGTCTGCTACAAGTTGAAAAAGGTTTAATACGAGAGGGTGAGTTGCCACAACTCAGTGAATGCATAATACAAGATATAAACAGACATGTACAGGCAATCATTCATAATCACTACATTCACCACATATAATATAATGTAATTATACCAATATCCAGATACTAGAATTCGTAGACTCATCATAATACGGTCAACTATCAAATTCGTACATTCATCATAATACAATTAACTATCAAATTCGTACATTCACCATAAGACAGTTAAACTGTCAAAACACCAATAAAATAAACATGTTCAGACTATGATATTTCACGTGCCAGCACCACCATCCCTGCTGACTAGGATTATCATATTCAGACCGTGATCCCATCACGTGCCAACACCATTGTCCCTATCGGCTAGGACATATGAATTTCTCAACGATTCTCAATAATTCTCAACAGACCGAAGTGCTGGCCAAGCCACTTCGTGCTACCGCCATAACCTCCGACTAGCTAAGGTATAACAGACCATCTGCACATGTGCTAACACCGCCCCTGTTAGCTAGCATCATAACCAGAATAATACACCACCTCTTTCATCACCAAATTCTATCACCACGTCTGTTAACAATCGTAATACAATACACACAGTCATAACATAATTCATAAATATACCATCCATCATCACCAATTACTACCACCATGTCTGTTCACAACCATGATACAATACACAATCATAATCATAATTCATAAGATAATATACCATCTATCATCCCCAATACTACTATCATATTACCGTATATAAATCATCACATAACTTATACGAACAACTAGCATGCAATACTATCATGCAGTTTATACATTGTATTATCCACTCACCGTTGTATATGTACAGCAAGAGTCAGAACAAGCTTCCTAGGTGAGGTCGCCGATTTCGCACCTAGTACCACAATTAAATAACATAATCATCATTTACACAATACTTAAATCAATTTCAGACCTGCACAATTAATTAAAATACCAACACAATTCCTCATCTCCTCTTTCTCTATTTCTTCTCAATTTCAGCTCATCTTTTCATACAATAAATTTATTAAAATCCATTTAATTATCATCATTTTCTATACTCTTTCTTAGCACTCACATTGGTAATGTATTGCATGGTCAAGTGGCATGTCGCCCGAGAGAGTCATATATGAAATGCGAAATAAAGAATAGAATTCGATAAGTAATATAACAAAAGGAAACTTGTATAACAGATAAGGTAGTTACAACAGACATCCAGTACACCAATAATTGTTCAATATATTTCACATTTAAACCCAGAAATAAGTTTCCCAAAACTGATCCTGCTGCAGGGACTAATCTGCAAACGCTAAAACTTTGAGGACTAAACTTCACCATCTCCAAAACTCCAGGGATCAAACTGTAAATAACTTTCTTTAATTATCATTCCAGAATTTCCAGCAACAACAGCAGAACCTCCAAATAAAATCAAACTCCAATTATCAACTAAACACGAATTTAACCAAAATTTTAAATACCCATAAGATATCTCAACACCGAAACCAATTAATAAAAGAAAATCATCTCAAAATCCCATAATTGATATTTACGCATTCTTGGATGAAGAATTCCATAAATTAATAGCATACCCAATTACCAACTAAACTCAAGCTTAATTAATAGAAGATAATTAAAATTTCAGTATTCTAACCTTTGATTTCTCGACCAAAGCTTCAACCTTCTCTTGCTCTCTCTCCCGACCTCTCTCTCGGTTTCTATTTATTTCCTCTCTTACCCTTTATCTCTCTCTCTCCTTTCCTAAACAAGCCACACTCTCCTCTTTTTCCTTTTTATTTGTTTCTTTTCTTTTTCTTTTCTTATCCTTCTCTCTTTCCACGATCCTTATCCTTTCTTTTCCCTTATCTCAACTTTCTATTTATATATTATTACTATTATTATTATTATTACGGAAAATAACTTGTTTAAACACGAACCCAACAAAATTTCTAACTCTCTTCTAATCTACTAGTACCCATTTAACTAACCAAAATAAATCTAAGTCACAATTTCTGGGGTCTCACAAGTTAAATTCTGCTTTGTATAAGAATGCCTTGACTGTTATACCCCATATTTTTTATGCTTATGTTGCATTTCGTGAGCTTACCAATGATCCTAATGCTAAATTTGACCCTAAGTTCAGTAAAGCCCATGAAATTGTTGACCCTACATTGCGCATCCTACATAGATATCTTGCCCTCACCTTCTCTGGTCGGTTTGGATCCTCGGGACAGTTATCTGTGCAGGAGCTTTTCTTTTTGTGGTGCATGAAGCATAAACATAGGGTTAATCTTGGCTTTTGGGTCACCTCGGGTATTCTTCATGTTCTAAATGGCCCCATTTTAGGATCCCTTATCTCTCTGCTTGCCGTGAAAATGTATGATATTGACCTGTATGACAACAACCTTTCTATACCCCTTGCGTTCAAAGATTTAGATGTCCGTACCCTAGATGGTATGGGTCATTTAAGTGTCTCACAAGGTGTGCTAAGTTTCTCTGCAGGATGCACCCCAGCTGGAGATAAGGTTTTCGGGACCAAGACCGGTGGCCACTTCGACTATCCAGATCTTTCAAGGCCCCGATCTTCGCCCGTTCCGCCTGCCCAAGCTGAGACAACTCGTCAAGCCCCCGAAGCACCCGCAGCAGTCAAGCCCCCGATTACAACGCTCGTCCATGATCCAGTCCAGACTCGTCTTCTCCAAGCGATCCTTAGGGAACTTCAGGCTTTGGCAACTGAAGTTGCCCGGTGAAATCTTCTGCCCCAGTGACCCCCCCCCCCCCCCCCCCCCCGAACAATATAATTTTTCATGCCCTCTAGAAGGGCACAAAATAATCTTTACAGCTTTATTTCATTTTGGATGTACTGTACATTTTTTTTTTTGCTTCAACTTATTTGTGTGCCCTTCCTGCATTGAGAACAATGCGCTGCCTAAGTGTGGGGAGGTGATTTATTTGTGTGTTTATTTGCATGTTTGCATGTTTATTTTTCGCGTGTTGCATGACTGCATATTTTTCGGATTTTTATTTTTAGCTTTGCTAGGAAATTTTCCCACTGCCCATTTTTCAAACCCTCATTTTTGGCATGCATTTTTTACTCTTGATGCATAGGAGAAACATGTCATTCATCGCATCTATGCCTGACCATGCATATCTAGACCTGCTAGCCCTTATGTCCAGTCATGCCCTAGACACCAATAGTCACAAATTGAACCCGTGAGCATTTGAGTTTCATGCCTATTATTCTTGTGTGATAATGCTTGACTAGGCACTGGCTAGGTTTGCATGATATCCCTGGGTATAGGCACCATTAGACGAGGGAAAATAGCGAAACTACGAGAAACTTTGCAAACTTTTATTTTTATTTTATTTTATTTTCTTTTCTTTTCTTATCTTTATTTTCATATGTTTCCTCTCTTTCTCCATCTTCTCCTCTTTCCTTTTTCATGCCCTCGACTCCCATTCTCCATTCACTTCTAACCATCTGCTCCCTTTCTTTGTCTCTTCCTTGGCAGGTAAGTAACACTCTTCATCACAAAAAGGCAAGGGCTAGATTTCGAAGAAGATAAGTGTGGGGAGAGGATATTATCAAGGGCACGAGAGAACAAGCACAGAAATCAAGAATCGAGGCCATGACAGCAACGCAGTAGTACTTCCTCACCACACTAAAACTCAAGTGTGGGGAAGTAAAAGTCAATTTTCAAGGCCTCGAAATCAAGCGCCTCAAGTAGTATTTAAAGCTCTGCTAGCCTAGCTCCAGTTCAGAAAAAGAGAAAAATTAAATGCTGATGCAAGTTTCGAGCTGAAAAAGAAGAAAAGTAAATGCATGCCTGCTTTTTCATTCTTTGGGAAAAAAAATTAAAAAAATTAAAAAAAAATAAAAAATTGAATAATAGCAGAGCAAGCATAGTAGAAGGCTGCCATTCGAGCCCCCGAAGCAGTAAGAGATCTCCCCCACTGAAGAAAGCCGAAGCCATCGTCCCTCTTCAGCGGGTGTTACTCATTGTCTCGCCTTCTATCAGGCCAAGGAATTCTTCCCCCAGATTTGTCTTCTTCTCCTTTTCTTTTCTTTCTCTCTTCTCCCTTTATCTCTGTTTCTTTTACCTCGCTCCCTTCCATACTCTATCCTGCTTTTCCTTTCTTTTTCTCTTTCTTTTCTTTTCTTTTGCAAAGTCATCTCGGATCGTTAGATTGCCCTCACATGTGACCTACAGTACTCGGATTGATGTGCAAGCTCTGCCTTATGTCGAGTTATTTGTGTTTTGAGTGTAGCCTAGACACGTATTTTGTTGCGAATGTGAGTGCAAACACATATCTAGGTAAGGACTGTTGGTGAATATGCTTGGTCTGGAAAAGTCTGGTTAATAGGGTCGTTATCCTATTAGCCAGATGCAGGTGCTTTTCTAGGGCTAGATGTGTTCTGGTTGGGTGTAGTTTGCTGATTGACATGTCTATTCTGTGTGTTGGGAGTTGAAGATGTATGTTAATGATTTAGGTAGTTTTTCAATTTTGTTAAATGCTCGAGGGCGAGCATTGGGGCTGTGTGGGGATGTTTGATAGCACGTTTCATGGTAGCGATTTTACCTTCTTTTCCAGCCCTTTCGGGGGCATGACTCTGCTATTTGACCCTTATTTCTATCTTTATTGCAGATCAGCGCCAATAGAAGGGAAAGATAAAAAAGAAGCATTTTTGGAGTGATTTTGAGGATTTCCAGCTTCAAGGCCTAGAAGATCAGATTGTCGTCGTGCCCCGGATGCTAACCAGACCAGTGAGTTGTCTCTAGCCCGCGATACTTCTTCCTCTTCTCTCAATTGAAAGCCGAAGAGAAGAATCTTCCAAGATCCGCACGGGATTCCATGCACTTCTAGAAGACACCTGGCACGCCAGAGATTCCAGAATATCCTCTTGAAAGGACATGTGTTGTCAAGATCCCATTGCTTCTCTCTCCCCTTAGCTATTTTGTCCCCTAGCTAGTTTTAGCCTATATAAGCTTAGCTTTAGGGTTTTTGTAAGGACGGTTGTCCTAGGACTTACACACATCACTTCATGTTTTACCCTAATTCTTAGGGTTCTTACTCTCTTGGTATTTGAAGCAGCCATTAGTTTGTAAAGGAAAAAGCTTTCTCCTTGATTATTAATTAATCCTACGGTTTCTTCGAATCCCTCTCCTTTGGTTCTCTTTGTTGCATGATTATTATTAACTACTGTTCATATTATAGTATGAGTAGCTAAATACCACCCTCTTAGTAAAGGGTATTTCAAGGGTTGTAGGGTTCGGTTAAGAGGCTTAATGCATGCTTAATATATTCTCTTACTACATATGATTGTTTATCGTTTTAATTCCATGCTCATCTAGAAATGTTAAGGGATTGATCAACTATTAGTATTTCTGCATGAGTAACGTTGTCGCGCCCCACGAAAATTACGAAAAAAAGTGTAATTCGCGAGTGTGCAACGAAATTTGAGACCTTCAGATGCTCGGCGTAAAAGGACGCCTAGCAGCATGCAATGAAGTCGCCACCCTAATTTGGTTGCTAGGCTTAGGGAACCCTAATCGTCATGGCATAGGAAATATAATAAGTAAAAATACTAAAGGCACAAAAAAAAGGGTCTGGACCCCAGACAAAGGTTCGGGGTCGTATTATGGTCTCGGGAAGGTGTTAGGCACCCGAGTCACATCCAAAAACGGTTATCGGTTGATGAGAGAGGTGTTTAAAAAGGTATTTGAAAAATGCGTTTTGAAAAAGGGGACCCTCAGAGGAATCGTCACTTTAGTCTTTTTTTATGATCGTGACGTTCAGGAATAATTAAAAAATCTTTCTGATGGGGTTACCGTTTATCAAGATTGATTGATTATTCCCGACCGCAACGTGATGGGACTGAATTTTCCGTAAGACTGAATGAGCGCCCTCTTTTTTCATCATCGGGCCATGCATGATTAAATTAATTACTACGTGATCCTAACATGGATTGCTAACAGAGTACAAATTTAAATGATAGTTTTTTTTGAAATGGAAAACTGATGTGGGATCGAAAGTCCCCATGTACATGCAGTCAATATAAGCGAGAATTTAAAATCATATGAACATGGCATTTTAAGCAAGTCTTTAAACACGTTGTTCATGTGAGTTGATTTTAGTTCTAGCAATTCTATATATCATGCGTACGATTGATATTTGCGAAAAAACGTCGAATAAATAAAAAGGAATCGAAAGGCGTACTTTCGAGCGAAGCTTGAAATTAAAACCTACAAAACGAGAGTGTTAGTGATAGCTCGAAAAATAAATAACAGTTTTATGAGTGCAAAAATTTAAATGACAGTTGATTGCATACGAAAAATGATGGATTTGACGCATACGAAAACTAAATGTTGAGTTGATTGCATGCGAAAAATGATGGATTTAACGCATACGAAAATGAAATACGGAGTTGATTGCATGCGAAAAATGATTTATTTTAAGCATACGAGAACTTAAATGCTGGGTTGATTGCATGCGAAGAATGATTGATTTTACGCATACTAGAATCTAAATGTTGTGTCGATTGCATGCGAAAAATGATTGATTTTAAGCATACGAGAATTGAGATGCTAGGTTGATTGCATGCGAAAAATGATTGATTTTAAGCGTACGAGAATTTATATGCTGCGTGGATTGCATGCGAAAAATGATGGATTTTAAGCATACGAGAATTTAAATGCTAGGTTGATTGCATGCGAAAAATGATTGATTTTTCGCATACGAGAATTTAAATGCTAGGCTGATTGCATGCGAAAAATGATTGATTTTACGCATACGAGAATTTGAATGCTAGGTTGATTGCATGCGAAAAATGATTGATTTTAAGCATACGAGAATTTATATGCTGCGTGGATTGCATGCGAAAAATGATGGATTTTATGCATACGAGAATTTAAATGCTACGTTGATTGCATGCGAAAAATGATGGATTTTAAGCATACGAGAATTTAAATGCTACGTGGATTGCATGCGAAAAATGATTGAGTTTACGCATACGAGAAGTTAAATGCTGAGTGCAGAAAAATTAAATGTAGTTGACGATTTACAGGAAATAAAAAAAAAAGTTTGATGATTTGCAGAAAATAAAACAGGTTGATAATGCAGAGAATGAGCAGTTGGATATTTGCAGAAAATAAACAGTTGATATTTGCGGAAGAATTTCCAGAAGTTTGCGAAATATTAAAGCAGTTGAATATTTACGAGAATTAAAATGCGACCGACCATGTAGGCGGTATTGAATTTAAATTGCCGAAAGTAAATTGCGAAAAATTAAAGTGCTGAAGAGTAAAGTGCGGAAAAGTAAAATGCGAAAAATTAAAGTGCGGAAAATTAAAGTGCAGAAAATTAAACAGTTGATAATTTGCGGAAGGATTTCCAGCAGTTTGCGAAAAATTAAAGCAGTTGAATATTTACGAAAATTGAAATGCGACCGACCATGTAGGCGGTATTGAATTTAAATTGCCGAAAGTACATTGCGGAAAATTAAAGTGCGAAGAATTTAAACAGTTGATAATTTGCGGAAGGATTTCCAGCAGTTTGCAAAAAATTAAAACAGTTGAATATTTACGAAAATGAAAAGCAGTTGATAATTTGCGAAAAATTAAATGACAACCGACCATATAGGCGGTAATTTAAATGACTGAATTTAAATTGCTAAATATAAATGACTGAAGTTAAATAGCATAAAAATAAATATCACGATAAGCAATAAGCATTTCACATATACGTAAAAGCGATTAAATAAACAAGTTGACGCAAGAATGAGCATACGAAATATTTTACAAAAAAAGTGAACTAAACAATTCATGTATAAAATATAGGAAAAATAGCACATATAATGAAGAATGATTATACGAAACATGGGAGCATTTTACGCAAAAAATAACGAATCGAAGACTCGGAAAAAAAAGCACAAATGGGCTGGGCCCAGCTTAAAATTTGGAGAAATGGGCCAGGAACTACAGTTCCTGGCCCAAGGAAGTTAATTTAAATGGTGATGGGCCAAGCCCATCACCTTTCTCTTATTCTTTGCGCGAAGGCCAAATGGCCCAAGAATCATCATCTTCAACCTCACATCGCCGGCGCCACTGTCGGCGACGGAGGTGACGAACTAGGCGACCAATTCGCCTGGTTCTTGGCCCGAAAGGAGCCTCTCTCTTCCTACAACACAGCCATGTAATAACAGCAAGAAAATGGCAACGAAAATAGCATGCTTTTGAGGGAAACGAAGAGATGCATTTTGACGTTAATTGACGAAACAAGTAAACTAAGCAACGGTAATTTAAACTAATGTTAGCATGGTGAAATTAGACTGAAAAGAAGGTGGTTGCAGCAGGTTTTAGTGATTAATTAATTAGCTAAACTTAAAATGGAATTTAAAAGAAAAACAAGGGAAAGAAACGCTTACAGTGCTTGCTGGAAGAGGAGAGGATTGAGCGCAAGGAGGTGGTTCAGCTGGTTCGTGGACTGGCCTGGAAAAATGGAGAGGGGCAATGGCCTTTTTCTTGCAAAATTTCGGACCCCTTTTGCGTTGAAGGGTGGTGGCTATTTATAGCCAAAGATCGCGTGGATGGCCGGACGAAGGAGTTGCGCGTGGTGGCCGGGAGCGTGCGCTGGCTGGGCTAGGGGAGCCGTGATGATGACGGAGGGATAGGGAGCTAGGACGCGATGGGAGCAGGTGGCTCGGGCGAGGACTTCGTTGCTTTGCTCGTGCGTGCATTGTGCATGTGCATTATGCACATTAATTCAAGGGTCATTGATCTGGTTGACTTTCCTTGGTTGACCAGATCAATGGCCATGATCAAATGGCCTTTCATCTGATTTAAATGGCCTCGAGCAGGTTCCCGCGACCCAACGTTCTGACTTTTCGAGCCGAAGGTACCGGCGCGTAGAGAAAAATATGACGGGTTTAACCGTCTACAGCGAAGGACGAGAATTTCTCTATTAACGTGTTTATTTTCGCGTTAAAAAACGTGAAACGTTTAAACGGAAAAATAATAACGTTACGCCGAAAATTACACGAATCGCTGTAGACCGTTGCGACCAGAAAAAAATCTAACAACTAGTTGATGGAAAACATTTTAAAGTCAAGCTATTGTCCGAGCGGACTTACTCGGGTCCAATAAAAGCTCGAATAAAAATAATAATAAAATCATAAAAATACTAAAAAATGAGCTAAAATATTAAAAATCCTAAAATTCATGTGATGACCTAAAACGAAGAAAAAACTAGCAAACGACTGCCGGATAATAAAAAATGTGACTTTTAAGGCTAAAAATAATAATTATAATAATAATGAAAATACATGCCGAAAAATTAGAAATGTGATTTCGAAAGCTGACGATGCTAACGACGATGCTAAAACGCAACGAAATACCTAAAAATGCTAGCGACAGTAAATCAACTGAAAATGACTGTAAGTTAACTAAATAACAGAAATGCTAAAATTAAGTTAAAAAAATGGCGTCAAAATTCGGGTATCAACAAACGTCATTCTCTTGGTTATAACTGATGTGAACCCTTGAGTTAGAGTAGACACCTAGAGGAGGCAGCGCGAGAGGCCTCTGTCTAGGGGTAAACGACCATTTAGGGTATGTGATGCGAGCCTGACAAACTAAGTTGTCACGCCCTAGATCTGTCTTGCCTCCTTTTCATGGGCGTTCTGAGTATTGCCTCTCCGCATTCGTGCCTGGGAGGATGGCAGAACGTCAAGGCCACCTCATATGTGGAAACGGGGGGTGGCTTTTATCTAAGAAGGTAAGTAGGGGATGCGGTGTGGAAACGCGGTCCCTATAGCAGGTCTGTACTTACGTCTGGAATATTTTTGTGCCAATGATTAACTAACCTAGAAAGCAACCCGAGAACACCTTTTGCTAAGATCTGTTCCCATCTGATTAATATTATCTCTTTTATTATTTTTCTTGCCCTCGAAGTGCTTCTGGATATCTTGCCCTGTATTGTGTTTTACTTTCGTGCCCTGGATAACTGTCTTATTTATTTGTCTTGTTAGCTCTTGTTAGCTCCCAATTCAGAGTCAATTAATTAGTTAATCGAAATAACTCCCCCCCCCCTAGTGTTACTTGTCTGTGATCTGTTGCTATTGTTCCCTGTCATACATCTTTATTAGCATATTATTCCTTCAATCTCTGTGGTTCGACCCTGTCTTACCCTGTACACATTTATTTGTGCATTTAGGTATCCGGATAAATATTAAGTACATTTGACTGATGATCAATAGTTAAAAGGATACAGTAAACGACTAGATCAATCTCAGCATAGGACTTGCTCTTTGAGACTAGAGAAAGAGAACAATTTAGCTTAAAGAGACAAGTGAACCGTTCCCTTGGTCAAGGGAAGTCTCTTGCTGTTTTTATCAATCAGCTAGTTAAATCTTAAGTGAACTTTAAGGTAGCTAGGTGATTGGGGTCCTTAATAGAGTGCCTCTTTAAGTGACTTGATATAGGAGGAGAGTAAGAAGTCAAAGTGAACCTGATTTCCATAGCTTCCCCGCAAAATTAGTTTTGAATATTTTTGCATCAATGATCAATATTTGTGAATCATGACCATGAGAAGTCTTTACTAGGAATCTTTATCATCTTGATTTTACCCTTACAATTCTCATTTTGTTACTTATTGCTTTGCTACATTCTCGTTTTAATCTTAATATTGGTTTAATATTTATTTGCATCATAAAAACTCTTTTTTACTTATCCCACTTTATTAAACAGGGTCATAATCGGAAACTTGAATTGAACCATTGTTCCTTGAAGAGCGAACCTCTTGCCACTATTCACAATATATTTTTTTAAACTAGTGTTAAGTTGTACACATTTTATTTTTAACGAATTCGGCACCTAATCACAGACTCTCTTTTCTCTTGGTGCTAGCACACTTTAATCTGTCAATTTTCGATTCATTGGTGTGGATTTCAATAGAGGGTGTTTGTCTCATCAAGACAATATTTGTTGATTCAATTCAAGCTCGAGTGATCGAATATCACAAAGGATTCAAGGGTTTGGGTTTGGTTTTGGTTTTGTTTGCTCGAATCGCATTCACCATGGGTAGATAACGAAACTCAAGAAGAAATCAAGAATAGAACAAGATAGAATACTCACTAAGATTTAGTAGAGGCACATTTTAAGGACTAATCCGACACGGAGGGCGACAGGAAGGTGGCCATTACTTGAAGTAAGTTTGGGTCCTCACTCCCACACGAGGGTACAGGATCATCCGAACATTCATGTATGAGGGTTTATCGAATAAAGCAGAGACTGTTTCGAGTGCCCCATATAACTGGAGGGAACATCTAGGGGGGTGAGATCTCAATAGATGACTTCCTTGAGTTAGTCCTGGTAAGAGCGAACCTGCCTAACAAGCATAACTTCGTTAACTAATTCTTGTCAGCATAGTAAGGGTTGCGCGTTATACTGCGACGTGACGTTGGCTCCATACCCTCTCGATTCTTTCGGGTCAGTATAAGGAAAAACCAACTAGCGACATAAATGAAATGAAAATCTGATAGAGGGTAAGGTGTGGTGTGTGGATCTGGTAGAGGGTTAGGTGGGTGTCGATATTCCGGAAGAGCTTCCTTAAGGTTCCGGTGGGTCTCTTTAAGGAGTCTTTTTCTATGAAGGGTCGGTCAGGTCGGAGAGCTTATAAGGTATATATTTTTTAAAACAACTTCTTTAAGATAGCTTTCGGACTAAGATATTCTTTAAGATTGGCCTAGACACCAATCCCTCCCCGAGGAATTGTTGCCCGGCCTTTCGTCTCACTACGACGCTCTAACCGATCAGGCCTCATTCGTAGGGAGGAAGCTGCCCTACCTTGGTGTCCAGGTAAGCTTCTTCTCTACGATCGACCCTCACTCGAGCGGCTCATACCTCTTCCGCTTCGCTTCGGTCATGCCCAACAATGGAAAAATCACATTTCGTATCATGTTTATACAAATTACTTTGTATTTTCTTCCTTTTCTTTTACTATTCTCTGCCCCAACAATCTTTTTTTTCCGAAAAAAAAGATCTAGGGAATTCGGTAGATACAAAAAAAATAATAATAAAAAATACAGAAATATACACACCAAATGGTTACTTAGTTACAACATGGAATATGTACTGTCAACTGGCTACTGACAATCTAAAACCTGAACCCCATGTCCTTAAACCAATGGAGATCGATTTTTTGAAGCAAGAATTATGTCATAGTGGATCAAGATTAGCCAACCAAGGAAGCAAATTGTCATGAACTAACTCAGGTATGTCGTCATGGGGACAATGCCCAACACCTTCCAGTACAAGGAGGGTTACATTCGATAGTTGGGAAGGCAGAGAAGAGAAATATTTACCAACAGGACCATCAAGAGGTGTAAATGGATCATCATCACCCCACAGAACAAGAACAGGTATCGAAATTCTAGGCATCAAATTCACTGGGTTTGGCCCTGGTGGCCCTGTCACAATCGAGACAAAAGCATCAAGTGCCCCTTCATCATTTGCTGGTCCTCTAATGATCTGCAGTTTTCATGCAAAACAAGCTTTAGCAACGGAAAATTTTCCCTAAACAGAACCAATAAAGATTACTATAATGTGAATCACGATACCTCTACCAATTCGTCATCCACAGACTCCTTGCGTCCATAAACTGACAACAAAATGTTCCTCAAAGTTTCTCTGAGACATAGATTAACTCATTTTCAAATTTGTGCAAGAATCTCCACGCTTTGCTCAATGGAATTGAAGAGAATACCTTTGTTTGACACGCTCAAAGATTGCTGAAGCAATTGGTCTTTGCTTCAATAAAAAATCAACAAGCCAAAGCAAAGGAAACAGTAGTTTGATCCTCCAATCATCAACAATTGCCTTATTGTTCATGCCACCAGCACAATTCAATAGCACGATCCCTCGAACCAGATTTTGAGTATTTGATCTTTGCAGCAAGTCTAATAGAACACAAGGAGAAGCAGAAATTTTACAATCAGCGTGACTGAATACTTTTTTGGCTTCGTTCAGGAATATTGACATATTGGCTCAAAATTACAGTGTCTATGCAGGTGATTGTTTATAAAACTTAATTCTCTTCAACCAATAATGAGTGGTCAATTACCTGAGGCTGCAATGACACAAGCAAGACTTCCCACAGAGTTCCCTACCAGAACAGTTGGCTTTTTAATAACTTCATCCAAGAAATCCAAAATTAACTGCACCCAGCTAGTGCATAGTTAGGCAAAAAAAGAATTACGAAAATCCATAAAACCTGACCCAACATAAGGCTAGGTTAATGTAGCACCTGAGCCCATGCTTCCATAGTATATGAAAAACCTTCTGGCTTTTCTGACGCACCAAAGCCAAGAAGGTCAATAGCATAGACAGTGTAATTTTGAGCCAATATGTCAATATTCCTGAACGAAGCCAAAAAAAATTCAAGTACTGAACATGCAGACAGCAGCTAGAGAAACGACTAACCTCTTCCTGCATTCTTAACAGGAAAGTAGGACTAAAATAAATAAGCATTTTCCTCAAAGTAGCTAGAAATCTTTCCTTGAATTCCCCCATGAGGTTTCTCAATTCTCATTCCATATGATTAGGTTAAGATAATGGTATTAATATTGATTATCAAAGAATGACCTTTTTTGACTAAAAGAGCAACAATTAAGCAAAATTGCTATAGACATATTCAAAAACGAGACATTTGGGCGTTATACGAACGAACGATCTTCATTTTCACAGAACACAATTATCAACGCATAAAGAACCAACAATAATTATTCATGCAATTTTATGATTAAACTTCAAGAAGTTAAGCTTTAGACTTCTTGAAGCTTAGCTTCGGCGATTAGTGTGAGCAGATACTACCAAAAGCAATGCCCAAGAGTTTCAATCTAAAATTATTAAAACCCAATTTGATATAAACTTTATCCAGAGAGTAAAATGATAACAGGATAAAAATGAAATGAAATCACGTGTGGCTGAAAAATAATGACAACGATAACAGGATAAGAATACAAGTGAACAGCAGCCAATTACCTGCGCCAGTGAGGTACGGAGGCACCGAATCCATGGACAAGGAGAAGGGGAGGACCCGAAATAGAATCGGAATCAGAATCAGAGGCAGAAACAAAGTAATTGATGGAGTATTGGCCTTGCCACAACCATTTCTTACACCTGTTACCTATCTCTTTCAACTGCAACCCGCTAGTTCCACCAGCAGGAGGAAACGAAGTAGTAGTACCAGTCGCCGGAGTGCTAGTAGCGGCGGCGGCGGCGGCGCCACCAAATTTCTTAAGGTTAGGAGAGATGGGTCTTCTGTAGCAACAAATGGGAGCATGCTTCTTCTGTTGTGGCATATGGGTCACGTTAGTATTACCATTACCCAATGAATACAAGGGAAGCTTTGCAGCCACAGCCGACATTCTGTTACTGGAGTTCTTTCCTTGCTCAACTCTGCTACTGTTGCATTCCACTCAGGCCATACAAGTATTCGTTTCTTTTACCAAGACAGTGCGTCTTTTCGTTCCATCGGTAAGTGCTATATATTTTTTGCAAGAGGTCCATTTCATTGGCCACGGTGGACCTTCTAATTTGCAATCATACAAAATTACAAACCCTACCACTTCAATTTATTTATTTATTTAAAAATTAGAAATTATCGGAATGTATATTTATATGTATATATATAATAAATAATTATATGACGCGGCCGAACCGAAGGTTTAAAATCGAAACGCTTAGGTCCGACCCTTTTAAATTGGCAGGTCGAACTTGAAATTTGACGACCCAAGCCCGTTCATTCAGAATAAGTCTAGGTCGGCTCTACGAGTGCTCGTCGAGCTAGCATAAAGCTCAACACTTGTCAGATTCTAAACTTTGATGGTGCTTTGATACCTCGTAAGGATAAAATGTAAATCCATCTTCAAATGTGTAGTTTGTTGCTACTTCCTTTTGTGTGAGCATTTGAATTCGAATATTGAGTAATTTTTGTTCTTGAACATTATGCCCGTATTCAAGTCGTTCATCAAGCGAGACTCAAGTTCAATCATTCGTTTGTTCAATCCTACTTCTCATCTCCAACCGGGTATTTATCTTTATATTTTCCGTTGCGCGTTTCCATCTTAATTTCCTCCATATTTGTTGTTGTTTTACTTGTGGTTTGTGAGTATACCGTTAATTGTGACTTTTGTGTTTTCTTGTCTTTTTTTTCCGTTGTGTTTGACGCTTGAGTTTGGAAACTTGAATGTTTGAGAATACACATCGTTGTTTGCCAACGCTTGAGTGATTATGAGTACAATTTTTTCGTGGGTTTAAACACGAGCGTAAACACGTGAGGATGTGTGCATTTATCTAACGTGTGTATATATCTATAGTTTATTTATTTTGTAGGTATAATGATGTCATATGATTCTTGGCGATCAAGTTATGGCCTAGGTCACTCATCACAAGGCAATGGCCATGGCCCCACTACTAGTGGTCACACCCGTCAGGACCATGCCACTTCTCACCGACATTTTCAACTTCCTATTTTTAGAGGCACCTCCTACCCGGAAGAATTCATTGAATGAGAATACCACCTTGTCAGAACATTTGATTGCCATCAACTGTCAGAAAAATATAAAGTCAAACTTGTTGTCAAGACATTTGATGACAATGTCATTGATTGGTGGTACCATATAAGCTGAGAAGGAGAAAGGAGCAGAACATGGGAAGAAATGCGGCATATGATGAGAGGACGATTTATGTCCTCACATTATCGGTAATTGCTAGAAGATGAGTTGTCCTCCCTCCGGCAAGGGACCAAAATTGTGCTGGAATACTATAAGGAGTTTGATGATTTACTCATCAAGACTCACATTCAAGAGGATGAAGGCATGATCATGGTTTTGTTTGAAAGTGGATTGACTGAGAGGATTCGAAGCAAGCTTGAATCCTATGAGTTTACAAACTTCCAATCCATGTGCCGTTTTTCCTTGAGAGTGAGGAAGAAGAGAGCGATCTCGAGCGTGAGAAGAGAGGGATGAGTGTTGAGGAAAATGGAAGAAGTACAAACAGCTCGCCCGATAATGATATAGCTTCCACCCCACCAGCTAGTGCCATCGATTCCACGCCACCCGATGATGACATCATTTCCACCCCACCCAATGATGACATCATTTCCACCCCTATTCCTTCTTCTAGTAACACCAATGATTCGAGTGTGAGCATTAAACCGCATGTGTTTAATATTTTTGTCAACCCTCTATTTGAGTTTGGGAATTTTACTTTGGGGAGTGAAAAGAGTGACGAAACACAAGAGAGGGCAACAATTTTGAGAGAAGAAAGCGAGGAACTATCTACTGACTGTCAAGAATTTCGGAGCTTATGAGGATCCTTTCCTTAGCTACATTCCTAGGCAGTGTCATGAACATACTTTGAGTTGTGAGTGGCCGAGCTGAGAACCCAGAAATAAGGTTATGGATTCGAGGATGAATCCTTTCGAAGGGAAAGATAATTATACGATCACGCCTAATCTAACCTTGAAGATGTTCACGTATCCTATCACGAATCAACGGCCAAATAAGTAGTTACAAGGAATGATCAATTACTAGGAAAGCTAAGGGAAGTTACCAGAAACAGACAGCCAAGCCGGTGCCAATCAAAAACCTTGAGGGGAGTTATCAGGAACCAACCCGAGGAACGAGCCTTAATGGAGACTGAGTTTTATACCAGAACCCAAGAGCGAGATGTGTACACTACTAGGAGTGGACATCTACCGGGAACCGATAACTCACCCGCCTATCGACCCAGCCTTAGGCCACCCACGTGGCATAGCTTTCCATGGACGAACACCTATTAGAAGGTTATCGGGAGCCATCAGTTGAGTTAGCACTTACCGGTAACCTTAAGGGGAACTATCGGGAACCGACATTCATCCGCCCAAGGCATAAACCAGTTACAAGGCCAAGTGCGACTACTAGGTCTAACGGGAACCTCATGGCATGATAGGGAAGCTACTGAGAGCCAACACCCATTGGTACTTCAGCTAAGTCTTAGACCACCCGCATGGTCGAGCACCATGTCGGGAAACTATCGGGCCCAAAGACCCTATCGGGAATCTATTGGTAAGTCGATAGTTGAAGATAAGTTTGGAGCCAAGTTTTTCCTAGATTAACGGCATGTCGTTAAGGCCTTAACAACATACCGTTAATCCCTGGACAAATTGACAAAAATGAGAATCTATCGGTAAGCCGATAGTTGAAGATAAGTTTAGAGCCAAGTTTTGCCCAGATTAATGGCATGCCATTAAGGCCTTAACAACATACCGTTAATCCCTGGACAGATTGGTGAAAATGAGACTTTTAATTATTTTAATTATTTAGAAGGGCAAACTTGTCATAAAATGCCCATTTTTTATAGCCTACTCCCTCCGGATTGTTTTAAACGACTCTTACTATTTGGGCACGCATATTAATAAAATCGGATGTCTCACTATTTGAGATAATTTTGCCCCGAATTTTTTCTCAGACGTACGTTAAGGATTAACGTACGCTCGAGAAAAAGTACGAATTTTTTTTAGGTCAAATAGTGAGTAATCCGGCCTCCTTAATATGCGTGCCCAAATAGTAAGAGTCGTTTAATAAAAACCGGAGGGAGTAGTATAAATAGCTAGTTTCTTGTACATTTACATTTAGTTTTTGATTGATGAATATTGATAGAGTGAGTTTCTCCTCCTTATTCGTTTAAAGATCAACGCTTGTGGGATTCTAAGCTTTGATGGTGCTTTGATACCTCGCAAGGATAAAACGCAAATCTATCTTCAAGCCGTTCATCAAGCGAGACTCAAGTTCAATCATTCGTTTGTTCAATCCTACTTCTCATCTCCAACGCTTTCTATAACCAAGTATTTATCTTTGTATTTTTCGTTGCGCGTCTCCATCTTAGTTTCCTCCATATTTGTTGCTATTTTCTTGTGGTTTGTGAGTCATAAACTCTAGAGCTAGATCCTCCGATCATTTCATACCATTCATCCAACACACCGGAGGCCGAATCGTATCACATTCGGTTCAATGTTATTTTTCACACCTCCATTATTCACTCCACTCATCTCTCTTTCCATGTAAATTTCACACACAACATCCTAATTTTTCTCTCCACTCACTCTCTCATTCGCTTGCTCATTCTTTTCATGTGAGCTATTTTTTCACTCATATTTTTTACTATATTATTAGAGCATAGGTCACTCAAGTGCCCTCTACCCGTACATGTGGTACAAAATATATCTCTTGCTCATCTAGGAGTAGAAGAAGAAAAGGAAGTGGAATTGTAGTCCACTCGGATGTTACCTCGACTCATATGCACTCGGCCACCTCTTGGTTCATGTGGCGCGTCCTCGTAGAATTCGTTGGAGTGTGCTGGATGTCATGGCTCTAAACGGGGATCACATTGGCATAGATGAGGAGGTAAATAGGGACCGGGAGGTCTGTGCATAATGTAGCCACGGGAAGAGGGGTCATGCCTAGCTCGGCTATCTCGTGCAGGAAAGGTGGTGTCATGCGGAGCGCCTTCGACTTAAATGAGGCGCATGACTTGTCGAAGGCTCTTAGTAGCCTAGGCAATAAGAATCGGTTCGTAAATAAGACATGTTTAATGTACAAAAATAAAACAAACTAGATATACATATATACGTAGCTAAAAAAATCAACGCACTTCCTCACGTGTTTACACTTGTGTTTATCTCTCAAAAACATTGAACTCACGAAACTCTCAAGTGTTTGTAGGCAACTCCATGTGCTCTCAATCATTTAAGCTTCAACCTCAAGGAACATCCATGAAGACTCAATCAAAGAAGCAAAGAAAGAGATGAAGAAAAGAGACAAGACTCAAAGACACACTTTGCTAGAAAATGTTATCACTTGACTTGAGACTTGGAAGAAAAGAAAAGAAAAATGTTTTTAGGACTTGGAGTCTTGACACTAAGACTCTAGGACTTGGAGACACAAAAATGAAAGACTTAAAATGAGTTTAGAACAAACAAAAGACAACTTTTACACTTGTGTTTAAAACTCTCACGTTTTTGCTCCTTATTGCCAATTTTTTGGTGTTGTAAGTTTAGGACTTGTATGGTCACTTAGTAGTTTGAGTTTAGGACTTTTAGCTTGGGGTTTTGGGCAGTTTTTTTGGTAGATATATTAATTAGAGAGCTTCTGCCAAAGTCCAGCTGTGTGTTGCAAAAAATGGTATGTTTTAGAGGTGACTTGAGGGGGTCCTTTTGCTTTATATCAAAAATGGTAAAAGCTGGAAATGTGAGCTGGCTAGGTTGGTGTTTCAAGAGAGAAAGTTGTGAGGATGAGATGGCTGCTGTCTATGTCTCAACTACCACCAGATTAAACAAATATTAAACACAAAATAAGAAGACAGCAAAAATGGATCAAAAGGAGGAAAGACTCAAGAACAAGGAAGAACACATGAAGAATACTATAGTTGTTCTTGCATCAGACTTTCGAATTTTGACTCAAACAAATAACAAACGAAGGCTAAAATTCACAAAATTAAACATGGAAATTCCTAAGACATAAATTTACAAGTTTGATGAAGGAAAGAAAAGGAAATTCCTCAGAAAGAATAGACAAAAGTTGTACACGAGATGAACACGAAGAACACTAAGAACACCAAGTCTGAAATTTTGTAACTTTCGGATTTGGTGTCCAAATGACATGATACTTTCACCAAAAGTTAACAAAACTCAAGATTAGTATTAAAGACACATAAAAGGGTTGATTTTGACAAAACTTTTGGGACTTTTAACGTAGAAACACAGACACATAAGATGAACAAGCTCAAGAGTACCCAAGGGCTGGAAAATGTGTTCCTTTCGGTTTCTTTGGCCAAAACGTTTGAGATTTTCATAGAATTATCAGAAGACACAAGAAAAACATTTGTCACACATAAGATGAAGTTATTGGACACAAATGTTTAGAATTTTTTGGGCGGGGATACAGGCACAACTGAGATAAACACAAGACAAACTCAAGAGCATCCTTTGCTCCGCTACCACCTGATACGATTTCAGTTATCCGTATTACTTTTTTTGCAAGGATCTAGCCTTGAGTTTTTCACACAAAATACAAAAAGAAATATACAAGTAAATATGGAGGAAATGAGGGAGACACGCAGCGGAATAAAGCACAAACAAAGACACAACGAGAAGAAGAACGATAAATACCTGTAAGAGAACGCGAATGAGTCATGAGATGGTAGCTTGAATAACAAATGGATGTATGCTTTAAGCTCACTTATTGAAGAGCTTGAACACATGGGCAGGATGTTCTCAATCTCTTAACAAACACAAATACAAATATCTCTCATACACTCGTACACAAAAGAAGTAGCAACGAGCTACACACGACTTGGATGAATCCAAAGATCTTATTTAATCAAGATTTTGCCGAGAGTCAAGGATTTAAGACTCAATTCTATGGATGAATAAACAGCAATGTAATCCAAGGGTATTCTTTGGCGTTTTATGTTGGAAATCACAATAAATTTATAACATAAATTTGACACTAAAATAAGGTGGAAATTTGAATGTTTTTACTTGACTCAAGCTTTAGGATTTTTGATCCATTGAGGCAAGCACCAAGAGAGCGTAAGTTGGAATAAGGAAGCTAAAGCTCTCAACTTGATTTCAACAAAAGATAGACTAAGTTACAAATAAAGAAGGAAGACCTATTTATACTAAGTTACAAGATGGTAAAAACTATTACACAAAATAGCTCAAAAACCCTAAAATTGTGCATTTTTGTATGTCTTTGCCATAGTTAACGGTATGTAGTTAGTGTGCTTAATGACATGCCGTAGCATTGTGTATAATTGAAGAGCTAAAGCTAACGACATTCCGTGGTATGCCGTTAGTGGGCTGAACGACATATCGTTAAGCACTAGTTCTTCATTGTGATACGGCCTCGGCTAGGGCTTTCGATGGCTCCGCGCATGTATTTCAGCTTCGCTTTGGCTTGCCATGCCATTGCCCTTCTTGTCCAATACTTGCCCCCCTCATGCTCGTATCATTCACCTGATACGGTTCCTACTATCCGTATAATTTTTTGTGCAAGGATCTAGCCTTGAGTTTGTCACACAAAATACAATGAGAAGTACACAAGGAAATATGGAGGAAACGAGGGAGACACGCAGCGGAAGAAAGCACAAACAAAGACACAATGAGAAGAAGAAAAATAAATACCCATAAGAGAACGCGGATAAGACTTGAGATGGTAGCTTGAATAACGAATGTATGAATGCTTGAAGCTTACTTGTTGGAGAGCTTGAATAACGAATGGATGAATGCTTAAAGCTCACTTGTTGGAGAGCTTGAACAGGCGGGCAGGATGTTCTAAATCTCTCAACAAACACAAATATAAATATCTCTAATACACTCGCACACTAAAGAAGTAGCAACGAGCTACACACAACTTGGATGAATCCAATGATCTTGTTTAATCAAGATTTCACCGAGGGCCAAGGATTTGAGACTTGATTCTATGGATGAATAAACAATGATGGAATCCAAGGGTCTTGTTTGACCTTTTGATATTGAAAATCACAATAAATGTACAACACAAATTTGACACTAAAATAAGGTGGAAATTTGAATATTTTTAGTTGACTCAAGCCTTAGGATTTCCAATCCAAGGAGGCAAGCACCAAGAGAGCCTAAGTTGGAATAAGGAGACTAAAGCTCTCAACTTATTTTCAACAAAAGATAGAATAAGTTACAAATGAAGAAGAAAAGATCTATTTATACTAAGTTACAAGATGGTTAAAACTATTACACAAAAATAGCTCAAAAACCCTAAAAATGTGCATTTTCGTATGTCTTTGCCGTAGCTAACGGTATGCCGTTAGTGTGCTTACGGGCATGCCATTAGCTTCGGCTATTAAATTATACACAATCCTCGGCTTCTAACGGTATGCCGTTAGTGGGCTAAACGGCATACCGTTAAGCACTGGTTCTTCATGGTGATGCGGCCTCGGCTAGGGCTTTCGATGGCTCCACGCATATCTTTTGGCTTCCCTTTGTGATATGATCATGGCCTCCGAAATATCCACCAGCTCCCAAGCCGACAACGAGCATATATCCAACGGCGAGGCCTCGATATCTCACGGGTCGATAACCAGAAGTCGGGCTAGGATGCTGACACTTTGGCTTGAGACAGAAATGAGAAAGCCTACGCATACAACCAAAGAAAGAACACTGACGGTCATTGCCCATTACCTGGAACATGAACTATCAGGAAAATTGAAGCAAACGATGGCCGACAACATTCCCACTGATGAAAGTATATCAATTCCAAATCCCACTGACAACATGAAATTAGATGGGAAGCGCGTTAACTCGCAACCACCCGACAAGCCTCCAAGAAAGCTTCCAGAAAGTGTTATAGTTACCGAAAGAGAAATCTATCGGGAGGGAAGAGTCATCCTGAACTCTATTTTGATGTGCCAATATGGGCCTCACCGGCCCATAAAGCTACAGTCAGGGGTCTAAAGCCCATTTAGCTTATTTCGTCCTCTGTATGTATAAATACTAGACTTAGACATTTTAGTAGCCAGTTTAGTTTGAGTGAGAATTTATTGAGTGAGATTACTCCTCCCATTTTCACCCTAGACTCTTATTTCCTTAAGAAAGCTTGTTTAAGTTGGGAAGTCTACTTGTAATCTGAGTACTGTTTAATCGTTGTTGATCCGAGTAATATGAAGCATCAAGTTTGTTTCGATCATCTTTGTCGTGTTCAAACCACTGTCCTTTTTCCCATCCTCCAGTAACATCTCTTCATCTTCTTCATTTTATTTTCTTTCTATTCCGTTGCGCCTATCATTCCATTTGTTCTTATTCTTTCTCCCAATTCAGTTGTATTTTGTTTGTGCGACTCAAAGCTAGATCCTATTGCTCCAACAATACCATCCGGATCGTTCCACATATGGCTCGTGATCGTATCATCTGGTAGCGGAGCTACTGTGCTTCAGTTCATATTTCTGTGTGTTTTTATTTCAATTGTGTTTTGTTTGTACCTAATATCTTGAACACAAATCCAATCTTTTGTTCTTGTAAAGTGCACCTTGTTGGTCTACCTTCAGTGTGTTCTTCTGCTGCCGTGTGTTTCTCCATGCATTCTTTAAACTGTCAATCCATGCATTTAATGCACAACCCATCAGCAGCAACTTTTTCCTTTTCTTGAGCAACTCAAACAAATATTCTATAAGCTTTTAGTCAAAAGTTGTTAGAGAATATCAGTAACCACCAAACCCTCTCGCTACTTTCTGTCTAGAAACAACCTGAAAAATTGTTCCACAAAAAAAAATTATTTACATCAAAAGTGGGAAAAGTTTTTCGAGTGTATCCAAACACAAGTGTTCAAACACGTGAGGGAGAACTTGCTCTACTAACATTTGTTTAAGTGTGCATGTAACTTCAATCTACAATAATGTCAGACGAAAGTGTAGTAGGAGGCCATAACTGTGAAAAGTTAGGAGTGGGTAGCAATCTGATAACTGATAGGTTGGATGCCTTGGAGAAAAGGCAAACAAATGCAAAACTTTATGATGTCCCACAGTAAGGCTACCGGTACATCAGTTGACACTCCCAATACCAGTACCCTTCCTCCCAAGGTTACTGATAAACCTGCTAAGGAGAAGGTGACTTGTGAGGATTGGTTGGCAGATAGTGATGATGATGACCCTCAGGGGGATGCCAACCGAGGCTTCCTAAGCGTTCTTACTACCGGACCTGGAAGCCAACGTATGAATGTTGTTATTTCTGAAGACCAAGCTCGAATCATCCGGGAAAAGTACAATACGAACAAACCAGATGCCACAACGGGGTCAAGTAAACAGCCAAGTAAGACCTTCCCCACTACCGACAATCCACTTTCGTTAGTTCACTATCATTATGATACCACACCAAGATCATGAATTTTATGAGGATATTTATGAGAGAGTCAATGATGAGTTCGAAGAAGGAACCAAGGGTAATCGGGGAAGGAGGCAACGTGGTCCAGCGCTTCGATTTAATGAGTAGTTCGATAGAAGAGAGCCATGGATTGATGACAATCTTAGTAGCATCAAACACGTGAGGGAGAGCTTGTTATACTAACCTTTGTTTAAGTGTGCAGGTAACTTCAATCTATAATAATGTCAGACAAAAGTGTAGTAGGAGACCAAAAATGTGAAAAGTTAGGAGTGGGTAGCAATCCGTCAAATTCCAACCTTTGCTGGTACTAATGATTCGTCTGAGTACCTTCAATGGGAAGGGAAGGTGCAGAGAATATTTAATTGTCATAAATACTTGGAAAGTAAGAAGATCAAGCTAGCGACAATGGAGTTTGACGGATATGTCATTAGCTGGTGGGATAAGATCTGTCAAGATAGAGAAGTCGTAGCTCTCCGAACTTGGGGAGAAATGAAGGAAGTACTGAGAGAGAGATTTGTTCCCACTTCCTACAAACGGGATTTGCGGAATAAATTACAGGGGTTGAAACAAGGGAGTCTATCAGTAGGAGACTACTACAATGAGCTGGAGTCTCTACTTATTAAAATCGATACCCAAGAAGAAGAAGAAATCACTATAGCCAGGTTTCTTAATGGGCTGAATGATAAGATCCGTTACAAGCTTGAGTTGAAGGAGTTTGATAGCCTTCAGCCCATGCTACATTATGCCTTGAAGGTGGAGGTCCACGAAGCTTCTAAAAAGAAAATTACCCGAAATCCTCTACAAAACTACCCAATAACCAACAAACTTCCCTGGAAACCCTACCCGACTAACCCGAAGGACTCCAAATACACCTCAACTACCAACACTTTACCCCCTAAACCGAAACCTTTCACACCATTCCCCAAAAACAACCCCGTCAACTTTCCACAAAAACAATCAGGAATTCACTATAACCCCGGTACCGTTAACCCTAACCCCAACCAGCCAAGAAGGTTCTCTTCCAATATTGAGTGTTTCAAATGTCATGGAAGGGGACATATTTCATCTAAGTGCCCCAACCATCGAACAATCATCCTTCGAGATGAAATTTATGAAACTGGAAGTGAAGGGGAACAGACGGAGGATAATAATGGAGATGATAGGGTAGATAACGGAAGCAGTGAGGAAGAACTAGTTCCAGCCACGACTATGATGTTAATGGTCAGACGGAGTATGAATGTTCAAGCCAAGGCTGAGGGCGGCTGTGAAGAGCAACGGAAAAATTTGTTCCACTCCCGTTATGAGATAAACGAAAAGATTGCTTCCTTGATTGTGGATAACAAAAGTATAGTTGAAGCTGCCAGTCATCTTTTGGTCCACGAGCTGAAACTTCCGACGGTACCACACCCTAAACCTTATTCCTTACACTGGTTTAATGATGACGGAGAGGTACAAGTAAGGGAGCAGGTTCTCCTATCGTTCAAGATGGGAGGCTATGAGGACGAGAGACTTTGTTATGTAGTACCGATGGATGCCAGTCATCTCCTC
The DNA here is from genome assembly GCA_963691705.1 of Viola odorata. Lineage (NCBI taxonomy): Eukaryota > Viridiplantae > Streptophyta > Magnoliopsida > Malpighiales > Violaceae > Viola > Viola odorata. The sequence continues at coordinate 15,316,954 of OY829539.1, read as the reverse complement.
CTTGGAAGACCATGACAGTTATCCCTAGCACAAGTCCGAGAGGACCAACGACATATGGAAAAGACTAGTGCTGAATTTCAATTATTAAGAAAAATAAGAGAGAAGAGCGGAGAGAAAAATGAGAGTAATGATAATACACGCTATGAAAGAAATGAGCATGGAATGAGGAGTGAAAAAGAGGGAAAAATAAAAGAAAAGAGAGAAGAAAGTAAGAATACACGCCGTGAAAATAGCGAGCACAGTAGAGAGCCAAAACCTGTGAGTCTTTTGGCAAGAGGGAGAGATGTGAGGAAAGATTTTGCTGCCAACAAACAGTGTCTTGTACTTCGGTACAAGACCTACTGTTTAAATATCACCACTAACCCTCTTTCTTCTCTACCTAGTCCGTTAGCTTCACTTCTGCAGGAGTTTGAAGATGTATTTCCCAATGAGATGCCAAACGGACTTCCACCAATCCGGGGAATTGAGCACAAGATTGATTTAATACCAGGATCCACTCTACCCAATAGACCAGCCTACCGATGCAACCCGGAAGAAACTAAAGAACTCCAACGGTAAGTGGATGAGCTGCTAAGTAAGGGATTCATCCGGGAAAGTATGTCTCCGTGTGCAGTGTCAATACTACTAGTGCCAAAGAAGGACGGTTTATGGCGAATGTACGTCGACTGCCGAGCTATCAATAAGATTACCGTTAGGTACCGGTACCCGATACCCCGACTTGATGACATGTTTCATTAGCTTTCCGGTAGCCAAGTTTATTCAAAGATTGATCTTATGAGTGGCTACCATCAATCCGGATGAATGAAGGTGATGAATGGAAGACAACCTTCAAAACAAAACATGGTTTGTACAAATGGATGGTAATGCCATTCGGGTTATCCAATGCACCCAGTACTTTTATGAGATTAATGAACCATATTTTGCGAGACTATATTGGTAAATTTTTTGTTGTATATTTAGATGATATTCTTGTTTATAGTCCTTCCTTTGAAACACATATTTTTCATTTGCGTTCTGTGTTTGACATGTTACGTACTAATCGATTGTTTGCTAAATTGGTTAAATGTGATTTTTTCTTGAAACATGTCCATTTCTTAGGTTTTGTCGTAAGTACAGATGGAGTCTAAGTGGACGAGGAGAAGGTGAAGGCCATTCGAGATTCGCCTTGTCCCAAAAATGCCAATGAAGTCAGATCCTTCCATGGCCTAGCAAGCTTCTACTAGCGATTCGTCCCCAACTTTTCAACAATCACCGCCCCACTTAACGAGCTTACCAAGAAAAATATTCCATTTGAATGGGGAGATAAATAGAAAGAAGCCTTCCGGGAGCTGAACAATCGGCTCATAAAGCCATCAGTATTAGCATTACCAGATTTCGCCAAAGTCTTCGAGATAGAGTGTGATGCCAGCGGTATAGGTATCGGTGCAATCCTTACTCAAGACAGGCGTCCAATAACTTTCTTCAGTGAAAATCTTAATGGTGCGCAGCTTAACTATTCCACCTATGATCGGGAGTTGTATGCGTTGGTAAGGACATTAATGGTGTGGGAACACTACCTACTCCCAAACCAGTTCGTTATCCATACCGATCATCTGAGCTTGAAGTTCCTTCAAGGGCAAGCCAAGTTGAACAAACGGTATACCAAATGGATGGAATTCATAGAGGCCTTTCCGTACACCACCAAATACAAGAAGGGAAAGTATAATGTAGTTGCTGACGCCCTATCTCGCCGGTATGTCCTCATGAACACTCTCGAAGCACAAATTTTTAGTTTTTATAATTTGATTGAATTATATGAGCATGATGAGGATTTCAAAGAAATTTATGTTGCCTGTGCTAACGGTCCATACATGCATTTCATACGGCATGATCAGTTCTTATTCAAGCATAGTCATTTGTGCATACTACGATCATCCGTTAGAGAGTTGTTAGTATTAGGAACACACTCCGGTGCTTTAAGTGGACATTTTGGGGTTTCTAAAATATTAGAATCCCTTAAAGCACAATTCTTTTGGCCCCGAATGAAAGAAGATGTTACTAGAATTCTAGACCATTGTCTAGAATGCAAACAGGCCAAATCTAAATCCATACATCATGGTACATACATGCCACTACCAGTCGCAAGTCATCCGTGGGTAGATTTTTCTATGGATTTTGTCCTAGGTCTACCAAGATTTCAACATAGAAATGATTCTATTTTTGTTATGGTGGATCCATTTTCCAAGATGGCACATTTCATTTCATGTGCTAAAATTCATGATGCCATCTGTATTGCACACTCATTTTTCCAGCATGTTATCCATTTACATGGCATGCCTAGGACTATCGTTAGTGATAGGGATGTCAAATTTTTGAGCCATTTCTAGCGTACCCTTTGGACGAAATTGGGTACAAAGTTATTTTTCTCTACCACTTGTCATCCACAAACGGATGGTCAAACGGAAGTAGTAAACAGAACATTAGGTTCGCTTCTTAGAACCATGGTTAATAAGCACGGTACTAAATGGGAAGATTGTCTTGCATTTATTGAATTTGCTTATAACCATGCTTGTCATTCGGTTACCGAGTATTCTCCATTTGAAATAGTTTACAGATTTCAACTGTTAACTCCACTTGATCTTTTAACTCTACCTATGAGTTCATTAAAGTGTACAAATGGAAGCACCAAGGTTGATGAGGTAAAAAGATTGCATGAGCAAGTCCATAAGAACATAGAACGAAAGAATGAACAAGTAACAAGCAAACGAAATACCGGTAAGGTTCCCCCGAACTTCCAGCTGGGGAACTGGGTGTGGCTGCATTGGCGTAAAGACCAGTTTCCCCAACAACTATGCCAAAAACTGATTCCACGAGGAGACAAACCTTTCCAAATCCTACACCGCATCAATTCTAACGCCTATATCATGGACTTACCCGGTAAGTATGGTTCCGTTAGCAACACTTTCCATGTCAATAACTTGTCCCTTTATCATCCAGGACCTGATGACGTCGACGGAATGGATTCGAGGACGAATCTTTTCGAAGGGAGAGGGGATGATATGATCATGGCCTCCGTAACATCCACCAGCTCTCAAGCCGACAACGAGCATATATCCAACGGCGAGGCCCCGATATCTCACGGGCCGATAACCAAAAGTCGGGCTAAGATGCTGACACTTTGGCTTGAGATAGAAATGAGAAAGCCTACGCATACAACCAAAGAAAGAACACTGACGGTCATTGCTCATTACCTGGAACATGAACTATCGGGAACATTGAAGCAAATGATGTCCAACAACATTCCGACTGACGAAAGTATATCAATTCCAAATCCCACTGACAACATGAAATCAGATGGGAGCTGGTATCATACTAACTGACGGAAGCGCGTTAACTCGTAACCACCCGACAAGCCTCCAAGAAAGCTTCCAGAAAGTGTTATAGTTACCGAAATAGAAATCTATCGGGAGGGAAGAGTCATCCTGAACTCCATTTTGAAGTGTCAATATGGGCCTCACCGGCCCATAAAGCTACAATCAGGGGTCTGAAGCCCATTTAGCTTATTTCATCCTCTGTATGTATAAATACTAGACTTAGATATTTTAGTAGCCAGTTTAGTTTGAGTGAGATTACTCCTCCCATTTTCACCCTAGACTCTTATTTCCTTAAGAAAGCTTGTTTGAGTTGAGAATACTCCTCATTAAGCTTTCTTTGGGAAGTCCACTTGTAATTTGAGTATTGTTTAATCGTTGTTGATCTAGTAATATCAAGCATTAAGTTTGTTTCGATCATCTTTGCCGTGTTCAAACCACTATCCTTTTTCCCATCCTCTGGTAACATCTCTTCATCTTCTTCGTTTCGTTTTCTTTCCATTCCGCTACGCCTGTCATTCCGTTTGTTCTCATTCTTTCTCCCAATTCAGTTGTATTTTGTGTGTGCGACTCAAAGCTAGATCTTATTGCTCCAACAATACCATCCGGATCGTTCCACATACGACCCGTGATCGTATCACTTTGGCTTGCCATGCAATTTCCCTTCTTGTCCAGTACTTGGCCCCCCTTATGTTCGTATCATAGTCACTATGGATGATCCTATTACCACTTTACACAATTTATTTTGTGCATTAGGCTATAGGTTTTTATATCATTTTTTATGACTTTGACAACCAGTCACTTGGCCTAGAGTTAGTCTTTTCCTGGTTTTATCAATTATCTAGTTAAATCTTATAAGTAAACCTTAAGGTTTCTAGATAATTAGGGTTGCTTAATAAGTGTACCTTTAAGTAACTTATTGTAGGTGGAAAAGAAGGAATCTAAGTGTACCTGATTGTTGTAGCTACTTCATCAATTAGAAATGAACATCTTTGAATCAATGATCAATTATACTTGAATCATAACCTTGATATTGTCTTCGCTAAGAGTCTTTTCCTTATTTGTTCATCAAATCACTCCTGAACTTGTTCCATTTTAATCTGCATTACTTTTAATTATTTATTTTTAATCTTTTTTCAAACTCAAAAACAAACCCCTTTCTATTTTAACTGTCTTATTGGTTAAGATGATTTTTCAAAAAATTACACATTTTTTTTGAGGAGCTAACCTCTTATCATTATTCGCAATTTATTTTATTTATTCGTGCTAAGTTGTATTTTTGGTTATTATTTGACAGATTCTGCAGTAGTTTTATTCTGAATAAGCCATTCCATGTGGTCCTTTTCCATATGGTGTTATTCCATATGCTTCTATTGCATATGGTTTTATTCCATATGTTTGGGATAATTTTTTCTACCTCTATTAAGGTCATACATGATGTGTGCATTGGTCTATTTATATAATAATTGAAGTAGGGTGCTATATTTTGTAGGATAATCTTTAAGTTGTGGCTCCTAACAAGTGTCCTATGTAGGCAATGAAATTATGAACTTATATTCTTAAGAGCAAGATTCAATTTAGGGGCAAGTGAAGGAGAGAATGGCTGGAGTTTTGTTCTGATTTTGAATTCCCCTTTCCTTTGAAGGTTCTTCGCTTACCTACTATAGATTAATAATAGTTGGCTATGCATTTTTCTTTCCTTTTCATTTTTTACTTTCATTCGTATTTTTGGTATTTACTTTCGTTCGTTCATATGCTTCTTATGTGCCATTTTATTACATCATACTAAGCTAAGTGTATTAAAGACAAATTATATCCTCGGTTTCAAAATATATATCGTTTTAGTTATAATTTTTTTGTCAAAAGTAAGTATTATTTTGGAAATTTCAAAAAAGTACGTAATACTTTCCAGATAGAGAATATATAATTACCCTTTTAAATTTTTGGTCAAACTCAAATAACTTTCTGAATTAAAATATGCTTCGAAAACCTTCTGTTAAATTTTGGGATAATTTTAGTTAGCCTCCTTAAATTTTCGGTCAAACTCAAATACCCTTACATAAATATAAATAAATCGATTTTCATGCACGAACTTTGCAGGAAATTAAATCTCCCACCTCCGTCAAGTTCTCCATCCAAATTGACCGAAAAATAATAAAAAATACTCAAAAATAGAAAATAAAATAAGAAAAATTCATAAAATTTTCCAAAAAAAATATTGTTCCTTAATAAATATGAAATTTAAGAACAAAACAACTTCAGGAAAAAATAAATTTTACAAAAAAGATGGTTTTTTTTATATCTCTAGACATTTCAAAATTTGCTTTAGTTTCCTACATTTTAACTTACTACAATTCTTAAAATTTGTTAAAATTTGGATTCTTTTAGTTTTGGTTATTCTTAAAAAATGAGTTTTAGAATTATATTAAACACTATAAAAATATTTTTAAAGAATTATAATTTTATAAAAAATAGGAACTTAAAATAAATTCATATTTTTTGTAAATTATTTTTTCTGGATTTTTTTGTTCTTTTATATTTCTTTAAAAAATCATATCATTTTTTGAAAATTTTCTTATTCTTTTATTTTTTATTTTTCACATTTTTATTTAATTTTTCATTTTCTGGAATTTTCTTATTCTATTTCCTATATTTTTTTGGTATTTTAAAATTTTTTCCTCAATTTGGACTAAAAACTTAACGGAGGGATATTGCATTTCCCGTAAAATTCAAGCAATGAAATCGATTTTTTTTTATTCAGGTGGTATTTGAGTTTGACCAAAATTTTAAGGGTCAAACTAAAATTACCTTTTAAATTTTCTATCCAAATGGATGGAATCATGTGAGTTGAACGTGCATTGGCCTTTTATCTTTTATCCATTAAAATTGTAACTTTTAAGTATTTGTTGGGTATATTTTGAGAGTTTTAAGACTACAATGACCAAAGTGAAAAAAATAGAAACTTTAGAGGCAATTTTTCTCATTGACATTCATGTGGTTCCATTCTTTTGAAGCATTTTTTAAATTAAAAAAATTATTTGAATTTAACTGAAAGTTCAATAAAAATAAACAAATATTACTCGCATTTAATCATGTTTTGAAAAAGTGAGAAAAATGCATTTTAGGAAACAGAAAATATATATATGTATACACCCTCGATTTTTGTTACGACATCTAAGGTTAGCATGAAGTAATTAAGGCAATCATCTTTCTGTCTTTTTAGCTTACATTTTGATAATGATATAACAAAACTCATTCCAACAAATCACACTTTTTGCACCCAAAAAAAGAAAAAACTAAATCACAATTCTCACTTATTCATCTCTCGTTACATTAATTCGAAATAAATTAGTAAAATTAAATAAAATATTAGAATTTTTTTACAAAAGAGGGTTGTTGGAATTGTTTTTCCTCAAAAAATGGTCACGTGATATAGTTAAAAATCTTTTCTCAATATAAAGTACTTTTAAACTTATTTAATAAAATAAAATAATTTGTGCCACGTAATCTTTTATTTTATTTTTATTGAATAAAAGAAACAAAATAAAACCTAATTATAAGAAAAATAAACGCTCGTTTTTGCTCTTGTTCTTATTCCTCCGCCTCTACCTCTGCACCCATATCTCCCAAATTCATTTAACTATACTCTAAATAAAATGGTGACGGTTAATTGTGTGTATTATAACACCTTTAATTTATTAATTAAAATACAAAATTAATCAATTAAGGAGATAATTTGGAAGTAATTAAGTACGAAATATCAACTAAACTCTAAATTAGACATATAATTGAAAAGAAGAGGGAGTATAAACAAATAATTTTCTTTGCACCCTACCAGTTCGTTGTCTTCTAAATAGAATATTGCTTTATGCTCCCTATGTATCTAATGTTTAATTAATAAAATAATTTTCATTATTCATATAAATTAAGGAGCATGTTTATTTCATATTGACTAAACGTTGTTAGAATTAAAAAATTACTTTAAAAAATATCCCAATTATATTCTTAGTATGTACGATTTCAATTAAAATAAGTTTACATTTGCATGCCCTTTTTAGTGAAAGATCATTATAAAGGCCATTTGACCTGCATTAATCTCTAAGAGAAGTTTCATAGTTAACTTTCTCCATGTTCAAAACATGTTGTAATTACAAGGTATGTCATTAGAGTAAAGGCGATGTTCAAAACATAAGTAATTTAACATTGCATGGAAAAGTGAATCAATTAAAGTTGGATCCATCAATTATCACATATCGTGGACAATGTTGTTAGCAACTAAGACTCCTTTTCTTTTTGTCACGATTAAAATACAATTTCCTCATAGCCACACCAAAATATGTTTAATGGCACTAGTGGTCCTTCGCCTCTAGTGGATTTAACATTTTATACATTTAACTTCGTATTTATAACAAAATCTTTTTTTTTTTGGTGACATTTTAAGTCTTGATAATCCGACCTTTTCAATAAGTCCATGCCTTATCATACGAGAATATTATTTTTAATGTCAATATGTCATGTCATATTAAAATAATATTTCAATATGTCGTAGGGTCTTGTAGGGAAAGTCTAACGTTCATCGGAGAAAGAGTATAATGACTCAATATGTTGTAAATGTCAATAGTTTGTATAAAATGTCAAATCTTCAAAAACATATGGGTGTTGCTGCCATCAAAATGAAGAACCATAAAAGATAGACAATGGTGTACTAACTTGAAGCAAATTTTATACATGAAGTTAAACTGGCCTGCATATGGCTTTTAAAATGCAAGATATAGCTGGTATTTTACAACCATCCCATAGTCATTGGAATTTGGTGTCATTTGGTTTGCTCCCTCGGAATGCTGAAAGGGAGAAGAAAGACCTTGTTCCTGTAACACAAGAATAATGGAGGTGGGTTTAGATTTTCTTGAACCCCCTCAATATTCGGCATAAATATAAATAAACAAAAAACTAAAAGGACTTCAGAACCTACACTCCAGCGGGAGAAACCAACAAAGAGAAAGGTAATGGGAACTAGGAATTGGTACGCACCTTTGGTCGTACAGGCTGCAGTGGATGACTGGGGCAACTTATGAGTATTCTGGACATTGTATTTGCCTGAATTTGCTTCAGCTGCACCCAAACATCCAACACATCAGCATGGAAAAATGACAGAACAGAGAATTTAGATAATATATATTTTGAGCACATGATAGAAGAAAGCACTAGTCATTTTTATTACTAACGAACCAAAAGCCACAACGAAGAAAGTGAGAAAACCAGAAAGCAGATATACCAGAGTGAAGCTGATGAGCACCCATATCTTTTCCACAACCCTCAAAGAGAGAATTATTTAGCTGTCCATGGTCCTTTGAACGAATTGCTGCTTTTCTCAGTAGACTCTCAGTGCTTCTCTTACTGAAAGCTTTAGATTCTTCAGAATCATCCTCTCCTTCAGAGAAGACAGATGGGCTAGACCAACCTGTTGCATTGGCATCCCCCTTACTCTTCCTAGCAAACTTCAAGAGCCTCTTCAACCCTTTGGGAGGAGCATCTTTGTGGTAGGCCACAACAGGAGGATTTTCAGCATTTCCCCACTCAGCTGTATCTGATTCACTATTATTGTCTTCTAGCAGCATCTGTGATAAAGAATGACGAACACTTGAAAATCCAACAGGTGCAGGACAGACTGGAGAGGTAAGTTGAGTCGTGCCATTCTGACATGATCTTGACAGGTCCCGATGCTCTTCTATTTCCACCCATGCAGTGGGAGAGATGCCTGACTCGTCTTGAGATTGAATGTCAGCTGAAGCTTGTTCTGTATCTTTCAAGACATCATCAATAGCAACTGCAAGTTCATCAACATTCTCAGTCCTGTCACAACTGTGGTTACTACTCAGAGATGCATCTGACTCCACGGCAGCATCAAATTGACCCATTGACAGTATTTCCTTGTCCTGTAGCTCAACCAGGACAGAATTATTCAGAGCTACCTCATTGTCATGAGTTTCTATCGCAATCCCAATATTCGCAGATGACTCCTCCAACTGTGGAGAATGTTTTAACTTGTTCACAGTCACATTTATGTTAGGGCTATTTCCAGATCCCTTACGGAGGAAGGGTTTCGTTTCTAGTGGCACAACGCTGCTTTTCTTGGTCCCCTTGTTATAGAAATTAGGCTTTGATGAAACTATTCCAGAAACATCTCCAGATGCTGCTGCAATTTTCATCTTCGTTGTTTTTCCATCTTTAGTCACTGCCTGCTGCTTCTTCACTTTCACACTCTTTAAGCTCTTGTTGGCATCATTCAGGGTTTCCTTCACATTTCTAAGGCGTGGCTGAGGTTTCTCTACTTTTGCACTTGATCTAGGAACCGTTGTCGTTGACTGAGGCTTCCGCCTTTTTGGGTTAGTAACAGCAGGAGAGATCCCTGCAGGAGTTTTATATGGAGATGGTACTGCTGTTCTAGTTGATGGTGCGGATGGCCATGATTTACGAGTAGCAGGCAGAGTTGATGTTTTAGATGAGACCTTTTTGGTAACAGGTGCTTTTGGACTTGCACTCCTTGACTCTTTCGGTTGTGAGAGACTTCTTCGCGGCTTCTGAGGTTTTTGCAAGGGTTGAGTTTTACCGACATGAGCATCCTTGGCACTTGAAGACACCATCTCAGCTTTCCTCTCATCAAGAATTTTCTGCATTGCTCTAATTTGTGCATCTTTTTCTGCCTTCTTTTCATTATTCTCTCCTCTAAGTTTCTTATCCCTCTTCTCCTTGTATTGGTTATAAAACCCACCTCTCTGCTCCAAAGAGGTATTTTGGGGAATGCTAGTTTTAGGTTTCCTAGCCTTCAATGGTTGACATTCCATCATCTTCATCAGCATCTGGTTCAACTCCACTTCTTTCTGTCGGCTCCATTCAGCTGAGGCTGTTAAATTTCCGTTACTTTCTTGTCCATGTGGAGAATTAGTTTCTGTTGCATTGTTTGCTGGATCATGAGCTCCATTTTCCTGTGTTTCTGACCCTCTGTCAACTTTATTAGTCACAGCAGGATTTTCAGATCCGGAGGAAAAATCAGACTCCAACTTGTGCTCAGCTGAATTCTTTGAGATCTCTTTGTCTTCCGGCTCATCGCAAGGCAGTGGAGTAGAATCTCCAGAAACCAGTTCTCGCTGGCAGGGATTTGAAGATTCTAATACACCAGAACTCCATCTTCTCAATACAGATTTATTAGTAATGAGAGAAATACTTGAGGAAATCTTTTTCTGAACATCTGCAGTTTGATCCTTCTGTTTACTTTCAAATAGACTGATTGCATCTTGGACAGACATCCTTCGAACATTACCCTCAGGTTTCTTAGTAGTTTGTTCAGTTCCTTCATCTTCACTACTGTTCGATGCTACATCTCTATTAGATAATAATCTCTCTCTGCCAAGATAATAATTAAGGCTTTTGATGCCTATTGCAGCAGCCCTGCGTGATCCAGCTTTCCCTATTTGAATTCTCCGCATAGGAGATGCTGACCTTCTAGGCCCCGCAGATCTTGTTAGAGTTCTACTTCTTTCTGCAGATGCTCGATGGTCATCACTCGAGTCAGAAGAAGACTCCTCACCATCAGTTGAGCTCTGACGCTCCACCTGGGCAACCTTTGAAGGTGAAACACCATACTTTACTGGTGTTACTGCATGCGGAGATCTTGATACTTGAGCACTTCCATCTGTCTGATTAATGTTGTCTACTCTCGATATAAGAGCAGATGGGTGTCTCTCGTTACTTGGCACAGATATACCCCTCTTTTCTCTCAGTTCTAAGATCTTGATCAAAGAAGTCCTGTCATTAAGAAGGTTGAAATTTATCAGTGATGATAATTTCTTGCATTCTCCTACAGGATTAATAAAAGCATTAAAACATGAGATGGAGCACAATTCCGCTGAATTAAAAAATCTTGAAGCAAGAAGGAATTGAAACAAACCCATGCATATCAATCTAAATAAGCAACTTACTTTAGATCTTTTGCTCCAAAATGATCTGAAAAGTCTACTAAATCAGTAATTTCTTTGGATGAGCATAATGTACCAACTTCTTGGTCTAGAACTGCAGCCAACTCGCCACTTAATGCTGTGAGCCTCACGTCCATAGCTCTCAGCAACTCATTCCTAGAAGTATTATTCCTATAGCTATAAATATGAGGGGCAAAATTAAAGCTCCTTGGTAAAATATAGGTTAAGAAACTTACTTTGAAGCATCTGTCAATGCATTCCCTGCATCACCCTACATCATTTGCAACAATCATGCTATTTACCATTATGGCACAGCGATGTAACTAGAAAAATAAGATTGACCTCCACAATGACCTAAGGAAACTTCAGGAAAGAAAAGGCACTGGTAAAGATTTGTGAGTAAAAGCAATTACTTTGAGTTTTGGTACTGTCTCAGTAGAGTTACAGCTGTCTGTCAAAAGAGAGAATATATTAATACTGGCAGAAATCTGAGAGTTCAAACTAGTAAGAGTGTGCATAGGTACAGTGTTGTGAAAGGTCACCCTATAGAGTAATAAAATAGTATGAGTCCAGTTAACATGATTTAACTTATATTGCATAAACCCAGCATAAAACAAATGCTATAAGTTCAAGTGTGGTTTGATGGGTTCGTGACTCAGAAGTTACCTGCTTCCTCACTTTCAAAGTTATCCTGGATCCCCTGTCAGGAAAAATCACGTTAAAAATAAACTTTTGGCAATCTTATCTATACTAACTGATAAACTCTTGGCAATAATGTATGACCTGAGCATACAAAGAAAGATGAAACTTTATGGCTTCCTGCAATTGCGACATCTCGCCTTCAATTGCCTTACTTTTATTAATCAAATCAGGTGAACCAACAATCTGCAAGAATCTGAGAAGAAATACAAGGAAATTCGTAAAAGAAGAAAAAGCTACATTACACTCCATCCATAACTGAGGGAAATCTCAATGAAGTACTTAGAAGTACCTGTGCAATGTTAACTTTGTGAACCATGCTGCATTTTTTCCTTCTCCAGCTACTTGAAGTTTAAAATTAGCATTAGCACCTTTGGCATACAACTTACTAACTCCAGGAAGGTGCGGCAAGAGATGATCCAATATCCCCACAGCTAGTTTCTCTACTTCGTTGCCACCACAGACAAATGCCTCAAACCTAAAATAACACATGAATGGGCAGGTTAGAGAAGCGGTAAACAGGAAAACACACCCTATAGAAATGAGCATGAAAATAACTTATGGGAACACATGAGATTAACCTAAATCCTATCAACTTTAAAGAATCGGCCAAGCTATAATTTCAGAACGTTGCTAACGAAGAAAACCAGAATCTTAGCCTCCTTACGAAGATGATAGATCTAAAACATGAGAATTCCTCTTTATCAAATATACATGCAACTTAATAATTAAACATATTCAATAGAAAGTTTCAGTCTGTCGTCAGTTTTATTCCTGGTTGTAAGGATCAAAGCAGAATTTTATTTTATTAAACACTAACCTGTTTTGGTTTGGAATGATCTGAATAGTAGCATAATCTAAAGGAGCATCAGCATCTATTCGGCCATCCATGTCAACAACCTGTAAAGGAAAATATTCTCTTTATAAAAGACAGAAAAGGCAAAACTAAGATCACATCAGGCTATTATCCAAGTATGTACTGATTTATAACAAATAACGAAAAGTGGAAGTTCATTATGCTCTTAATTTATGTTCTAGAATGGCAGTTCAACTCTAAGTTCAAGAAAACCAAATTTTTCGACATACATCGCATTTTACTGAAAAGGTACAAAAACCTCGAGGATCATACAGTCTCACAACTACTGAGGCTTAGATGAGAAGCATGGTAAAAAGATAAAGTTAAATTTATGAAACTACAACTGATCATTGAACAAGATGTGGAATTTACTGATTAAAAGTACAAGCTTAACTGGAAAATGGAGAAAAATAACGAGTTTGGAATGTCAAAGAAATCAACCCAACAATGAGATGAACATACACCAATAAAGGATACAACACCCATCTGGCATGGACATAGATATATACAGCCATACACCCACTTTAAAATGCTGCAGGGGCAGCTAATCAAACAACTGAGCTGAATTCAGCTACGTGGTCCAAGAATTTGAAAAAGAAAATCAAGAGGAATGGAAATGAATTAATAAAGAAAACACGGTGAGCTAAACTGGTTTGAGTATTTTCATAGTGTATACAGGGTAAGTGCCACAAAAAGTGTAGAAGTTGAGACAATTTTCGATAGAAATTAATAAATTTGTTTGTAGAAGGCAAGAAGTAAAGAAATGAAATCCTAGATTGTACGCAAATACCAGATGCTGCAGTTAATACCAGCCTCAGGATTACTTTGTTGTAACAACTTAGCCTTAACAAATCCACATAACTTTCTTGATGAAAGAATAAAAATTCAAAATACTTGGATACTAAAGCATTCAATGCAAGGCCAGATTCAGGATTTGTCTAGACACAGAGTTCACAACAAACAAAGTATTCCATTATGATAGAAAGCACTTTTGATATGAAATTAAAAGGAGAGAAGATGAAGAATACATACCACTATCAAATAGGAAAGGAAAAGGGCATTCAAATCAGATCTAGACAATGAAAGGTCCTGTCTTGCACTGAGCAATATCCCAACTGAAGAAAAGGGTGACCACCACCGACAGTTAAGACAGAAAGCACCAACCAAGCAAAGCAACCACTACAGGAGTCTTGCTACAAATTGACAATGCGTATTGCTTTCTGCCATTTTTCTATAACATAATTGTTTTAAAAAGGAACTGCTTCTTCATTACAGAAAGTGGTTGGTGAAATGGAGATTAATGGATGGGAACTCCATCGAAAGCACACAAACACCAACCATAAACATGGGAAAAGAAAAAGACCCGGTTGAGTAAAAAAGAATGCAACACTTTTCTTTTGCTTACCTCAAGGCTCTCAAGGCTCAAGGGTTAAAAACCTCAGTGGTAGGAGAAGGACCCCAAAACCAATTATGACAAATAAAAAAATAAAAAAGAGATCTTGAATGCAAAAGCGCTAAACGATATCATGTCATGTGATATGTGATGTGTGAATGTTTGGCTTTCTTTATCACTCCTTTTCTTAATTTTATTCGAGAGAGAGGATTTGGCGGTATGAAATGGACTAGCTTAACCAAAGACTAAGCTAGTAATAGGAAATATCAGTTGGATGAAAAAGTAAGGGTGTTTTTCATAACGGAATTAATTTTATTTGGAGTTATTTCTGGCTTTTAAAATTTTTCAGATGGAGTTATTTTCAGAATTATTTCTGTTTTTTAAAATTCTATTTCATAATACATTTTTTGTTTTCCAGCCTTCATTTTCCAATCTTAGAAAACTCGAAATCGTATTCACCTAACAACTATTTTTTACTTTTTTGAAAAAAAAAATACTACTTTTGTTAAATCAATTTATTTTAATTAAAAAATAATGCTAATGTTATTTTTTTTGTTAAGATTAATAAACTAAATAGTAGCCCATTTTAAGTTTATTAAAGATCAAATATAAGTATGGTAAACATATTCATGTTTAAATTCAAAAGCACGAGCCATTTAGGGGTTGTTTAATTTTTGAAAACTTTTTGGAAAATTTTTCAAAATCTGTTTCACAGCAACATTTTCCCAAATGGAAAATTTTCCAGTTCTACAATTACTATTTAGTTTTGGAAATAATTCCAGAATTAACACTACAAATTTGGAAAATTCTGGAAACGCCATTTTTTACGTTTTCCACAAAAAAAAATCCAATTTTTGTTTTTAGCTCAACCGATCCATATTGTTAACATAAAAAAGAAACAATGTTATTTTAGACATATCTACCCTCATAATTTATAAATATGCTAAATCTATTCACGTTAAAAATCAATTATAAATATAATATTTCTATTCATGTAAATAAAATACATATAAAATAGTCTTGAATTATTTGTTCATGACGTGAATACTACAAACTCGAAATCGTATTCACCTAAGACCTATTTTTTCCTTTTTTTTTGAAAAATAAAAACTACTACTTTTGTTAAATCAATTTGTTTTGAATTAAAATAACTTAAAAAAACAATGTTAGTTTTTTTAATTTTTGAAGATTAATAAACTAAATAGTAGCCCATTTTAATTTTCTTAAAGATCAAATATAAATATGCTAAATATATTCACGTTAAAAATCAAGTATAAATATAATAATTCCGTTCATGAAAATAAAATACATATAAAATAGTCTTGAATTATTTGTTCATTACGTGAACACTACAAACTCGAAATCGTATTCACCTAAGAACTATATTTTCTTTTTTTTTTAAAAACAAAAACTACTACTTTTGTTAAATCAAATTGTTTTGAATTAAAAAAATAATGCTATTTTTAAAAATTTTGAAGATTAATAAACTAAATAGTAGCCCATTTTAATTTTGTTAAAGATCAAATATAAATATGCTAAATCTATTCACGTTAAAGATCAAGTATAAATATAATAATTTCGTTCATGAAAATAAAATACATATAAAATAGTCTTGACTTATTTGTTCATGACGTGAATACTACAAACTCGAAATCGTATTCACCTAAGAACTATTTTTTTTTTTGAAAAACAGAAACTACTACTTTTGTTAAATCAATTTGTTTTGAATTAAAAAAACAATGTTAGTTTTTTTAATTTTTGAAGATTAATAAACTAAATAGTAGCCCATTTTAATTTTGTTAAAGATCAAAATATAAATATGCTAAATCTATTTACGTTAAAGATCAAGTATAAATATAATAATTCCGTTCATGAAAATAAAATACATATAAAATAGTCTTGAATTATTTGTTCATTACGTGAACACTACAAACTCGAAATCGTATTCACCTAAGAACTATTTTTTCCTTTTTTTGGAAAAACAAAAACTACTACATTTGTTAAATCAATTTGTTTTGAATTAAAAAAACAATGTTAGTTTTTTTTATTTTTGAAGATTAATAAACTAAATAGTAGCCCATTTTAATTTTGTTAAAGATCAAATATAAATATGCTGAATATATTCACGTTAAAAATGAAGTATAAATATAATAATTCTGTTCATGAAAATAAAATACATATAAAATAGTCTTGAATTATTTGTTCATTACGTGAACACTACAAACTCGAAATCTTATTCACCTAAGAACTATTTTTTCTTTTTTTTTGAAAAACAAAAACTACTACTTTTGTTAAATCAAATTATTTTGAATTAAAAAAATAATGCTATTTTTAAAATTTTTGAAGATTAATAAACTAAATAGTAGCCCATTTTAATTTTGTTAAAGATCAAATATAAATATGCTAAATCTATTCACGTTAAAAATCAAGTATAAATATAATAATTCTGTTCATGAAAATAAAATACATATAAAATAGTCTTGAATTATTTGTTCATTACGTGAACACTACAAATATCAACATTCAAAACATACGTAATTTAAATTGTTACTTCTTCATATTCTACCAATTATTATAATTAGCCCATATTTGATTTGCAATATCTTCTCTAACCGCATTTATTAGTTGTTGTTGGGACATATCCACTTGACTACCTTCTTGCGTCACACTAGCTTTGTTTTCGTCTAAATTTTGCTGACCTTCTGTACCATATTCAGTGAATAGTTGATCAGCTCTATCTTCCATTCGAATAAAGTTATGTAGTGTACAACAAGCTAGAGGTATTTGCCTCTGACGACGAAGAGGATAATTTGGAATGGACTTTAAGATTGGAAATCTAGCATTCAGAACGCCAAAGCCCTTTCAATCACATTTCTCAATGACGAATGTCGATAGTTAAACAATGCATATTTTCTTGTTATCCTTTCTCGTCCACGAAAATCATTTAGGTGATACCGTTCACCCTGATAAGGAGCTAAAAATTCAGGAATATTTGGATAACCAGAATCAACTACATAATAGTAGTCTGCCAAAGATAAATAACAATCAGATATTTGTAGTAAACTATTAATGTAACAGCTAATAAATATTGTTATGAATTACAAAAATAATGTTTTACCAGCTGCGGGCATACGAAAAGCATTATCTGGTCCAGTTAATGCATCAAGAAAGACGCGTGAATCATTAGCTGTGCCTTCCCAACCAGTATACATAAAGGTAAACATCATATCATGCGAACAAGCCGCCATAACATTTTGAGTAACAAGTGCTTTTCTACCCCGAAAAGTTTTTTATTTTTTGGCTGGACACCAAGCTGCAACATGAGTACCATCTATAGCACTTATGCATTTCTAAAAGAGAAAAAATAACACATAGGTAAGTTTAATATTCAAACATAATTATTTTTATTTAGTCATCATGAATTTATAATACACGTGCATACATGAAATTATGGATACCATCTAGCATTTGCTTGTATCTCTGGTTGAATGGGTCCTCTTGCAACATGTCTGATCAAATCAATTCCTAAACGAACTAAAGCGCGTATCACACCCTTAACCCAACGTGAGACTGTCGCAGTTGAATGCTGAAATCGTTCTGCCACCATCCTTTAAGTTATTCATGACATAATACAGTCAATCTCATTGCCACATCCTCTTCCAAACTAACTGATACGATCCCAGTTGCGTAGGATGCGTAACGAGTGATTCCCGATCTAGTTCTAGGCTTGGATTTCAGATGAGGAAGATAAACTCAACAAGTACGAGCTTAGACCTGAGGACAACCTGTGTCAACCAACCTAATCGATTTCAAGTGAGGTTCTTGATTCGATCCCGCAACCTATATTCAACCTGTGAATATCAACCTTGGGCGACGACTCAATGGAATGGATTTTCGGGTTTTACTTGCTATCCTAATCGAGTATCCGGACTCAATGAGGGACAAGGTTCACGAAGAACAATTGAGAAATACGCTCTGTATTTTAATTATCAAAAATAGTCCCCCAAATAATGAAGAGGGTGGCTCCTTTAAATAGGAGAAACCCTAAAATCTTTACAATAGGAATCCTTCCCTTAATAGAACTTCTAATTAATTAATTAAAATAAATCTAAACTAATTTAATTAATTAATAAAAATAGTCACTTAACTAATGGAAAGTCTGAAATTGCCTTTCTTAAAACAGTCACTAGAGTCGTTGGCGCTAAGGCATAGAGTCATTAGCATCAACGACGCCAACCTCTGTCTAAGAAAGCCCTTCAAAACAGTCACTAGGGTCATTGACGCTAAGGCTTAGAGTCTGGGATCGTATCACTAACTGCACGTGAGTTATGTAAGTTCAACCCTCTCAACCTGTCAGATAAGTTCAGAAATACATGTGGCCTCATACAAAAACTGTCGTAGCATTTAATTGGATTTCCCAGTAAAATTTCAATAATATACGCTCTACCGGTAAGCATAGATGTGTGGCAAGGTATTCTATCAATGGAACTGTTTTCACTTTCCATTAACATACGGATGAACATAGCCTCCTCGAGCTCGTCGTCATCATCATCAGTAGAACTATCACTACTTGAATTAATAACAGAAGTATTAGAACAATTCTGGAAATATTGGGACATTTCACCTGCATTATTAAACAATTATGTTGTATTAGTTATACCAATAACAAAATTAGCTAAATTGACATGTTAATAATAAAATTAATTGACAATAATACTTAACATAAATGTCATAGAATTGTACCAGCATACATAACAACCAAGTCATAAACATTTTAAAACAACCTCCAAAGAAAACTCATAAAACAAGTTTACAGGATTTTAAAACAAGCCACTATCATTCTAAAGCCCTCAACCAGGACTTTCTTCTCACAATGGACATCTTCATGAATACTTTCCTCCAATAAGATTCTTTGAATTGCACAAGTGCATTGTTATAAGAGGCCTCTAAGATATCATCTAAACTCTCTAATGCATCCATGCACGCATGAACAGAGTATGTATCTCGCGAAGGGCTTGTAACTTCAAACTGCTCTCCTCTACACTTCTTCACTTTTCTATAAAATAATCAGCCTTCGCACTAGCAGATGATGTCATAGCCTCCATATAAGGGTCCCACTTCTCAGAAACTCCTTTCTTACAACGCCTACTACCTACATCATGCTCCGCAGCACGTTTTCCTTTTGAGCTCCCACCAGTTGACCTGTCACCTTCCATTTCATGATCATCTTCAGGTACATGAACACCATAGTTTAGAAAGTCTTCTTCATTTTGGCGTTCTTCATCTGAGCTAGGTGGCAATTGCGAAGAAGCATGATGGAGTTGTCCAGTAGCGGTAGATCTGTTAAACACTTGACCAAGGAGCTCATAGTTCTGACAATCTTTATTTCTAAATGTCTTGTAGATCTTATTTTTCTGCAAAGAAAATAAACAACATTGAATTTAATCAAAATTCCGAAAATTTATGATATGAATTACTAAAGAAACTTGTAAGGAAATGTAACATACCATGAAAAACATTTGCCACACAGCTTCAGGTGCATACATAGTGTTTAAACTTGATTGGTAGGTGACTCCTGTATGGTCTAACAAATCTAAAAATTGGCGATGTTTTTATCGCAGTCGATTGTATTTGCCTAACAACTTGACTTGTCTAAATCGTACACCGGAAGCTAAGTATAATTCGTTATCCATGTCTTGCCAATCCATAGCTTTAAAACTAGGAGTACCATTTTGATCTACCTTAACTCTCTCGTACAATATTTCTAAAAATTTCAATTCAGTTCCATTGGACCATTTACCATCATCTTCTCCGTCATTTCTTCTTCTCATCTAAAAATCCTCAAAATTTCAGAAGCACTCAAATGACCCACATGAAAAAATTAAAGCAAATCAACCAAGCAAGTAGAACGTTTGATATGGTTATACATATCATACCACAAATATCTATTTAAGTTTTTTTTAGGGACATTATAGTATAGAGTTGAGAAATTAAAGTAGAATATTGTTATTATTATTATATCAAACAAGTAGAATACTTTTTATGTTACAATCTTTTATGTTACACATGATTGCTTAAAATTAGTCTTTCTTTTCTTTTCAAAAACTAGAATACTTTTTAATTAAAAATAAATTATTAATTAGGTGAAACAAATGTTGTTGTAAGTCAATTTACTTTTTACTACTATCAGCACACCAACTGTTGGCAAAATTTATAAATTACTACCATTTACCAAGCCAACTATGAACCTAACCAGCTCAACTTGTTATAGTAAAATGACAAAATGTATATTTTAATATCTCAAAATTATAAATACGAGTTTATAAAATAACATTCATGCTTTGAAGGGTAAGTAAGTGGGTCTTCAAAAATTAAGTTATATAATTTTGTATTTTGTATGGTTTAACAATATCTTTCGGTGGCACTCAATATGCTTTGAAATTCTATCTTGGTGATGGCGGAAGTTATAGCTAGGTACAGTAAGCGAAAGTTGCATAAGCGTACAAATTAAGAGGATATATCAAATAAAATTATCGTAAAAAAAATAGAACCAAACAAGTAGAACCAGATGAAAATTCAGGGCACAAAGCGAGCAGATGCACGAGTAAATATCAATACGAACACACTATGAATAGTAACACATTAGGGCGATTTTGGGATTTTAAAATAACGAACAATAAACGACGTCAAAATTGCAAAACGAACCCAGATAACTGACCGGAATGACGAGGCTAGAAGAACCCAGGTGGCGGCGAGGTTAGAGGTGGCTGGAGTGGGACACATGCGCCGGCGAGTGGAGGTGGTCGGCGGAGACGTTGGCTGCGCGTGGAGGCGCTTCGCCGGTCGGAATGTCGCGCTTCCACTTGCTCCCAACTCGAATCGTCCTTGCGCTCCTTCCTGTGCTTGCGGTGCGAATAGTAGACTCCTGAAAGTGGTCGGACAGAGAAAACAGAAAAATTTGGATTTGAATGTTGGTTGTTGGTTGTGTCGGAAAGAGAAAACAGAAAACTTAAGAATAGGTATTATAAATGCAAAGATGTAGATACATAGTGTCGGCCAGTTACTTTGTTCATTATGTTCTCTGGTGAATAGGTATTATTTTGTCACCTCTAACAACTAAATAGGTATTATGTTGTCCATTATGTTACTTTATTATTTTGTCACCAACAATAATTCAATTGCTCCGCGCACCATTATGTTACTTTATTACTTTGTCACCATGTATGCAATAATTCAATTGCTCGGCAAAGGATACACATTCACTCTTTGTTGCCAGACCGTGTAGTTACTTTATTATTTTGTCACCACTATGTATGCAATAATTCAATTGTTCTACTCTTTCATGATAATAGAGTAGACTTTCAATTATTTGATATTAGGAGTGAGTGACTTCTATGTGTATCTATTAATTTTATTTTTTTAAAATGAGAAATTATTAAATATATTCGTTACATATAAGTGTAACTTTAATATGAGCTCATTTAATTGATTTTTTATAATTAAAAGTGAATTCATATTTATTAATTTGCAAAATCAAAATGAGAAAAGTGACCGAACATAAAGCTACTATTCTACGTAATAATTTGTCAAGCTCCTTATCTTCATACTTATTTTCTTAATAAAAAACCTGAAGAGAAAAGGTTAAGACTTAGTCAAATCATAATTAATTAAGCCATTGGTGCGCCACGTGCCATGAAATTTCTTATAACACGGTTGGTTATTGAATTTTACTTGTATGATTTTAATAAGGAGTATTAGTTACTTAAATATCAATTATGAAGTATTTTTATTACAATTTGTATCAATCTACATATTAATTATCAAAATTACGAGGGTAGACATGTCTAAAATAACATTATTTTTTTTAGATTAACAATATGAATTTATTGAACTAGAGTAATAAAAAATAAAAAATAAAAAAAATTGAAAATGTTTTCCAAATGGAAAATTTTCCTTGTGAAACAAATTTTGGAAATAATTCCAGTTTTGGAAATTTTTCAGAAAAATCTCCGCAACTAAACAACCCCTAATCCACGCATAGTGGATAGTGTTTGATTTGATTCACATATCTAACAATAAATGGTAATGTTTGAGATATGAGGTGTATTAAGGACTTTTTAATAAGTGATTAGGGGATGTTTTCTCTTGGATTTTGAGCTCTTTGATCTTGCTTGTGACTTACTCCCTCCATTCCTTTTTAGTTGTCACTTTTTTAAGGAATACTTTTGCCTATTTAGTTGTCGTATTTTAATTTTCAAGATTATTTTTTGTAGTCAATGACATAAATTAACCCGAAATAATTTTAAATTAACCATTTTTTGGAAGAAAATTAAAAGGGAATGATTCATAATTAATAAGGATAGTTTAGTAAAAATTATACAATAATTATAATTTAATAATTGTCTTGGTTATCGTGAAAAATGAAAAAGCAACAACTAAAAAGGAACGGAGAGAGTATAAGTCACTAGGGATTCCCAAGTGATAAACACTCTGAGTGTTTACCAAAGGCTCTTGTTCGTTGCTCTGACCATTGTTGTGATGGTTATCTATAGTCATTAGTCGACCGTCTTCGGAGGCCTTTATGAGGGTGATTTATTCGATCTTCTGTAACTATTGTAATGATGGCTCTTTAATGTAACTGCAATATCTTCTCCCGACCGTTTTAATGACGTTTATCGGGTTCAAATTTTGAAATTTTCATAACCGTTGTTTTGCACTGATGGTTGTTTTCTACAGTTGTCGTGTAATGCGTTCATCTTAATGATGGGTTGACACGTGTCATTCTATCATTGGTCGTCGAGATTGTGGCGGTTTCAACGGGCATCAAGGATTTCATTTTTCTTTTCCAGCATTTGTGATTTTATCTCTCTAGGATTCACTTTGCCTTCTCTCTAGAATTTCTTCTCTTTATCTCTTAAGTAGCAATGATACATAAACCTTCCCTAAGGAATAGTCATCCTTTGAAGCGTGCCAATCACTACAACGCTGATACCCTTTGTTAATACCCTAATTTCGACACTATTAAATTAATCATCATTATTACATTTATTATAGCATATTCGCATTTTTTCCGTCATTCATTTTATTTTTATTCATCATTCGTTCCATTATCGACTTTGTAGTTTTTACTTAATTTTAGTTCATTTTATCTCAATCCTATTTTTGTAATTTTCATTTTTATTATTATTATTTTTGTTTATTTATTTATTATTTCATTTTATTTTATTTAGTTTTATTTTAGTTTTATTTTATTTATTTTTATTTGTATCGTTCGAGCTTCTATCGGTGTCGGTCTCCTTTCTATCGAATTGATACGAAAACCCGCACCTTATCTCTTTAAAAAAAGTCAGAAAATCTCCACATCTTAACCTCTCCAAACAACTCTTTAATTTGAGCCGTCTATTTGAAATGGGATTTTTTGAACAGTTGGATCGAACCAAAAATAAAATATATAATATACTATTCACGAAAACTATTCATACCAACTTAAAAAAAACTCTCTCCCTCTCCAATTTCGGCAGAATAAGCAAAACCAAAAAGAAAAAACTTCTTCGTTCTCTCTAAGATTTAAACATCTTCATCACCACATTTAACCATCCGGTAAAACATTTTGGTTCATTTCGTTAAGTTACCATATCATTGTGTTTTCTTTTTTCTGGTTTGGTTTGCTGGTGACCGGAGTTTGGCTAGTTGTGGTTGGGTTCTGTTTGTTTTTGTTGTTGGTGACCAGATCCAGCCGGTTGTGGCTGGATTCGGGGTCGTTTCTATTTTGGGTGACCTGATTTTTCTTTTGCTCCGGTTTGAGTCGGTTTCGGTCTAGTTTTGGTTGATTTTTTTGTGTGCTTTAGGTTGGGTTGGGGGGTTTCGGTGGTGACCGACGGCCGACTGGTGGTGGTCAGAGCTGCAGGTAGTGGCTCGAGGTGGCTGGCTTAGAGGAATAAGATAAGTTTGGTTTTGAGTTTGGTTAGGATGGTTTTGGGTTTGGTTAGAGTTAATGGGTTTGGGCTGGTTGGACCGGTTGGGACGACCCATTAAGAGTAGCCGGTTTACTGCTCGACAACTGCTTTTGGCTGGCCTATTAGAGAGGGTTAGGGTTGTTAGGCTGGTTTGTTGGTTTCGGCCCATCAGCGGTGATACGCTCCGGCTCGGTTTGGATGAACCGTAGTGTATGGAATGTTTAAGAGGATCTAGCTATAAGAGTTTATCCACACAATAACAAGGAAAACACGACTCAAACAAGAAGGAAGGACACAGATATGCAGCGGAATAAGATAAAGATTGGACAAAAGAAGAAGACAACGTTACCAAGAAGGGATGAATAGAATGGGCGGATGACTTGAACACAGTGATGGATGTTGAAACACACTCAAATCTTGAAGATCACGCGGATGGAAAACAGTAGACGATCTTCATATATCTCACTCACAAATATATTTCTAGAGTTTACAAGGATGTTGTCTTAAACACAAGTAACTAACTCACAATACAAAGATAGATTTTCCTAGGAGAGTTGGGGAGGAGTATTCTCAACTAAAACTAACTCTCTCAAAGAAATGAGAGTTTAGGGTGAAAGGGGAGGAGTATTCTCACTCTACAATTTCACTCAAAGTCTAAAAATAACTATAAAATGAAAGGGATGGCCTATTTATACATGGTTGCCCTTACAAAATAAAGTACAAAATCTATTTAATTAAAACGTGGAGGCTAACGGTATGCCGTTAGAGTACCTATCGGCATGCCATTGTGATACGATCCTAGTTGCGTAGGATGTGTAGCACGTACCTTTTGATCTTTGTTCAAGACTGGATTTCAATCTGCGGAAATAATATGACTCCTTGATGTTTAAATCTCCTAACAGCCAGGCGTTAGGCAATCTAAACCAAGCAATCGAGGATCTTGAGTAGAATCCTTAAATCTAGACTCCGGTATGAGAATCAATCTAAGGCAAACGACACAATGAAGCAATATTCGGGTTTTACTTGAAACAGACTCGAGAATTGCAAGACTCAAGAAGGAACAAGTGCTCACGGATGAACAATGGGTATAAGTTGCAAGAAACAATTGTTCTGATTATCAAAATTAAGCCAAGTTTCTAAGGAGGCCAAACGGCTCCTTATATAAGGTTACAAGCAAACCCTAATAATAAACCTAATAGGAATAGAAGTAGGACTTCTAAAATAGGAAGATAACTTAACTAATTATAATTGTTTAATTAACTAATTAAGCTAAAGTAATTAAAGTCAACAACTTAAACTTCAGTCAACGCACGCCAGATTCTGGATAGGCGGAACGGGCAGGAGCTGTTTTGAGCAATCGGCACGCGAGACAGATGAGAGAAACGGCAACGGCTGAGTGACATGGTCAGATGCCGATTTGGCGAAACGGACAAGAGCCGTTTTGAACGAATCGGACAAGACCCGTTTTGCGATAAACGGTCAAGTGCCGTTTCTGGCAGAATCATCTTCGGTCATTGTGAATGTAAGGAGATTCACAACTCTTGGCGTCTTCTCTCGAAGTGCAGCTTCCTCACTTGTCCTCTCACATTCCAGCTCCTTGCGAATGAGAGCTGACAATCGGTCTTGAAGCTTTCTTGCTCTGGCTCGAGTCATTGGACCAGCTGGTGGTAACGGCACCTGGATGCGTGGATTCGCATCATTCCCTCCCCCTTCGGAAGGATTCGCCCTCGAATCCGAATCGGCATCAGCAAGTCCATAATCGTCATCTGTATCAAACAAAACTAAGTCAGAAACATTGAAAGTAGAGCTAACGGCACCATACTCACTCGGCAACGCCAGTTTATAGGCATTGTTGTTGATCTTCTCAACAATCTGGAACGGTCCGTCTCCTCTAGGAGATAGCTTGCCACGACGTCGGTCAGGAAAACGCTCCTTGCGCATATGCAACCAGACCCAATCGCCCACCTGGAACGTGACTAGCCGTCGGCCATCGTTCCGTTTCTGCATCAGCTTCTCATTCATTCGCTCGATGTTCTGTTTAGCCTTAGCATGTAATTGCTGGACAAAAGCAGCCTTCTGTGCACCATCTAAACTGACAACATCACTCAAAGGTAAAGGAGTCAAATCCAAAACAGTTCTAGGATTAAACCCGTACACAAGTTCAAACGGCGAGTAATGAGTAGTAGAATGAACAGCACGGTTGTAAGCAAATTCAATAAACGGTAAATGATCAACCCAAGTAGTAACATGCTTGCGAACCAACGTGCGTAAAAGTGAACCAAGCGTACGATTCACAACCTCAGTTTGACCATCCGTTTGTGGGTGATAAGAAGTGGAATATAATAATTTAGTACCAAGCTTTTTCCATAAAACACGCCAAAAATGACTAAGGAACTTAGTATCTCTATCACTCACAATAGTCAAAGGAACACCATGCAAACGGACTACTTCACGAAAGAATAAATCAGCAATCTGCGTAGCATCACAAGTAGTCAAACATGCAATAAAATGGGACATTTTTGAAAATCTGTCCACCACAACAAAGACACTATCCTTACCGTTCTTAGAACTGGGCAGTCCGACGACAAAGTCCATGGACAAATCGGTCCAAGGATGAGAAGGAACAGGTAACGGCATGTATTCTCCATGACCAGCAGATTTAGATTTGGCTCTACGACAAGTCAAACATCTAGCAATAATGCGCACTACATCACGCTTCATGTGAGGCCAATAAAAGTGATCATGTAACACATCCAAAGTCTTAGTTACGCCAAAGTGACCCGTCAAACCACCGCTATGGGCTTCATGCACAAGTAAGTCACGAAGAGAGCAATGGGGGATACACAATTGTTTGCCCCGAAACAAATAACCCTCATGCTTATGAAATTTAGAACCAGAAATAGAAACGCCATGCATATAAATGTCACCAAAATCAGAATCGGTAGCATAGAGTTCTATAATGTGTGAAAACCCAAGCAATTTGGCATTAAGAGAAGTAATTAACGCGTACCTTCGCGATAGCGCATCAGCAACAACATTCTCTTTACCTTGCTTGTATTGAATGTGATAAGGGAAAGCCTCAATAAATTCCATCCAAACGGCATGCCGCCGGTTGAGTTTCCCTTGTCCCTTGAGGTACTTCAAGCTCAAATGATCAGTGTGGACGATGAACTCTCTCGGCATAAGGTAGTGTTGCCATGTCTCCAACGCTCGGACAAGAGCATAGAACTCCTTGTCATAGGTCGGATACCGGAGTTGAGCATCCTTGAGCTTCTCACTGAAAAAGGCAATCGGCCGTTTCTCCTGCATCAGTACGGCGCCGATTCCTAATCCGCTGGCGTCACACTCTACCTCAAACGCCTTGCTGAAATCGGGTAGTGCTAGCACTGGAGCGGCACAGAGCCGTTCCTTGAGCGTAGCAAACGCCTCCTCCTGCGGCTGTTCCCACCTGAAAACAACATTCTTTTTTGTTAGATCGTTCAGAGGGACAACGATGGTGCTAAAGTCCTTTACAAATCGCCGATAGAAGCTTGCCAACCCATGAAATGATCTCACATCACTAACGGTCTTCGGTGTTGGCCACTCCTGAATCGCGCGGATCTTCTCTGCATCTACCTTAATGCCAACTGCACTCACAATAAAACCAAGGAAACCAACTTGTTCCATTGCGAAAGAACACTTACTAGGTTTAGCATATAATTTCTGCTCACGAAGTGTTAGGAAAACCTCCCTAAGATGGAGAACATGCTCATCAAACGATTTGCTATAAATTAAGATATCATCAAAATAAACTACAACAAATTTGCCAATTAAGTGCCGAAGTACATGGTTCATTAACCTCATAAAGGTGCTAGGAGTATTAGTTAAGCCAAACGGCATAACCATCCATTCATATAAACCATACTTAGTTTTAAAAGCAGTTTTCCATTCATCCCCTTCTTTCATGCGAATTTGGTGGTAACCACTCATTAAATCAATTTTAGAAAAAATTCGACTACCACTTAGTTCATCTAACATGTCATCTAAACGAGGAATAGGGTGTCGATACTTTACAGTGATTTTGTTGACTGCTCGGCAATCAACGCACATACGCCAAGTGCCGTCTTTCTTTGGGACTAGAATGACAGGAACGGCACATGGAGACAGGCTCTCCCGAACGTACCCACACGCAAGCAATTCGTCCACTTGCCGTTGCAGTTCCTTGGTCTCTTCTGGATTGGATCGGTAAGCTGGCCGATGTGGGATTGCCGATCCAGGAACAAAGTCGATTTGATGTTCTATGCCTCGAATCGGAGGTAAACCAGGTGGCATCTCTTCGGGTAGAACATCTCCAAATTCCTGCAAGAGAGAAGAAATACCAATCGGAATGGTGAGGTGCCATTCCGTTTCATTGGAGGTTAAACAATAAGAGTGAAAACGCATTAGAAGTAGGGGTCGGCTTGCGCCAAAACAATCTTTCTTAGAAATCAATATTTTCCTCACTTCGCTATCCTTGGCATACACGCTCGAATTCTTTTTACTTGCCTCTCCTTTTATCCTCTCAATGCCACTCTCAGCATGCTTACTTTTGTCATGCGAATGTTTTCTGAGACTCTCAATTTCACTCTTTCCATGCTCTATGTTTTCATGGAAGCTGTTTTTCTCATTATTACCCTCTTTCTTTTCGACTCTCAAACCCTCTCTTTTTCTCTCAATTTCTTTTGTTATTTCATACTCAGCATGGGACTTAGCAAGCCAATGCTGGTCCTTTAGTACCTCGGTCGGTGTGAGAGGCGCCAATGTAAACTTCTGTCCGTTCTTTACTAACTTGTAGTGATTGCGCTTGCCATCATGAATGGCCTCTCTATCATACTGCCATGGTCTCCCAAGGATGATATGACTCGCTTGCATTGGGACCACGTCACACAGCACCTCATCCTTGTACTTGTCAATTGAGAAATTAACTAACACTTGTCTAGTCACCTTGATCCCTAGCCCATCCGTCATCCATTGTAAGCTGTACGGATGTGGATGTTTGATGGTTTGTAACCCGAGCTTGTGTACCATCATCCAGCTCGCACAGTTAGTGCAACTCCCATTATCAATGATGATTGCACACCCTTTCTTATCAACCAAACCGCGAGTATGAAATAGGTTTTCTCGCTGTTCTTCATCAAGAACCTCTTCTTTTACTTGCGCGCTTAGGCTACGGCGCACCACCATCAAATGACCCTCGGGCTTTAGACAATCCTCCTCCGAATCATTGTCCCCTTCATCATCTCCTCCGTCTGAACCCCGATTATCTTCATCTGATTCTTCGTCTCCATTCGGTCTTATGATGAACACCCGTTTGTTAGGACAGTCGGCTCTCCGATGGCCTCTCCCGTTACATTGAAAGCAAACAATGTCTTTGGTGGGTGGCCGGTCGGTAGGTGGGGTATAAGGCTTGCTACCGGTCGGTTTAGAAATAGGATTAGTACTAGTTCCCCCTTTGGTATGAGGTAACGCCCTAGGTGTAGCATTTGGACCCTTAACATCCTTTTCCCAAGGTTTCTTCCAAGTACTAACCTTGGTACTTGTCGGCGCTGTTGGGGATCTACTGTACGGAACCCTCTCCTTCCGTTGCTTCTCTATTTTAGTTGCTAAGTGCAACATTCCTCTCAACGAATCATAAGGGTGGAGTTCCAATGTGTTAGCAATATCCCTATTCAAGCCGTTGAAGAACCTTGCCATCTTAGCGTCTTCACTTTCAACCGCTTCTACTCTAGCTAAGGCAATTTCCATCTCGTTGTAGTACTCACTAACACTCTTACTTCCTTGTGTTAGTGACTGCAATCTCTTGTGAAGCTCTTGGTGAAAATAGGGAGGCACAAACCTCTCTCTCATGAATGCCTTCATTACTTCCCACGTAAGCGGCCCATCTCGCCTCAAGGTGCGATTCCTAATGGTTTGTTCCATCCAATGAGTAGCATACCCACTAAATTCGACGGCTGCCAATTTCACCTTCTTATCCTCTGAGTAGTTATGACAGAAAAAGATTGAATCTACCTTTTTCTCCCATACCAAATACGCGTCCGGGTCATCTGTACCATCAAAGGGTGGAATTTTCATCTTGATGCTACTGAGATTCGCATCAACTCTATTCTCCACTTGCTCATTCGGCCTACCACCCCGCCTAACCCTTGGTATAGGACCCTCGTTACCATCTGTATCAGGTAACGGACCTTGTGGACCTCGAGGTGGAGGTCTGGGAGCACCCCGCTCTTGTTCTGCAAGGCGCTCGTTGGGAGTCCTCAGCCTAAGCCTACCAACGGGTGGCACGTAATCCTGCCTCGGATGTCCATCGCTCTCGTCATCAGTATCGTCGAGACGACCATCTGAAACATCATCCCCAAAAGGGTCCTCCTTTATTGGTACTGACCCGTGAGAGCTATGTCCCTGGTTAAGAGTAGGTACCCTATGCAACTCAACACCTTTAGCCTGCGACTCTTCAACCCGCAGTAACCGACTTGTATTCGTCCGAACATCCGCTGCTACTCCCCTTAGTTCAATCGTGAGTGACTCGAGAGCTGCTAACACCGGATTAATGTTTGGTCCAGTGACTTCGTCGGACATCTTGTAGTTCCTGAAAGCACAACACTAGCAAAGCACGTAAAATTTCACTAACCCTAGCACTCCCTCACGTGTTTACACTCGTGTTTATTCACTCTAATAATCTCACAAATAAGCACTCCAATTCCCTGCAATGCCGATTGTTAGTAAGACTCGAGAATAAGAATAAAGCTTCCAAAGATACTCTCAAGGACAACTAGTTGCAAAACAAATGTGGATATTAGCTAACCGAGTAGTTGCAAGAAGCAATCAACTACGCAATTATCTAAAAGAGTAGAAAGCAATGTATTAGGGATCAAAGAAGAGATCAAAGACTCAAGAACAACTCAAATATGTCGCAAGATGCGATTCTTTTGATAGAAAATATGCGTTCACTTTGTTCTTGCCTCTTTTGTTTTTCTTTTGATATTGGAGTTCAACACTTTTATCCTTTGTAATTGTAAACGGATGTAGTCTTATAAATTTTTTTTTTTTTTTTTTTTTTTGACTACGTACACAGTTTAGTGTTTCGATCACCGATTTTGATTCCAAACTCCAAATCACTTGATTCTTTTTGATTTGGATTCCTAACAAACACAGCTTTCCAATGATACCTTTCTTATTGAAAACGCACTTCAATAGCTATATATATATTTATAATTTCGAGACTGACACACACGTATCGAACCACGTACACAAGGAAATCGGTTTTAGAATTCAGAAGAAGAAGAAACCGATTTCAGCAATTGAAAACTTGAAAAATAAAAGGGATACTTTACCAATCATGAACACCTTAAGCTCCGCTACCAACTGATACGATCCTAGTTGCGTAGGATGCGTAGCACGTACCTTTTGATCTTTGTTCAAGACTGGATTTCAATCTGCGGAAATAATATGACTCTCTTGATGTTTAAATCTCCTAACAGCCAGGCGTTAGGCAATCTAAACCAAGCAATCGAGGATCTTGAGTAGAATCCTTAAATCTAGACTCCGGTATGAGAATCAATCTAAGGCAAACGACACAATGAAGCAATATTCGGGTTTTACTTGAAACAGACTCGAGAATTGCAAGACTCAAGAAGGAACAAGTGCTCACGGATGAACAATGGGCATAAGTTGCAAGAAACAATTGTTCTGATTATCAAAATTAAGCCAAGTTTCTAAGGAGGCCAAACGGCTCCTTATATAAGGTTACAAGCAAACCCTAATAATAAACCTAATAGGAATAGAAGTAGGACTTCTAAAATAGGAAGATAACTTAACTAATTATGATTGTTTAATTAACTAATTAAGCTAAAGTAATTAAAGTCAACAACTTAAACTTCAGTCAACGCACGCCAGATTCTGGATAGGCGGAACGGGCAGGAGCCGTTTTGAGCAATCGGCACGCGAGACAGATGAGAGAAACGACAACGGCTGAGTGACATGGTCAGATGCCGATTTGGCGAAACGGACAAGAGCCGTTTTGAACGAATCGGACAAGACCCGTTTTGCGATAAACGGTCAAGTGCCGTTTCTGGCAGAATCATCTTCGGTCATTGTGAATGTAAGGAGATTCACAACTCTTGGCGTCTTCTCTCGAAGTGCAGCTTCCTCACTTGTCCTCTCACATTCCAGCTCCTTGTGAATGAGAGCTGACAATCGGTCTTGAAGCTTTCTTGCTCTGGCTCGAGTCATTGGACCAGCTGGTGGTAACGGCACCTGGATGCGTGGATTCGCATCACATTGGTACTCTAACGGCATACCGTTAGTTCTAGCTGCCAATTTGTCTAAAATGTTGCGTTCGTGGACCCGTTAGAGGTGCAAGTGCTTATCGGGATTCGGTAGCTTCCCAGTTGGTTCCCGATAAGTGTATGTTGGTTTGCTGTCGCTTGGTAGCTCTTCAAAATTTTTTGGTAAGTGTCCTCTCCCAGTAATGTACTTGTTCCCGATAACTTCCTTAGAAGTTTCCAGTAGATATCCACTTCCGGAATGGTGTACATTCCCAATAAGGTGTCGATCTCGGTAACGTTCTTGTGCTCCGTAGTGATGTTCAATTACCATTAAGGTTCGCCCTTTGGGTTAGGAATTCTCTTTTATTGCTGCTTCAATCCACAGTGAAAGTTTCTTGGCCTTGCTTCGGGTTATTGGTCCATGTGGCATCATGGTCCTAATGTTTGGTATCGGTGCATCATCGGTATGGGCTTCAATCATCGGTATAGTTGCATTATCGGCCATGATCGTATCATCCCCTCCTCCTTAAAAAGGATTCACCCTCGAATCCATATCGGAAGGTTTATTGTTTCCAGCAGGGCAAAGAGTTAAGTCATTAACGTGAAAAGTGTTACTAACGAAACCATACTTACCGGGTAAGTCTAAGATATAGGCATTAGCGTTGATGCAATGTAGGATTTAGAAAGGACCATCACCCCGTGGACTCAACTTGCCGTGTTGTTATTGAGGGAACTGGTCCTTACGCCAATGCAGCCATACCCATTGTCCTGGTTCAAAGACGGTGGGGACTTTACCGATGTTTCGTTTGATGGTTACAAGGTCATTCATGCTTTTAATGTTTTTTCGGACCTACTCATCTAATTTCTTCACTTCTGAGACCTTGGTCTCTCCATCTACACACTTTAAGAAACTCATAGACAATAGTAAAAGATCAAGAGGGGTTAACGGTTGGAACCCGTAGACCACCCCAAAGGGGGAAAATCCGATAGTTGAGTGAAGTGCATGGTTATAAGCAAATTCAATGAATGCAATGCAATCTTCCTATTTGGTTCCATTCTTACTAACCATGACCCGAAGGAGTGATCCTAAAGTCCTGTTTACCACCTCTATTTGCCCATCCGTTTGGGGATGACAAGTGGTGAAGAAGAGGAGTTTAGTACCCAACTTCGACCAAAGAGTCCGCAAAAAATGGATCAAAAATTTAGTGTCCCTATCATTAATGATGCTTTTGGGCATGCCATGTAAACACACAATATGTTGGAAAAATAAATATGCAATGCGAATAACATCATGGGTCTTAGCACACGGAATGAAATGCGCCATTTTGAAAAAATGATCAACAACGACGAAGATAGAATCATTTCCATGTCTAGACCGAGGTAAAGCCAAAATAAAATCCATGGACAAATCAACCCATGGGTGGTTAGCAATGGGAAGGGGCATGTAAGTAGTGTGGTGCATAGATTTAGATTTGGCCTTTTTACACACAAGACATCGGTTCACAATTTTGGTGACATCGACTTTCATTTTCGGCCAAAAGAAGTGTGCTTTAAGAACATGCAAAGTCTTGGTTATGCCAAAATGTCCCTTTAGAGCACTAGAATGTGCTTCCAACACTAGTAACTCCCTAATACTAGAACGCGGTATACAAAGCCATTGTTGTTTAAATAAAAACTTTTCATGCCAAATGAAATGTAGATGAGGACCGTTTGCACAAGCAGCATATATGTCACGGAAGTCCTCATCATGTTCATATAATTCAATTAAATGGGGAAAACTAAAAAAATTAGCATCAAGGGTGTTCAAGAGGACATACCGTCGAGAGAGAGCATCGACTACCACATTCTCTTTTCCTTGTTAGTACTTGATGGTGTAAGGGAAAGCCTCTATAAATTTTATCCACTAGGCATGCCGCCTGTTTAGCTTTGCTTGGCCTTGGAGAAATTTCAAACTCAAGTGATTGGTATGTTTCACGAATTGGTTAGGTAACAGGTAATGTTCCCGCACTATAAGTGCTCTTACTAAGGCATATAGCTCCCGATCATAGGTTGAATATTTGAGTTATGCTCCGTTTAATTTCTCGCTTGATGCGATCAAGCCTATATTAAACCTTGAAGAACAAGATGTGGCGCTAAGAGTACCAATCACAAGGAGCATGGCCAAGAAGATCACTCTATGGATTGAGGAGAAGATGAGCAAGGAGGTGTTTCAAGAAGAGGACCGGACCATGATGATGCTCGCCCATCATTCCGGAATGATCGCACGACGATCCCTTGGAAATTCCCTGGTGGCATACCCCCAAGGCCCTAGTGGCATGCCGTCAGGAAGTGGCTAAAATTGCCTTATGAAGTGAAGCTCACGGTATGACGTTAGGGCCCTAACGGCATACCTCCAGAAGAAGGCAAATTTTGTCTTCTGAAGCGAGGCTAGCGGCATACCGTTAAGCCTCTAACGGTATGCCGCCAGAAGCGTTTCCAGCTTCCGAGAAATGTTATTTTTAGGATTCTTCCATCACCTATAAATAGCTTTCTCCTTCATTTTTCTTCCTTAGTTTTTGCCTAAGTGTTTATTGCTGAGTTTGAGAGCATTCCTCCCTCTAAAAAACAAGAACTCAACTTGTGATGATCAAGCCTTGGATATTTCTTGATCCATTACAAGTAAAACTCCTTTTAATCTCTATCCTTTTAATTTCCTTTTGTATTGAATTGAATGAATACTTGGGAATATTTGATTGCTTGAATATCTTTGATTCCCACTTGGAGGATGATTAATATAAGTTAAATTGATTGTTCTCTTGTTGATTGATTGTTTCTACTTGAATATTAACCATAAATCATTCCTAAAATTGCCCAGAAATTTCACGAAATTCTGCTACACTTTTCCCATCTTTTCCAACTTTGATTCTCCATTTTTATTGTGTTTTCTTGTTCAATTTTGATCGGGTTTTATCAGGCAACTCAAGCTAGATCTATTGGCATGATCTAACTCATCAAAATGAGGCCAGATCGCATCAAATGGTAGTGGAGCTAGTTGCTTGAGTTTTCCAGATTTTCAAATTTCATATTTTCAATTTTTGCATCTATTCAAAATTGAGCCAAAATTGCTTGATGAAACCTTTGGGTATTGTGTTGTTTATGATTATCTTGAGTTTACTGAACTTCTGATGAAGAAATCACATCATTTGATCAACGAATTTGAGAATTACCATTTTTCCAGCATTTTGTGTTCTTCATGTTTTAGCTGTCAAATTTTCATTGCATTTTCAACCGAATTTATTCTTCTTTCTTGGTTAAATATTGTTGTGCTGAGTCATATTGAGTGTCTAGAGTCAAGAACAACTGATTTTATGTTTGTTTTCCACTCTGAAATTTGAAATCAAATTTTCCCGCCAAGAACACCATCAACTGTCCAAACTCTTGTATTTTGTGTTTAAAAATTAGTGTCCATAAATTCTTTTTTCTTCTTTTAACCTTATACTCTTCACTTGCACCAAAAAAAAAAAATGGAAACACATAGTTGCAGATTTTCATCAATTTTCTGCACAATGACTTGCAAATCAAGTTGAATTTACATTATAAAAAAAAAACTATAGAAAAGGAAAGAAAAGAAACAATTTCCTTGTGAGTGAAAAGAGAAGATTCAAAAAAAAAAGGAATCAAAAGGGAAAAGAAGGGAAGATGAGTTGAATATCAATGCTTGTCAAACACAAAATTAGCCTTTCAATTCTCGAGTTTCATTTGCATTCGGTTTTCCTTCTTTTGCCTCTTTGAGTCCCATAATTGTGTGCTTTTCTTGTCGAGTCTTGTGGTGATTGTTCAAGGCGAAAGGATTGATTGATAAGTGGAAATTCAATTCGCGCAACCTCAAGTGCTTAACTTATAGCTCCAATTCGAGAACCAAGAGTGAGAGATTTTGTGAGAACAACTTTTTTCGAGTGCTTAAGCACGTGAGGGAGAGAATTTTCACTAACGTTTGTTACTTGTGTAGGTACCAAATTTTCTACTATGTCCGCCAAAAGTGTCATGGGAAACAATGACATTAAGTCTAATTAGGCCGATCCTTCTTTATCGGCTAGATTTGACGTTGTAGAGCGGGGGCACCATGAGTTGAAGGAGATGCTCCGAACCTTTATGTTGACACAAGGGA
The DNA here is from genome assembly GCA_963691705.1 of Viola odorata. Classification (NCBI taxonomy): domain Eukaryota; kingdom Viridiplantae; phylum Streptophyta; class Magnoliopsida; order Malpighiales; family Violaceae; genus Viola; species Viola odorata. The sequence continues at coordinate 15,280,295 of OY829539.1, read as the reverse complement.
AGCCCGCCGTAGTCCTTAGCACCATGAAAGCTAAGTCACGATAAGAGTTATACAAAGAAGGGGCATGTGAAACGGAGTCGGAAGGATATGAGAGTGGTGATGAGTATGGAAGGAGTATGGGGGAGGCCAACCGAGGCTTTCCACACACCCTTACAACGGGTCCTAGGGGAAGAGGTCTTGTCAATGCCGAAGTACATGCTTATGTGCTCAAGGATCTCCAAGCTCAAGGCCATTTTACCCAACATCATAGCGGCCATAATGTTTTCCACCCCAACCATCCGACCACAAGTGGTCAACCTCCAACATTTCCTAGTGTGCCACTTCCTAAGGGTCAACGAGTACCTCACCAAGCCTTGGTCCCTCACCTACAAGGTCGTACTACGCCTCATCATGATAGGGAGTTTTATGAGAAAGTTCATGAAGAAGGAAATGATTATGTTGATGATAATGAGGAGAGGGTGCAGATGAATAGAGTGAGGAAGGGAAGGTTTCAAGAACCCCGGGTTGATGACAATTTAAATAGCATCAAGGTTCAAATTCCTATCTTTTGGGGTACTACAAACCCTTCGGAGTACATCAAGTAGGAAGAAAAGATCCAACGCATTTTCAATTGCCACAAATATTCGGAAAGCAAGAAGGTGAAGCTTGCCGTAATAGAATTTGATAGATATGCGGTGACTTGGTGGGAGAAGGTTTGTAGGGAGAGGTATGGAGTAATGGCTAGCCGGACATGGGAAGACATGAAACAAGTCATGCGGGAGAGATTTGTGCCATCTTTCCACAAAATGGACTTACAAAACCGGTTGCAAGGACTCAAACAAGGAACCAAGTCCGTGGGCGACTACTACAATGAGCTTGAGGCTCTTTTCACCCAAACCAACACCCAAGAAGAAGAAGAGGTAACCATGGCCCGCATTTTGAATGGTGTGCATGAGAAAATTAGATATAAACTTGAATTATGTGATTTTATGAATTTGCAACCTATGTTACACTATGTGATACGATCCTAGGATCGCATCATGGCCTAATACGCACGACGCCGAGAGACAAGTAGCCATGGAGCCAAAGCACGCAAGGGAGCAAGCTAAGAGAGCTACAATGAGTCAAGATAGGTTCATTCGTGCCACATATCGAAGATGAAGAGCATCGCACGAAGGAAACATACGCTAGGTTAAGGTACACGCATGACACATGCGCAAAAGTCATTCCTAGTGTCAGTCAGGACAACGCGAGAGAATGTGACCCTAACGAACTCCGAATTGACTTCTATAAAAAATACAAGATCCCTCAGAGTGTTAGGAAGGTTGCGTCCAAATTTCAGGTCAATCGAACGAGGGAATCAAAAGTTAGGTTGGGTCAACTTTCAGTCATGCGCAAGGCGCACGCAGAAGGACATTGGCGGATTGACATCGAGCCAAAACGCAAACCACTTGGGCGTTTGGACTAATTCCAAATGTAATATGATTCTTAGTCTAGAGGCTAGTTCGTGTCAAGATTTGGGCTGGAACGCACGAGCGAATTGGAAGATGGCCCATGGAGAGTTTGCGTTAGGGAGACTACAAGTCTAAACCGACTATGAGTAGAAGATGAGTTCGAGCTTGAAGAGGAGTCGGTTTAAGGGAGAATATTCCAGAAGAATTTGTATATAATTAGATATAGTAAATGTTTTATTTATTTTATTTAATTAATTAAGCTAGAGTTAGAATAGAATTAGGTGTTCTAGTTCTAGTGAAAGTTGAACTTTTAAGTATTGTAATACTTGTAATTTGCCCCTATATATAGGGCAGTGTTATTCATTAATAAATCAAATCAGAATTTCCATCAAAACACCTTACCAAATTTCCATTCCATGATTCTACCTTCTTACTTTCTCGATCTCCGGTGCAAGTCGTTACTTGTGTAACTTCACTGTGTGATTCGGTTAGGGCGTAGTAGAGCATGGCGACTTGTGGGATGCAAGTGTGAGAGGAGTGTGAGCTAGCATGGTGTGACTCATGTGGTGTTTGAGGGATTCAACCGTAGTTCTGCGGGCAGCGTGTGGCGTGACCTTGTGCGGTATTCATGTGACTCGAGTGTGGGAGGTGCATAGGGCGGGTGTTGGCAATTCGAGGGATTCATTTCGTTGGAGCTTGAGGACTCAAGCTTCGAAATCGTGTGTTTCGATTTCTTGGGGATTGGACAAACTCAATCTCAGTGGGAAGAATTCGTAGGTGGATCTCTTGCGAATTAGATCTCAGGTGCCAGTTAAGTACTAGGTGTGGGCGAGTGGACTCTTGCCAAAAACCTCAACTTGTGTGATGCATTCGGAGGAGGTATTCCTTCACAAATATCGTTGATAAGTTCAGGATTAGCTTATCGTGTCTTATTCCACGCATCAAACCTATAGAAGAACAAGATCGTACTCGAACGTGTCTTGGCCTAGCTAGGATCGTATCAGTTGGTAGCGGAGCTCAAGGGAATTCAAGGTTTGATAAAATCCCATATATCTTTTCATTTTTGTTATTTATTTTTGTGTCGATTGTGAAAATAATTCGTGTGAATTGTTTGCATCTTTGTTTTTGTTTTCGTTGAGTCAAACAAGAGTCATAAAATTAAGTCCCCAAATTGTCTTAATTTTTTTTTTGGTTTTAGAGTCTTAGTCGATTTAGAATTTCTAAATCAAAGTCGAGTCTAGAGTTCTACTTCTAAACCGAGTTGGTTTATTAGTGTTTGAGTCTGTTTTGTCTTTTTGATTTATTTATTTAAGTCGAAAAGAGAGTCATATAAGTTTTATAAAAAGAGTCACAAAAACAGTCCACCAAAGTGTCAGTATCGAAACAGTATTTCAATACATACCTGTTGAAGTCCGATTTCAGTAAAAGAGAGTCCTTTGGAAAGCTGTGTCTGTTGGGAATCAGAAACAAAAATAATCGAGTGATTCAGACATAGGAGTCAAAATCTGCACCCGAAATACTAAACTACATTCACCGAAAATAGATTTTGCACTTTCTAGTGTTTAAATTTGATTAGGTGATTAAGATGGCTGAAGCAGCACTTGAAGCTAAGAGGGATGAGGTGGTTAAACTCATGAAGAAGCTAATGGTGAGGTTTGAAAACCTTAAGGATAAGCAACAGACATACGAAGAACAATTCAAGGAGTTGTCTGGCGGTTGCGTCATGATGAGGAAGGACTGAAGCATGAGGAAGATGATTTCGAGGAACCTCATGGAGATTGAAGGAAAATCAACTTGATTTTTCTATGTCATAACTATTCCGAGGAGGAAAAGGTGAAGTTAGCCGCTGTTGATTTTGAAGGATATGTCGCCCATTGGTGGGAGCAATTGAACTCAACTCGAGAGAGAGTCGGTGCTGGTTTGGTTGATAATTGGAAAGATATGAAGCGCTTGATGAGGAGAAGGTTTGTTCCAACACACTTTCAAAGATACCTTCATCAAACTATAAACCCTAACGCAAGGCAACAAGAGCGTTGGTGAGTACTTTAACAAGATGGAAATCGCGTTAGCTAGAACGCAAATCCATGAAGAGACTGAAGCAACAATGGCGAGATTCCTTAACGGATTAAATCGAGAGATAGTCAATAAGTTAGAACTAACAACATATAACTCTTTAGAGGATATGTCGCACTTGGCGGAGAAAATAGAGAAGCAAAGGAAGTCTCGGATGGCTGGAAGTTCATCATCGACTAAATCACCAAACTGGAAGAAGTCGACTTGGATTAAGAGTGAGACGACTCTAGTGCCAAGCCCACAAAGTGTGAACAATTCGTCGTCACGAATTGGCAAGGAGAGTTCCTCTAACCCTAATTCTATAAAGGTGGCGGCGAAGGATATAGTTTGTTTTAAATGCACCGGCCGAGGGCATTATGTATCTACGCCCTAACAAGCGAGTCATGATGATTAGGGAGTGCAATGAGATAAGTGAAGAGGATGCGAGAGAGAGAGAGACGGAGCCAAGGACTTGGACCATGACGATTCAGACGAAGAGGAGACCGAATACAACGTTGGCTTGAGTCTAATGATTAGGCAAGCTCCCTATATGCAACCTATGGCCGAATTACTTAGTTCGGATAAGGAAAAAAAAGAAAACAACCTCCAAGAAAATAATGAGCTTGGATTCAAAGAGGAGGATGAGCATGCGATGGGAGCGCAAGAAGGGAATTGTGTTGCTAACCCTAATTTTATTATTTCATTTTCTAGTTCTTCTTCTACGCAGGACATTGAAGAATTAAATTCAGTAGAGGATGGATTAGTTTCGTTGGAGCAGTACAAGGAATTCAAGGAAAACGTTGGAATTACCCAACCAAGCGTTAAGCGCATAGTCACCAATTTCAACTTGGATGACTTGGGTAGTAAGACAACCTCAAGAGAGATTATGGAGGATTCTAGCTTGAGGTAAAGTCTTGTAGGTGTGGACCACCATTCGAGGGCGAATCATTTTCAAGGGGAAGGGTCTTGATAAGAGTCCGATGTCTGCTGAGCAGGATCAGCCTACGGGGTCTGGTCAGGAACACTATTCTGGTGCCTTCGTGACCTGCAAAGCGCCGGAGGGGGTCTCCGGCGTAAACACTCTGATGCCTAAGTCAGTATGAGGGGTAAAAATGACAGGGGTTTAACACGCTGTCTTAGGCTTACCCTCTTATCTGGAAGGGAGGGGGTATTTATAGATAAAGGAAGGAATGTACCGACAGGGGGTAGGAGTCATCCCTGGTAGGTGTCGCTGGAGTGGTAGGGAATGACGTCATGCTGGGTGACGTCATACGGGGTGATATCATGCGTGACCGGGATGGGATGTCGCCGTGCGGATGTCGCGTGAGAACCCCCTTCGTTGATGTTGACCATCCCAGGGTCAACCGCCAGGCTAGGGGCGGTAGGAATAGTGTCGTGTGTCCCTTGGCAAGTACAGTGTTCTGGCCGGGCAGCCAGGCGGGATGATGGAGATGCCGCTACAGTGATGTCAATGGTTATCATAAGCCCAACTGAAAATGAGCCCGAGTGTTTACCAAGGGCTACTACCTCTTCTTCAGCCTTGCCTCTTCAGTGGTTTCTGCATTAATGAGGGCTCGACAGTCGATACGCGCGTCTTTTTAGAACGCCTCTCCTTTTTCCTGTGTCTATAAATAGGCCTTTTTTCTGCACTTGTTTTCACAACTTTCTCAACTTTCTTCATCCCTCTTCATACAATGGACGAAGTCACCAAAAAATTTCTACTCTCTAAAACTCACACCCTAAGGAACCTGACTCAGGCAGACATTGATTTCCTGGGTGCGCTGAGTACCAAGACTTCGGAGGATATCTTGGAACTCCAGAGGATGCTGACTCCCCTGCAGGCTAGGCAGACTGCTGTCACCATGGAGGACTTCAGCCCCGTGGAGAAAACAGTGAAGCTGTCAGTAGCTGTTTCTCAGATTCAGCTACTTATGGCCATGCTGCAGCACATGAAGGATCTGCTGGGGTGCTGCTTGAAGGGCATGAGGGCTTATTCTTCCGAACTGACCACTCTGGCGGATGCCCTGAGGGATATTCCCTTCCTGGAGTGGGAGGATGACGACGCTGGGTCGAATGCCTGACCAGCGGTGGGGACCTTTTGGCTAGGCCTCTTTGTGTTTCTCTTGGCGTTGCCTTTTGTAATCTCGGGCCGTTAGGCCTTTTAAATAAATAAAATGTTTTTCCTCGTTAGATTATCGCGTTGTTGATATTTTTCTTCCTCGTAGGCTATCTTGCTTGAAAAATAACCTCTGCACCCATTAACTGTGTTTAGCGTCCCTCGGGAGCTCGCACCTTTTCGTCTGCTTGACCGGTACATACTAACGAACTTGTCTCCCCAGTCCCAACTGCTCCGAATTTATTTTGCGTCGTTTCTTCAGTGCTAACGGATTGGGCAACGATCTAGGTGCCTTTTGGTTGGCGCAGATTTTCAACAGTTGTAATTATGAAATCAGATCTTTCCCCCAATGGTCATTGCATCTGATCGCATTGATTATCCTCGAAAAAGCGCAAAAAGGCGGGAGCACCTCCCTGCCTTGGCTATATAATGGGGCTTTTTTTTCCTTTTCCTGTTCATCCCTCTTCTTCTCTTTTCTTTCTTACTATTGCAGATATTCTTATGGCTGACTCACATTTTTTGTATACTCCTGTTCGTGACTCTCCCCCGACTCCTCCAACTTCACCAGATTTCGATAATTCTCCTTCCTCACCTCCATGGAGACCTGCCCAGTGCCCTGCCAAACGCCGAGGTTGCAAGGATGTGAGGAAAACGAAGAAGAAACCCTTTGAATCTTTCTTTGTCGAGTATGAGCCTCACTACCTCGCACTGCAGAAAGGCGATGAAGCGTCATTGTCTGCCCCTTGTCCTCCTTCAGAGGAGAGAGTCTCTACTCAGAATGCTAACTCGAGGCTGGTAGCATTTACTATAGGGGAGGGCTCCCGCACCACTTCGATAGAGGAGACTGTTCCCGCAACGAGCCCTATGCCTAAGTCCGACCGAAGGCCCTGCAGGATTGACGAACCTTTTCCTCCCTATAACAGTGGGTTGCCATCGTCTCTAGAGGACTGCGATTATTGCTATGACATAGACTGGGCTAACGAGGATTGACATTCGTATGTCGCGCTTATTGTAGATGTCGCTGGCCTTTTAAATAAATGAATAAATATGATATTTTGCTTTCCCTTCTTTACCTCTGCACTGCACCGTTTCATAGGGTAACTGACACTGGCTAGCCAATTATTGCTTCATTCAACCTTCTTTTTTAACTTCTTGTAATTCACGGTTCTTCCTTTGCGAGGTTCGAGGCGAGTGCTTGACTTTAAGTTTCTGTCAGAGACTTTCCACGTGTCGCATTTATTTTACACGTGTCTTGCTGCAACGGGCCGCCTGACTGTCTGATTTCCAGCCGTCTCTTTTAAAAGGAAATTTTCTCCTTCTTTCTACCCTTTTACTTCTCATTTTAAATTCCGCATCTCTATTCGCTTTCTCGATTGCTCCGAGGAAATTCTCTCGTTCGTATCTAGACGATCCACCTATTCGTTTCGGTCTTCTTTGTCAAGGTATTCTGCTCAATCTTGCTTTGATTTTCCTTTGCTACTTATCTGTCATGCCTCACACAAGATCTCAGTCCAGCTCTCTGGTTAATCCTGGGGCAGTCTTTCTAGATCCTGAGATCGAAAACACCCCTAGCATCTTTACCTGCACCACTGTTTTGCGCGTTGAGTTAGAGGGCAATAACATTACTTTCCCCAACGGTTATAGCGCCACTATTCCTAATATCACTAAGAGGCTCCACAGCAAGCTTTTGGGGACTCGTAGGATACTTTATTTTAAGATGTTTCAATATGGGTTCCGCCTCCCTGTTCATGACACACTAGAGAGCGTATTGCGCGTGTATGGGCTTAACCCTGCACAAATCACCCCTGCCTCGTGGAGTGGCATCTATGCTTTCCTCCGTGCCTGTGAGTTGAAAGATATTCTCGTTCCCTCTGTCGCTTTGTTTCGCAAGTTTTTGACTCTAGTTTGTCGCAACGGCTTGGTTGATATTACCCCAAGGTGGGGTGATACCCTTATTGAGCCTTTCTGGCGAAGATTTCAAGGGTTTGAGGGAAAGGTCAAAGACTGGAAGAGTGATTTCTTCGTTGTTGAATTACCCTCTCGTCTGTGGCATTCTGGTTTTTACTTGGATGTTGTTGATTGGGTGAAGCCAGTACCTCTGTATAGGGAAGAGTTAAGTCAGGTCAACGGCTTGCTGGAAATAGAGTCGTCCTTCCAAATTCGAAACTTTACCTTATATAGGCCTTTGCCTGAGTGTACCATAGGTGAGTTTTTTGGGCTCTGTCGTTATCTTACTTGTCCCTCGTTTACTAACATAACTTTTCGCAGGAGAGACTGCCGCTCATCTACTTTCCAAGGGTGACGCTCCTCCGATGGTTATACCGTCTTCCACGACAGTTCCTTCCGCTTCTGCTGGGACTCAGGCTGACCACCACATGCCCCTAAAGAAAAGAGCTTTGAACGTGGCACTTTCAAGGGAGAGCAGTACTTCTACTCGCGCTTCTCACTTCGTGGAGAATTGGTTGCCAACTCGGAAGAGAGGATCCAACTCTAGCTCGCCACTAACTGAGACAAAGATTTTTTCATACGGGTCCGAGGATATGGAGGACATGGATACAGAGTTGAGTCTTCGCCCAGCCTCCACAGCTCAGCGAAAGAGGCTGAGGGAGAAGGGCGAGACTCGAGTGGCAAAGATGGCTGCTCAGCCCACCCCTACTGGTGTCACAACTCCTGTCGCCCCTTACGTTGCCGCTTCTCCTGATGTTACTGGAAAGGTTACTGCGCCACTGGGCGACACCTCCTCGACTCCAGGATCATCTCACCCCAACGGTGTTTCCAATACTGTGATGACACCGCCGTCCGTGGCAGACTTTACTCCCGTCATGGAGCCTCCTCACTCGCTCATTGGTTCCTTCATTCCTGACGTGGTGTCGCCAGTCCAGGGTGGTACTGGCTCTTTTAGCTTTTTGCCAAGGTCTCCTTGTCCATTGTTCCTTACTTCGATTCGAGATATTGGCGGTTCGGACGGTAATTCTACCCCTTCCTTTGTTGCTAACCTCTCTCCTGATGTGCCCCAAGGTTCCCCTTCTCATCGACTAAATTTATTGAAATTTGGGACTAAGGGTTTCCGTGCCTTGGGTGTATCAGACCCCTTGTCGTGGGACCAGCCCACGGCTATCTTAGCCCGCGAGATGTTCCGTTCCTCTGAGGATGAGAATATGCTACTGCAGCTTCCTCCTGAGATTCAACGTGTACGCGTCATGAATAACTGCTTTGCCGCCTTTCAGGAACTTCATTACTTTATCAAGGCCCTCAGTAAGCAGTTCCAAGACCCTGGTGCCTTGGCCAAAGTGGAAGAGCTGACGCGACTCTAGAAACGTACTCAAGCCGAACTGCATGAGTATCGTGCTGACCTTGCTCGGGAGAAGTCTAAAGGAAAAGCCAAAGTGGAAGCTTTGGAAGCTGAGTTGGTGGCTGAAAGGAAAACGAATTCCCTTCTTTTTTAAGAAATATCATTTCGCGATGCTAATTTGACGAAGACTTCGTCGAAGGTGACTTGGTGGAAGAAGAAAACCGCACAAGCCTTTGCCACTGGTTTCGCAGATCGGTACCACGGTAGGACTGTTAATCCTGCTGAGGTTGCTAGATATGCCTCCAAAAAAATGAAAGAGATTGATGAGAACCAAGAGGGTTTCTTTTCCTCCGAAGAGGAGTGATGAGACGACATCCGTGCGAGGCCCGTTCGATACCGGTTGATTGAGGTGTCACTTTATTGTCTGTGCCGCTGTTGTATTATTTTTTCTATTTGGACTTCGATGTCGCCTCCTTGGTTTGTAATAATTAACAAATCTTGTATACTTGACCAAATAATACATGTACCTTGGCGGTGCCGCTTTCCGGTTGATCGTACTTATCGCTTGTCCGCTTTTACTTCATGCTTGTGTTTTTTGCATGTCGCGGCATTGTGACATGCCTTCTCTTTCGTTGGGCTTGACTTCACTTTTTCAGAGCATTTAATGCTCTGACCTCTTTTGTCTGATACTAAAGAGGCAGTCATGATGCTCAAAGCACACGTGTCCGCAGAGGGGAACGCTAGGAGAATGGTGAGGCTGGAAATGTCTTTTCACTCGCCTGGGGCTGTACCCGTTTCCTGCGTCCCTTATTTTTGACACGTCACACACAACAGCTGTTTGATCTGTCGTTCCATTTGAGCCCTAGGGTTATAAAACCCCTCTCATCTTCTCTTCTCATCTTTTGCCGCATTTTCCCTAAGAAACGAACACAACTTTTCTTCTCATCTTTGCGATCCGCCGCCGGCTGGGTGTCTCGACCTTCTTTTTTGAAAAGGTACCTCCTACTCAGCTCTTAGCTTAGCTTTATTCATGGCTCGCAATCACCATTATTCTTCACCCCAATCTGCTGGGGAATGAGATATTGAGGGTGCCGCCTCCACCATTGCTTCCACCGCCGTTCTTCGGCGGCGGTTGCAAAATTATAATGCCAATCTGGATCATTTGGATGGGTATTCCACTGAAGTTGCCCCTAGGTCGCTTCGCCTCAATAGCGAACTATCCGGCAATCGTAGGATTCTCTATGCAAAAATGTTTAACTATGGCTTTAAACTCTCTCTGGATCCTCTGATTGCAGAATTATTTTCTGAATTCGATTTGAACGCAGCCCAGTTGAGCCCAAATGCTTACTGCGGCATTTATGCCTTTATAGCTCTTTGTAGATATGCAGGGATTGAATCCCCTTCTCTGTTGTTGCTTCGATCCTTATTTCAATTGTACAGCCATAGTAACGGTGTCATAGCGATATCGCCTCGCTATGATGTTGACTCACTAAAGCCCTTCACCTGGAAATTATTACACCTTGAATCTTCTATTGATGCCTGGAAGAAGGGGTTTTTTATCGTTACTTTGCCCGAACCTTTGTGGCGAAGTGGGTTTAATATGAGTGTTAGGGACGGTGCCTAGGGTGGGAGGCCGTATCTAGCATCAGTTGAACAAGGTTGGTTGGACAAATTGCTTAATGTGACAGAGATTCCTGGTGTTCACACCCGTGAGCTTGCATGCTGGGGCGACATCCAAGGCTGTATCTAGAGTGAGCACCCACCGCCTTATTCGTTATTCTCTGTCAATACTAACTCTGACATTTTTCTCTTATTCCTGCAGATCCTCCCGCCGGGTGGAAACCCGAGTGCATCAAAAAACGAGAAAGAAGAGCTCTACGGAGAAGGGAAAAAGAGGATCTTGTCGCTGCTTCGGGTGGTGTCGCTGCTAACATTGCGAACCCGTCCACTTCTGCGCCTGAGTCTTCTTCTCACCCTCACGTGGAGGTTACTGCCACTTCAGCCACTGAGCCAATTTCTTCTCCAAGTGTAGATCCCACTCAGGCGTCATCCTCTCGACCTCCAGTTACTAAGAAGAAAAAGAGGACTATCCGTCTCTGCGTCATCGCTCCTACCTGCCCTTCTATTCCGGCTTCTAAGGTAAGTCTTGCAACTTCTTGCAGGTTTGCTATTCCATTTAGTTGTCTCTTTATTCTCTTTACTCCTCTGTAGGATATTGCTACCGTTTCTTCCACTGCCCCTTCCGCGACGGTATGGACCTAACGCGCATCCTCGGTCCCAAGAGGCCACGCCTCATCGAGGATGTCCCTTCCTCGGACGACCTCGCCGCGGATCAAGAAAAGCAGGGAAATGCCGCTGGTACTGGCCCCTTAGCAGGCGATCAATTCTTTGAGCCGCCGGGGAACAGGGTTGCTTCCACGCCCTTTCCTTCTTCTTTCGCCGCGTCGTCTCCCCCCACCCTAACCATTAACTAGGTTTCGTGGGGGATATCTCAGAGAGCGATTTTCCTCATCTGTAGGCCAACAGTTTTAATCTTGACGCCGGGGCATCGTCTCGCTCCCCTCCGTCTCCTCCTGACGTCTTCTTCGTCCCTGCTGCCGCCCTAACAATCTCTCCTTCCCTTGCACCTACCGAGCCTCCACGCTTGGTGGCTGACTTGAGCACCATACTTTCTAGCGGGGTCGCCACCCACCAAGTTGACTTAAGTAATATCCGTCAACATGGGTTCCCTGCGTTAGGGGGTGACAGCTCTCTGGCGACATCTGCATACTTGGCGGCGCATATATTTTCACTTGAGGAGGAGGAGCAGGCTTTCCTCTCTCATGCTCAAGGTGAGCAACTGCAGCGGATACGTACCCAACTCTTCTCCGGCCTTCAAGACTTCCACTACTGGTCTAAGGATGTGATGAAGCGAGTGAGCTCTCTTAGCTCTTCCTCCAAGGAGTGGCGCGACACCAACTGCCAGCTTTTGGAAGAGGTTAACAGAAACCAAGAGGAGCTTGGGAAGAGCCGAGAGGAACTGAGGAAGCATGCAGAAGAGCGACAAAATATGGAAGCCAGCTTGGCGGCTGCAAGGAAAGAGTTGGAGGAAGCCAAAGGGCGCGAGGCTGCCAAGGATGCAGTCCTACAGGCGGAACGGGACCAGCGTGCCATGCTTGAGTCAGAGACGGCAGATAAATGCCAGTGGTTTTTGGAGCAGACCGCGGGTATCATGGCCGATTATTTCATTGAACGCTATGGCCGAGACAAATTTGATGCCGATGCTATCATTCAACTCTTCAGAGAGAAGTCCGGAGGACTTACGAAAGCCGGCTACTATTGGGCAAGGAGGTCGCAGGAAGGCGAAGGAGATAACAACTTTCCAGGGCTATAGGTTTTTTATTCTTTTCGTTCGTAGGGCACCCTCCCTTTTTGCTCTTTTGTATTACAAGGCTTTTCGCCTACGCGAGCCTCCGCTCTTGTATAAACAACATATATATATTTTGGTCGTGACTTTCCTTTACCAATGGTTTTTCTTAATCCGTTGCCGTTTATCTGTGGACTTGTAGCACCAATGTTGATAGAGTGATGCCGCATGCATATTCGAGCCTTCGCATGGCCATAATATGTAACGTTCCAAGCGGCATCGCGCTTTCTACTCTTCGTGAAGGCCATTTAGATAACACTATGATCGTCATTCAGTTGAAATATCTTGCCTTTCCAAGACCTCATTACCTTCTCGGATGTTTTGCCACCTCAATGCTCCTGCACATTTTCACTTATCGTTTATGTTAGTAGCGACATGTGACAGAGGGTTTAAATTACCTTAGGGTGTTGCCGCGTATATTCCAAGCTCACTTGGCGCGATCCCTCCCCCGAGATGTCGCTCGTGTCTCTTTACTCCTCTGTAGGATATTGCTACCGTTTCTTCCACTGCCCCTTCCTGCGACGGTATGGACCTAACGCGCATCCTCGATCCCAAGAGGCCACGCCTCACCGAGGATGTCCCTTCCTCGGATGACCTCGCCGCGGATCAAGAAAAGCAGGGAAATGCCGCTGGTACTGGCCCCTTAGCAGGCGATCAATTCTTTGAGCCGCCGGGGAACAGGGTTGCTTCCACGCCCTTTCCTTCTTCTTTCGCCGCGTCGTCTCCCCCCCTAACCATCAACTAGGTTTCGCGGGGGATATCTAAGGGAGCGATTTTCCTCATCTCCAGGCCAACAGTTTTAATCTTGACGCTGGGGCATCGTCTCGCTCCCCTCCGTCTCCTCCTGACGTCTTCTTCGTCCCTGCTGCCGCCCTAACAATCTCTCCTTCCCTTGCACCTACCGAGCCTCCACGTTTGGTGGCTGACTTGAGCACCATACTTTCTAGCGGGGCCGCCACCCACCAAGTTGACTTAAGTAATATCCGTCAACATGGGTTCCCTGCGTTAGGGGGTGACAGCTCTCTGGCGACATCTGCATACTTGGCGGCGCATATATTTTCACTTGAGGAGGAGGAGCAGGCTTTCCTCTCTTATGCTCAAGGTGAGCAACTGCAGCAGATACGTACCCAACTCTTCTCCGTCCTTCAAGACTTCCACTACTGGTCTAAGGATGTGATGAAGCGAGTGAGCTCTCTTAGCTCTTCCTCCAAGGAGTGGCGCGACACCAGCCGCCGGCTTTTGGAAGAGGTTAACAGAAACCAAGAGGAGCTTGGGAAGAGCCGAGAGGAACTGAGGAAGCATGCAGAAGAGCGGCAAAATATGGAAGCCAGCTTGGCGGCTGCAAGGAAAGAGTTGGAGGAAGCCAAAGGGCGCGACGCTGCCAAGGATGCAGTCCTACAGGCGGAATGGGACCAGCGTGCCATGCTTGAGTCAGAGACGGCAGATAAATGCCAGTGGTTTTCAAAGCAGACCGCGGGTATCATGGCCGATTATTTCATTGAACGCTATGGCCGAGATAAATTTGATGTCGATGCTATCATTCAGCTCTTCAGAGAGAAGTCCGGAGGCCTCACGGAAGCCGGCTACTATTGGGCAAGGAGGTCGCAGGAAGGCGAAGGAGATAAAAACTTTCCAGGGCCATAGGTTTTTTATTCTTTTCGTTCGTAGGGCACCCTCCCTTTTTGCTCTTTTGTATTACAAGGCTTTTCGCCTACGCGAGCCTTCGCTCTTGTATAAATAACATATATATATTTTGGTCGTGACTTTCCTTTACCAATGGTTTTTCTTAATCCGTTGCCGTTTATCTGTGGACTTGTAGCACCAATGTTGATAGAGTGATGCCGCATGCGTATTCGAGCCTTCGCATGGCCATAATATGTAACGTTCCAAGCGGCATCGCGCTTTCTACTCTTCGTGAAGGCCATTTAGATAACACTATGACCGTCATTCAGTTGAAATATCTTGCCTTTCCAAGACCTCATTACCTTCTCGGATGTTTTGCCACCCCAATGCTCCTACACATTTTCACTTATCGTTTATGTTAGTAGCGACATGTGACAGAGGGTTTAAATTACCTTAGGGTGTTGCCGCGTATATTCCAAGCTCACTTGGCGTGATCCCTCCCCCGAGATGTCGCTCGTGTCTCTTTACTCCTCTGTAGGATATTGCTACCGTTTCTTCCACTGCCCCTTCCTGCGACGGTATGGACCTAACGCGCATCCTCGATCCCAAGAGGCCACGCCTCACCGAGGATGTCCCTTCCTCGGATGACCTCGCCGCGGATCAAGAAAAGCAGGGAAATGCCGCTGGTACTGGCCCCTTAGCAGGCGATCAATTCTTTGAGCCGCCGGGGAACAGGGTTGCTTCCACGCCCTTTCCTTCTTCTTTCGCCGCGTCGTCTCCCCCCTAACCATCAACTAGGTTTCGCGGGGGATATCTAAGAGAGCGATTTTCCTCATCTCCAGGCCAACAGTTTTAATCTTGACGCCGGGGCATCGTCTCGCTCCCCTCCGTCTCCTCCTGACGTCTTCTTCGTCCCTGCTGCCGCCCTAACAATCTCTCCTTCCCTTGCACCTACCGAGCCTCCACGTTTGGTGGCTGACTTGAGCACCATACTTTCTAGCAGGGCCGCCACCCACCAAGTTGACTTAAGTAATATCCGTCAACATGGGTTCCCTGCGTTAGGGGGTGACAGCTCTCTGGCGACATCTGCATACTTGGCGGCGCATATATTTTCACTTGAGGAGGAGGAGCAGGCTTTCCTCTCTCATGCTCAAGGTGAGCAACTGCAGCAGATACGTACCCAACTCTTCTCCGGCCTTCAAGACTTCCACTACTGGTCTAAGGATGTGATGAAGCGAGTGAGCTCTCTTAGCTCTTCCTCCAAGGAGTGGCGCGACACCAACCGCCGGCTTTTGGAAGAGGTTAACAGAAACCAAGAGGAGCTTGGAAAGAGCCGAGAGGAACTGAGGAAGCATGCAGAAGAGCGGCAAAATATGGAAGCCAGCTTGGCGGCTGCAAGGAAAGAGTTGGAGGAAGCCAAAGGGCGCGAGGCTGCCAAGGATGCAGTCCTACAGGCGGAATGGGACCAGCGTGCCATGCTTGAGTCAGAGACGGCAGATAAATGCCAGTGGTTTTTGGAGCAGACCGCGGGTATCATGGCCGATTATTTCATTGAACGCTATGGCCGAGATAAATTTGATGCCGATGCTATCATTCAGCTCTTCAGAGAGAAGTCCGGAGGCCTCACGGAAGCCGGCTACTATTGGGCAAGGAGGTCGCAGGAAGGCGAAGGAGATAAAAACTTTCCAGGGCCATAGGTTTTTTATTCTTTTCGTTCGTAGGGCACCCTCCCTTTTTGCTCTTTTGTATTACAAGGCTTTTCGCCTACGCGAGCCTTCGCTCTTGTATAAATAACATATATATATTTTGGTCGTGACTTTCCTTTACCAATGGTTTTTCTTAATCCGTTGCCGTTTATCTGTGGACTTGTAGCACCAATGTTGATAGAGTGATGCCGCATGCGTATTCGAGCCTTCGCAGGGCCATAATATGTAACGTTCCAAGCGGCATCGCGCTTTCTACTCTTCGTGAAGGCCATTTAGATAACACTATGACCGTCATTCAGTTGAAATATCTTGCCTTTCCACGACCTCATTACCTTCTCGGATGTTTTGCCACCTCAATGCTCCTACACATTTTCACTTATCGTTTATGTTAGTAGCGACATGTGACAGAGGGTTTAAATTACCTTAGGGTGTTGCCGCGTATATTCCAAGCTCACTTGGCGCGATCCCTCCCCCGAGATGTCGCTCGTGTCACATACTCATCCAGCCAACTTCACCGGGTTTGTTCCTTCCGGTTACTTGCTGGGGTATCGTGACTTTTCATATTTCTTTAGTTGGCCGAGAAGTGCCACATCTCAGTGAGTCGCCTGATCAAGGCCGGCCATCACGAGGATAGGACTTTTCACTCCTCAGCGTTGTCACCTCGCACCTCGAAACGTGCCACTTCTTAACGATGTGCCTGTGTTAGCGCCACCATTGTAAGGATAGGACTTTCACTTTCAGGGTGGAGTTTTTATCTTCCCTGGGGTCGTGCCTCGTCTTGGTGGCCAACCGCCTATGTGAGCATGGGTTGTCACAAGGGTAGGATTTGCACTCCCAGGGGAGTCGGGGCGTGCCTCATCTTGGTATACCGCCTGTGTGAGCACGGGTATCCCAGGATAGGACTTTTCACTCCCGACGGCGCTGGAGCGTGTCTCCTCTTAGTGAGCCGCCTGATCAAGGCCGGCCTCACAAGGCTAGAACTTTTCACTTCCAGCATCATATATTTCTAGGGCGAGGCGTACCTCGTCTCAGCGGCCCGTCTGTGTTAGCCCGACCTACCACAAGGTTAGGACTTTTCACTCCCGACACCCTTTTCTCTATTATCTGCACACCACAGACAACCAACAAAGAACAAAAGATATCTCCAAAATAACTGTTAGACCATGCACCATAGCATGTCAAATTCTAGTATGATATAATTTCAAGCGAGCAATATTCCAAGAGTTAGGTAAGGGGGTACCGTCAAGTGTTTCCAGGTGATATGCCCCCTTCCTGATAACGCGGGTGACACGGTATGGGCCCTCCCAATTCGAGCTAAGCTTCCACATTCGTTGACCCGCCGCTCGCTTGTCCCTGAGCACCAAGTCTCCTGCCTTGAGCAACCGCTCCTTAACGTGTCTATTGTGGTACCGCGCCATTTTCTTCTTATAGTGCATTGTTTTCAGGAGTGCTTCCTCATGTAGCTCAGGTAACATGTCAAGGTTAGCTCGTAACCTTTCTTCGTTTAGTTCCTCTTTGAAGTATTCCACCCTTAGGCTTAGGGTGCCGATTTCCACAGGCGTGACGGCCTCAGTACCAAAGGCCATCGCAAAGGGCATTTCCCATGTGCTAGTTTTGACAGTCATGCGGTAGGCCCACATTACATAAGGTAGTTCATCTGGCTATTTCTTTTTCGAGCCCTCCAGGTTTTTCTTAATGCCGCTTAGGATGCTTCGGTTAGTCACCTCTGCCTGGCCATTAGTCTGAGGATGCGCCATGGAGGAAAACCTTTGTTCGATCTGGAATTCCTCACATTGTTCCTTGAAGAAACGGCTAGTAAATTGCATCCCATTGTCACTGACCAGCACACGGGGTACCCCGAAGCGCATAATAATTTGGTGCTTGAAAAAGTGTCATACTTTTTCGGTTGTGATGTTAGCTACTGCCTCCGCTTCTGCCCATTTTGTGAAGTAGTCCACAACCACTATTATGAACTTCAGTTGGGATCTCGCCTTAGGAAAAGGGCCTAGAATGTCAATTCCCCACTTAGCAAAAGGGCAAGGAGCCACGATTTGAGAGATCTCCGTGGCAGGTCGCCGGGGGATTTTAGCAAATTCTTGGCATTTGTGACATGTCTGCACAAATTTGTTGCAGTCCCTGCGAATGGTGGGCCAGTAAAATCCTGACCGAAACACTTGTGCGGCCATGGTGCCGCCCGACACGTGCATACCGCAGATCCCTTCATGAATCTCTCGCAGGGTGTGGAGGTCTTCCTGTTTAGTTATGCATTTTGCCGCTGGGTGGGAGAAACACCTCCGAATTAGCTCCCCATCGTAGTAGGTGCATCTTGCCGCTTGTTTCAATACTTTTTTCCTTTCAACATTATCACTCAGCAACTCATTGTGCTTTAAAAATTTTATCACGGGGGTCCTCCAATCCTTTTCAATTTCTTCTACACACAGCGACAACTGCTCCTCCATGAAGGACGGCACTGACTTTTCCTCGTAGTACACGTCTCCTGGTATAATTGCCTCCTGATTAGCTGCCGTTTTGGCCAGGTGGTCTGCCTCGGCATTGTCCTCTCGAGGGATATGTTCAAAGGTGACGCGCACCCCGCTTTGTTCTATTTCCATAAATTCTTGCTTTACTTTCAAGAGGTATTGCACCATGATGGGCTCTCGGGCTTGAGAGTGTCCCAAAACTTGGTCCATTATTAACTTAGAGTCACCTCGTATTTCTAACCGCGGGGCTCCTGCTACCATGCCGCCTTCGTCTTTGGTGAAGAGGTTTCTTCCTATTCTGAGCCCCGCTAATAACTCCTCATACTCCGCTGCGTTATTAGATAACGGTTGTAGAATTCTAATGGCATGTCGCGCTTGTACATCGTGTGGCCCGATCAGGTGGATGCCAGCTCCTGCCAGTTCTTGATTTTTAGCACCATCCATGTATATAACCCATGAGTCCGCGTGGGCCTCCGAGGATGGGAGCTTTGCGCTATTCTCTCCCTCTTCACACTGCTCCACCACAGGGTCCTTAGCAAAGGTGCACTCGGCAATAAAATCCGCTAAGACCTGGGCTTTTACGGATGGTCGAGCCTTGTACTGTAATCCATACTGCTCGAGCTCAATTTCCCAAATTAGCATCCTCCCAGAGGACTTAGGCTTCCTGAAAATTCTCTTCAAGGGCTGATCTATGAGCACGATGACTGGATGGGCTTGAAAGTATCTGCCCATCTTTCGTGTGGATTGTATTAGGGCGAATGCCACCTTTTCAATGTGGGAGTATCGCACCTCTGTATCTTTTAGCACATGGCTGATGAAGAAAATAGGACGGTGGGCATGGTTGTCCTCTCGTACTAGGACAGCACTAACTACTTCATCTGCCACACCCAGATATAAGAATAAGATGCCGCCTGGCTCTGGTCGCGTCAGCACCAAATCAGACGACAAGTAGGTTTTCAAACCTACGAACGCTTCTTCGCATTCTTGTGTCCATCCAAAAGGAGCCTTCCTGCGTATAACTTTAAAAAAGGTAGGCATCTCTCGCCCTGCTTGGAAATAAATCGCCCTAACGCGATGACGCGTCCTGTCAACCTTTGGACTTCTTGGATGGTTCGCGGCGATGCCATGTCATGAATGGCCTTGATCTTTGTTGGATTCGGCTGGATGCCCTTCTGGCTTACCACATACCCCAGAATTTTTCTTGTTTGAAATGCGAATGTACATTTGCGAGGATTCAGTTTCATCTTGTATTTCCTTAATGTGTCGAACACCTCTTATAGTTCTGCCAAATGGTCATTGAAGCTTCGGCTCTTGACCAACAGATCATCTACATAGGCTTCTACGTTCTTCCCAATTTACCTCTCAAACACCTTATTCGCCATACGCTGGAAAGTTGCCCCAGCATTCTTCAAGCCAAACGGCATCGCTGTATAACAATAAGTGGCCTTTGGGGTTATGAATGTCGTCTTCTCCTTGTTTTCTTTGGCCATAGGAATCTGAGGGTATCTAGAGTTGGCGTCCAAAGAGCTCAAATATGCATCCTGCCGCTTGATCGACCAACTGATCAATCCTGGGAAGCGGATAATAATCTTTGGGGCAGGCGTCGTTTAAATCAGTGAAATCAATACACATGCGCCAGCTCCACTGGGCTTGGGAACTAGGACGGGATTGGCCAGCCAAGTGGGGTATTGAACCTCTCGAATGAATCCCGCATCCAGGAGTTTTGTTACCTCTTTGTCAATGGCCATTGTCTTCTCCGCCAAGAACGCTCGCCGCTTCTGTTGGACTGGGGTGGAGCACGGGTCGACGTTAAGCCGATGTTCTGCTACTTCCCTGGACACACCAGGCATGTCCGCTGGCTTCCAGGCGAACTCCCCTTTGCACTTGTTCAGCAGTCGGGCTAGTTGTGCGCTCTTCTCCGGAGTTAGCTTTTCACTAACCAAGAAACTTGCCTCACTATTGTCATTGACGGGAATGGGCACCATCGTATCTACCGGTTGAGTGTGCCTTTCATCCCTTGGTTCATAGGGATCCGCCGCTACGCATACGTACTGGTCACACTTTTTCTGCGTCATAAGCAAATAACACTCGGCGGCTAGCTTTTGGTCGCCCTTGATTGATACCACTCCTTCCCAAGAAGGATATTTCATCCTGAGATGTTTTTGAGATATCGCCGCCCCAGAGCGATTGAGGAACGGCCGCCCTAGAATAGCGTTATATGGTAAGAGGAGGTCTACGACCAAGAACAATAACTCTTCTGATCGCTTGGATGTATCTTCCCTAAAGTATACGGGTAGCGCTGTAACTCCAGTTACCGGTATGGGGATACCGTCCACTCCAATGATTGGCTTCTTGCATGGTGCCAATTCACCAGCGGGGCACTTCATAAGGTTATAAGCTTCCAGTGAAAATAGGTTTACCGCGCTGCCGTTGTCAATGAGGGTTCTTCTAACCCCATGGTTTCCGATGACAGGCGTTACTACCAACGCGTCATTATGAGGGAAGACGACACCCTTTTCATCCTCCTCTGAGAAGGACAATACCATCCTGTCTAGCATATCTATCGCTTCCTTCTTTGCGGGATGGGTTTCTCATTTTTGCTTCTCCCCTGCAGCGGGTGTCGCTGGGGTAAGCTCGTCAAGATATGATGCGCCACCGACAATGATGTTGATAATGGGAATGTCCTCGTCATGGATCGTTAACGCTTCCTTCCCTCTTCCACCAGAAGTCCCACTACTTCCAGGGGGAGGAGGCAGTTGCTGGCCGCCTAACGCCCCGCGCGGGGGGTTGCCTCTAACTTCTTCCCTTACTATAGCGGTAAATTCTCCGAGGTAACCCTCTTCTAACAAACGCTCTATGGCTAGCTTTAATTCTCTACATGCATCTGTGGAATGTCCCCTGGCCTTATGGAATTTGCAGAAAGCATTTTCTCTTCCTCTCATGATCACTCCTGGTTTTATAGGGGCTGGGTAGCGGATCGGCAGGTTCCGCTGTTGAATAATTGCTAATATTTTTGCTCGTGGAAGTATAAGAGAAGGAAGGTCGGGGTCATAGATCCGACCCTTAGGCGGGTCCGCCTGCCGCTGAGTGTTCGAGCCGCCAGTTCTTCCTCTAAAAAAGTTACCTTTCTGTCGATTTGACACCTTAGGGATGTAATCTTTCCGCTGGGCGTATTCATCACCTTGGCGGGTGTCGTGGGTCATGCTGGCTTGGGCAGCAGGGACGAGAGGTACACTCTGGGGCATGTTTTGCATTTTATCTCTATATTCCTCCTCTTCCATTCTTGCGTAATTGTGAGCCTTCAGCCTTAACACGTCTAAGGTTGCCGGGGGGTCTACCATTAACGTGTCCCTCAACTTTCCGTAGTCACAGTTTCGCTTCAATGCTTCTATGGCGAAGTCAATAGTGATGTCGGGCGTTAGTGACATCTCCATGTCGAAGCGACCAAGATAACCTTTTAAGGATTCTTCAGGTTTCCTGCGTATGTCAAACAAGGCTGCGGCTGACTTCCGGATGGGGATAGCGGTGCTGAAGCGACTCTTGAACTTACTTTCCAATTGCAAGAAGTTATCAATTGACCGGGCAGGGAGTCCTTCAAACTAGAGGTGGGCTACCCCTAACAATGTCATAACGAATATCTGACACAGTGCCGCGTCGTTGTGCATCTGGAATTGCACAAAATCCTTCACCTTATTCAGGTGAGAGATGGGATCCTTAGTGCCGTCATATGTCTCTGCAGGGAGCTTAACGTGTCGACTGACCCTGTGATGCCTTATACGGTGGCTGAACGGATGACCTGAGGTGTCATCTATAATCTCACGATCATGACGAGGCGGAGAAGTTTCCAAGTGTCGTTTGTGCCCTCGAGGCTCCAGGTTGTACCGTTGCCTAGGGGATCGGCTGCGACTTCTAGGTGAACGGGTTCGGTGCCTTCTACTGCCTGATCTTTCGCTCCACTCCAGGGAAGCCCCTCTGTTAGCTCCCTCTCTCCTACCGTCCCAACGCTCCCCATAGTCGCCTTGTTGCTGCTCTACTTGGGAGATGGGGACTTGCGGCACTCGCGGTATGTAAGGCTCTACTTGTCCCTCGGTAAATTGTACAAAGTTCAATGGCGTGCTTATCGCAGGTAAAGTAAGATGGCCGCTCACTTGTCGTCGAGGCGACACCGGTCGCTCAGTGATGATAGAAGGGGTGAAAACAAACTATGAAGGCACACCTTGTCCAGGGGCACTAGAAGTAAAGCCTGCGGCTAACTTAGTCAAATAGTCCAGATAGGCTCGAAGGGCTAAGATTGAACTTGCCAAAGGACTGTTAGTATCGCCAATTCTGGATCCCGTGGGTAGAGGAGCGGGGTGACTAGGCCCGCCTATATGAGAAATCGGGGCGCCCGTCTATTTGAGAAAATGGGGCGCTTGCTCGAGAAGACGGGGCGCCCGTCTGAGAAAATGGCGTGAGTCCTGCTGACCCAAAAAGGAAATCTGTCTGTGCGGAGAGAGTCCCATGCGATGTGGTGAAAGTACTAGGCGAAGACGTAGGAAAAAGTTCCCTGCGCATGTGGGTACTATGAGAATGTGGGGGTGTTGTTTCGGGATCTGAGGCCATGATCCTTCGACTCTCAAGAAAAATAGAGCTTGGTTAACAAGGAAACTCACTTAATTAACCAAGACTCTCAATGAAAGCACCATTTGATAAGAGTCCGAGGTCTGCTGAGCAGGATCAGCCTACGGAGTCTGGTCAGGAACACTGTTCCGGTGCCTTCGTGACCTGCAAAGCGCCGGAGGAGGTCTCCGGCGTAAACACTCCGATGCCTAAGTCAGTATGAGGGGTAAAAATGGCAGGGGTTTAACACGCTGTCTTAGGCTTACCCTCTTATCTGGAAGGGAGGGGGTATTTATAGATAAAGGAAGGAATGTACTGACAGGGGTAGGAGTCATCCCTGGTAGGTGTCGCTGGAGTGGTAGGGAATGACGTCATGCTGGGTGACGTCATACGGGGTGACGTCGTGTGTGACCGGGATGGGATGTCGCCGTGCGGATGTCGCGTGAGAACCCCCTCCGCTGATGTCGACCATCCCAGGGTCAACCGCTAGGCTAGGGGCGGTAGGAACAGTGTCGTGTCTCCCTTGGCAAGTACAGTGTTCTGGCCTAGCAGCCAGGCTGGATGATGGAGATGCCGCTACGGTGATGTCCATGGTTATCAGGTCTGATACGATCCTAGGATTGCATCATGGCCTAGTGCGCACCTACGCCGAGAGACAAGTAGCCATAGAGTCAAAGCACGCAAGGGAGCGAGCTAAGAGAGCTACAATGAGTCAAGAGAGGTTCATTCGTGCCC
This sequence comes from Viola odorata, assembly GCA_963691705.1. Taxonomy (NCBI): domain Eukaryota; kingdom Viridiplantae; phylum Streptophyta; class Magnoliopsida; order Malpighiales; family Violaceae; genus Viola; species Viola odorata. The sequence continues at coordinate 15,256,853 of OY829539.1, read as the reverse complement.
ACATATCAAAGATGAAGAGCATCACATGAAGGAAACACACGCTAGGCCAAGGTACACATATCGCACATGTGCATAAGTCATTCCTAGCATTAGTCAGGTCAACGCGAGTGAAAGTGACCCTAAAGAACTCCGAATTGACTTCTGTTAAAAATACAAGATCCCTTAGAGTTTTAGGAAGGTTGTGCCCAAATTGCAGGTAAATCGGACAAGGGAAACAAAAGTTAGGTGAGGTCAACTTTCAGTCACGCGCAAGGCGCGCGCAGAAAGACATTAGCGGATTGACATTGAGTCAAAATGTAAACCACTCAGGCGTTTGGACTAATTCCAAATGCAATATGATTCTAAGTCTAGAGGCTAGTTCGTGTCAAGATTTGGGTTGGAATGCACGAGCGAATTAGAAGATGGCCCATGGAGAGTTTGCGTTAGGGAGACTACAAGTCTAAACCGCCTAGGAGTAGAAGATGAGTTCGAGCTTGAAGAGGAGTCGGTTTAAGGGAGAATATTCTAGAAGAATTTGTATATAATTAGATAGAGTAAATATTGTATTTATGTTATTTAATTAATTAAGTTAGAGTTAGAATAGAATTAGGAGTTCTAGTTCTAGTGAAAGTCGAACTTGTAAGTATTGTAATACTTGTACTTTGCGCCTATATATAGGGCAATGTTATTCATTAACAAATCAGATCATAATTTCCATCAAAACACCTTACCAAATTTCTGTTCCATCATTCTACCTTCTTACTTTCTCGATCTCCAGTCCAAGTCGTTACTTGTGTAACCTAGCCGTGTGATTCGGTTAGGGTGCAGCAGAGCGTGGCGACTTATGGGATGCAAGGGTGAGAGGGGCGTGAGCTAGCGTGGCGTGACTTGTGTGGCATTTGAGGGATTCAAGCGTAGTTTTACGAGAAGCGTGTGGCGTGACCTTGTGCGGCATTCGTGTGACTCGAGTGTGGGAGGTGCATAGGGCCCGTGTTGGCGATTTGAGGGATTCGTTTCGTTAGAGTGTCGCACCGTCGCAAGCGATTTGGGATGAAAGAAAACACATATCAATGAAGTCGTCACCCTACTATTTCTAAGGTTTAGGGAAACCTAAAGTCCAAAAGAAGGAAGAAAATGAAATAAAAACTAAGGCACAAAAGAAAGGGTCTTAACCCGAGTACGATGGTTCGAGGTCGCTTTATGGACTCGGGAAGGTGTTAAGCACCCAAGTCTCATCCTAAAAAGGTTACCGGTTCTAAAAAGAGGTGTTTAAAAATCATGTTGAAAAACAAGTAATTAGGGCCCTCAGAGGGAATTGCCGCTTTAGTTCTTAAGTTGGTTTGATTGATTTTATCCTAATTATTTGCCGAGTTGTTAAAAGAAAATAAAAAATTTTGAATCTCTAAGAAAATATAAAAGGTTGGTTGTATACCTATTCCAATTAAATTTAGCCAAGTTCAAAATTAGTCTGATTACATGTAAGATTAATTAGGTGAAATTACTACCGTTTTCTTAATCTTTACTAAAGCGACAACTGAGCTTTCGTCATCAGGCCATACATGATTAATCCTACTTACTAGGTGATCCTAGGCATGCATAAACTAACAAAGTACCATTTTATATGAATGCGAGAAGACACGTTGAAAAGAGAAAAACTGGGAAGTAAGGTCGAAGCCGCGCACTTAACACGTTCGTCAAGAAGCATCATGCAAACAGATTAATTCGAATTCTAGCAATTCTAAATAACCATGCATGTAATAAATAATTGATTTAGCAATTCTAATAAATGAGGAGTGAGCTCTAAAGCTCTAGTTTAGAAAATTGTCACCAATATCGAAGTCGACGAAGCATTTGATCGAGACGGTAATCGCGGACTCGGTACCCTTCTTATTTTTTTCTTTTGGGTCGCAACCCAACTCTCTCATTTTCTTCTCATCATTGGGCCACAACCCATTACCCTCACTTTCTGCTCATTATTGGGCCACATCCCACACTCTTATCTTTTTTCTTCTTTCCTTGTCAAACGACAAGCTCACTCTCCTCTCTCTTTTCTTTCTTTTTTCTCTCCTTTATTTCCTCTTTTATTTCCTCAACCGAACAAGCAGTGAGGGTTCAGTGCTGGATTTGGTGATGATGTGGCGATTGAGTGGCTGTGGCGAAGGCGCTGGTGGCTGCGGCGGAGGAGATTGACAGCGACGATGGGTTTGGACTTTCGTTGTTGGGCGATGGAGATTAGGTGGTTATGGCTGATTTGGTTTAGGTGATTTTGGGTTTGAGGATGGGGTTTGGTGATGGTGACCGGCAGCGATGGAGATGGTGATGTGGATCGGGTTGAATTTTTGTGATGTGGTTTGGTGGTTGGCTTTTTGGTTGGTACTGTGGCGGTTGTTGATGATGATGTAAGCGGTGATAGGCAGCTGGTGGCCGGTAGTGGTGGTGGTTGGTAGTGACGGAGATGGTGATTGATGGCTGGGCAGTGATGTGGTTTGGTTTAATTTTGCAGATGAGCGATTTGAATTAATTTGGCAGTGGTTGGATCGAATTATTTTGGCAGAGATGGTTTGAATTAATTTGGTAGAGGATTGGCTTTTTTTTTAATTTGGCAGGGATTGAATTTGGATTTTGCAGGGGTGGTTGTGGAATGAAGGAAAGGGTGAGTTGAATTTCTGCCCTCCCAAATTGAAATTGAGTGGTGTCTTTTATAATGGGAGTGAGCTTGTGTCCGTTGGCATTTTTGAAAAATGGAGAAGGAGCCATTTTATATGGTTGGGAGGAGCGGTGATGGGGGGAGGCTATGGGAGTTGCAAGTTGCCGTTGTGGCAGAGAGGAGTAGGGGCTATGATGGGCATTAATGGGCCAAAAGAGAGGGATTTCGTACGAGGGAAAGTGTTCATATTTTTCGAGACATCTCGTTCAAAATCGATAAAGCTTGAACGAGAAAAATAAATAAAATAAATGAAACGATAATAAATAATAATAACAAATTATAATTATGTAAAATTATAAAGTCGATGCTAGAACGAATAATGAAAATAAAAATGCAGATATGCTATGATAAATATTATAATGATGATTTAAATTAAACATGTCAAAAATCGGGTATCAACATGGAGCTTGAGGACTCAAGCTTCGAAATCGTGTGATTCGATTTCTTGGGGATTGGATGGACTCAATCTCAGTGGGAAGAATTCGTAGGTGGATCTCTTGCGAATTAGATCTCAGGTGCCAGTCAAGTACTCGGTGTAGGCGAGTGGACTCTTACCAAAAACCTCAACTTGTGTGACGCATTCGGAGGAGGGATTCCTTCATAAATATCGTTGATAAGTTTGGGATTAGCTTATCGTGTCTTATTCCGCGCATCAAACCTATAGAAGAACAAGATCGTACTCGAACGCGTCATGGCCTAGCCAGGATCGTATCACTATGCACTCAAGGTAGAAGCACATGAGGCCACCAAAAGGAAGAATTTCCCTAGCCGAAACACCAACACCACCAACACCCACTCAAATCCTTCCAAGAAACTATGGAAACCATACCAAAAAGACCAACCTAAAAACCCACCGTATACCAAATAAAATTCCCTAACACCAAAGCCTTACACACCTTACACCAAGCCACCTCTTACTACATCACCAAACAACCAAAACAAGTCTAATGCACCACCTAGAAAACACTCTTCCAACATTGAATGTTTCAAGTATCGTGGGAGAGGGCACATCTCTTCCGAATGCCCAAACCGGAGGGTGATTGTCATTAGAGAGGGAGTGTATAAGATGGATAGTGAAGGAGATGAGGTTATTAATGAAGAGGTTTGTAGGGAAGAGGAAGAAATAATGAGTAATGATGGGGAAGAAATTAACCCGGCTTCGGCCATGACCTTGGTTGTGACGAGGAGTTTAAGTGCACATGCCAAGTTGGAAGATGCATGTGTTGAGCAAAGGGAGAACGTCTTCCATTCTAGATGTGAGGTGCATGGTAAGATCATCTCTATAATTGTAGATAATGGTAGTGTTGTTGATGCCGCAACTCACATTTTAGTGCACAAGTTGGGTTTGCCAGCTACACCCCATACCAAGCCTTATTCCCTTCATTGGTTTAATGATGATGGAGAGGTTAAGGTCAAGGAGCAAGTGCTTGTGAACTTCAAGATGGGAAGGTATGAGGATGAGCGGTTATGTGATGTGGTGCCAATGGATGTGAGTCATCTTCTTTTGGGGCGTCCATGGAAATTTGGTAGGAAGGTGATCCATGATGGGCACACCAATAAAATTTAGCTCACCCACCGCAATAAGAAGTTCATTATTCCACCTCTTTTTCCATCTCAAGTCCATGAGGATCAAAACACAAATGGAAAAGGCTAGCGTCGAATTCCACATTGTGAGGAGTTTGAGAGATAAGAGTGGAGAGAAGAAAGTAAGTAGAGAGCTCAAAACACACCATGAAAAGAGTAAGCATGGTATTAGGTGTGAGCAAGAGCGAATTCGAGGGGGAAAGAGTGGAGAGAAAAAAAGAGGAAGTGAGCAAAATACACCCCATAAAAAGAGCAAGCATGAAAGTGAGGGAAACACCAAATCATTGAGTGTACTTGCGAAAGGGAGGGATGTGAGGCATGTATTGCATGCCAACAAAATGTGCCTTTTACTTAGGTACAAAGTACATTGCTTAAATGTTGACACTAACCTTTCTTCTCTACCTAGTCCAATTGTTTCACTTTTATAGGAGATTAATGACGTGTTTCGAAAGGAAATTCCACAAGGATTACCTCCAATCCGCGGCATTCAGCACAAGATCGACCTTATTTTGGGTTCGGTATTACCCAACCGACCCGCATATCGGTGCAATCCGAAGGAGACCAAGGAACTCCAACGTCAAGTTGACGATCTCTTGAGCAAGGGGCATATCCGAGAAAGTATATCACCATGTGCCATTCCCGTGCTACTAGTACCTAAGAAGGATAGAACATGGCGCATGTGCGTGGATTATCGGGTCATTAACAAGATCACCGTAAGGTATCGTCATCCTATCCCTCGCCTTGATGATATGTTGGATGAGTTGAGTGGTAGCCAAGTGTATTCTAAGATAGACTTGATGAGTGGGTACCACCAAATTCGTATGCATAAGGGAGATGAATGGAAGACCGCGTTCAAGACCAAATACGGCTTGTACGAATGGATGGTAATGCCATTCGGTCTCTCTAATGCACCTAGTACTTTCATGCGTTTAATGAATCATGTGTTGCATGAATTTATTTTTCATTTTGTTGGACATTTTGTTGTAGTATACTTTGATGACATACTTATCTATAGTCCGTCAATTTATGCACATATTACTCACTTGCGCTCCGTACTTCACACACTTAGGCTACACAAATTATATGCAAAATTAGCTAAGTGTGAGTTTTGTTTGGATAGAGTGCATTTTCTTGGCTTTGTGGTAAGTGTAGGTGGTGTCTAAGTGGATGAAGAGAAAGTGAAGGCCATTAGGGAGTGGCCACAACCCAAGAATACTAGTGAGGTGATGTCCTTCCATTGCCTAGCTAGTTTCTACCGACGTTTCGTGCCTAACTTCTCCACTATCGCCGCACCCCTCAACGAGCTAACCAAGAAGAATGTGTCTTTTGAGTGGAATACAAGACAAGCGGAGGCATTCCAAAAGCTCAAGGAACGCCTCATGCGGAGTCCTATTCTTGGTCTCCCCGACTTCAACAAAGATTTTGAGCTTGAGTGTGATGCAAGTGGCATTGGCATCGGGGCCGTACTCACCCAAGAAGGAAACCCCGTCACGTACTTTAGTGAGAAACTCAGCGATGCACAACTTAATTACTCTACATATGATCGGGAGTTGTACGCACTTGTAAAATCCTTGATGGTGTGGGAGCACTACCTTCTTCCAAGCCAATTCGTCATCCACACCGACCACTTGAGCCTCAAGTTTCTACAAGGGCAAGCAAAGCTCAACAAGAGGCACGCCAAGTGGATGGAGTTCATCGAAGCTTTCCCTTACACTATCAAGTACAAGAAGGGTAAAGAGAATGTGGTCGCGGATGCACTCTCAAAGAGGTATATGCTAATCTCTTCTCTTGATGCTAAGATTTTTGGGTTTGCGCATTTAGTGGATCTTTATGAGTATGATGAGCAATTACGTGACATTTATGTGGCATTTGATAAAGGACCATATTTGCACTTTGTGAAGCATGATAAATTCTTATTTAAGCATAAGCGTCTTTGCATTCCTAAGCCTAGTATTCATGAGTTGCTTGTGTTGGAAGCCCATGGAGGTGGATTAAATGGTCATTTTGGTGTTACAAAGACATTACATGCATTGAAGGTGCATTTCTTTTGGCCAAAAATGAAAGTTGATGTGTCTAAAATAATCGCTCGGTGTCTTGTATGCAAAAGGGCCAAATCGACATCCATGAATCATTCATCTTACATGCCATTACCTGTAGCTAGCCACCCTTGGGTTGATTTATCAATGGATTTTGTTTTGGGATTGCCTAGGTCTAAGCATGGGAACGATTCTATTTTTGTTGTTGTAGACCATTTTTCTAAAATGGCCCATTTCATTCCATGCGCGAAAACTCATGATGCCATACGCATTGCTCACTTATTCTTTCAACATGTGGTACGCTTGCATGGTATGCCTAAGGCCATTGTTAGTGATCGCGAGACTAAGTTCTTGAGTCATTTTTGGCGCACATTGTGGTCTCACCTCGGCACTAAACTCCTATTTTCCACTACATGTCACCCACAAATGGATGGATAAACGAAGGTAGTCAATAGGACTTTAGGGTCTCTCTTAAGAGTGATTGACACACATGGCACCAAATGGTAAGATAGTCTTGCTTTCATGGAATTTGCATATAATCATGCACATCACTCTACTATTGATTTCTCCCCATTTCAGGTGGTGTATGGGTTTCAACCCCTAACCTCTCTTGATCTCTTACCTTTGCCTTTGAGTATACTTGAGTGTGTAGATGGCAAAACTAAGGCGGAAGAGGTCAAGAAGTTGCACGAACAAGTGAGGGCAAACATTGAGTCCATGAACGAAAGAGTGGCCAATAAGCGAAACAAAGGCAAGGTGCCCACATCCTTTGAACTCGGGCAATGGGTTTGGTTGCATTGGCGAAAGGAGAGGTTCCCTCAATAATGACAAGGAAAACTAAGCCACCGTAGTGATGGACCCTTCCAAATTCTACAACGAATTAATGATAACACTTACATTCTTGATTTGCCTCTTGATTATGTATCCATATGCAATTCGTTTCACATTAATGACTTGACTCTTTGTGATGTAGGACACGAAGAGCTTGAATGAATGGATTTGAGGTCGAATCCTTTCAAAGGAGGAGGTGATGATGCGATCAAGCCTACATTAAACCTTGAAGAACAAGATGTGGCACCAAGAAGACCAATCACGAGCAACATGGCCAAGAAGATCACCCTATGGATTGAGGAGAAGATAAGCAAGGAGATGCTTCAAGAAGAGGGTCAGACCATGATGATGCTAGCCCATCATTCTAGAATGATTGCACGACGATCCCTTGGAAAGTCCCTGGAGGCATACCCCCAAGGCCCTAGCGGCATGCCGCCAGGAAGTGGCTGAAATGGCTTTCTGGAGCGAAGCTCAGGGTATGTCATTAGGGCCCTAACGGCATACCGCCAGGAGAAGGCAAATTTTATCTTCTGAAGCGAGGCTAGCGGCATACCATTAAGCCTCTAATTGTATGCCGCCAGAAGCATTTCCAGCTTTTAAGAAAGCTTATTTTTAGGATTCTTCCATCACCTATAAATAGCTTTCTCCTTCATTTTTCTTCCTTAGTTTTTGTCTAAGTGTTTATTGCTGAGTCTGAGAGCACTGCTCCCTCTAAACACCAAGAACTCAACTTGTGAGGATCAAGCCTTGGAGATTTATTGATCCATTACAAGTAAAACTCCTTTTAATCTCTATTCTTTTAATTTCCTTTTGTATTGAATTGAATGAATACTTGGAAATATTTGATTGCTTGAATATCATGGATTCCCACTTAGAGGATGATTAATATAAGTTGAATTGATTGTTCTCTTGTTTATTGATTGTTTCTACTTGAATATTAACCACAAATCATTCCTAAAATTGCCCAGAAATTTCACCAAATTCCGCTGCACTTTTCCCATCTTTTCTAACTCCGATTCTTCATTTTTATTGTGTTTTCTTGTTCAATTTTGATCGGCTTTTGTTTGAAAACTCAAGCTAGACCTATTGATACGATCCGACTCATCAAAATAAGGCCGGATTACATCATCACAGAAGTAGGCTATCGGGCGTCCCTCTTGGATGAGTACTGCCCCGATACCGATACCGCTCGGGTCGCATTCAAGCTCAAATGCTTTGTTGAAATTTGGTAATGCTAGTACCGGTGATCACATAGCGGCATACCGCTAAGGGCGTAGTGGCATACCGTTAGCCCTAGCCTTTACAAAATAAAACATAAGTTTTACAAATTACAAATGTTAAGTTTTGAAATTAAAATTACCAAGACTCACGGCATGCCGCTAGGTTGCTGTCTTCAAAATATGCATGGCGCGCGTGCGTTGTCCTCATGGGATGATAGGGTTGTGTGGTGAGGCATCATGGCTTGTTTGTTCAAGACATGAAGCCTCCGATCGGTGCGATAGGCCATATGGTGGCTATGATAGGCACGAAGTGTCCTAATGTGATGTCCACCTAGGCCATGACGCTTGCAATAGACATGAGTGGTCGCGCAAGTGACTTAGGGCTTGCGATGGAGATGTGGCTGACTCGTGGCCCTCGGTATGGTGTGTGATAAGCATCAAGGTCCGGTTTTCTATTTTGTGAGCTTCTCCGGGCCTTGTGGCCTCAATCCAAAGTGTGAGTCTCTTGGCCATGCTTCGTGTGATGGGGCCTTGTGGCAAGGTTTCCACGGGTGGTGCTTCTATGATCACATCAGCCTTCCTCTTCGATCTCGCATGTGACCTGGTCTTTATTTGGTTCTGCAGGAATCTTGGGGGTTACCATACTAGGGTTGGTGGGGCTAATGGATGCCTCGGTCGGCTTGCTGTGGGACATCATGAAGTTTTAAAGCATGTTCATTACTTCAGTTTGCCTCCATTCCATGGCCTCCATCCAGGCCATCAACGGGTTGTTGGTATCATCAGACTTGACATCATTTTGCCCCACTACACTCACGTCGGACATGGTATTGATTATTACCTGCACACTTACACAAACGTTAGTAAAATAATCTCTCCCTCACATGTTTGAACTCTCGTATTTAAAATACTCGCAAAAGATAGCCTCACAAAACTCTCAAGATTCACACAAAGTTACTTGCAACCCAATAATTGCTTACCGCAAACAACCTTGTATTTCAAGTTAAGTTATGTTTGCAACTACCTTCACCAACGTTCACAAGTTTCAAACGGAAAGGGAAAAGACAAGGAAAAAGAAGACTGAAGACGCAAATAGAAACAGGACTCTTAGAGGTTACCGGTTGAAGACAGACTCAAGTAGGACGTGACTAGGACTTAAGATTTTTGGGGAAAAACGAAGACAGGAGACTGAAGTGAAAGACTTTGGTTAGGTGGTGATGCAATTAGGTATAGGCTTATTTACTAGTTAATCAAGTAAGGTAGGGTACGGTTTAGGGTTGTTGTAATACTCTCTCCTTGCTTTAATAAATATCCTTTTTTTCTTTTCTTTTCTTTTTTATATGCCTCTAGCTGGACAAAGAGGAGTGAGAGAAATGCTAGATGCTCTTTTTGGCACTAGGTACCCCACAAAGCTAATGACTTCTAGCTATAGGATAGAGGTAGGCTAGGTGTTTTTGATGAGGGATCTTCGAGAAAGGAGGAGAGAGTGGCGGTTGGCCTGTCTTGGGCATTAAATTCTTGGGATGGGCATTAATGGCCAGTTGATGTGGTAATGTATTTGTTTAAGGGGAAACTCAACTTACTTAGTTGCTTGAAGATTTCTCGGATGAACAACAACACAAAACCCTTTTGTTTTTATCTTTTTGGACTGGAAAAGGTGGAATTCAAAGTCACCAACCTGTCTCAAGTGACACTAGGATTAAAGGGTGAAAATTTAGATTCAAGTAACAACGAAAATGGTGGAGGAAGATTTGTAGGACAATGTTCACAAGATGAACGCTCAAGAACATAAACTCTAGGCGCCAAGTGCTCCACTACCACTTGATAGGCTCCGGCTCGGGTTGAAGGAACCGTAGTGTATGGAACGTTTGGAACGTTTGGAACGTTTAGGAGGATCTAGCCCAAGAGTTTATCCACATAATAACATGGAAAGACACGACTTAAATAAATAAAGAAGGACACGGACGCGCAGTTGATGAAGATGAGAAGGAAGACAAGAAGCAGATAGCGTTACAAATGGAAGGAATGGAAGGATGACTTTGAACATGGTGATGGGTGTTGAAACACACTCGAAACCTTGAAGAACACACAGATGGAAAGCAATTGGCAATATGTCTATATTTCACATGTATAGATCTCCAAAATAATTACAAGGATATTATTCTCAACCACAATTAACAGGCTCACAATATATGGATAGATCTCCCAGGGGGAGTTAGGGAGGAGTATTCTCAACTCAAGCTAACTCTCTCAAGGAAATGGGAGTTTAGGTGAAAGGGGATGAGTATTCTCACTCTACAATTTCACTCAATGTCTAAATTGTCTATAAAATGAAAGGTGTGGCGTATTTATACATAGTTGGCCTTACAAAATAAAGTACTAAATCTCTTTAATTAAAATACAGAGGCTAATAGTGTGCCGTTAGAGTACTTAACGGTATGTCGTTAGCTTAAGTTTCAAAAATAACCAAATGTTGCGTGCGTGGATCCGTTGTGGTTATAGGTATCTGGTAGCTTCCCAGTTGGTTCCCAGTAAGTGCATGTTGGACTGTTGGTTGCGGATATTCTTGAAGATTCCCGGTATATAGTCTCTCCTGGTAAGGTGCACATTCCAGGTAACTCCCGTAAAGATTTTTGGTAGTTGGTCACTCCCAGTAGGACACGTAGGTAGCTCTTGGGTTCCCAGTAAGTAGTTATTTCCAACAAGGTACACAAGCAGTTTTTGGGCCCTACTATGATGTTCAATCACCTTCAAGGCTCGTCCTTTGGGTTTGGAAGTAAGTTTCGTCATTTTCATCTCAATCCACAGTGTAAGCTTCTTGGCCTTTCTTCAGGTTATCGGTCCTTATGGCACCAAGGCCTCGATGCTTGGTAATTATCGATATGGGCATCGATCATTGGAGTAGCCACATCATCGGTCATGATCGTATCAACTAAGCCCTTCGAGTACCTCCAATGGGAAGGGAAAATCTAGAGAATTTTTAATTGTCATCAATATTTCGATAGCAAGAAAATCAAGCTAGCGGTAATAGAGTTTGAGGGCTATGTCGTTAGTTGGTGGGATAAGGTTTGTAGAGAGAGGGGAGATATCGGTGCCATTCGGACATGGGAAGAGATGAAGTATGTGATGCGAGAAAGATTTGTCCCTTCATCTTAAAAACGGGATTTGCAAAATAAGTTGCAAGGACTCAAACAAGGAAACTTATCAGTAGGAAACTACTACAACAAGCTTAAGTCCCTTCTTACCATAACCGATACTCAAGAGGAAGAGGAAATCACCATGGCAAGATTCCTCAACGGTGTGAATGAGAAAATCAGGTATAAACTTGAATTAAGAGATTTTGATAGACTGCAACCGATGTTCCACTACGCTTTAAAGGTAGAAGCCCATTAAGCTACCAAAAGAAAACCCACACCTAGCCGAAACAGTTCCCAACTGTTCTCCTTCTCAACCAAGCCACCATGGAAGGCCTATCAACGTGACCAACCCTACCAAAAGGACTCCAAACACATCCCACCCTCCAAAACCGTACCTACTAACCCAAAACCATACACACCATATTCTAAAAACAACCCTACCCATCCCCTACCAAGACAACCGAGAAACACCGGTATCCCCACCACCACCACCCCTAGCCAGCCTAGAAGGTTCTCCTCAAACATCGAGTGTTTCAAATGCCACGGGAGAGGACACATTTCATTGTAATGTCCCAATCATCGAGTGATCATCCTTAGAGAAGGAGTTTATGAGACCGAGAGTGAGGATAAGCTACCTGGTAATGAAAATAGAGAAGAAGAAGAGAATACCGATAGTAGTGAACAAGAGATAAATCCAGCAACGACGATGACTATGGTTGTGAGGTGAAGCATGAACGCCCAAGCCAAGGCTAGAATCGAGTGCGAAGAACAACGGGGAAACCTTTTCCATTCCCGATGTGAAATCAACTGTAAGATAGCTTCATTGATTGTTGATAACGGGAGTGTTGTAGATGCGGCGAGTCATCTATTGGTTCACAAGCTGAATTTGCAACCATATCGCATCCTAGACCCTATTCGTTGCATTGGTTTAATGACGAAAGTGAAGTGAAGGTGAAGGAACAAGTCCATATGTCCTTCAAGATGGGCGGTTACGAGGATGAAAGATTATGTGATGTAGTACCGATGGATGTTAGCCATCTCCTCCTCGGCCGACCATGGCAGTTTGACTGATGGGTCACCCACGATAAACGTACCAACAAGATTCATCTCACTTATTGCAGCAAGAAATATAGGATTCTGCCACTATCACCGGTGCAAGTCCGAGAGGACTAACGCCACATGGAAAAAACAAGTGTTGAATTCCAATTGATAAGAAAATTGAGAGCAAAGAGCGGAGAGAAAAATGTGAGCCGTGAGAAAACACACCATGAAAAAAATAATCATGGTCCAATGAGTGAGAGTGAGTGTGAAACACAAGAAAAGAAAAGATAAAATAAAGTAAGGAGAGACGCTAATACTCTCCATGAAAATAGCAAGCATGGTAGGGAGAGTGAGCATAAACCGATGAGTATTTTGTCAAAGGGAAAGGATGTGAGGCATGCACTTTTTGCTAACAAAGTGTGTCTAGTACTTCGGTACAAGGCACATTGTTTGAATGTTGCCACTAACTTTTCTTCTCTCTACCCAGTCCGATAGTCTCCCTTTTGCAAGAATATGAAGATGTGTTTCCGGCCGAGATGCCTAGTGGTGTCCCTCCCATCCGTGGAATAGAACATAAGATTGATTTGATACCGGGATCATCCTTTCCCAATATGCCCGCCTATCTGTGCAATCCGGAAGAGACCAAAGAGCTACGATGGCAAGTAGATGACTTGATGAGCAAGGGGTTCATCCGGGAAAGTATGTCCTTATGCGCAGTACCGGTATTACTTATATCGAAGAAGGATGGCTCTTGGCGGATGTGCGTTGACTGTCGAGCCATCAACAAAATTACCGTGAGATACCGGCACCCGATACCAAGGCTTGACGATATGCTTGACGAATTAAGTGGAAGCAAGCTTTATTCAAAGATTGATTTCATGAGTGGCTACCATCAAATTCGGATGCATGAAGGTGACGAATGGAAGACTACATTCAAAACAAAATATGGGTTATATGAATGGATGATAATGCCATTTGGACTTTCTAACGCCCCTAGCACTTTCATGAGATTAATGAATCATGTCTTGTGTGACTTTATCGGGAAGTATGTGGTAGAGTATTTTGATGACATTCTCATTTATAGCCCATCTCTTGATGCACATATTCTACATTTACGCACCGTACTTGACACATTGTGAACTAACCAATTGTACGCTAAACTTGCTAAATCTGAATTTTGATTAGATTGCGTCCATTTTCTTAGCTTTGTTGTGAGTGTAGGTGGTGTACAGGTGGATGAGGAGAAGGTGAAGGCCATCCGGGAATGGCCGTGTCCGAAGAATGCGAGTGAGGTTAGGTCATTCCATGGCCTAGTTAGCTTCTATAGATATTTCGTGCCAAACTTCTCGATGATAGTTGCCCTACTCAATGAACTCACTAAGAAAAGTGTAACTTTTAAATGGGGAGAAAGGCAAGAATCAGCCTTCCAGGAGCTTAAGAATCGGCTCATGCGCTCACCGGTACTTAAGTTACTGGATTTCAATAAAGCTTTCAAGCTTGAGTGTGATGCCAGCGGTATCGGTATCGGGGCCGTACTCACCCAAGAGGGGGGCCTGATAACCTATTTTAGTGAAAAACTAAACGGAGCGCAACTCAATTATTCCACCTATGATTGGGAACTATATGCCTTGGTGAGAGCACTTATGGTGTGGGAACATTACTTGCTACCAAATCAATTTGTGATACATACTGATCACTTGAGCTTGAAGTTCCTTCAAGGTCAAGCGAAGCTAAACAAATGGCATGACAAGTGGATGAAATTTATTGAGGCTTTTCCTTACACAATCAAGTACAAACAAGGAAAAGATAATGTGGTAGCCGATGCTCTCTCTAGACGGTATATCCTCTTGAACACCCTTGATGCTCAAATTTCTAGTTTTGCCCATTTGATTGAATTATATGAGCATGATAACGACTTCCGGGGTATTTACGTTGCTTGTGCAAACAGTCCCCATTTTTATTTCATTCAACATGATAAATTTCTATTTAAGCATCATCGGCTTTGTATAACCTCGTTCTACTATTATGGAATTGCTTGTGCTAGAAGCATATTCCAGTGCTTTAAGTGGACATTTTGGCATAACTAAGACTTTGCATGCTCTTAAAACACATTTCTTTTGGCCCAAGATGAAGATTAACGTGACCAAAATTGTGGGCCGATGTATTGAGTGCAGGAAAGCTAAGTCAAAGTCGATGCATCACGCCACTTACATACCGCTCCCCGTTGTTAACCATCCTTGGGTGGACTTGTCCATGGATTTTGTTTTAGGTTTGCCTCTGTCTAGATGTGGAAATGACTCAATTTTTGTTGTTGTGGATCGTTTTTCCAAAAATGACACATTTCATTCTGTGTGCTAAGACCCATGACGTCATTCACATTGCACATTTATTTTTCCAACATATTGTGCGTCTACATGGCATGCCTAAAAGCATAGTTAGTGATAAGGATACTAAATTTTTAAGCCACTTTTGGCGAACTCTTTAGGCGAAGTTGGGTACTAAACTCCTCTTCTACACCACTTGTCATCCCCAAATGAATGGACAAACGGAGGTAGTGAACAGGACTTTAGGATCACTCCTTCGGGTCATGGTTAGTAAGCATGGAACCAAATGGGAATATTGAATTGCATTCATTGAATTTGCTTATAACCATGCATATCACTCATCTATCGGAATTTCCCCCTTTGAGGTGGTCTACGGGTTCCAACCGTTAACCCCTCTTGATCTTTTACCATTGCTTGTGAGTTTCTTAAAGTGTGTAGATAAAGAAGCCAAGGTCGCAGAAGTGCAGAACTTACATGAGTAGGTCCGCAAAAACATTAAAAATATGAATGACCGTGTGGCCACAAAACGTAACATCGGTAAAGTACCTACCGTCTTTGAGCCGGGACAATGGGTATGGTTGTATTGGAGTAAGGACCGGTTCCCTCAACAACAGCATGGCAAGTTGAGTCCACAGGGTGAAGGACCTTTCCAAATCCTCGACCGCATCAACGCTAACGCCTATGTCTTAGACTTACCAGGTAAGTATAGGTTCGTTAGCAACACTTTTCACATTAATGACTTAACCCTTTGTTAGGTAGGAGCCGACAACCTTTACGATATGGATTCGAGGACGTGGTTACACTGATAAAAGAAGAAGGAGATGAAACGATCATGACCGATGACGCAGTTACACTAATGATCGAAGCCACTGCCGATGATGTGCCGATACCAAGCATCGGGGACATGACACCACAAGGACCGATAACTGATGCGATCACACGTGGCTTCATTTTGGCGATGAATGAGCACACATTAGGAGGCCAAGAGACATGCCTAGAGTCACCAAAAGTAGGCGAGATTCATGCCAACCCGAGGCCAAGAGACATTCATAGAGTCACCAAAGTAGGCCAAGCTTTCCCCTCGAAGTGGTCGAACCAACCATGAAGAATGCAATTGGAGATATACCGCCAGACACTAGAGGCACCTAGCGACATACCGCCAGGAGAAGATAAATAAATTATCTTTTGAAGCGAGGCTAGCGACATACCATTAAGCCTCAAACGGTATGTCGTCATAGACATTTTTTGGCTTCCGAGAAGGCTTGTTTTAAGGATTTCCCATTACCTATAAATAGCTTATTTTATTGCTTGAGTTAGAGAGTACTCCTCCCTCTAAACACCTTGAAATCTCCTTATAAGGATCAAGCTTAGGAGGCTCCTTGATTCATTGCAAGTAAAAACCTCTTACCTTCTATCTTTAATTACTTGTTCATGTTCACAATTGAATAGAACTTTTGGGTAATTTTGTGTTGATTGAATATTATGGATTCCCATTAGTGGATGATTTAATACAAGTTGATTTGGATGTTTATATATTGATTGATCATTTCTGATTGAATTTCTATCCGCAAATCTTCCTTTAATTTTTAGAAATTCGTTCATCTTCATTCTCTAAAATTCTGCTGCGTCTCTTCTCTAATCCATCTCCGATTCTTGTGTTTCTTGTCTATAATTGATTGAGTTTTGTCAGGTAACTCAAGATAGATCTATTGGCACGATACGACTCATTAAAATGAGGCGGCCGGATCGCATCAAGTGGTAGCGGAGTCAATTTGCTTGAGTTTTTTTTAGATTTTTGAATTTTTTCAATCGTTCAAGATTGAAGTGAAATCTATGGTTGAAAACCTCTAATCTTGTGTCGTATATGATTGCCTTGAGTTTTTTGAGCTTTTGGTGCAGAAATTAAGCCATTTGAACAACAAATTTGAGAATTACCATTTTTCCAGATTTTTGGTGTTCTTAGTGTTCTTGAACATCTTCATATCTGTCCAATTATTTGAACCCGCCCAGAAAATTCTGAAATTCGATGTCAACAAACTTTATCTTGTGTGTAGAAATCTTTATTCTTGAGTCGTCAGGAAATTTTGTGGAATTCTTATACATTTAGGCCAAAACAAAAAGTTGCGCAACTTTCACCCGAGAAAAATCACGAAATTAATTACAGTGTGTTCCAACCAAAATTTTCCTTTCTATCCTTTATGAAAGTTGTATCTCTGTACCTTAGGAGTATCCCTAATTAATTTCGTGATTTTTAGCCATTGTTGTCTCTCTTTTTTTAAGTGTCGAAGCTATAGGTCTAGCCAAGAACAACTCCATCAAACACAGCTTTTTCACTTGTCAACCAAATTTCCTTCTTCCTTCTTGGTTGAAATTGTTGTGCTAAGTCTCATAATTATGTGCTCTTATTATTGAGTCTTGCGGTTGTTATTTAAGATGAAAGGGTTGATCAATAGTGAGCTTACGAATTGAGATCTTTTGAGAGCAATTTTAAGAGAGAGCTCAACACGAGAGATACACGTGAGGGAGTGCTTGTTCCACTAACACCTATGGATATCTAGCTTGTTAATTTTGCAGGCATAATGTCACAAGAGTGTGATAGTGAATGGTGTGACCAAGAAGTGTGTGATGATGATGGTATCTACTAATGCAGTGGTGATGATGGATATGAATCCTATGATGAGGGATACCAACCGTCTAGTGTTGATGAGTATGGCTCATATGGCAACGATAGCAACCATTCCAATGGTGATAATGGCTACCAACCGGCTAGTGTTGATGATGATGGTTCCTATGGTGTCACTAGCAACCATTCTAATAGTGATGGGAGTTCATCTTAGACGTGTAGTAGTTACCAATCTCATGGTAATGAAGCATATGAGTCTTATGGTGACGATGACTATGAGCATGGTATTAATAGTACGGGCGAATACCAAGATCAAGATGTTGCAAGTGGTTATGAATATGGAGACTACGAAGGATCTCCAAGTTCTCATGTCCCCAATTCTAGAAGAACCGTCCTCCACACAAGCACACAAGTCCAAAACAATCATAATAGAACCCAAGGCTGAGCACCTACACCTTCTCCTCCTCACACAAGATATGGCCTCGGTTCCTCGAGACAAAGCTTTGGCCATGGCCCCTCTACTAATGGTCACAACCATCAAAGCCACACCACTTCTCACCATCGACAATTTGAACTTCCCCTCTTTAGAGGAACGTCCTCTCCGGTGGAGTTTATAGAATGGGAATCCTACCTTGCACAATTGTTTGAATGTCACCAAATGTCCGAGAGCAAGAAAGCCAAACTTTCTATCAAGACATTTGACGACAATGCCTATAATTGGTGGTACCATATGAGTTGTGGAAGAGAAAAGAGACGAGTAGAACCAATCACTACTTGAGATGAAATGAGGTGAGTAATGCGTGAGTGGTTTGTACCCTCACACTATCAGCAGGGATTGGAAAACGAGTTATTTTCTATTCAACAAGGTGGTCCAAGTAAACCAAAATTAGTTATTGATTGTGATTTAATTGGAGATAATATGCATAAAACTCTTGTGTTGAAGAGCGAGAATTGTGGACTTGAGGATGATGTGCTTAATAATTGTATTGAGAATGATATGGTTGAGCACCCTATTAGTGAGATGAGTAGAGAGACAATTGAGGGTGAGTGTATCCAAACACTTGGGAAAGAGTTGGGTGAGTGTAGCCAAACACTTGGGAGTGAGTTGGGTGAGAGTCACCACCAAACACTTGGGAATGAGTTGGGTGAGTGTCACAAAACACTCGGGAGTGAATCGGGTAGATACGTGGGGCTAGATGTGTTTGATGTGTTTGTCAACCCGTTGTTTAAATTTGTACACATGTTTATTTAAAATCGTTAGAATTTAAATTAATTCATTTGCATGAGGAATAATTTGGTTTAATAACTCACTTTAATTAATTTAGTTCGAACTTTGATTAATAGATAAATCACATTAATAAATTTATTCAACTTAGTAATTACTAACTTTAATCAACCATTGCTTGAACGAATTAGGCTCAGTAATTACTCAACTTTTTTTAATTAAATACATAAACGGAATAGGATATTAATTAAACATCACTCTTTATTTTAATTGCATGATCGATTAATTATTTTTAGAATCTTCAATCCTTGAAATGAACCCAAACGAATTAAAATGAATAAAATTAGACAAGTGTAATGAACCTAAAATGAATCAAAGAAAACCAAACAAAGTAGTAAACAAACTTAGGATTTAATCTTTTCCAATAATTTAGAGTTTCTCCGAATTTATAAGATAGTAAATTACCAAAGAAAGCATGTCATATGAAAGCGAAAATATAGTAACCGAACCTTAAGCCCATCTCGTAGAAAATATTTCCGTGATTTATTTTTCTTTTATAACTTAGTAACGGACAAAGACAAGAAAACTCTAAAGAGTGGAATTTAGTAATCGAGGCTCTAGGCTCATCCTTTTAAAAGGTCCTCATTTTTAATTTTATCCTTAATGTTGCATGATCATTTACATTATTTAGAAACCATTTGGGTTCCCCTTTTCTCCTTTGATTAGTTAATGGTTATGGATGAATGTATATTTTTAATTAATGCTTATCTTCATAAATGTGTTTCGTGTGTGGCTTTAACCCCACTTGATACAATCACGCCTAGCCTAGTCTTGTTGTTCATTGCGCACCATGCCGAGGGCCGAGAGACATGCATGCCTCTATCCCAAACCATAGGCGAGGCCCGCGCCAACCCTAGGCCACCTGTGTGGCCAAGCTTTCACCGCGCGAGGGCGAGCAACATTCTAACAACTAGTGACTAACGGCATACCGTTAAGAATTAACGACATACCGTTAGCTACTGGAAAATTGGACAAAAGTTGGACATTTTAGGGTTTTGTGCTCATTTTGGGTAATATTATAAATAGCTAGTTTCTTTCTTTCTTTCATCAGTTTATGTTGAGTGTTTATTGCTTGAGTTTGATGATACTCCTCTATCTAAACACCTTAAACTCCCTTGTGAGATTTTAGGTTTGAAGACACCTTGATCCCTTACAAGTAAAACGATAAGTCTTCAACTTGTAGCCCATAACTACTTCCTTTCGTGAATGTTTGTGTTTGTAATTTTGTGTAATATTCAAGGCTCCAACTTTGTGTATGAGCTTGCAAGATTAATTCAAGTGTTTATGATTGTTCAAGTCCAACTCATCTCCAACTATCCAACCGCATTTCTTCCGGGTTTGTTCTTCTAATCTCTTGTCATTTATTCCGTTGCGTCTCTCCATTATTTTCACAGTATACTCTTGTGTATTTTTTGTGTTTTGTGTGAAAAACTCAAGACTAGATCATTCCCAAGTGCTTCACCTTTCGGTTTGCAAACAACAAATCGGACCGTGTCGTATCAAGTACTCCGCTACCACTTGAAACACAGACACAACAAGAACAAACTCAAGAGCCCAAAAGCTCCGCTACCACTTAATACGACAAGATTGGAACTCTGTATTTCAAATTGTGATTGTATCCTCCATGTTAATAATGATACTGTATTTTAACTATGTACTCGTTGATTTTGGAAGCAAGATTTGTTTTCGTAACAATATTGTGGCGTAGTACTCATGGATTTTGAAAGCAAGATTGGAACTCTGTATTCCAAATTGTGATTATATCCTCCAGGTTAATGATATTGTCTTTTAGGTATGTTGTGTCAATTACTTTCTTGTATAACCAGACTGTTCATGGAGAAGGGGCTCGTTGCTGGTGGCGATGGTGGAGGTTACCCAACAATGCTGACTAAGCGACGCGAGGCTGCCATTTTTCCCTTTCTTTTCGTAATTAGTTATTTACATGTACGATAATAAATGATTTTGGAATAAATAAATAAATAACTTGAATTTAGAAGGTTAACTGAACCGATATGAAAAAAAACGTGAAGGTAAATATCAGACGACGTCGCACAAGCGAACGAGCTGGAGGAAAAGCACAACCAGTAGGTCTGATATGCAATTAGACTACAGGGAAATCCATAAAACAGCAAACAAAGAAAATTAAAGGGGGATTGTCTGTTAATCTGTGGCAAGACTACAGGTATAGAGTCCATAAACACAGCATAAGCACATTGGATTAGGAATTATAGCATAAGTTTCAGGTAGAGGAAACTAGAATACACAGAAGATGTAAACTCCGTTTACTTATGAGGTTGTAGCATCAGAGTGCAGGCCAAATCCCACCAGACAAGCATAGTCTCATCTATCCCACTCTAACTCAGCAACTTTCGGATTAACCTTAGGTGGATTTACAGATGAGCCTTTTGGCAACTGAGTCGTCACCTGGTCCCAACCTAAGATGTGAGGTAATGCAAACTGCACGTGAAACACAATATAGATAAATAAATAACATCCAAGTGAAAATGAACTTATTCAAAGGGGCCTCTGAGGCTCTCCCACATCTTCAAACTCACAGCAACAACAAGAATATGAAGAATCATTAAGGTCACACAAGTTCTTGTAATGATCTCCTTTATAATTGAAAAGTCAAGGCTAGTCTAAGTGATCGAAGATGTAAGCAAAACAAATAAATCTCATACACTACAGGCAGTCCTCAGAACAGCAAATTCAGCAGTTGTGATGGGCACAGTAAACCGCTCATTGGTCTTTAAAATGTTATTGACAACACCTGCAAAAAATTACGTTGAAATATAAGGTGAAGTTTCGTATGATGATCATACCAAAAGTAAGGGCTGCTTTGTTAACTAATTGGAACTTTATAGTATCATTTTAAATCTGAGACTCATGAAAACAAAATATTAGCTTATGATCACTTCATGGAACTTTATATCATTATGAAACATGTGTTCTCCCACAACAATAACTGAAAATTGAAATGGTTGTTCCACAATCAGATGCAACGACGAGCTTTTCGATAACTTACTTAATGAAATGAAATAGCCACTGCCATCTGCATGAGGCTTAATCGATAAGCTTTTCCTCACTTGACCAGCATTACTATAACAAATGAGTCAGAAAGAAATAAATGACAAAGCAAAAGTAAAATTACATGGTACTATCTCAAGTACCAGATTGCTTTATAATTTCACCTAGATAAAATTGAAGGATCATGGAAGAATTCTGAACCGTCTTTGGGACCCAAGCTTATAAGAGACCCCACCTCTATTGCAGACAAAGCAAACTTCTGCAAATTACCAACAAATACATCATTTTATTGTACATAAAAAAGAGAAGAGGAGACGGGGATGAGAAAAATAAAAATTAATCGTTCTTCCCTACTGTGAAGTTCTTGTCATTAATTTTAGTCCACATTTACCGGGAACCAAAGGTTATATGGCCCAGACCTTGAGTGAGGAGCATACTTAAATTTAATGAAGGAAAGAAAGGTAATAAAATTTAACCTGTCTTTTTTCATGGTTATACTTGCGCTCACCAATAGCAGGCAAGAAAGTAAACATCAAGGTACCACGTCGCTCAATTCTGAAATTCCCAGACTGTACAATATTAGAGGAAGAGTCAAGAGTCTTTCTTGAGGTCCATAGGATGAAAATAATGACGAATAAAAGACGAGCATCATTTGGTCCTGCTTACGTCCA
This sequence comes from Viola odorata, assembly GCA_963691705.1. Taxonomy (NCBI): domain Eukaryota; kingdom Viridiplantae; phylum Streptophyta; class Magnoliopsida; order Malpighiales; family Violaceae; genus Viola; species Viola odorata. The sequence goes on along the minus strand of OY829539.1, from coordinate 15,234,391 downwards.
TCTTAGAGAAAGTTGGCAGGACAGGCTCAACAGATAGTGCAGCTTTACCCTTGAAAACAGAAAAGGGGGCAAACACCCGGTCTGCAAAATTTCCCCACTGTTTCAGAAACATAACAATGTATAGGATCTTAGCTGACTAGATTGTTCAAATAAAAAAGACTCAAGCACCTCTGACAGCAGAATTCTGTGCAACTGTTGATATGCAAGACTGCAATGTGAAGGCATGCAACCCCAATGCATCTCCAATATCACAATATTTCCCAAACAGGTTCCTGTTAAGACAATATTAACCACCTTAAAGTAAGATATTAGAAGAATGAACAACACAGTTAAAATGACTTCCATAAACTATTGTCTTCATACGTAAGATTAGAGAATTATAGAAGTAGTACCCTTAGGTAAACTAAAATTAAAAAGCACACTGACTTTATACGCCTATTTTGAGAACACTTCTGCCCAGAAAAACTTAGAACTCTAAAAATTGATTGACACTCTTGCGTGATATTTGTTTTTTCCTTCATAGAAATAAATGAGACAACTAATTAGTATGTCCAAATGGGTCATGAACACCTTTTAATAAGCCAATGCTGAAACAAAATCTAAAAGCTATTGTTCTCGTATCCCCCTTCAGTGGGAGATGGAATCTGCGGGGATTCACTACCATCTTACGCGGGCTTCCCCTTCTGTTTCTGCGCACCCATAGGGAAGCCATCAAAAGTAAATGTACTGAGATGACAACACAAAACCCTACTTCTGCAATTTGAGATACTGGCCTAAAGTTTTCAATTCATAAACTAGGTTAAAGGCCCAACTCTGATAGAAAAAAGTAAATAGAGGAAGAACATTGGTGCCAAATGCATTTGTTTTTATCCAAAGAAAAATCTCGAGGACGAGATAATCTGCAAAAGGCCCATAGAGGAGAAGGAACATATTTCCATAACATTACGCAAGGACCAAATTACAGGATCCAGAAACACCGCTTCTCGCTATGAAACACTAGAACAGTAAAAAGTTATCAATTAGGGTTTTTCATTCCAAACTCCGAAAAAAAAAGTCAAACAAAATCATGAAGTACTGAGCCTTTATTGGATATAGAGCATGTTTTAGTATGTATGCATGCATCAATAAAATGTTAATAAATAATTATTGGGCATGTGGTACAGATAAGAAGGGTTGGTGACTTTGTAAACCTGGATTTCAGGGTTTGCGATAGCTTCATCATTTTGGGCGAGCGAAAGACGAGGAAGAGCGAGAGCGAAGTGCAACAGAGGGAGTGAGGGTTTTAGCTGTACACGCAAAGACAACAGTCAAACAGAGGGGTGGGTTTCTTTTAAGGCTAAGATATGGAAACGAGTGTTAAATGCCTCTCCTTGCTACCATAACTTGTAAATAGTAGAGAGGGGTGGGTTTCTTTTAAGGCTAAGTATAGTTGTTAAATTTACGAGTATATATTTTTATTTTATAAAAATAAGTTAAATCTTGAGTAAAATATAAAAAAGGTAATAGCTTTTTGGCCCTCTATTATTCACGAAAAGTAGAAATCTTTCCTAATTTTCAAAACGCGCATTTCACTTCCTTTGAACTACCATTTTCGGACAAATTGCCTATTTCGTTAGTTTTACTAACAAAATACAACCTCTACACATGGAAACAAGTCCAGAGAAGCTGTTAGGGCAAGCCTTTATGCGAAGGATGACAAGGAAGGTGGCTTGGAGGATCTTATCACAAGGTTTCACATCCACATGAGCCAAATAATGGAAGCTAGGCTTCAATCAGAGATCCAACAACTACGCAAGACCGATTGGAGTCTTAGGAGGATCGTGTCCAAGTTTGAGGGCATTTGGACGTGTAGATTGCAAGATGGCTCATGGTAACATTCTAATTGTCAAGAAGACAATGCACGGGCGCAACCAGTGACTGTGTCCGATCCAAAACGGTCATAACCAGGTCAAACGCTTGCGATCCGCTTGGATTAGTAAACTTCAAGATGTTAGCAAGCTTGTGTCCAAATTTGAGCCCAAACGCACAAGCCTTTTGAGAGATAGCTTGGAGCTAGATTTTCACAGACATAGTCCTACTCAAATTCAGACTTCCAAACGCGTTAGTCAATGCTTCTCAATTTATTTTGAACCTGTTCATCCCGAACCAGGAGGAGAGCACCCTCTCTACTATTTTCGGATGTTAGATTTCGTTTGGGACAGGTTTCCGTCCAATCGGACGAGCGAATCAAAAGTTAGCATAGGTTGACATTTTGGTCAACTGTATGAACACAAGGTAGCTTGCAACTTGAGGATTGCGACCCAACTTGAAGCCCAGCCTTGTGAATCACCTCTGGAGCTTTTGGAATGTATTTATTGTATTTATTATTTAGTTGTACAAGTTATTTCTTAGATAGAACTCCTAGTGTAGTTAGAACTTCTACTTCTAGTCAAACTTGTATTAGTTAGTTGTCTATTTAAGGAGCCATTCGTGCTCATAATAAAGGGACCACGAATATTAATCAAATTGAGACTTTGTCTTTGAGAGTAGTTTACTCTGTTGTTCATGCATGAACCTTATTTCTCATTGAGTCCGAACACTCGATTAGGTTAGCAAGTCAAACCCGAAAGTTCAAACCCCCATTGATTCGTCGCCCGAGGTTGATATTCACAGGTTGAATATAGGTTGAGGGATCATTTCAAGAACCTCACTTGAAATCGATTAGGTTGCTTAGCACAGGTTGTTAAGAGGTCTAAACTCGTACTTGTTGAGTTTATCTTCCGCATTCGAAATCCAAGCCTTGAACTAAATCACAAATTGAAGAATACGCACCCTAGGCAACTAGGATCGTATCACTCCATGCTACCCTCTTCGGTCCTAAGTGATACGATCCTAGCCCCATGGCTAGCCCTAGCGCACGCACAACGCGCACACGCCTTGGGACCAAGGCCAATCAACCCAAAGCGTCAAGCCAAGGACATTTAAAAGCATCCAGTGAGGTTAATAAAACCTCTAGACATGGAGACAGGGCAAGAGATGCTTCTTGATCAAGCCTTTAGGCGAAGGATGACATGGAAGGTAGCTTGGAAACGCCTATCACACACCTTCACATCCACACGAACCAAATCATGGAAGCGAGGCTTCAATCAAAGATCCAGCATATGTAAAAGACCGATTGCAGTCTTAGGAGATTTGTGGCAAAGTTTTAAGGCATTTGGAAGAGTAAAACTCAAGATAGTTCATGGTGACATTCTGTCGCGCAAGTGGACAACGCACAGGCACAACCAGCGACTATGTCCGAGCCAATTCAGTCATATCGAGTCCAAACATGTGAGATCCACTTGGATTCATAAACTTCAAGATTCTAAGAATTTCGTGTCCAAATTTGAGCCCAAACGCCCAAGCCGTTTGAGAGTTAGGGCTGAGCTACATTATCACGGGCAGTGTCCTACTTGCATTGGGAGTCCTAGACGCGTTAGTCGGCGACATCGACCATTTTATGGACCAGTGAGGCCTGGACTAGGGAGAAAGGACCCTATCTACTATTTTCAAATGTTAGCTTTCGAATGGGATAGGTTTCAGCCCAATTTGACGAGCGGATCGAAAATTAGCATAGGTTGACATTTTGTTACGTAGTGTGAACGCGCGACAGCCCACGACTTGGAGATTGCGGCCCAACTTGAAGCCCAGCCTTGCGAATCACATCTGGAGCTTCTAGAATGTATTTATTGTATTTATTAATTAGTTTTTAAAGTTATTATACGAATAGAAGTTCTACTTAGGTTAGGTTTTCTATTCCTACTCGTATTAGAAGTTATAGTTATAGTTAAACTTGTACTTAGGCTAATGCCTATATATAGAGCCTTTTGTGCTCATTGTAATTAAGACCCCTTTTTGATAAATCAAATACAGAGATGTTTCTCTAAATTGTTCGTGCGTGAACCTTGTCCCTCTTTGAGTCCGAACACTCGATTAGGATCACAAGTAAAACCCGAAAGTTCACCCTATTGTTCGTTCACCCTAGTTTCCTATTCGCAGGTCGAGTAGAGGGTTAGGGATTCGAGTCAAGAACCTCAATTGTCTAGCTTAGTTTGCCTAGCATAGGTTGTTAGGAGGGTTAAGCATTCAAGGGAGTTACGTTTTCCGCATTGAAATCCAAGCCTTAAACTAGATCGTTAGTAAGCGCATCCTAGTGAGCTAGGATCGTATCACTAAGGGCCTTCAAGAGTAAGGTCACCGTTCCCTTGCTCCTTGTGAAGTAGTCGTGTGCTTCCACGCTCATATCAATTATCATCTTCATTGTTGTACTACCCCCCTCTTCGTACATTGTTATGCGGTAATTGGTATGGGTGATCATAAGGTGGGGGTTCTCGGAATGGTGGTCTTTCGATGCGTTCTTCATTGGGGGTCATGGGTAATATGGTGTCATTTGGTAGGTGGGGTGATTTTCTATTGTGGGGCTACTGTTGCTTGAAGAGGCCTAGACGGGCTTGGCCTAGGTCAATGCTTGATGAGCGCGCGTATTTTCCTTGGTTGGTTGATACGTTAGTTGTTGATATTGTTTAAGAAACCCTCTTCAAACAGCAGAAAATAACCAACTGACCCAATTAAGTTCCTAACCGTACCGTAATGGATGATTAAAACCCTAAGTTGATAATCAATTAGGATCTCGACTCAAAACTTCTAAGTTTCAACCAGTGTTTAGATCCCTAGAATTGATTGGATGATAGGGAAGAGATTGTTTTACTTAATCAAAACTGAATTCTAATAAATTCTGCTTAAGAGTTCTTCGTTAGAACCAAAGATGAGACACCTCATAAAAAATGTGTTTATCAATCATCATAGGGCTGGCAATAGGTGTGCGCATGTCTCTTGGCCTTCGGATATGTGCTCATTCATCACCAAGACTAGACTAGGCGTGATCGTATCAGCCTCGATGTAACCATCCTCACTAAAATTCCCTTCACTCTCGGTCACCACATGGCCATCCAACTCCTCTACTACCTTATGCACCTTTGGCAATCCATAATAGTCTATACATACTATCTGGGTCCGCCAGTTGATAGGTAGTTGAAGCCGTAAAAAATAATAATAAAACCTATCGCCTAATGCACAAGATAAATTGTGTATAGTGGTAACAGGATCAAACTCAGGGACTAGGGCAAGACACTCATTTTTGTGTATGACTGGAACAGGAAACCGAGATAAATGTAACTAAGGGGGGTTTTTGATTATGTGGTAAATTAACTACTAGTAAAACAAATAAGGGAGGAATAAATAACAAGAAGAAATCAAGAAGAGGAAACTTCCTAGTAAAGGTCTCTCTCCGGTTGCGACTATAGTCGATCGATCATCAATATAAGGATGTTCTATTCCTAGTTCACAGGTGTGCTATAGAGACCAGGAATGTTTAGGTCTCCTACTTTCCTTCGTAAGAGAAGCAACTCCAAGGTATGTTTATGGAAAGGCCTTGACAGTCCGTCGTTCCCTAAGGTACGCTTATAGGGACTGCCCATGAAGAAGAGGAAAGACACCCTATTCTATCTAGATTGGACTGGCGACCAGTGACTCTGGCCTAGTCGCCTACTCTACTAAGTAGCTTCGCATAGGAACTATTGCTACAAAGATGACGGTAATTACCTAGATTCAATTATTAGTTGGTCGGACTTCTAATTAACCCTAGATGATTTTACAAGCATGCAATAGATAAGCAAATATAAACATATGGATTTATTAAACTCGTTTCGACCTCACAACCAACTTGCGTAACCTTCGATAACCTTTACTAAGAAAGAAAGATTTAGCTACTCATACTCATAATTAAATAAACAAGGTAATAAGAGGTAAATGTCATAAAAGACAAAAAAATAAGAAGGAGACGCTGCACAACCGTAGCTCTCCAATGTCGGCCGGAGCTGAAGCTTCGGGATTATTACAAAGTGGAAATAAAAGAGTCTGGAACAATCGCCGAAAAACAGAAGAAGCAAAAATCGTTAAAAACCCTAAAATCCCTAATATATATAGTAATGGAAAATAGAAGTCCTAAGTCTAATAGAACTAGGGTTTCTATAATAAAGCTTCCGCTAAGCGAGATATGCGAAAAGGGAAATCGACGATTCTATCGGATTTCCTTTCCCGATAGTTGCCTTTTCTGCCACGGGCTCTTCAGCGTCTGCGAATAGTCGGCTGCAAGGCCCTGGCACATAGTTTCCCTTAGAATCTGGCCGAAAGTACGTATTTCAGCGAATTCTCATCTCCAAGTCCATATCTATAAAAAGGATGGAAATAAATACAAATTAGTAGCATCTAGATCAAAAGTGGGCTAGAAAGAGGGAGAAAAACACACATAAAATACACACTATCACTAGTCTAGTATGTTGAGTGTAAATTATGGGTTGAGTCACGGTTGACTTCTTTAACCCTTCAATGGCCATAAGTAACAGGGCTTGGTTAGTGTCATGGGCTTCCATTTATAGTTGGATGCTAGCCAAGATGTCTTGTGTCTTTTGCATTTGATCTGTCAAGAAGGCTAGGAACAGTGGTAATGGGGATGAATATTCTGATGCTTCCCTCAGAAGATGAGGTTCCAAGGTTCCTTCTTGAGACATGGTACCTACAAAATGAACAAACTTAGGGGGAAAAATTAAAGAGGTTACCTTATCTAGCTCTCCCTCACGTATTTCCACCAAGTGTTTACACACACACACTCTAATGCACTCTCAAATCCCTCACTCTCGTATCCTCTCCAAGCCTACTTCAAAAGTGAGCCGAAATTAAGTGCTAGAATAGTAAGGACTCAAATATTGATAAGGCACCCAAGGAAGACTCTCATGGAAAACTAACTTATAAAGAAGATGTCAAACTAGGTACCAAGTTTCCAAAAGCAATCAACTTGTTCAACTCTAACTAGAGTAAGAGAAAGACATAAGAAGGAATCAAGAAAAAAGGCTCAAAATAAAAGGATGCTAAAGTTTGATGGTTAGTGCATGGTGCTTCAACTCCCATACTTCAGAGCATAACTTTAAAGCTTCGTGAGCAGTCTTGTTCGTCTCCATACTGTGAAAGAAATTGGAGTACTTATTCATTCATACATTCTATGAGAAAAAATAAGATAACTCCTCAACGTGCAGAAGATCTAGTTTTATGCATACCAATCTACATCTTTTCTAGAAAGAGTGAACAATACAATAGAGGAGAAAACACGATGTGGGATATTCAAGGAGATAATTTTGATCCACTTGAAGGTGCAAGGGTTCTTGAAATTACGGATCTTTCACTTAATGAGCTAGATATAGAGTCTGTCTTGTTTAATGAAAATTGAAGAGTGAAGATAATAATGATAAATTTTCTTTATTTAAAAGTTACGGACAATTTAAGAAACTTATTTACTAATTATGCCTTTGACATTTATTTTTAGTTTACAAATTAACAATAATATGACTTTCATTTGGATTTATTAGTATGTATAATATACTCTTTTACATATGATATGATATGACTAGTACATCTTACAAAAATTGGCACGTAAAAAGTATTTTTTTTATAAGAATATACATATTATATATAGGGGTAATAGTTTTTTACTCCCCTGTACTATCGTCGAAAAGCAAAAACCTCTCCTGTACTTTATTTTTTGCAGTCTGCCTCCCCTGGACTACTGTTTTCGGGCAAATTGCCCCCTTCCGTTAAATTTAGGCGTTAAATTTAACGGATTACCTGCTACAACAGGTTTTTTTTAACTTGTTGTAGCAGGTAATTATATATATTAAATAATATAATTAATTTTAAAATGTTTTAAAATTTCAAAAAAAATCACAAAATACAAAAAAAATCAAAAATTGTAAAATAATTTAAAAAACTGATAATGTTTTATTTTTAAAAAAATTAATTATTTTAGAAAGGAATAGAAAATTATTTAAAAATGAAGGATAAAACATAAAGTTAAAAAAATAAAACAAGATCTGCATAAAGAGAATTGCAAGAAAGAAAAGAAAAGAGAGAAACATTTTTGTCCTACAAAACTAAATCAAATCCCTCACTTAATTTTGTTTCTTAATTGTCCTTCTTCTCTTCCGACGAAACCAGCAACCCAAACACAATCCGTTTGCAAGACCTGCGTTGCCGAACCACACCCAATGCCGCCGTAGCAGCGGCTGCAGCACCTACTGCCAATCTTATCCACGACATCACACCCAAATCCATCAAAAGCCCGTCAGCTTTTCAGATTTGCATATCACCGGCCTTCAAAACTGGAGGAAGAGTGTGGTGAAGGAATCAGTTCGGCAGATTTGGGGGTTGGAGCACCCAAATCCTCTTTTTTCGATTAAAGGGGTGAATCGGTTGTGGGAGGCAGGTTCGCCGCTGGGACTGCTGCTGGTGGTGGCTGCGATGTCGGTGGTCCAAGCGAAGACGCCATGCGAGCTAGAATTGCAGCTGGGTTTGTTTAAAGTTCTTCATAAAGTAAAGTTGGTTGTTTTTTATTTTTCCAGTACAATAATTTTGATTATTAGAAGAAGAATGGAAGAGAAAATTGGATTTGGAATGAAATTTTAATTTAGTGGGTGGAATGTTTGATTTGGATATGGAATGAAATTTTTAATTTTTTTAACAGTAAAAAGATAAATTTAATAGGGCAAAATTGAATATTAAAAGATGAAATTATGGAATAGAAATTAGTTTTTTTTTTCAATTTTTTGAATTTTAAATATTTTTTATTTTTATTAAGTCATGCTTTTTTTTAATTTTTTGGAAAAAAATTTATTTTTTAAATTAATTATATTATTTAATTAATTTAAAAAATGAAGACAACCGGATGTAGGAGGTTAATTTAACAGATTCGTGAGTCAAACTGGTCAAACATGGACGAAAGGGTCTTTTTGCCCGAAAACAGTAGTTTAGGGGAGGCGGACTGCAAAAAATGAAGTATAGAGGAGGTTCTTGCTTTTCAACGATAGTACAGGGGAGTAAAAAACTTTTTCCCCTTATATATCATAAAATATTTTTATAATATAAAAATTATGTGTATATATTTAAAAATAATAATAAAATCGACATATCTATAGCCGTATTCGTGTTTCGTAGATTATGACATTAACATTTATTTAACGGGAGTTTATATTTTCACACAATTATAGAGTTTATTTCCATACTTTAAATTTAATTTATTAATTTTTTTCCATTTTCTCTCATAAATTTTTACTTATATTTTTTTATTTTTTTTATTCTTCTATTCCACATCTTTAAAAAATAAAAACATTACAATAAAAAAATATTAATTTAAGATAAAAATAGAGATAAATTATATTTTATGGTGTGGAAATAAGTGAAAATAGTAGGTAATTTATTTAAAATGAGGTGGTCCCTCGTTTATGCGTAAGAAGTAAACTTGAGGGATCCACTCACCCTTCATTAAGATAGATAAATCAACTACCAATATCGCTGAAATTAGGGACTTAAATATAATTTGGATTTGTTTTTTCGTTGTCTATTTAACTAGGGGTTCGGTCTCTCCACTTGACAATCAAACCATTGATCTTCAAACACCCTCACGTCCAGATTCGAATCGATTAAACTAATTCTGGTATGTCTTTTTTAATTCTTGCACACATTTTGAAGCAAAGCAGCAGATCTAAGGGTTTGCGGCGCAAAATTTGTAAATACTGTTGTTTTCATGTTTGTTGCTGCAGCTTTGTTCCATTTTTTCTGTTCTTTCTCATCAGAACTTCGGGTTGAAGCTATTGGATGAGCTGGATAACTTGCAGGTTTTCATTTTCTTCAAAATGTTTGTTTGTTCTTTGAAAGGAAAATCTTGATTACGTTTTCCTCAGAAAAAGAACGAAAAGAAAAAATATAACGTCGTCAGCGTGTTTGTTTAAGTAAGAATCACCCTTTCTTGTGCAGGCGTTTGCGCGTGTAGATCTGGGATACATAAAATACTAGAAGAGAAAGGACAGAAACATGAGCGAGAGCGGGAAATTTCAGCTGGGGACAGTTGGAGCCTTGAGTTTATCAGTGGTGTCATCGGTGTCGATTGTGATTTGCAACAAGGCTCTTATTAGCACCCTAGGATTCACTTTTGGTCAGTGTCTTCATGTTTTCAATAATCACATTGGTTTGTTCTTTAATCTTTTTCTTATGTCCAAGTCATTGATTTGGTGGATTGATGGTAAAGCGGGGAAAGATTGATTTATGAGTTAATGATGCTATTGCGGAATTCTTCTTAGATCTGTGACTTGTGCCATTTGGAAAAACCTTAAGGTTATTAGAGAAAGCAAGAGACGGCTGTCCAAATGCACCATGGATGCTATTTCTAAGTTTGAGTTCATTTGTCATTTTTTAAATTTTGCGCTTCTGATATGGATGCGTTTATGCAAAGATATGATATCCCCTCACTGTCCAAAAAATCTGTAACTTGTTGGATGTTCCTTTCAATTGTAGGAGAAGAATGATATGATGATAATTGAAATGCGTTTAGTTCCCATGCATTCACCATTTTGATCACTCTTATTTTGCTAGTTGATTTGAAATATATATGCTACTACTTGTTGCTTTCTCTTTTCTTATATTCAATTGTGTGTTGTTTTGGGTGATATAGCGACAACGTTGACAAGCTGGCATCTTCTGGTAACATTTTGTTCGCTTCATGTGGCAAGATGCATGAATTTTTTTGAACACAAGCCTTTTGATGCAAGAGCTGTTATGGGATTTGGCATACTAAATGGGATTTCGATTGGACTTTTGAATCTTAGCTTGGGTTTCAACTCTGTTGGTTTCTACCAGGTATTTGTATAGGTGTTGGCCACCACTTTCACGATGATTATACTTTTACTGATGACTTGTAATTTTACTTGTCATGCTACGCTAACCATATTGTAATGTTGAAAGGTTGGAAATTGTTTCATCTCTTTTATTCTCCAGGGACATGTTGCAAGTATAATGTGACACTGTAAAAATTGAATTGCTCATTTTGGTCTAAATGGAACAAGGCGGTTGTTTGCCCATCTAAAACATGCCAGTGCAAACAATTGGTGCATAGGCTGGGTTTTACCTTGTAACATGTTGACACATTAGCATCTCACTGTCGTTTTTTTGTGCAAGTCTTTATGTTGAGCACGAAGAATTTTGTTCTCATAAAAGAATCTTTTGGTTATATAGTATACACATGCTGTTAGTTTATTGTGATCCTTTTGGTACTGCTAGTGATCTGAAGAATGTATCTTCTTTTTGATTTCTTCCTCTCATCTTAGATGACAAAATTGGCAATCATCCCATGTACTGTTCTTTTGGAAACACTTTTCTTCAGGAAGGGATTCAGGTCAGTATTCATGCTCCTCTGTATGGTTTGTGATGAGTATATTATTTATTTGTAGTTTGACGCTGATGCCTGTTTCTATTTTTCTAAGTCAAGCACTGTTACCTGCCAGCCTTTTTTGGCTGCTTGAAATGCCAACTGTTGTTGAAATTTTCTTCCAAGAGTGTCTGATTCTTTTTCAAACTTTTTGCAGTCGAAGTATCCAGATTTCACTAGGCATACTTCTTTTGGGCGTTGGGATCGCTACGGTGACTGATCTTCAGCTCAATGTCCTGGGATCTGTCTTGTCTTTGCTTGCAATTCTTACAACCTGTGTTGCTCAGATTGTATCCTTTGTTGATGTACCTTTGCTAATCGTACTATTTTATTCCTTGTCCCCCTTACCTGTGTACTTGTTTTGTTTTCTTTTTTGGAGAAGCAGAGCATATAAATAGATATGTTGATTGTAGGCCTATAGTAGTAGAAGTTTCTTTCATAACTGAAGTCCTTCTTTTTATTGATAACTAGTGAAGTCCATTAGTCATGTTTTTTTTTTTTTTTTTTCTACATCCTTCCTTGTTAAAATCTTAAACAGATCACTTCAGATGACCAATACAATCCAAAAGAAGTTCAAAGTTTCTTCAACACAACTTCTATATCAGTCTTGCCCCTATCAGGCCATAAGTTTATTCATTATTGGTCCATTTCTTGATGGGCTTCTGACTAATCTAAATGTTTTTGCTTTCAAATACACTCCTCAAGTATTGGTGAGTATTGTAAAAATCCTGAAATAATCTCTTGCTTGTTTTCTATGTTTTTTTCTTTCTTCTAATATGCTGTTGTATTTGGTTGCAGTTCTTCATAGTTCTATCCTGTTTGATATCAGTCTCTGTAAACTTCAGTACGTTTTTGGTAATTGGCAAGACATCTCCTGTCACATATCAGGTTTTAGGCCACCTGAAAACATGCCTAGTTCTGGCATTTGGCTATGTTCTACTTCATGACCCGTTTAGCTGGCGAAACATTTTAGGAATTCTTATTGCTGTAATTGGTATGGTATTGTATTCTTATTATTGCACTCAAGAGAACCAGCAAAAGCCTAGTGAAGCGTCGGTGAAATTGGCTGAGGTAATTCACACATTTTATCCCCTCTGTTGTATGTTCACTGTTTTCTCACCCGCTTTTCTTTTCTTTTCCTTTTGTTCTTATTTTTCCATTTAAAGAGTGGTTTTTCTCTGTTTTACATTTTAAATTTTTTTTTTTTTTTTTTGTATTCTGAAGTTAAATAGCAATCCTTGCTCCTTTTCCACACTCTTAAAATTAGGGTAACTAAGTCGGCCGCTCACACATTGGCCATGATTTTGTTCACAGATATATTTATTTTTTTCCTGGAATATCTCAGTGCTTCATTTTCATTATGGTTTTAGGACAAAGAAAGTGAATCAGATCCTTTAATTGGCGTGGAAAATGCTGAGGGAGGTGTTGCAAAAGCTCCAGTATGGAATTCAAACAAGGACTTGCACGCCTAAAATGTTTTCCGTTCATTTTAGTTCATTCACTCCATCCAGATGATAATTTGCAGACAATTGTTTCAGCAATGAAGATGTTGCTGCCAAGGGTCCATCCATGTATCGCATACCAGGAGTTGCGCTATTTTGTGATATTTACTTCTATCATATCAAATTACGAGTTTAAGGAAATGACCATTTTATACCAGTTTTGGATAGTTAATTTTGTATGATTTGGACTTGGCAATGAGTTAGCAGAATTTGGCTTATTACTGTATACTGTTACTCCTGATGCTAAAAATTAGGCTTGTTATTCCTTTTGTTGATATATTCATTCATGTGTTACTACTCTATCATTGGGCAAAACCTCCGGTACCACAGGGGTATGGAGCACTGGGCACTTCCATTCAAATACAGCCACGTAAAATGCTATTTATTATTATTATTATTATTAAAATTTAAAAAAGGTAAAAAAGAAAACGAAAATATTTATATTCTTCCCCGTGTGTTTCTCTCTTTGAAATCAATCCACGGCATTTCATCTCTCCTCTCCAGCTTCCATTATATTTCAAGCAGAGTTAAATAACTGATATGATCACACCTACGCTTTCCTTAATCCTCGAAGACACGGCGCCACAAGGACCTATCACCTGTAGCATGGCAAAGAAGCTTACCTTGTGGATTGAAATCGAGATGGGCAAGAATTTACATCAACATGAATATCGGACCAAGAATTTACATCAACATGAATATCGGACCTTAATGATGATCGCACACCATGTCAAAGGCTGAAAAGCATGCACGGAGCTATCAAGAACCCAAGTCCAGCAGTTTTGAAGCAGAAGCTAACGGCGTACAGTTAAGCCACTAACGGTATACTGTTAGCCCCGACCATTTTACCCAAGTTCAGCAATTTTTGGAAATTCAGAAATCGAAGCTAACGACATACTGTTAAGACACTAACGGTATACCATTAACCCTGACCATTTTACCAAGTTCAGCAATTTTTTGAGAATTTCAGAAACCGAAGCTAACGATATACCGTTAGCCTCGGCCAGCAGACGACATTTGGCCATTTTGAGGGACTTTTCACCCCTTTTTGCTATTTAGTATAAATAGCTAAACTTTTTCTTTCTTTCCTTAGTTTATGTTGAGTGTTTATTGCTGAGTTAGAGAATACTCCTCCCTCTAAACACCTTAAACTCACCTTGTAAGAGTTAGGTTTGAAGACACCTTAATTCCTTGCAAGTAAAACTGCAAGTCTTCACTTGTAGCTTGTTGCTACCTCTTTTGTGATCATTTGTGTGTTTGTAATTTGTGGAATATTCAAGGTTCCAACTTTGTGTAAGCTATTTTACAAGTTTAATTCTAGTGTTTATTGTTGTTCAAATCTCCAAGTATCCATCCGCATTTCTTCCATGTATTTCTTTAATTACTTGTCTTTCCTTGTTCATCTTTCCGCTGCAACTCTATCATTTTCCCCCTAAGTTTTCTTGTGTATTTCTTGTGGATTTGGAAGACAACTCAAGGCTAGATCCTTGCTCCTAAAGCTCATACCTTTCAGTTCACTAAAAAGAGCTTGAATCGTATCAATAATGGTAACGGTCGCGATATCATGGTATATAATAGTAAAACGTAATGGTCGCGCTTTAATTGTGTGCAAATCTTCAAAATTTTAACCTTTTTGAAATGAACATTTATTAATACATTTATAAATAAATATTAAGAAATGATATACTTCAATGAAAATAGGTTATTTAAATTATAGTTCAAATTTCACAAGCATAGTTTAGACATTTAGAAAAAAAATTAAGATTATTTGTATAGAAGAATATGAATATTTATGCAGATATATGGATGGGAGTGGTGAACCCAAAGTAAAAGATGTTGGAAAATCCTGCAAAATAAAATTAGAAATACAAAGATCGAGTCGCGTAGAAACGCTCGCCCTAAAGGAATTTATTTCCCCCAGGATAAAACGATCTCTTCCGATTTAGAAATCGGGATCCAGAACAGCAAGAACAAAAAATAGAATAATAACTAGAAAATTCTCTCATATTTGATTGTGGTGTTTCTTCTCCAATGTGTGTAGTGTTTTTTCTCTTCTTGATTTTTTGGTTGATGGAATAGATGGTATTTATAGGGAGGTAAGGATCCATCCAATTTATTGGACATGATTATGGCTATTTAAGGGAGAGATTTTGCCGTTACAGCCGTTTACAAAATCATGGCATGAATATTGGAGATGGGAGAGGATCATGGTCATCATTGCAACCGTTTCAACCTTTGTAATAAATATAATTTTACAACAATCCCCCACATATTACAAAGGTTGACAGTAGGAGTTCCTGGTTATTATATATGGAGTATAATTTTTCGAATCTGGTGTCTTTTGGACTATGAACCAGACCTAGATAAATAAACTTTATCTTCACAGAGATAATGGTGAACTTTAAAACTTCTATGAACCATTAACTCTTTTGTAAGGTAGGGAATCTATTTATCATGTTATACCCCCACAATTCTTGCTGTTAACGCGGTTTTGCGCGTTTTGGCCATGCGCGTGCCTGGATGTTAATGAATGCTCTAGAGATTATGCCACAATCTCATAGGAGCGGCCCCACTCCACATTCATATAGGTGATTTCATCAAATGTATCCGCAATCAATACATCACCCATAAGGGATATGAAATCATTAAGAGTTCAAAACTCATCCTCTCAATCAATGCAGTATAACACATCCACACCTTAGGAAGGACAATCAATTTGTGTTAACAGAATTAACAAGTGACTTGTTATTACCCATATGAACCTTCTTCATGGGATCTCCAATCACAAAGGTTGGGTTCCCATCACTGTTAATTTTTCTAATATGGCTTTAAGTCCCATTCCCCTCGATGTTTCTTCAATTAATTTTTCCACTCAGAGACTTAGTCAGAGGATCGGCCAAAATCACTTCTGACTTCTCATAATCAACAAAAATCATTTAGCAATGGCTAGCTCAACCACATGCAAGCCTCAGCTTGGCAAATATAATGTATCGATACATAGGTGTTACACCCAATAAAATTCTCACATGTTGTAGAATTTCATCCAAAAATTATTAACATTACTAGTGGATCATCACATTTCATCACTAGTGGATTTTAATCTCATCAAATCTCATTTGAATATAAAATTCAATTATCATCATTGTATTTTCTAATACAACGGATACCACAATTCATTGTACTTATCATCACTGTATTCTCTAATACAGCGGAAACTCAAATTATATATGATACCACAATTCATGGTATATATCATCACTGTATTCTCTAGTACAGTAGAATCTCAAGTACGTCATTTAAGAGTACTGAAAACTTTGACATCAAAATGTCTACTTTTTGAGAAAAATCTCAACACCAATTTCTGGTGATAGCATTGTGCTAACACATCACATCTCTCATTTATTTATTTATTTTTCCATTATCACACTTGTGATATCATTGCCGCCACAGACTCACAAAAGTATTAGTATACTTCATGGCAATTTTTTTTAAAATAAATAAATAAGACAATAATATTCGGACTCCCACATTTGCGAATATTATTCTATTTGTTTAATTTTACCAAATAAATATATCTGGTACATTTTTAATTCCACACAATTACACAAGAATTAATATTGAGAGTAAATACCTTTTTTGAGAGCACCAACACTTAGTATATTCACACCATCTGAAATAATACTTTCACAAAAAAATATATGGAATAATGCCATCAATGTGTTCACATATATTTCATCATATATACGTATAATAGTAATATATCTCCTTCCTCAAGGAGTTTTTATCTCCTTTAAATTATATAAATAATTCTCAATTTTTTTCTTCCATAAATAATAACAATACTCATATGAGAAAGTTTAATACATTCATACCTCTTGTAGTATCGAGTATAATCAAATTACTCATTAATTTGATAGCAAGCTTCATGAGAGTTGAAATATATACCTTATATATTTTCCCCATAATTAAGTTCTCTGCAAACTTAATTAGCTAGACAGTTCACTGCACAATTGATCCCTACCACTTGATACTCATGGTCATCATTGCAACCGTTTCAACCTTTGTAATAAATATAATTTTACAACAAAAGAAACAAAATTTATGTATTGGTTGTGGTTGTGTGGTACGAGCCTTATTCACTTCACCCTTGATCTAAGTCTCAAGTTTGAGGTTGGAGAATTGATAAAAATATTTAAACAATGTTGGAAGATGCATCTCTTTTTGCTGAAACGAGAATAATTTCTCGTCAAGAGGGCAAAGAAGATAACCAGAAAGGTTGGAAATGGAAAAAAATTGTACAAACATGGATAGGTCTATATAGGTGTGAAATAACGGTCAAAACGGTATATAACGATGAAATTATTCTCATTATATAACGATGGAACTAAATAATGGTATAGAGTCTAAAGTTCATTGATGCTTTTATCGGGAACCTTCTCATAACTATTTTAACCACACCTGATCATCTTTCTTGGCTAAGAAACCGGCCAAGAAAAAATTTCTAGTTTTACTTTATTTTTATAATCTTCATTTTTAACAACCAAAAAATCCCAATTTGTGACTTAAAGTCATCTCCACTGGTCCTCCAAGGAATCCATAACTCACTCACAGTGTCTCTGAGAATGAACCTTTTACTACTGTCTACAAACCCTTTGTGGATTATTTTAAGTTGTATTCTATAACTATTTTTGACACTATCGACACGCGATCAAATTTTGGCGCTGTTGTCGGGGACTCTAACGGTGTTTTAGTTTATTTTTTTCTTTGTTCATGACCAGATCTTCAAGCTTGGAATTACTACCTTACAACGTAGAGATTACAAGGACTGTGACCGTGAATAGAAGGCTAGTCAAAAGAAAGATACAAGAAGTAGTAAAATCAGAAGGGGAAATAGGTTTTTACCCCCCCTATACTATGCGCAAAAAATAAAGACCTCCCCCTGGACAAAAAAAATGCGCAATTCATCTCCCCTGGACTACATTTTACTAACGGGTCCGTTATTTCTAACGCATTACTGCCGGTTACCCAATTTGGAGTCCTAGTAAATAATTAAAATGCAACCTGCAAATTCAAACCAAATCAAAGGTGGAAGACTTAGTAGAACCCTCAACCACCTCTTTGGCACCCATTAGCGCCATGTGATGCTCTCGGCCATGATGAGAGGAATGTCTACCACGGTCATAGGAACGTTGAGGAGGTTGCCGGACAAAAACACAAGTAGCAAAGCCATGGCTACGACTTTGGTAGGATATGGGACCTAGGCCATGGCTTAGGGAAAATGCAGCCTCGATGTAAGAGTCGTAGCCTTGGCTTGCTTGGTCGTGATGCTCATGCCAACTTGACCCCTCAATGTACCTCTCTTGCCCATAAAAATGACACACTATCCGCACAAGTGACATAATCATCATAGCTAGAAATACTTTGGCCATCCATCCTAGAATCCACATTGTTATCATACCCAAAAGAAGCTTGATCATAGGATGGAGGGCGTGTACCATAAGAACAATAGGCTAACCGAGATGGCTTATGATAATCAAACTCCGACCAAGAAAATGCAGCATAAGAACATGACTCTCGGTCATCAACCCCATAAGCGCCACTCCCATAAGATTTCTCACTCCTATAAGAGCAACCCTCATTATAAAATTTAGACATGGTAAAGTTACCTACAAAAAGAACAAACACAATTCAACTAGAAAAATGGATTAGTCCCCCCCTCAGTGTTTCATACAACTCTTTAATATTCTTACAACCTTTCCCACTCTTATCTCCAAACATAAACTAAACCTTAAGCTAGCAATGACTCTAAGAATCAACGAAAGCACAAGGAATGCAAGGAAAACAAGGGCTAGAAAGAAAGGTAATGAAAGCCGAAATAGTGTTCAAGAAAGGAATGCTTGATTTGAACACCAAATTGACTTAGATTGGAGTATGAATGTCGAAAGCAAGGAAGAAGACACCGATACACAAGCTACACAATAAGAAACTACAAGCAAAATAGAAAAGAAAATGAAAGTCGAATGTATGATTATGGAGGAAAATTTGAACAATTTGAAAAATGCACACCGTGTATGAAACTACTACACTTAAAATGCATACACACACAAGGAGTATTTTGCTTTGACTCACTCTATTCTTTTCGTCTTCTATTTTTTTTGTAAGGAAATGATCTTTCTTTTCTTTTATTTTTCTTTTCGTTTTTTATCCGTTTCCGCTATTTTTTTTGTGATTGCAAGAGTGCTCAATAAGACTTGTGTGGGTGAATGACAAGTAGTTTGCAACCAATTTTTTTTCTTCACTAAATGCCAAAAATGTGTGATGTGGCAAGAGTGATGAGGTGGCAAGTAAGGTGTCAATGATGTGTCAAGTGAGTGTGCAATAAAATATCTACAAGAATATTCTATGCATATGCTAAATGAAATACTTGGTGTAGAAATGAGGGTGATGTGGCCTAATATGGATCAAGTGTGGTGGATGATAACTACACAAACAAATTAAAATGGACCACTTCGACCACTACACACATGTCATCTTTCCCATGCACATGGATGAACATTTGAATGCAATTAAATTTTTTCCAAAACTTCTCAAAATGAAACTGAAGCTTTAGGAGATGATTTCAACCATGGAAAAGATGAAAAACTCAATATTACCAGCCTAGAAGACGGCCAAATGCTCCCCTACCATATGATAGGATCTTGGTACCAAATAGAGAGATGAAGCCGAAATGATGGAGAAGCACGGATCTAGTCCCCTTTGTGAGGTTGGCGTGAGAGAAAGATGGATTGAACAAGCGAGTGATAATGGATGATAAATGGAGTTTAGTTAGCGGATATAATGGATGAAGATCGAAAAGATATTAATGGATACTTGTATTGAACTTGATAGTTGGAGAAAACCCTCCTTACAACTTGGTAATGCAACCTTTCTATGATAACTAACAAGGATCTCTAATCAAGCCGACCCTTCCACCAACAAGGATGGACAACCCGATTGTTCTTGACAAGATGGATAGTTGGGTTCTAGGAACCCTAAAAGCTAACCTAAGCTAAATGTTCTAAGTTCAGAGATTCACTAAATAAAATCAAAGACAAGTCTAAAGTGAGCCTATTACTCACTATTTATACTAAGAGCTTATTACATGGGAAAACCCCAAATTACCCTTTAGACATAAGGCCATGGACGCTTGGCTTAGTGGGTTAGAAGATGGGCCGTGAGAGCTAGGCGAGGAAGCTCATGGGCTACGCAGAAGCTCTCATGGCTTGCTAGGGTTTTGGCGCGGCCCAAGTCATGGTTTGGCCAGCCAACCCGTGAGGTGCTCTCGTCAAAGATAGGCCAAGCGGGAGGCCTTTCATGTGCAATGCGTGTGGGTACGGGTGGTTCCATGCTCGCATCATTGTAGCACGCGAATACCCTCTCCACTTTGCTCTCCCAATCGTAATAGGCATCCGGATCATCTTTTCCCTCAAAGATAGGCATAAAGAGCTTGATATTAGAGAGGTTGTTATTCACTCACTCTCTCTTCATGGTGTCTACGGTGTCGATGCTCAAATGGCTCATCATAATCATACCGGCGAGAATTGTGGGCATGCTCATAAGGTGGAGGAGGAGGTGGTTGTGGATGAGGTCTCTTATGAACAACCATTGCCGTCGGGACCCTTATAGGAGGAATATAGTTGTTGGCTCTATGCAATGGGACATCTAGATGGTGATTGAAAGGTGTGGGTATGGTGCGGCGTGGCTGTCTTGGCTCAATTGGTGGACTATGCACTCAAGCACAAACACATTAGACAACCAAATCACCATCTCTCCTTGGCTTAGCTCAGCCACAACGTGTGCTATCTCTATCGTTCGTTACCTTACCCGGTAGCTTCACTACTTCATTTTACTGACTTGATCGTCGGAGCTTCTACACCGGAGACCCCCTCCGGTGCATTTGAAGGTACCCTTGTGAGGAGCAACACCTTACACGCTATTGTACAGACAATAGACTTTGACAAAAATACCCTTACCCAGTTCATAAGGTTATCATATAGATTTTCGTTGCTGCCTTGGCTAGTACCGAAAGTGACCGGAGTGGAGAGATCTTAGTCTAGAGAGGGGTGAGGTCATATTTAGAGAAAACATCGATGACAAGCTAGAGTCTTGCATTGATGGCGGCGACTCAGGCTAAGTCGTGATAGAGACAGGAGAGGACGAGGGAGTTGTAGTCCTTATGGTGGGTTTATGGAAGGTGTAGCGGGTGCGTAGCTCGAGGGAGATGGAAATGGATGAATTGAGGGAAGTAGGGATGTATTGGGCTTGTGAATTGAGAGGGTTTTGGTGATGAATGAGAGGATGGATTTGGCTTGCCAGAGAGAGGCGGAGAAATCGAGGATTGAAATGGTTGTGGTGGTAGTTTCGTCTAGTAAGGTGCGAGAGAGGAAGGAGGAGAAATTTAAAAAGAAGAGAATGACGGAGAGGAGAAGGAATGTTGGTCTCGCGATTTTCTTTTTATTTATTTTTTTCGAAAGAATTATTTTTTGTCTCCATTTTGACATTTGACTCAATTTGTGAGTTGTGAAGTACTTCTAATGGCTTATGTAAAGTTTATGGTTGTTGTTATTGATTGTCTGAAATAAAAAATGGCCATATAAGAAAAACAAATGAGCCGACCTGTAAAAATTAGCCCTCTTAAGGCCCGAGCTAGCTCGACCCGTCTCAATTTTTACAAAGATTTGAGAAATTAGGCCCGTGCCTGCCCCTGACCCATCTAGTTAATAGGTCTAACCACTAAGATTGTAGAACTTAGTCTGGTCATAAACCAGGTATAGGGAGAGGGTCGGATGTTCGATCAAGGTCAAACTAGTATAACTAGTGATTTTAATAAATTAATAAAAATATATATATTTGTGTAAAGTCTAACATTTTTTAAAGATAAATAAAAAATTTACCTTATATTTATATTATTTATTATCATTTAATATCTCTGAGACATTGGTGGTGCAGTAGCTAAGCATCTGATGACAATCTCATGTTCAACATTTCAAAATTAAGTTTTTGAGTAAGCTAAAACCAATTAAATTCGAACTGAATTGACCAATTTATTAATTGAACTAGCCAAAATCTAGCAGCTGACAAGGAAAATAAGGAATTGAGGGGTTTTCAAACCTGATCCGATAATGATTACCAGTTTTTCGGTCTCACCGGTTTGGCCATGCCGAATTTGACAACCTTGCTAGGGATGACAATTGGCGAGTATGGAACGGGTAAGCACTATCCATATCCGCACCCGCAAATTTACGGGTAATCCATACCCACACCCGCATCCATATGGAGCGAGTAAAAGAAGAACAATTATACCGCGGATAACCCACAGATACCCGCAAATTTGGTTGGATTTTAAATTTCAATTAAATTAATATATAAAAAAATCAATTGACAATCTTTCAGCTTTATCACATGAATTTTTCTACAATGTGTTCAATGAAGTAAGCATGTACCATAATATAATTACTTAAAACAGTAGCAAATCCAAATATATATAGGCATTCCTGAAATTTAGGAATTATATTAGTAAGGAATTAATTTTCTTTATTTTCCTTACATTTTGCTATGATTACTAATATGTTTGCTTAATTTGATTGTGATTTGGAGAAATATTTGACTTGATTTGTATATTTATGACAATTAATGATGAAAATTAAATTAAAAAGAAATGATGCAGTAAAAATAGACCAATGAAGTAAAGAATTGGCCGGCGTGATGTGTTTGAATGCATTGCGATGGTGTGTGTATTTATATTGAGAGGTGGAGATCAAAGAACTAAAAACATTGGCTATATAAAGTTATTTACAGAAATTAAAAATCCTTCTTTTTAATGGTAAAACAAAAACTAACCATCCATGGTATGAAAAATCTCTTTACATTTATTATTATTATTATTATTATTATTATTATTATTATTATTATTATCAGAAATATAAATCCTATTAAATAATTAAAAAAAATTTGGATAGGTCCTAGCTTTTTAAAAGATTTTTCATTTTATTATCTCAACACACTATTTTCTTATTAAATTAATTATATATTAAAATATTATATATATTGCGGGTATTTAGTGCGAGTATTGCAGCTAGTAAGCACTATCCTTACCTATATCCATACCCGCAGAATTATCATCCTAAACCAAATGTTAGGTGTCTTCTTTCTATATAAATGGTAAAAAGTTAAATAAGCAAATATAAAAGGACTTCTCTCCCTTGGGATGTTTACAGACTAGATTGTTCGTTACTATGAACTTCTATATATATATAAGCATCTTCTCGCTTGTGGAGCAACAAAACTGTCTTGGCTTTCATTAAGGAGAAGAGAGGGAACCGAAGAAGACGATTATGGTTGTTTCTGTATAATCATCGTCATAAAATTGTAGGGTTAAATTGCCTTTCAATGGAGACAGCTCCATCACCGTCATCCTCGTCCTCAGCATCATCATCGTCATCATCAACATTGACGTTCTATGATTTCCTGGATAAAATGCGAATCCTGCTGCTCTCTCTCGTGCGACCCATTAAAAGGTCTGTTGTTTATCTCTATCTCTCTTTTTCCTACATCTGCTTCAATTATATGTAGAACAAATTATATTCGTGATGATATTAGGGTTAGATTGTTTTTAGATTATTTATATTGGTTGATCATCTTCAATTTCCCTGAAGAAATAGATTTTTGGAGCGCATTAGAGAATTTATTTTATTCCTTGCTAATTGTGTGAAAAAATTATTTGTTCATCAATAAATTATTTCTTAAGGTTGCTATTAATTGCTGATTAATTTTCTTCAGCTTCATAGTGTCCTTAACATTTTCTGCGGCTAATCCTGAAAATGATGAAAAAAGGTGCAAGAGTTATTCTTGTCAATGGAAGTAGCTACTGTGGATATTCACTGTGGGCAGGTGTAACTGGTGAAGAAGTTGACTGTGCAATGGAGGTATAAATATACGCTACTTTCATTGTGAGTGCCAAATATTGGTGTCTTCTATGCATGGAAACTGAACAGTAGTAAAATAATTACAATCTGCTTTATGTTTGCTTTCCTGCTAAATTTGTTGTCAACAATTGAGATGTTAGTCTTATCCTTCGGTGGTGTGGGTAGGTTGAAGCAAGGAATGGATATTGTAGAGCATTGAGATATATGAAGGGAATTAAAGCTACCTTCCCCAAGTAATGAGCAGGGAAATGACATCTGAAAGTTCATTTTCTCTCTTCTTCCTTTCTTCCTCTTCAACTATGGATTACATTTTGCTTCGAACATAGGAGTTGATAAGAGTAAAATTCGGGAAAAAGAGCCAATTGTATGGGAAATACTTCAAGAAGTAATGCAAGGGCATCCTGTATTGCTGGGTATAACGGTAGATGTCCGAGACCATGTTACTATTATTTCATTTTCTGCTCTTGTGTTAAGAAATGCTAGTTCTTACTGTTCATATGTTATGATATGAATATACCACACCAATTCGTTATGTATGGATGATGAGATTCCGTTCCTAACAACGTCATGGCATGCTCAATTATCTCTTAACCTAAATCACTGCTTATATACCTGGTATTGGCCATAATTCACAAGAACATTATGTAGTCTTCAAATTGCTCCAAGAACAGCAATGACTTGGGGAAGATCTGGCAAGGTTTATTGCCTAACCGCTATCCGAAGTAGCAAATCGCTTCCTAGACGTGTGTATTTAAATGTATGTGTATGCGTCCATAGGTACAGTGTATGTTTTTTGAACACAAATTAACTAACAAAAAATCCCCAAATCACAGCTGGCATGCTTTCTATAGTTATTTTCTTAAATTGTCTGCACTAGTTCCACCTTTTTTCCATTGGGGAAGTTCTTATTTCTGCGCCCTCTGACTTCATTTTTTGTTTGTTTTACATTTCAAATTTGACATTATAGTTTATCTGTTTTTTCCTTTTATTTAATGTTGTAGGGTTTGGAGAAATATGTCATGACAAAGTTGTACTCCCAGACATTTGCTGTATCTTCTGAGGATGTGATTATTGACCAAGAAATCTCTCAGAAGATCCACCTGTTGCAATATTTCTTGAGGCCTGAGCATTTGGACATACCAACAGCTCTTCAGAATGAATCTTCATGGCTGGTATTGCCTTTTTTTTAAGCATAAACACTTATTATTGTTCCAGCAATAATCTGTGTGTTGTGATGTCGTAAGAAGTGTGATACTCAATGATTCTCTTATGATTATGCGTAATTGGATTCTGAGTAAGCGTTTTCTATGATGTTTTCTCTTCATTATGGACACCAATTTCTAGCTGGTCTTCCTTTTTTACTAGCTATACTTTAGCACTAAATAACTATTTCTTCATGAACCTAAACAACACTAGCGACTGACTGCCTAATCTGTAAGCATTTTTCCATGGTAGTATATCCTTTGGCATTGACAGGTTGATGGAAATAGTTGTTGTTTGCATATTCAGGCTTAAACATTGCCTTACTCTTGTTTTTTGCTGACAAAAAGTACATAACCTTTGAATCCCAGAATAAATTTAATATGACATGTAGTACCTAGCACTGTGTTTGTGTTTGGCTATATAGAAGTTAGTACAGAGTAGAGAGGAAACTGGTGCGGGAAAAAGAAATTCTTAGTTAGGGTTCATTTTTCTTTTCTCACAGTGCTTTAAAATATTTAGCAGTTGCACGTGGTAATTTAACTGTAATAGACTTGGATTAAAATGCCAAACAGCTTAGTTTCCGTTTTCTCCATTTCGACTGAGGGAAACATTAATGAGCTATTGTTTCCTCATTTTCTTCTTTTCTTTCCTTCTTTGCTCCATCATCCTTCCTAACTGCGAAATAAAAGAAGTTCGATTCATTTCTTCTTACTCACTTCACTTTCGCCCTAGATCCTTCTAACTAAGCACAACATGATTTTCAAAGCAACACCTTACCAGCAGTTCTACTAGAGGCCTTAGCTTTAACATGGTCATCTATGGAAAATGCTTTATTAAATGTACATTATGCTCCAGGTCTGGATCGCTGTGGCTTATCTGAACGCTATAGAAATCTATGGAAAATGCTTTATTAGATGCACAATATACTTCATGACTTCATAATATCATAGTGGCTGGCAGATTATTCTAGTGATTATTTCCTCAGAGATCAGACTTTGGAGCCATTTTCACTATGGGCAAGATTAAAGGGTTATTGTTACTTCATAATGTGTTAATGGATTCTTCAAGTTAAAATGAAATTATTTATTTGGGAATGTGAGGATTATAATACTTAGGTTGCTTTTGCTTCCTTAGAAGAGTTCATTGGTAAGGGTATGCTCTGCACTTAGACGCTACGGAGTGGTAAATTGAGAATCAATAGGTGAAACGGAGTGCAGAAATTAGTTGTAATGGCTGTCTGTTGTCAATGGATTCTTCAAGTTAAAATGGAATTTTTTGTTTGGGAATGTGAGGATTATAGTACTTGTTGTTTTTTCTTCCTCGGGAGAGTTTACTGGAAAAGGAATGCTCTGCGCTTAGACTCTACAGAGTGGCAAATTGAGAATCGATAGGTGAAACGGAGTGCAGAAATTACTTGTAATGGCTCTGTAATGTCGTGGTTAAAGTAGCTTGTCAATGGATTCTTCAAGTTAAAATGGAATCCTTTATTTGGGTATGTGAGGATTATAATACCTAGGTTGCTTTTGCTTCCTTGGGAGAGTTTATTGGAAAAAGGAATGCTCTGCTCTTAGACGCTACAGAGTGGCAAATTGAGACTCAATAGGTGAAACAGAATGCAGAAATTAGATGTAATGGCTGTCTGTAATAGCGTGGTTAATGTAGCTTGTTAAAAAGCAGACAGTTCACTTAACTGCATATATGGAAAATATTTTCAGTTTATGTTGTTTATATGAATAATGTTGGGAGAGAGATTTTAAGGTAATATATCATACATGTACAGCGAAACTTCCCATATCATGCATCTAAGATTTGGACGTGCAACCATATAAGCTAATATCTTGTGTGACTAGATAAATAATTTTGAAGTATAAAGTGACAAAAGAACCCGTAAAAGTTTAAATGTTGAGTAGTTTGCCCTCCCTTGCTTTTTTATTAGCTTCAATAGTGATTCTTCGTCTTTTTGGCAATTTCCAAGCATCATTAGTTTGCGTTATGTCTTTGAAACACTTACGGATAATGTCGTGAGTTACATCACAGCGTCAAGGACCATCATGGGTGAAACAGTATGATAATACCATCACTGCCTTGATTGTTGAATTTTAAAAAGTTTTACTGCTGTTTGCAAATTTTAACTCTACAATTTACACACTAGTAATGTATGTCCTCAAATTTAGTCTCTCTCTCTCTCTCTCTCTCTCTAGATAGATAGATGTGTGTGTGTGTGTGTGTGTGTGTAGCAGAGTACTGCACAGCTGTGTTGGAACAAAATATAACTGACAAAGATAGCAACTGTTCTGGATTAATAACATGATTAGGCATTATATAATTTCCATATCCAATCTTACTTTCTGATTTCCTCTTAAGTTGATGAGAGAGCAATAAATCTTTTTTTTCTTGGTCCCAGCTTGCAGAAAAGGAATTGTTGAAGATCAATGCTTTCAAGCTCCTCGGGAAAAGCTATTTGTTTTCTTATCTGGATCCTAGTTATTTGTTTTCAAATCATTGGATGGTGATTCTCAAAAAAAAAAAAACTCATTGGATGGTTGAAAATCACTATGCATGGTTAAATCTGATTTTTTTCATTCCAGAGTGCCTTAGTCACCTGTTCATCTTTTCCAGAAACTTACTATTTTCATTTTCTTTGAAGACTTCTTATTTACAAGTTGACTCATGATCAGTTAGCTTTCTTTCCTCTTTACAAGTCACCAATCTTCGTATGTGTCTATGTACTGAAAAATTCATTAATGATCCTAGAAAACTTGTTATGGACCAGGTGCGTGACATGGTCCATTATTTGCATTAGCTTTCTGTATTATTTTTAAATGCTTTACAATAAACTTGGTGGATTTGAAGTTTTTAAATAGTGATGTATATTTTACCATAGTATTAACATCAACATCCAAGTATGATAATAATACTAAAAAGGGAGCACCTCTGCAGAATCATGACATACCAACACTAGAAATATGATCAAGGTCAGATAAATGCACAGTGAGTCTGAATGTGAGGGTTGAACAAAAGATGAGATCTGAGTTTCACCTGTCTTTAATTTTTAAAATAATTGTTTACAATGGTAGCGCTGTAAAAGATGCTTGATGAATTATTTGATTGTAATCAAGCTATGGTGATGCGTAAGTGCTAAAAATGATGTATTTATTAAAAAAACTCTTGAAGTACTGGGAGTATGTTACTTCACTTAAGCTAAATTGGTGGTTATAGATTATTTTTTACTGCATGCTAAAGATTGATGATTTGTTGTACAGGTAAATCCTACTCAACTGCATGCCAACCTCAAATTCGTCCATTTATATCGGCGGCAGGGAAAACTTGTTTCTGAAGCAGCTTATTATTTTACTAATCTTGTTTAAGCCAAGTCCATTATTCTTGACTTAAATGCCAAATCTCTATCCGTGGATGAAACGAAATTTGATGAGTGCATGCAAGCTGCAAGGTTTGCAAGCAGAGGTTCTCAGGCACAGGCGGAACTCTTGCCTACTTTGGAGAGGATAACTCCTTAGGGGCACAGAGCTATTGGTTCATGGGCAACAATTAATGATATTGAAACATTCATAGGAGGTGAGCTTGCAAACTAATATAGCTTTCATTTTTGGTGGAAATGAGCCTTCTTTAAAAGGCTGAGTTTGTTTCCCCTTTTATGCCGATGAGGGCTTTCATTAAAATTTGGCAAATCTATCATTCCACTTTCATTTCTCAGAAGCAATGTGAAGCTATATCTCATGTTCTTACTTGGGATTTCAAAATCTATGCTTTTCATGACTTCAGGCAGATCAAATTATCCATTTATGGAAGTTGAAGATGTGGAGAGATTTTGCTTGGTATGTACAAGGATGAGGTTACCAGGTATTCTAGCCTCTGCAGAGCTGTTACACACGTTACCATGTCTGGGACAGAAGCCCCTTTTCTGAATTTTATAGGAACCAACGCAATCCTATCGCAACCCAAGGAAACAAGTGCAGACGTTGATCTCAAAGAATGAAAAGGTGATGAATAGTTTGTTTCTCTTCATTACTTATAGAGCTATTTGCTTGTGTTCATTATATCAAACTGCTTAAACTTGACCTCGTCACATGGGCAATTATGCAAAAGCAAATCCTAGTAATTACTGACTAACATCATTTTGTTCATTAATGATTAAACATTTTAGTGTCTACAAAAAGGAAGATGGATTTTTGTCTAAATTGGGGAGATAATCATCCATTCTCCTGCTACTATAGTTGTACAGCTGCTTAATACAAGGAATATATACACTAACCTACACTAAAAGTCATAGTTAGTCCTGCCCCTACTCCAACACAATCAGTTCCTGCCGCCTCACCCCTGCAGCTTGATGTTTTGGATATAGAGACCTTGTTAGATGCCTCTTTAAAATTAATCTTCCTCCCAGAAGCATCCTTGCTGTATGAGTTCATGCATCTTAGGCAAACAAACTTTGCTGGGATTGCATCAGAATTGTCTATCCCAACACATCTTGTATGCTGCCAAACACCACAATTGTCACAAGCTAACATCCTTTCACCATCATCATCCTTCGCCCCACACATGCATTCTACTGTCCAGTTTTCTGTTCCCCTCTCCCTTCTGAAATGACTAAGCACATTTTTCGATGGGCATGAGCCCTTAACCTTCACTGATCCGCTGTGTCCAAGCAAGAACTTTAGGGTAATGGAGTCCTTGAGAGAACCGTATTCCAGCAATTCATCAGCTTCAAACCTCTTAAACATGGCATACACTTCTTGAAAAGCTTTGCTTGCTTCATCCTTAAGGTCAGCAATGGTGGCATTTGCATGTAGGACAAGTGGTTCTGGAGGAATGAGAGGGTTCTCTTTATGTTGGTCAGAAAGCTCCACATGACACAAAAGAAGAATAGCGGAGGGATTATGTACAATCTTCATGTCAGGTCTGTAATCCTTCATAAATTGTTTGCAATCCAGAAGCTTAGTTGCTGACTCGATCACACATTCCCTAGTCACTTCAGGTCTGTAGTTCACTAAGGTGTCAGGGTGGAGCAAGGAATCAAACAAAAATTTCAGGTCACAAGCAACCTGCTGTTTTGATGGATAGTTCGAGTTGGGATCATCATGATGTATGGAACTACTTGGCTTCAGCCTGTTAACCAAGAAAGAGAAGGAACATTTAAGTTATTTATTGAAAGAAAGTGGTGGGATAAACCTGGAAAATTAATTTTGCTGCAACCACCTGAACACCATATCAGATGAAGTAGAATTCCACCGTGCCTGAACCAGCATGCCATTGGGTGCCAACTGCCCTTTCAAATGTTTAATGCAATAATCAAGAAGTTCTGGAGGCGCATTTTTACACACAGCACCCTTAAGAGTATGCCTTGTCGTCACCCAAGTGGTATTACCAGTTGCTGCCACAAGAACCTTCATCATAGCCTGTTGCACTTTCTCCACATCACCCCTTGTCCATGCACACAATATGTTTTGATTACTATATTCTAAGCTCTTGGCCGCTTCCATAGGGGGGAGTGACTTGCTGCTTTTGTGTATCAGGCTTAACAAAAATGAGAAAAGATCCTTTAGAGTTAGAAGTTCTGAGACTGACAAGGAGCGGTAAAGTTCAATAACAGCCTGCAGGTGAGACCGTGGTCTCCGCCACATGAACAAGAAGGGTCCTAAGGGCACACTTGCAAGGGTTTCCGCTGCTTTCTTGTGAGAATCAGATGTCAAGGCATAGCTACCACATCCAAATTGATAGCCCCAGTTACCATACCATGAATGACCTTTGGTGATTGCATTAAGCAATCTGTACTCCACCCCGTATTTTTTCGACACATCCATCACAGACACCTTCCTATAAATCCCACAGAAACTTGGATTAGACCTCAAGAGCTTGCGACAATAACCAACTAAAGGAAAAGAATACTAGTTTAGAAGTCTAAGGTAGTTACTTTTGCAATTATTGAACCACTAAATCTCCTATATGCTGATTTCTTTCTTATTATCAACAGGTCATCAATTAGCATGCAGAGCAGAGAGAGAAGTGGCCACAACATAAAGCCAGATCAAGTTTTGCACATTATTTGAGAACTCAAGGTGTAAATGAGATACTAGCCAGACATTATAAGAACTGTAGTGGTTAAGTAAAATGCTCTAGGAAAAACAAAATGTAGGTGATGTGTTTTTGGGTACTATGGTGATATCTATTTACTAGATGCTAGTGTAGTGTACAAACCTGACCGCGAGCGCTGTACACAACCGATCCCAAAAGTTCATGATATCAGTTCCGGTCAAATTCATGGAACCTCCTTCTCTCCCGTTAACCAAGAGAAGGTGGCCAAACCCATTTGAATGAAGCACACCATGGAGGAGATGTGTATTGTCCTCAAATTGAGAGTATACCCACTCCTCAAGTTCATCAGTGGTAACCAGCCAGTCACACCACTTACACCTGGATACAAAAAACAGAAGCTAAACAAGCCTTCTACTATATTTTAATCACGAAATCTAACTACGATACCATTTGCCACTGTGATCAAGAAATAAACTGAGAAAGGGAATCCTTACCTGGATTCAGACAAGTGAAGCAAATTGCCACATTTGGTGCAAGATTTCTGACTTCCAATGCTTTTGGCTCTTATAATGAAATGGTATCGTTTGCGGCACACGGGGTTGTCACTCCAACCTTAAAACCCACAACAACAAGGTTAGCATTTAATCAAACTTCCCAGCTGTAAGTTTTATTAACATTTTAATTTAATTTAATGACTGACTAAAAAGTCTTGTTTTGGTCAAAAATCGGGTTGCATTATCCAATTTGTAAGATGACTCAGCTTTGATGGGTCTCCTTCCGCAATTTAGTTAATTAAAAAAAAATTCTTGAAAATGCAAAGGTCAATATTTTCCTTTAAGAGAAAAACTTGAGTATTTGCTAGACATGACGTCACGGGTGAGGCGGGTCAGGGAGACTCACCAACAACTCGGCACTGGTTGCAGTAAACAGATCTGGCAGATCTGGTGACATCTTCCTCAACAACGTCGAGAGCCACAAGAACAGGGGAGAGATCCGCTCCCTCCAGGCGATCTCCGACCCGGAACAAGATCTGCCATGTCAAAAGGGAGGGGAAGAGCGTGGGAGGGAAGGTGATACGCGCGTGGGTCGATAGGAACTCCTTGACAGTATCCCTGAACGGTCGGCCCTCGGCGACGAGAGGCGGGAACGTGAGAAAATCGTGGAGATCGGCGGTGACCCTGTTCCTCCTGGACCTCTTCATCGGTCTTTCGTTCAGCACCATGGTCGTAACTCCTTTTTTTTTTTTTTTGTACTTTTGATTTTTGCGAGTAATTAGAATGTCGGGGAGCGGTGGGTATCTACGATATAACTTATAAGATAAATAGAACAAATAAAAATAAAATTCTAGAAAGAGAGTAGGAATAGGGTTTTAGATTCAGGGACGAAGAAGGAGAGGGGTTTTAAGTTTTTGATTTTTTGTTATTTTATGACCTATTATGAATATGAATATGAATTTATGAGTGGAGAAAGATGGGCCCCAGTGGCAGAATGGGGAGGGAAAGGAAAGGGTTTCTTTTGTTTTCGCGGGCAAAGGACTTGCTTTTGGCGGTTCCAAATTTTTTCGCGTTCCACTTGCTTTTTATATTCTCGTTTTCTGCTCCTGAGGATTATCTAGAAACTAATAAGGCGGTTTGCTTTTAATTTACTTGCTGTTACTTCCTAATTTGGTTTATAAACCTTTGTGACGCCTTTGGATGTGATTTCAACCATTTTTTTGCTAACCATGTGATTTCATCCATGGTTCCAGAGATTTCTTTTCTTTTCCATTTCAACAGATGTCTTGAGGGATTGCTCCGTCCTCCTGTCTAAATCACTACCTAACTAGCAAGAATTTTTTTTATTGAGATTTCTATTTTTTTGCTTATTTATTTAATTTATAAATTATACTCTATAAAATAATATAAAATCAGTAGCTCTAAAAAATACTACTCCCTTTTTTTTTTAATATGTCGTTCTAGGTTTCCGCACAAGAATTAAGGAAGGTTGTGGTTTTGATGATTTTGCCACTTGTCCTCTCTTTTATTTACGAACGTGCCATTGCCTCTATGGTCCTATCCCAACGTTGATCCTCTCCTTATCCTCACCCTAATCACATTCCCAACAGAACATGAGAACAACAACCACATCAACTAAAAAGATCCATCGATATATGTGATATATCCATCGATATATAGATAGTGACTACCTAGAATCCACAACCACTGATCAATCGACACTTGCGCTCCTTTCCTCCTCGACGAACCAGACCCATCTGTCAATCTTGTGCTCTGCCTTCTAATGCACTCCTGAACAGAAGAAAATCCTTCAACCTCCACCTAAATCTAGATCCAGATCCAGATCCAGATCTGGATCTTATAGCACCTGACGTTGCCTCAGCTATAGATTCAAGATCAACACCACCACCCATGTCTGCAAATTCCTTCGCACTGTTTATACTTTGCAGGTGGTGAAGGGTTTGATGTCGATGGTTGAGGTAGTGACGGTCGGCGGTGGTGATGGATGTTTGGTACTGGCGGTTGCGATTGAGGGAGCGAGATGATGGTTGGCGATTGATGGCAGTGGAGGCTGGTGGCTGTAGTGGCAGTTTGGTGGCAGCGACGATGGGTGGCTGGGAGAGGAGGGACAAGGTAGTAAACTCAACCCTCAAAAAAGTCAGAAAAGTGTAGAACGACATTTATTTTTCAGTGTTTTAGAAATGGGTAGAACGACAGTTATTTCTATAAGGAGGGAGTATCTTATAATTGTGTCCGATGACATCCATAACAATGTTTGGTATATGCCATGTGCATAAATAATAATATTATTTATGTAATTTATGTTAATTGATATTTTCAAAATAGCCATGCAAACCTTTAAAAGTCAAAAATAATTCCTTGAATTGATAAGTTCTTTTAATCAATTTATCTTATACTTTTGGGAGAGATTCAATGTACCATGAATTGATAAGTTCTTTTAATTTATTTTTTTCAAAAAAAAAATCTTCTTGGAAATTACATAGTGACCATAAATTCGGTAAGGGAAAAGGGTCACGGGTCAATAGTTCAACCAGAGTCGAATTGGATTGGGGTTAATACACTCTTCGGTCTCAAATCTTTATTATTTTATTTTAGTCAGTCCCAAATATTTTTTTTTTATTGGTCCCAAAATTTTTATCCATTAGTTTAATATAGTCCCAACTATTAAAAAAACGGTGACAGAGACAAACTCCGTTAAATTTAAATATCAAATAATTTTTTTTACAAAATTGCCCCTCCCCTCTTCTAACACACATTGGTAGAAGAATGAAAAAAAAAAGTGGAAAAAAGTGTCAGATATGCTAAATAGGAACATTGAGAAACAAATAAAACATTCTCTTCTTCCTTCTCTGTTCACTCTCCATCCTCTTTCATCTTCCTCACTCAACTATCTAACAAAATCCCAATATTGTCAAGAAAATAGAAAATAGTAGCCTTAACAGAATTCCATGAACACATTCAGTATCACATCCTAGAAAACAATAGCCTTAACTCATCGTAACCCACCCTCAACTTTCTTTAGTTTTACACATACACATATATATGCAAAGGTGCATTCATCCTTCTCGGTTCAATCTATCACTGTGACCTTCGGATCCGGTATCACGTATGGCTTTAAGTAGTTATCACCTGCAAAACCAAAGCAAATCCGCATAACCATACACCAACACAACCTCCTCTCTACTTAATTCTCAAGTTTTAGATAATTAGTTGAAGAAATTTTGTTTGTGTTATTATACTTATGGCTCTAGACATGGCCAAAAGTCCAAAGAACTCTCGGGTCATCCTAGTAGATCACACGCCCACCCTCTGCCTTGATTTGAGTTAGCTCATCCAGTCTATCCGACTGCAGAATTAGCAAAAAATGATCAATAATTAAATAAACTAACAAAATCAAGCATCAAGAATTAAGCCAAAATGATGTGGTCTAAGGAGCCATAGATGTGCTACCAATCCCTCGAGGTCCATTGACACAAGCTAGGAGCAAGAAGTTGCAAGGTTCTTTGACATTGCTCATTCAAAAGGAGCTCGAGAAGGAAGCGACGATTGAGGATGCGTTCTTTAAGGAAATGACCAAGACAAAGGTGAAGCTTGTCAACATCATTCAATCTTCCTTTGATGAAGTCTCACCTTGAATTTTAAGTCAATCCGAGTCCGTGTGAGCCTTGAAACGCATGGAATGCGCTAGCTTGCTTGTATGTGCATTCTTGCTGTTTTTCACCTACCAGGACCTGGTTAAATTTCGGATATTTATTTACTATTATTATCTAGATATTTATTTATGTTATTTAGTTAAAAGTCAGGTCTAATTACATAAGGAGATATCAATTTACTTGTGTGATTAGAAGTTGATTTGTACAAGTTCTATTTGTTGTAGGATTAGTATTCCAATTCTAGTTAGCGTAGAACTTTTATTCGGTGTGGGATAACCCTAGCCACTCTTGTAAGACTATATAAGCTTGTTTTGAGCTTTTATTTTAGTAGACATTCATTGATAAAAATACGTTATTGTGAGATGTCTCATTTTTTGTTCTAAAGAAGAACTCTTAAGCATAACTGATTGGAATTCAGTTTTGATTAAGTAAAACAATCTTTTCTCTATCGTCTAATTCATTCTAGGGTTCTAAACACATGTTGGTTTAGGAACTTAGAAGTTTTGAGTCGAGATCCTATCTGTTTATCGAATTAGGGTTCTAATCATCCTTACCGTTAGGTTAGGAACTTAATTGGGTTAGTTAGTTACTTATTTACGATTTAAAGAAGATTCATTGAGCAAGATGAACAACAAATGATTCCTAAGAGTCTAGGAACTTATCAAGTGGTAGCGAAGCGAAGGTGGTTCAAGGAATCAGGTTTGAAACACGTATAGATCGTTCATAATTTTTCCAGCAAGTTGCTATTTCTTCTTCTCTTCTTCTTGATTCGCAACCTGCAAAACTTATCTTTGCGTGTCTGTTTTGCTTGTTTTGGTGTCTTAGAGCTTAATTCTGAATTATTACTAATAATAGGAGAAATACTTCAAAGTGTTAGCTATCCAACGCAAAATGAATCATTGAATTTGGACACCGAAAATAAAAGTTAGCTTGGGGGGGAAATCGGAATGCACCTAAGTGTACACATCACACCATTGCGGTTTGTGACCTATCTTGAGTCTTCTATTGAGTCTTTTAGCTATTTCTTTGATTCCTTATACATAACATATTCTACTGCAGCCCAACAATTATTTAGTTGATGGCTCTTTGCAACTAACCTCTTATTGAGCATCGAAATTTCCTTCGAAGCTAGTTGTCTTTGTGTGTCTTCTTGGAAGCGTCATTTGAAACTCTCGAGTCTGTCTCCTAACAGTCTTGTGCAGAAACAAATTCAGTGATATTACCAAGACAAAGTGAGTGATTTTGTGAGGGCAATAGAGAGTTTAAACACGAGAGTAAACACGTGAGGAAGTGCTAGTTTTAGGACAACTTTACGCTTAGTTTGTTTTGTGTTTTGAGTTTCAGGAATCATGTCAAACGAAGTGGAGATAAAAGAGCTATTTAACGCCCTCAAAGAAAAACTTAAAAGATTTGACGAAATGGAGGGTGAGAGAAGGGAGTTCCCGGTTGGTTTAAGGGCCAAAGACGAAGCACTCAACGAGAGCATGCCGAGTAAGCGTTTGTTCCAAAATGCTAATGTTGTTGATGTTTCGAACAAGGTGGAGGAGCGAGAGCTGAATTCACTCCTTAAAAACATTACCACTAAGGCTATCAAGATGGAGAAGTGGATGAATAAAGCAATGCCTAAAGCCGAGACACTAAGAGAGAGTGCATTACTTGAGCATTCGGCCCAAAGGAATGCTTCGAACCCACAGGCAATTGGTATGCCACGACTAGATAATACAAATAAGAGCTCACTTGGTGATCTAGTCGAGAAAGGTAAAGGTGGAGAAGAGGTAGCACCGAGGCACACATGTGAGCCAAGGGTTGCCGAGGTGAACCCTAGGTGCATGCCACAGCAGGAGGCCCTAATGTGCACCATCGCACCCGCGCACCAACAACCTTGAGCACCAGGCCCCGACAAGCACGAGCATGCTAAGACGCTTACTATTAGGCGTGACTTGAGTGTCCAAGAAGAGGCAGAAGTGAGCGAGCAGAAAAAAAGCTTATTTCACACTCGCTGCCTAGTGAAAGAAAAGGAGTGCTCATTGGTTATCGACAATAGGAGTTTGACAAATTGTGCAAGCACACTGCTTGTACACAAGTTAAATCTTACAACTGTTGTGCACCCAAAACCCTACTTGCTAAGAGGAATGACCAACGGTAGAGAATTGAAGATAACTAAACAGGTTATGGTTTAAGGTGAATAAGGAGGAGGAACTCTCTCTATCAAAAACTCAGGAAAATAAGTAGAAAGTAGCTATTTATACTATTACACAAAATGGGCAACTTGTGACAAGTTTACCCTCAAAATGCCATAATTTTCCAGTAGCTACCGGTATGGCGTTAGTGCTTAACGGCATGCCGTTAATCACTGGAATTTTGGCTCCTAAAAAACTGTCTCTTAAAGATATATCGTTAAGGCTTAACGATATATCGTTAAGAAACTGATTGTGGTGAATTTCGCGCGCCGGTGAAAATTCGCCCACGCAGGTGGCTTAGGGTTGGTACGGGCCTCGCCTAGAGTTGACAATAGGTGTGCGCATATCTTTTGGCCTATGGATATGTACCCATTCATCATCATGACTAGGCTAGGTGTGAGCGTGTGAGCGTATCAGAAAAAAAGAGTGTTGAATAATTAAAACTTAACGCCGCCAATGGCCACTAATATATGCTAATTGTTAAGGGAATGGATGCTATAGCAGATAAGTAGGCTAATAATTTTGAACATAAAATTTGGAAAGCAATAAAATTTTTGACCGTCCAATAAAAAAGCGAAAATCCCAAGAAGTTATAGTAGCTGTTTTTCAAGCCTTGCTTTGGAAACAATCAAATATGCCATTTTGTTAGTATTTTCTTGGGATCGTTTATCTCCATTAATTTAGTCCCTTTCAACTGCTTAACTGGACGGAAATGAGGGATAGTTTCAAATTATGCACGCAGCGCGTAGAATGTAATGACTCTAAAATAGATCAATTAAAAAATAATTTTGCCACCGCAATAATCATGTTCATAACACTTGTGTGTCGCAACAGTATGTCATTTAAGATTTTTTAATAACAATTTATTAAATGATTTACATTTTAGCTATAATTTACTTTCTCAAGTTTACCCTTCTAAACATAAATAAGATTTTCACAACCAACAAATTAAAATTAGAAGAGAAATTAAGGGATTTTAGTAAAAAATAGTGGAGTAACTAATCTATGAAATAGTATGAAAGAAGAGACTCTAAAATAGAAATACTCTAGAATCGTACGCTCTAAAATCAGTTATTTTGCTACATTTGCAAATACAAATATGAAAAGGTTATAAAATAAAATATTCTCTAATTTTAGACTTCCAAATTATGCACCGAAGCGTATCCAATGTAATGTCTCTATAACCAATTAATTAAAAACTATTTTTTCCACCGGAGTAATCATGTTCATACTATTTGTTTTGTCTCAGAATAGTAATTTAGGAGCTTTTATTTTCACACATAATTAGCTTATTTTCACACCTATCTTATCAATTTTTTTATATGATAATTCATGTATCTGTTACAATTTATTTTTGAGATTAACTACTTTTTTTTCTTCTTCCTTTTTATTAAGCTTCAAGTTTAGTTATGACTCCGTTTCAAAGCGTTAATACATCCCACGGTATTAAATATTTGCCATTTTATTTTAATTAGTCCCAAGTGTTTTTTTCTATTTTTATCGGCCAAACGTTTTATCTTTTAGTTCAATATACTCCCAAACGGAGACAAAATTTATTAGTATTTTAATAATTTTTTCTGACAATCAAGTCCAACATATGAGGAACTATTTTTAAAAAATATAGGAAATTAAGAAAAATATAATAAAATACAAAAAATATTTTAAAAAATATAAAAAATAGGAAATTCTAATAAAATAGAAAAAATATAGAAATTATAACAAAATAAGAAACTTTTTAAAAAATATACGAAAAATGTAATAAAATAGGAAATATAATTTAAAAAAAATGAAATTAATAAAATTGTTGTAAAATAAAAAACATATTTTAAAAAAATATAGGAAACATATCATAAAATACGAAAAATATTTTAAAAATCTAATAAAATAGAAAAGCAATATAATAAATTAAGAAAATAATAGTAAAATAGTAAAATTATTTTACAAAATCTAATAAATTAGAAAATATACTCCCTCCGTCCATAAATAACTGTCGCTTTGACTTTGGGCACGCATTTTAAAGAGGCCGGATGACTCATTACTTGAGACAATTTTGCCCCGAATTTTTTCTCGGACGTACGTTCGAAAAAAAGTACGGAATTTTTTAGGGTCGAATAGTGAGTCATCCGGCCTCCTTAAAATGCGTGCCCAAAATCAAAGCGTCCATTAAAAATGGACGGAGGTAGTATTTTAAAAAATCTAATAAAATAGAAAAAATATTTTTCAAAAATATACAAATTTACAAAAAATCTAATAAAATAGGAAAAATATTTTAAAAATTATAAAAATAAATAAAACACATTTAAAACTTCATAATTAATTTTGAAATTAAATAAAAAAATAAAATTTAAAAATATTTTTCTGATTTTCTTTAATTTCTAAATATATTATGAAATTTAAATGTGTTTTTTTTATAATTTT
Organism: Viola odorata; assembly: GCA_963691705.1. Lineage (NCBI taxonomy): Eukaryota > Viridiplantae > Streptophyta > Magnoliopsida > Malpighiales > Violaceae > Viola > Viola odorata. The sequence goes on along the minus strand of OY829539.1, from coordinate 15,194,576 downwards.
TAAAATAGTTTTCCTATTTATGTTTTAAAATATATTTCTGATTCTATTATATTTTTATTATTTTGCTATAGGTTTTAAAAATATTTTTTCTATTTTAATAGATTTTTAAAATAGTTTTTCTTTTTTATTAGATTTTTCTTAATTTCCTATATTGTTTAAAAATATTTTCTAACATGTGGGACCTAATTGTCATAAAATTTATAAAAATAATAAAATATAACGGAGTTTGTCTCCTTTAACGTTTTTTTTAGAGTTGAGAGAATATTGAACTAACGGATATAACTTTTGGGATCGATAAAAATAGAAAAAAAATTAAGACTATTTAAAATAAAATGAGAAACATTTGTGACCGTGAGGGGTATTAACCCTTCAAAACTGAGTCTCTGCTGGTACTTTATCACTAATGTGTAATAGAATAAAAGTTGGGTGTCAAGTTATTAAGGATAAAAAATTAGGGGTAAATTTTATATTGAAAAAAAAAATTGGATATCAAATAGACTTTTTCTCAAATAACTATTTAAGAAGGAAAAGAAAAAAGAAAAAAGAAATAAAAAAGTGGTTGATCCCAAAAATAATTTGTAACAAATACGGAAGTTATCATATCAAAAGAATTTGATAAGAGGAATTGAGAAGATATCAGATCATAATAACATAACTTCTTTTTAATTACTTTGGTGTGGAAATAAGCTAATTGGGTGTACAAATAAAGGCTACCTAGCAATTTTTGAAAGTTTGTGAATACAAACTAATAATCTATCATACAATTACTTTTTATCAATAATATGAATTCTCTTATTAAAATTATTTCTTCCCAGTGGCGGATCTAGAAATTATTTTCAGGGGGGACGGGGGTTTCGAATTTTTTTTGGGGAGTATTTTAAAGGAAAGACAAGCGAGCTGAACGAAAAATTGAAAAAATGCTTAAGAGTATTTGTATCTGTGACTAAATAACAAATATTTAGATAAACTTAAGAAAAAGATAAATAAGAAAACAATATGGAAAAAAAGCAATTATACATTAGAACTCATACAATATACAAATTCTTATATTTCATAATTTTCTGTTCGAACTTTTGTCATATTATAAGCGAATTTTTATCGAGCTATATTGTGAACTTTTCGTCGCTCACTATATGCTAATTATTTTATTCTATGTTTTACCATTTTTGGTTCGAGTTTTTAGACGAAAATGCTCTTACCACAGACTCAAGCTAAAAAAATATTAAAGAGAGAGTCAACTTTGATCTGATTGACCAAAGAAGTCAACCAAGATCAAACGGTTGTGATAATCAGCACGACATGCCAACTTTGCCTGGATTCATGCACGAACCTAGGAAACCCCCAGGGATCAATAAAAAATGTTGGAGCCATCAGACAAGAAAAGGAAAGAAATGTTAGGAGTGGGGTTTGAACCCACGTCCTTTTGCTTGTATTTGTGTCTAGCACCTTAACCACTCAGCCACCCTGATGTTGATGTTTAGTTTTGTTTAGTAAATTAATAGTTTCATTCCTCACTTGAATGGATGAAGTTTTCGAAAATTAGAAAAGACAATAGACATGCATAAAGTTGGAAAAGTAGACTAACACATTTCTTTGTAAAATATTGAGAAAAAGTATAAAATTAGAGAAAAAAAATGTAAACGATGAAAAAAAACTTACGCCATAAGTGCTTATTAAAGCTTTTGGACGAAAAAGAAATTAGCTATATGGATCTTTGATTATTATCCGGAGAAATCATACATTTGAACTTAACTAGAGTTCGTTTTGTTTTACGTTTATTCTCTCTTAGCATTGGAAGATTCTTACATGGAAAAGTTGTGTCCTTGAAAACACGGGGCATTTTTACCCGTGGTTGTGATGGCAAGTAGGGGCAGTCCGAAAATTTTTCTTTTTTTTTTTGAAGGGGGGGAAGTTAAAGATGAAGTTAGATTAATTTTTTAAATAAATTATTATTACTATTATTAGAAAGTCTATTTCATACCACAATAGTTTATTTCCACACTATAAATTTATGTTATCATTTATTTTTCCATTTTTACTTGTAAATTTGAATAGGTAAAAAAAAGTCTCTTTATTAATTTTTATTCTTCTATCCCACATTTTTTAAAGAAAAAAAATGGTACAACAAAAATATTAGTTTAAGGAAAAAATAGAGACAAATTAAGTTTTGTTGTATGAAAATAAACAGTTATGGTTCTTCTTCTTCTTCTTATTATTATTATTATATTACTTTTATATTCTTTAACATAAAAAAGGAATTATATAGAATTGTTAGCTCTTAGAATGGGGTGCTGATTTGGCAAGCTTTGGTTGGCTTTGAATTTGTGAAACTTACAAAAAAAAAAAAAGAAGCCTAACGAGTTGTCTCGGAGGAGATACTCCAACGTTTAAGTCAGAATTCTCCTAAGGTAAAATTATGGTGAAAATAGAAAACTGAGAATGTAATAAGTTATGTTTAGAGGTACTCTCCTAAAACTATATTTATACCCTTCAATGAGCACCAAATATGGTACGAGATCTAGGAGTTTAAAGACTTATATATCAAGTAGAAGTAGTCTTTGGAGAATTAATTATATTCTTTAGTTAGGTGATAAAAGGCGAATATTAAGAGCGAATATTAATTATATTCCTTAGTTAGTTATATTCCATATTCAAATAAATAGAAGTTATGATTTGTTTGTTATTAATGTTAAAAAGTTAAATTGAATTTTAAATTCTTCTTCAAGTCCAACTAAATTTTAAGAGCGAATATAGAATGTTTGGATAGATAAAAATATGATTAATTAAAAATTTAAAGACAAGAAAGTTGGGAAGGGAGAGGGCAAATATAGAATTTTTGTACAAATAAAATAGAATTACATAAAAAAAGATAAACATGAGGGACTTAAAAGGAACTCTTGAAAATACTTTAGGGGCCCTTAATGTTTTAGTTCTGCTAGGATTACACGAGAAAACTAAAATTTAAGGGAATTAAAGGTAGAAGCAAAACTAAGAAATAAATATACAGGTACAGGAAAAGAAAAGAGAGCTTTGGGCGGGGCAAAAGATGAATAGTTTTGTATGTAAGCCCACGCGCCGCAAAAGCAAGTGGAGACAAAATACGTAAAAGATAGAAAAAGAGAGAAGAAACTGAATTGTTAGTCCAATTGGTGATGCTTGCCTCTTACGATATCTTTAAGCTTTCCCGGCGGCGTAGTCACCGGCCGTCAACTTTCTCCAAATACCATAGAGTTAATAATTAGTGAACCGTTGACACTACTCATCATATATTAACCCTCTTTGCTACACCTTCACGTCGAAAGTGATTACACACAATTCATGCATCATTGCTTGCTACTAATTCTTTCCTTCTGGGTTTTAGTTTCGTGTATGCCCAACCCAATGGCTACATCCAATGGCAGTGTGCCACCTGGATTCCGGTTCCATCCAACCGATGAAGAGCTACTCCATTACTACTTGAAGAAGAAGGTGTCCTTTCAGAAGTTTGACATGGAGGTGATTAGAGAAGTAGACTTGAATAAGATGGAACCCTGGGATTTACAAGGTACGCATGTATGCAAGCTTGGAATTATATTTATCTATACATATGGGCGTCTAACCTTAAACAATTCATGATTCATTTATTTTTTTCGATCTCCTTTTCTATATTTTTTTTAAAACTTTTTTTAAGAATTGAAATTTAGGCGAGTGATATTGATAAAAAGAAAAAAAAAATTATGATTTAGTGTGGATGAATTTTCGTCCTTCAATGAAAATATACTACACATAGCTAGTTTATAAGAAAGAATGATATAATTTATAAATGGTTTAGATTGAGTCACACTAGCTAAAAGTGAGTACCCATTTTCGGTGGCCAATAATGATTGGTCTATTTATATATATGATGAGCATATCCATCTGTTGCAGAGAGATGTAGAATTGGGTCAACACCGCAAAATGAGTGGTACTTCTTTAGCCACAAGGACAGGAAGTACCCAACTGGGTCAAGAACAAATAGGGCAACAAGTGCAGGGTTTTGGAAGGCAACAGGGAGAGATAAGTGCATAAGAAACAACTACAAGAAGATTGGGATGAGGAAGACCCTTGTCTTCTACAGAGGCAGAGCTCCTCATGGCCAGAAAACCGACTGGATTATGCATGAGTACCGCCTTGAAGATGGCGATGACCCTCAACCAAACTCCTCTTCTGTAAGTAGCTAAGAAACAAACAACCAAGATTAATGATTCATTAGGATGAATAAGTTAGCCAGTTTATCTCATTTTCACTATATTTTAGGACGATTAATAATTTTCTTTATTTGTCCATAAGAACCTTAAACGATAAATATATCTTAAACCGAAGTAGAAACATTAATTATGTTTAGTAAATGATTGTGTACTCGTGGAAATCAACCTAAAATTAAAGAAGGCCATTGGCCAAGTTATTGTGTACTCGTGCATTAGCTAAAACATTATAAAGTTATTGTGTACTCGCGCATGTAGTCCAAACAAAAACGTTAACAAAACACTTCGAAGGAAAAAGAAAATATAATGTTTTAGCTAAAAATAACTAATAACTTTAATGATTTCAAGTTAATAATTAGGTAGCCACTATTTCCACAGCAAAAGTGTTTCACACCATAAAACTTAATTTATTTTTATTTTTATCTTAAATTAATATTTTTATTGTAATATTTTTTGTCTTTAAAAAATGCGGGATAAAAGAACAAAAAATAATAAATAAAACTTTTATTACCCATTCAAATTTATTAGTGAAAATAGCAAAAGAAATAATAAATTAAATTTATGGTGTGAAAATAAACTGTTATGGTGCGGAAATAGAGACTCCCTAATAATTATTATATTATCGTAGGAGGATGGTTGGGTGGTATGCAGGGTTTTCAAGAAGAAGAACCTATTCAAGCTTGGAAGTAATAATGATCAAGGAGGAACAACAAGCGCGAACTCATCTGATCATCACCAACAACTCAACACTTTAAATACCAACAACAACAATCAGTACCTAATGTCTCAACACCGGTTTCAACTCAAACACCATGACCTAGCTCTTCACTACCCACCGCCCAACATTGAGACAAACCCTCTTCAATACTCTATTTTCCATTCCCAAACCCAGCTAATGCCGCCGCACAACAACCACAATCCTATAGGCTTATACGAATACGTGTCATTGCCGATGGAGACACCGCCGGTGATGGTTAAGCAGCTCATGACAGGCGTTAGGGATTGTGAGAGTGGTAGTGAGAGCCAGATGAGGTATCAAGCTTGCGAGACAGGGTTAGAAGTGGGGAGCGATGCTACTTGCGAGCCAGCAACACAACAAATGGTCGGGACGGGGAGGCATGAAGGGTTGAATGAATGGGCAATGCTTGATAGGATTGTGACTTCTCATCATCTTGGAAATGATTCTTCTTCTTCTAAAGGCGTGAGATATGAGGATGGGAATGGTGGAGCAGCTCACGTAATCAACCAACTCTCGTTGCGTGGGGAGATGGACTTTTGGGGCCACGGAAAATGATTAATATGGGGTTTGTTTGTTTGCTCCTTCTTTTTTGTTTTGATTTGATTTATTGTGGGTTGAAATTGAACACATTTGATGTAGATTGGAGAAAAAAATAGCTCTAATCATTAAAAGAAACCTACCTATATATAGTTTATATTGATTGTAGTTATTGAGTTATTGTTCTCTCGGAAACTACTCACTTTTTTCCAAAAAATAATAATTCCCAACGTAAAATCATAAGGAAATAATTGGGCTTTATTTTTGATAATTTTTTCAATTAATTAATCCTATGAAGTGAGAATTTCTAATGTTAGCTCTTGAAGTAGGGGGTGCCGATTTGCTGATTGGTTGTGGTCTTTTCGTATATTCAAAAAAGGACCTAGGGGATTTTCCTGGGGGAAACACTCTGACGCTCAAATCAATATTCCTCAATGGTGAGTAGTGGCAAATTATTAGAGCTAAGTGTGTAAAAAGTTATGTTCAGAAAACTCCCTTAGAGTTATATTTTTATACCATTCAACATCTAGGGTGTCAAGTATCAAATATGGTAGGCGATCTAGGAAGTTCTATATCGAGTCGAAGTAGTCTTTGGAGAATTCCTATGTTGCATTAATTATATTCCTCAATTAGGTGATAGAGGCGAATATTTCCTTACCTACTCGGAGTGAAACGTGCTGACTTGGAGTGCTCAATAAGCATATGCGCTTCCTTTCTAATCATGAGGCGGTGGAGATAGACCCTAGAAAGGGACTCTAAGTCCTTTTCCAGATTTAATGTTCTTTTCCAAATAGACTCAAAGGATCATATCTGCATATAAATCATTGGCCAACAACGTGACCTATATTAGACTTAGGGGTGTACACGGTCCGGTCCGGACCGGTTCTTGGGCTAGGACCGGACCGGACCGGAAATAGCGGTTCTTGTTTGGTACAGAACCGGACTGGACCGGACACTTCCGGTCCGGGCCGGGCCGGTTTTAATTTTTCCGGGCCGGATCGGGCCGGTTTCGGTTCTGGCCCGGATTTTTTTTTTTTTTACTTAAAATTTAATTTTGCACATAAATACAAAAAAAGTGGGAGCCAAGAGGGTTTGAACCTCTCCCCTTTAATATAATAAGTGATGAGTTAACCATTGAACCAAATGGATACTTTGATATTATTATGCATATATATTTATATATTTATAAATATATAAATATATATTTCCGGTTCTACCGGTTCTCCGGGCCGGTTCCCGGATTTGAGTAATGGAGAACCGGACCGAACTGGAACTTTCCGGTCGGGTCCGGTCGGGTCCGGTCCGGGTCAAAAAAAAAAGAAGAAGTCTGGTCGGTCCGGTTCGGGCCAAAAAAAGGAAGGTTCCGGTCCGGTTTCCGGTCCGGGCCGGTTCTTGTACACCCCTAATTAGACTGGCGTGTTGGCTAAAGAATATAGGCCCATTATTCTAAGGATTAACAGTTACCCCCCGCTAGAGTAGCACTAAAGTCCTTCTTTAAAGCGTTGTTATCTTCTTTAGTTTGCTTTTTTATCTGCAATCTTTGTTTCATTAAGAGGGGAGATTTGTGTTCTGATTTCAAAAAAAGGAACTTTTGTTTAACTGCTAAAAGTAATGGTGAGATTTAAGCAGAGTGCCAACAAAGCCATTGTTCGTTCACCGTTAAAATTGCCGGTTGAGAGAGAACTTAACCGGAGTTTTTTGATGTTCACAGTATTAGAGTAAATTATGACGCATTTGGAGGAGTTTCAGCGTCCTTTTCTCTTCCTTTAGGCTGGGTGTATCAGAGTTGCTATCCGAAAGAAGGAATCAACCAAATCTTGCCATATGGGCATTTTATGGTTCATATGTGATGCGGACTGCAACGACCCTAGCACATCGCATGCACACGCACCATCCACAACCGCAAACCCTAATTTGCCGCATGCGCCCGCGCCAACCGTGCATTTACCACCCATCGGACTAATAACCCGTGCAAGAGCCAAGAAGATTCAAGCTAAGTTATCTTCACTCATATACAAGGAGCTGGAGCGAGAGACACTCATTGAAGAGGCTTTGCTAGAAGAGAAAGCCCCAAGGCTCGTGACACTACTCATGGTCGCGCCTAACGCGCCCGGTTCGCCTGTCCGAGCCATTTCGGAGCAAGGAGGTTCAATGCAGGAATTTAGTGATTGATATTACAATTCAAGGTGTCCTGCATCACTGGTCCAAGTTTGAAGTCAAACACACGAAGGAATTATTCAAAGGTTCGAGTCCAATCCTAAACGCACAAGGAGAGAGCAAGTCGGCATGCGATAAGGACTTCTGAGCCAACTTTTTGCCCACTCGTGCAAATGCCAATTTTCTTATTTTAAGACTTAACTAACTTATTTAATTATTAGTTAGTTCAGTTGTTTCCATTATTGCACGAGTAGGATTCGTGTAGTTCTAGTTAGAGTAGGACTAGGTTTAGTTGTTTTCTATTTAAATAGGCGCTTGGATTCTTTGTAAGAACTTGTGAATATTTTGATAATTTTGAGACTTTTTCTTTGAGAGTAGATTACTCTATTGTTCATGCGTGAACCTTGTTTCTTTTTGAGTCCGAACGCTTGAGTCGTTTATAAGTAAAGCCCGAAAGTTCATCCATTGTTTCGTTCCACCTAGGTTGATATTCACTAGTTGAATATAGGTCTAGAGTCTGATGAAGAACCCTCACTTGAATCGTTTAGGTTGATTAACACCCGTGCTAATAGGTCTAAGCTCATCTTGTTGAGCTCTATCTTTCCGCATTCGAAATTCAAGCCTTCGAACTAGATCAAAACATGGACATGCGCATCTTAGGCAACTAGGATCATATCAATATGGGTACTTTTTTGGTGGGTTATTTTTCCGTTTGATGAATTTATCCACGCATTTCTCATTGTTGCCCAGATAGCACCTTCTTAGTTGTATCCCCAAGGATGGGTGTATTTGCTGGCCTTTTGCCAATTTTGCGTGAAGGAGGACTTGGTGTAGAGTTTGAATTTGTTCTTTCATTTGTTTAGACTGAGAGCGGATGGAAAGGGTTTCTTCAGTATATTTCCAAGGACTACTCTAACGGCTAATTAATCATTTTCCTCTACCTCCTCATTTTCCCTCATCATAGTCATGCGAGTACTTTTCCATTCGTCATGGAGATTTGAGTTTTCATCCTTAGCATATGAATTTTCCAGACAATTGGTTGTTTTTAATATTGAGTTGTATAGAAAACATGAGAAAAGAAGGCTTCGACTATTTTCTCGAGCAGTGGCCTTTTGACATCATGGTGATGGCGAGAGGGCAAAAGGAAGGTACATACTTTTCCATCTTTGTTCCTGTCCAAATGGCTTTTTGCTAATTTTTTGTTGATGTGTTGATCTACTCCTCTTCCAAATGGCTTAATCTTTTCTTTTTTTTAACACTTCCTATGTATAAATATTTGTTTTACTCCTTCCCCCACCCGTCCGGAGGAAGTAAGACACATGGCCACAATCTAAACTCGCTTGAGAAATGCTTGGAAAAGAAGATTTGTAGGAACGTCTTCGAAATGACGTGGTATATGATCGATTGTCGAAGTCGTAAAAAATAATAACTAAAACCTATAGCCTATTGCATAAAATAAATTGTGTAAAGTGGTATTAGGATCTTCCTTAGGGACTAGGATAAGACGTATTCTTTAGTGAATGACTAAAACTAACAAGACGGAACAAATAGTATTAAGGGGAATCTTGAGGTTGTGTGAATTAACTATCAATAAAATAAATAAAACAGGAATAAATGCTATGGTAAAATCAACTTGAGGAAGCTTACTAGAAAATATCTATCTCTAGTTGCGATTACGGTCAATTGATCATCGGTGCAAGGATATTCTATTCCTAATTCACAAGTGTGCTATAGACACTAGGTACGCTTAGGTCTCCTACTTTCCTTTGTATGAGAAGCAACTCCAAGGTACGCTTGTAGGAATTTAACCGAACTGCCCATGAAGAGGAGGAAAGACACATCTAGGGCAAGACAAACAGTACACTCGAAGCCTTTAACCCTAATCAGTTGTTTACTCTAGTTAGATTGGACTAACGACTTAGTGACTCTAACTTGGTATCTACTTTATCAAGTAGCTTTGTATAGTGGCTAGGCTACAAGAATGATGGTAATTACCTAAGGATAAATATAGGGTGGCCGAACCTCTAATAAGACGAAGATAAATTGGCATGCAATAATAAACAAGTGAATACAAATTATAGAATTTATTAAGAATGATTAGACCTCATAATCAGAACTAACGCAACCTTCAATGATCATTACTAAGAAAATGAGGATTAGCTACTCATGCTTATAATTATATAAATAAGAGATGAATGAAATAAAACGTAGATAGAATTAAGAAGAAGAAGAGAAGGAGGAGATACTGTGGAACCGCAGTTCTCCAATGTCGCTACAAGCTTGTCCGGAGTTCCGAAAGTATAAAGTAATTTTGCCGAGAGCGAAGTTCTCTAAAACCCTAAAAGGTCTAGATATATATAGTTGTAAAATAAGAAATCCTACAACTAGTTTAACTACAATCGCATTAAATGCTCCTTGATGAGCTGGACACACGAGAGAAGAAATCGCAACCCTATCAGAATTTTCCCTTTGCGGATTTTCCATTATTGGCTCGGACTTCTAGCATCAGCGAAGGTGAGCGACGAGGGCAAGACAACAACTTCCCTTTCAAAATCCAGCTGACAACATGCATTACATAGAAACTCTCTAATGTTCATATCTGCAAATAAGAAAGAAACATACACTAATCAGTAGTATCTATGTCTAAAGTGGACAAAAAAGAGGTGGCAAAATATATATAAAATACATGCTATCAAATCCCCCCCACGCTATCAAGAGTATGTTCAATCAATATACGTATAGGAGAATCTTTCATTCATCTTCATTCATACAAGCAAACTTGATACAAGCCTAGAGGGGCATCTGTGTCTTGCCCAAGAGATAACGACCTCAAGGACCATTTCTGGTACGGCCCAGACCGGCCCTACGAGCAGCCCATCCAGTTAGCAGGTCTAATAAGCATATATAACATTTACATCTCATGATACACTATATATAATTAATTATAACCTACCGAACCTATTGATACTATCTATCAATCTATATATATAATCTTGTATATAGTCAGAAACTTTCGCATTTCCTTTTTACCTTTTTTAGTATGTTTTTTAATATAATTTTTTGTATTTTTGAATAGCAATGTTATATAAATTTTTAATTTCTATTTTAAATGTAATTCTTAGACACTAGTGACACAACAATATATGGCAATGTTTAGTTAATTTATATTAGAAGCTTTTAAACTATATATAAGAGATTAAAACATTGAAAACTATATATAGGTATATATATGCCATACAACAAACACAATCTAGTCCAAACTGGGAATGTCAGGCACAACATTTCCAAACCCAATAACCTCCTCAGTGCAAGACTTATCAATCCCAAGTGCCATATGGAGCAGATTTCTCTTGTACTCCACGTGAGCAATGGTTGTAGCTAGGTGGGTCAGATAAACATTTATTTTATCAATTGCTTCAATAGCCTCATGATCCCCCCAATCTTCAATAATGATCCCAACTTTCTTCAGCCTCAAAGCTCCAACTCTAGCTCTTAGTCATTGGAGGTCATCTTGTGTCTGTAACACTTTATGCTGAAGCAAGTTTTGGTCATCATGGAGATACCCAACAACATTGCCAACAAATTCGAGGAGATCTTACTTCTCACTTGGGTTCATGGTGTGGACATCAAAAAAATTAAAACAAACTAATTCTAACCCTTAGATAGAGGTAGTTAATTCAAACTTAGTTAATTAGCTTAAGTATACATTTCATTACCATAAATATATTTTTTACTTTAGTTAATTCACCAAGTTATTTCCATAAATATTTTTATGACCATAAAATTGTCATTTGCAATTGGTAATTAACTTAAATATAAATTTTATTACTGTAATTTCGTAAGTTAGTTAATTAGCTTAAGAATACATTTTATTACCATAAATTCTATACATAGTTTGGAAGATAAAATTATAAATATAATTTATAATTAATTTTTGTCGAAACGTATTTATTTTAATAGAAACCAAAATGTAAGAAAGAAACTTCCCATGGAATTTCCGTTGAAAATAATTTGGTAGCTAAAATACAAATACGATTCCTATATATGGTTTCCTTAAACTTCTTCTAATTTGTACAATCAACTCAAACAACTAATATGTATACATATATTCAATGCAATCAACCAATTTATACAATCAATAATACAATCAACTCACAATCAAAATAATAACAAAGTCAATCCGAAATAAATCTGAAATATATATAAGCAGTTATTTAAAAAAAAAACTGAAATATATACAACTCACCTCACCGAGGCTATTGTCGTCGCCTGAGATGAAGGAGACGTTACCGACCGGAGCTGAGAGAGAGAGGAGAAAGGCGTTGCTGCCGCGACCCGACTGCTTTCGATGCTGCTGCTGCTGATCTTGCTGCTGATGGGACGTCGCTAGTGCAGGAGAGAGCTAGAGAGAGAGAGAGGAGAGAGGAGAGAGAGAGAAGAGGATAAAATAACTGAGAGTGACCCGCGACGTGATCTGCAGGACTTACATTATAAGGTTTTTTTCGACGGAGTATCCGTAAAAGATTCGTTAAGTGAAATAGTGCATTTCACATTTTCGACGGAAACTCTGACGCGATCCGAGTTCCCTTTCGAAGAATCGGATGCGATTGAACTTTGCAGCTAAGGATCTAGATCGAGTTAGCAATTAAATATGAATGGATTATAAACAGAATTGAAGATCGAAGCGGAAATGAAAAGATGAAGGATGCTGCGGAATTATCTCGATGACGATGGACAAGGAAATGGAACAATAATGATGGAATTTGCAGTTGGATAATTAATTAAAATATGATTGATCAATAATAAACAATCAAACCACACTTGCCAGTAAACATCCAACTACAAAAATGCAAGATATTGATCGAATCACAAATATCCTGAAAGTTGTAAAGGATTTAGGGTGTGTTTGGTTGGTGGAATCAGGGAGGAAAGTGACTCGGGAATCTGAAATTTTGAGCTTTATTGCATTTGGTTGTGACAAGGAATCACTCTCCCCCGGAATCCAACTTTCCTTGACCGCCTTGACTTTCCCAAAAATGGGGGAAAGTGATTCCTTGGTGTCGCACCCCCTTTTTGGTTTTTATCCTAATGCGACGCGGGTTTGGGACGAGTTGTGAGACGAATGATCGCGCGCCGAACACGTCAAATATAATAGTGAAATAGGTATGGAATTGGGGGTAGAAATACAACTTATCACTGTCTACAAGAGTTTGTAGATTGTGGTAAGATGGTCGTCCACAGAGACCTCTAGGAGATGTAATTCTTAGGTTGACTTCCTCGTCACTGGATTTGGTTTGGTAGTATCTGAAAATAAAGACAAAACAGAAAAAAGTAAAAATAGTTCGAAAATAGTATTGGCCAAAGGCTTGGCCAAGACAGGGGTCAAGATTGAAATAAATCTGATAAAAGGAAATTCCAGGTAAGGGCGACGTGAGAGCTTCTGTTCTTATGCTTCGATCATAGATTCATAGGTATTCCTCTCTTCGTTCATAGTATTGCTATAGAGTGGAGGTACTCCTGTTCACTCCTGTCTTCCCTCCTCTTCAAATTACCTGGCGGGTACTCCCTTTCCTGATAATCCTAGCCAAGGGACACCTTGCTGGTTAAAGGGTTTATCCGTTTGACTGCTGTCTTGAATGGCTGTTCGCTTCCTCAATGGTATAGGGGAAGACAGTACCTAGGCCAAGGTGTCTCCCTATGGAAACCCTAGGTTGTCAATCTGGTCTTGACCTAGATTACTTATCTCTTTTAGTCTGGCGCGAGACTAGTTGCCTACTTTGTCTAGCTGACGGGTACTCCCTTTCCTTCTAGACCGGCTGCAACTCTTCTCTACTAGAGTACAAGGATGATCAAACCTTATCTCTAGTGAGTAAGCGATAGATTAAGTTTAAGAAATAAATAAATACGAGAGAAGAGATTGTTAAGTACAGATTGATCTCACGAATGCATAAGAACTTCAGCTCATCAACCCTTACCAAGAATGGGTGTTTAGTTACTAATACTCATATTTAAAAAGATAAAAATATTTAATTGCATAAATAAACTAAATCCGAGATTTAAATAAATCTGGAGCAAATTGTATCAATGTCGAAGAAGGAGAAAAGAGAAGAAAGGTTCCGATCTCGACAGAGGAGGAATAATGTTTAGCTAAATAGCCCTCAACTCCTCTGTCCTATTCCAACTCTAATCCCTAGAAAATCTCTAAAAAGATTGCTACAATGAATTGTTCTTAAATGGGAATTAAATCGCAAATACAAAAGAGGGAGATCCCATGCGGGATTCTTCAAGAGATATGCTTCAGATCCCTCTAAATTTGTGGGACAGCTGCGACTTGCCAGCTGCAAAGCCCAATGCGGGAAGCGGCCCAAGTGATCCATGCTTCTGGCTTTATCGCGAAAGTGTCTTGGCCGCGGGCTTGGCCAAGACGGTCTCAATGGTGCGCTGCTTTGGATGCGAATGTGTCTTGGCCAAAGTCTAGGCCAAGACTGGGAAAATCAGCTTCAGCTTTCCACATCAGAATCTTCAATATTTTGCCATCAGACCAGAACTGCCAAGAATATGGGAAATCAAGGATAAATCAGTAGGTTTACTGTCCAAATAAACAAGTAAATGGACAATAAAATATGATGAAATGCAATGCAATCAACGAAATTGGACTCATTTCACATAATGCAATGAAGTCGCCACCCTAATTTGTTTCTAGGTTTAGGGAACCTATTTGTCATGCATAAAAAAATAAAAACTAAGGCGAAATAGGTCTAAACCCGAGAACATTGGTTCGGGGTCGTATTATGGACTCGGGAAGGTGTTAGGCACCCGAGTCTCATCCTAAAAAGGTTACCAGATGAGGAGGTGTTTAAAGATGCTTGAAAAATAAGAAGTTCTAATTTAATAATCATGCCCAACGGATAAATTTTAACAATTCTAAATAGTCATGCATACGAGCGTAAAAAGCGTGAAATAAATAAAAGGGTAGGAAAAGTTTACTTGTGGAGGGATATCGGGTGGATATACCCTTTTTTGGGCGAAGTTGTGAGGCGTACTTGTGAAAGGCATTGATTGATTTGCCCTACAAAGTCGAGATTATTAGTTTGGAAAAAAGTAGATAAATATTTAATGACTTGTTGCGAGTGAAATAATTAATTTTAGGGATTAAATGCGAGTGGAATATTTATTTGGGCATGCAAAAATAATTAATTGAAAAGTACGAGCATACAAATAATCGGAATCAAAATTATCGTACGCAAGCGAAATAATTATTTTTTGATGATTATACGCAAGCAGAATAATTAAACATGCAAAAGCATACAAAAATAATAATTAAACATGCAAGCATACGAAAATAAATTAAACATGCAAGCACACGGAAATTAAATAAACAGTACAAACATGGGGAAATTAAATAAATAGTACATGCATACGGAAATTGCTACGAAAAAATAAATAAATACGACGAGAGAAAATTGGGTTCGGCCAACTGGGCTGAGGAACAGGCCCATGGGCTGGACTAACCCAACCCATCCCTCTTCTTCCACACTTGGACGCACGCCCAAGCCTTTCTCTTCCACGCTGGGCCTGAGCAGGCCCAGCCTCATTCTTTCTTTTTCCTTGTTGGGCCGTTGCCCAACCCCTCTCTATTTTCCCCTTCTTTTCCTTTGGCCAACGCAGTCTCGCTTTCTTCTTCATCTCTGTTTTCTTTCCCTTCTCTTTCTTTTCTGCCGTAGACGTCCTCTTCCTCTCTTTCTCTTTATTTTCTTCTCTTTTTCTTTTTCTTTGGTTTGTATTAGATAGTGATTGGGTGGATCTGGATTATGGCTGGGTGGTTGGTGTTTGACAGTGGCGGCGAGGTGTTGGGCATTTGGCAGTGGCGGTGTGGCGGTTGCAGAAGGGGGTGCGGCTTGGGTAGCAGCGGTGTGGCTTGTGGTAAGGATTGGGCACTGCTGTGGTGGCGTGGGATGGCCGATTGGTTTTGGATTAATTAATTTGAATTGATTTGGTTTGGTTAATTTTGCAGAGGATGGTTTGATTTTAATTTTGCAATGGGTGAATTGAATTTGTTGGGTGCTTGGTTTGTGTGAATTGGTGCCTCCTTCCTCCTCTGTTCTCGTTTCTTCTCCTCTCTCTCTTTTTTCGTTTTTGGTTTGGATTGGTGGCCGAGGTGCGGCTGAGGGGCGGCGGCTTGTGGTGGTGTGGCCGATTGAGGCCGTGGTGAGGATTGGGGGTTTTTGATTTAATTGGTTTAATTTTGCAATGGATTGAATTTATTGGGTTGCTTGATTGAATTAATGCCGACGTTCATCCCCCCCTGAATCACATGTATGAGCTTGGTATTTATAGGAAGTTTGAGTCGGTTGAGGGAGAGGATGACATTGGCATTGATGTTGTCGGAAACAATTGACGAGGCGAGGGTGAGAAGTGGCGTGGCTCGAGGAAGAACGTGAGGCTCGAGGAGGAGAAGATGTGGCTGAGAATTGAGGTTGAATTGGTTCTTTGCGCAGGAGCAGGAAGAGAGGGATGATGACTTGTTAATTACCTCCACCCTTGATCTTGTTTGACTTTCAAAGTCAACTAGATCAATGGTGAAGTAATCTTGTTTGATTTATTATTTAGTTATTCAGTTTAAACGGATAGTACGAGCAATTTTGCCTGAAAATGGATAAAAACTCGAACCAAAAATGCTAAAGTGTAGGATAAAATAAGCTGAAGTAATTAACATACAGTGAGCGATGAAAAGTTCGTCATATAGTTCGAAAAAAAATTTGCTCATAAGAGATAAAAGTTCGAACATAAAAATTGCTAAAGATAAGAATTGAACAAAATGCAACGAAATAACACGAGTTAAAATAAGAAAAAATAAGTAGCTAATGAGTGAAATTGTCCGACCCTCAGTTTCGAGAATTTGACTCGGAACCGATACGGGTTCGAACGGAAAAAGTGATAAAAATGCGAAAAAAGTATGAAATAAAATTTAAAATGACATTAAGCGTAAAAATAAGCATCAAATTGACGCAAATAAACTAGCGTATGATTTTAGAAAATTGATGCTTGAAATGAGAAAATATTTGACGATAAAAAATTAAAAGTCAAAAATCGGGTAGCAACAGTTGCCCCCTCTTTACTATCTTATCAAAAATCCAATGTAATCGGGATTTTTTGATGAGCAGTAAAGATGGTTGCTACCCTTGGCTAGGGAGTGGGGAGAGTGATTCCCCCATACATGGAAAGTTAATTTTTTTTATTAAATGACATATTTGTCCAAAAATAATTATAAAAAATAACCTAATAAAACATCTTCTTCCTGTTTTCTAAAACTTCACCAAATTATATTAATTACACAAAAAATATATTAATTACACAAAAAATATAATTAATTACATAAAAATTATAATAAATACATAAAAATTATTTTAATTGCATAAAAATTATAATAATTACATCAAAATTATAATAATCACATAAAAAGTACATAGTAATGATGTAAATAATAATAGGTAGAAGAAAATACAGTTAGAAATAGGAACAAATCATCCAAGAAATTCCGATCCTAGACTTGTCTATTACTGCAAATGTTTTTTTTTGCATTGCTAGAACAATATGTGTCATACTTTGCTATAATTTTCAAGGACTCTATTACGAAGGTTATGTCATTTGTCATGTTCTTTAACCTGCAAAAAAGCATAGTCATAAAGCAAACTCATTTGATATTTTGATTGTTGAAAGATAGACAATTAAATAGAGAGAAAATCTAACGTGTTTAGAGAAATTTGTGTAGCACAGTATATATAGAAAAGAATAATTAGACACCTAACAAGATAACAAAGACACAAATATAGAAAATGATATAGTAGTCATTTTTTTTACTTTTCTTGAGGATTCCCAAGTACAAAACAAACACAATAATGTTAATTTCTCGGAAATCTTAAATCCCAACCAAACACAAAAAATTAACATTCTCCTCAATCACTCTCTCAGGTATCACTCTCCAAGGGGGAAAGTAACATTTCGTGAACCAAACGCTGCCTTAACATACAAACAGTAAAACAAAGGTTGAAGACGGTGGATCTTTTACTTGCAACGAATCAAGTCATCTTCTGGACTTGATTCTCACAAGGTGAGTTTCTGGTGTTTAGAGGGCGGAGTATTCTCTATGCAAGCAATAAACACTTTACACAAAAACTACCTAAATAAAGAAGAAGTCTAGCTATTTATAATAAGCTACTGCAGAAATGGCCCAATATGTTGTCTGCTGGCAGTAGCTAATGGTAAGTAGGAATGGACCTGATAAGGGGTGGGTCGGCTGTCGGCTGTAGGTAAGTAGCTTCCCGGATGGCTCTTGATAGTACTTACAGGTTATTAGTTCCCGATACTTTCCCTCAGTTTCTGGTAAGTACCCCTTTCTCGAAAGATGTGCATTCCCGATACCCCCCGGGTTTCCAACAATTGGTCGCTCCTGGCTGGATGCGCACTCCCGTTAACTTCCCAAAATCTTTCGGTTAGTGACTGCTCCCGGTAACTATCCCGAAGATTCCTGGTAGTATTTATTCCTAGTAACTCTTCTGAACCTTTCTGGTAGTTATTGAACTTGTCATTTGAGGGAAAGCTCGGCCACGCGGGTGGCCTCGGGTGGCCTCGGGTAGGTACGGATCTCACCTATTTTTTATGGTACCGGACATATCTCTTGGCCTCCGCATGTGGGCTCAACCATCACCGAAATGGATCTAGGCGTGATCACATCATCACCTTTCCCTTCGAAAGGATTCGTCCTCAAATCCATAGCCTTAATTTTGGAGCCTCGGCTTGGGCACACTTAACTCAAGATGTTTTTCCAGGAACACTTCCATATATGCACAGGACATTGCCTCGAGGGTACCGGTTAATGATCGTTGAGTTATCGATTCCCGGTAGAGTACTTGCTTGACTGTCGATTATTGATATGATATGGGGACATCCTTAAGGTTAGGCTAGGCATGATCGTATCATCACCTTTCTCTTCGAAAGGATTCATCATCAAATCCATAGCTTTAATTTCTTCATTATTTGTGCAGACCATTATTGAGCAATCACACTTTCAATGCCCCCTATGATGCGATCACACATAGATTCACTTCGGTGATGAATAAGCACACATTCAAAGGCCAAGAGACATGCATGGGGCTACCAAAAGTGGGCAAGATCCGTGCCAACCCGAGGCCACTTGCGTGGCCGAGTTTCCTCCGCGAAAAGCCAAGTTTGGCATTTGTGGGCAGTGGCTGGCGTTATGACGCTAGCCACTAGAATTTTGGGTGGTTAGTGCAGTCTCTTGGCGTCATGACGCTAAGGCCTTAGCGTCATGTTTTGGTGGTCGAGAATTGGTTTTTCAAGGCCTTTTGACACCTCCTATAAATAGATCTCTTCTTCATTTCTTTCCTTAGTTTTGGTTGAGTGTTTATTGCTAGTGTTAGAGATTACTCCTCCCTCTAAACACCCTAAACTCACCTTGTAAGGATCAAGCTTTGGACGCTCCTTGATTCATTGTAAGTAAAACCTCTTACCTTTAATCTTTTAATTTCATGTTCTTGCTTAAGATTGATTAGAACTTAGGTAATTTGTATTGAATGAATATTATGGATTCCCATTGGTGGATGATTCATTATAAGTTGATTTGAATGCTTGCCTAATGATTGATCAATTCCAATTGAATTTCTATCCGCAAATCTTCCTTTAATTTTCAGAATTTCGTTCATCTTCATTTTCTAAAATTCCAGTGCATTTTTCTCCAATTCCATATCCGATTCTTGTATTTCTTGTCTATAATTGATTAGGCTTTGTCGGGTAACTCAATCTAGATCTATTGACACAATCTGACTCATTAAAAGATTAAAGGTAAGAGGTTTTACTTGCAATGAATCAAGGAGCCTCCAAAGCTTGATCCTTACAAGGTGAGTTTAGGGTGTTTAGAGGGAGGAGTAATCTCTAACTCTAGTAGTAAATACTCAACCAAAACTAAGGAAATAAATGAAGAAGAGAGCTATTTATAGGAGGTGTCAAAAGGCCTTGAAAAACTAATTTTCGACTACCAAAATAGGCCTTGGCGTCATGACACCAAGAGACTGCACTAACCTCCCAAAATTCTAGTGCCTAGCGTCATGACGCTAGTGGCTTAGTGACAGGGCGTCAAACACATTTAAAAAAAAGAGAGTTATAACTTGCTACTAAGAACAAATATTTTGTAGATAGCAGTAAGAGGATCGAACCATAGGGAGTTAAGGTTCAATTATTGTGTGCTTGTAAATGCCAATGATGACACTTAGGTCAAAAGTGGGGGTTTGTATCACGACTAAAACTAGAAAAATAATTAAAACAGTAAAACTGTCTTGGCCAAGAATAGTGATCTTGGTCAAGAAAGCGGATTCAGAGATTGAGATCAAATACGAGAGTGGCTTCCTAGTAGAGGCTGGCGAGTAATGAGACATAAGATACGATCACCGACACAAGGATATTCATCTCCAATCCACAAAGTTGCTATAGGATCAAGGTACACTTATGACCCCTACTTCCCTCCTATATCAACACCACCTCAGGTACGCTTTGAGGTGATGCCTTACCAATCAACACCTTGCTGGTTAAAGGGTTTATCGGGTTGGTAGCTGGCTTCAGTCGATTACACCTCTGCGGTGCGTTCGTCCTCAATGGCTTAGGGGAAGACAACTCTAGACCAGTATCCTCGGTTGTCAGTCGGGACTGGATCTGATTAACCTTTCCCCCTACCATTTTCCAGATACACCCAGTAGCGCGTAAGAGTCTACTTCAATCTTCTTGGTCTATAATCCATAACCAAGAAGAATGACGGCTGCGAGATCTATTCAATCCTAGAGTGATCAAGTCTCTAATACCAAACAGAAACACGTTAAGAATAAGTGCAGAATCAATTAAATGCAGATATGGAGATTGATAAGAATAATTAGGTCTCATCCATATTCAATCTCAATTAAGTGCAGAAGATAGGCATTAGCTACGCATACTCATAACTATAAGCAAATAATAATTTATTGAGATAATGAAAAATGCTTTATTGCCGAAGGGGCAAGAGTATATGAAAGCTGGGATAAAACCCGAAGAAGAGTTTCAACTAGGAGCGGCCACCGTGACAAATCCTCCATTGCTGCCCTAAACCCTAAAGAGGGTTTTATTCTCCTAAGAAAGTAATTGATTGCGGAAATTAAGGCAAATCCTAATTAAGATAAAATTGTATTTTAAATGCTCTCCTCCTCACGAGAAATAATATCAGATCAGATCAGCGGGGATGCGTTCAAATCAGCCCGTGATTAATGCTCTAGATCGTCGGGGCAGGGATATCTTCTGTCAGCGCCTCAATCGCTATCTGCTCCAAAAGTTTTGTTCACCAGGTGAGGGATTGGTCAAGCAAGAGTATCTTGGCTAAGAGAGACTCATCATCTTGGTCCAGAATGTTGGACCAGAAAGTCAGCTGCTCCAAAAGCGTCCAGAAATCATGCGTGAATCTTCCTTTCTGCTCTTCTCCTCTCAAATTTTGTTCCCTACAATAATTGAATGTTTCTTAAAGAAATCAATAACATACCATTCGGAATAGCAAAAGAACAAGTGGTAAAAACCACTATAATTAAGCTCAATCAAACCCCCCCCCCCAATACTTTTATCATGCTTGCCCCCAAGCATACTGACTCGAGACACAAAAATCAAAACAAAACACAAAAAAAGATTAGAAGCAGAGTGCACCTGCAGTTAACTATTCATCTCATCACATAGAATGCTTTGAACAATTTCTTCCACGGCTCCAAAACCGTATTACAAAGGCCTAAGCAATACCCCAAACCTACTTTTCATACATAGCCATAACTCAGGTGCTTTCATGACTAAATTTTGCAATTGAAACTAAACTGTTCTGACCTCCTGTGCTTCCCTTTCTTACCTGAACTGCTCCCATATTTCATTATTGTTTTTTTTTTAGCCTACCAATTTTACCATCAATTTTTTTTGTATAGTTTCCTTGATGTTCCTACTTAATGCGGCGAGAACACCAAGACAGAATGCTTTTCTTTAATATGCTGTGGTAAGATTCTTAGTTCTCTAGATATTCTTGCTTAGTGAGGTAGAAATACTAAAGCATTTATTCTTTTAATGGTTCATCTTTAAATTTTTGCATGGCAGTTCTATGCATAAAGGTGCACGAGGTGGGACAAAACACTTATGCATGGTTCTCTTGAGAATCCTGGTATTAGGCACTCGAATCATGGATCTATGTACAAAAGGGATGTTTAAAGAGTACCAGGAATCGTACTCTTACAAGTATTGAAAATGTTAACCCAATTGTTTGCTTTAATAGTAGGGGTAATAGTATTTTATACCCCTGTACTATCGCCGAAAAACAGATACCTCCCCTGTACTTTAAAACGTCCATGAGACCCCCCTGAACTAATGTTCCCGTGCAAACACCTCCCCTCCGTTAGTTTTTGACCAGTTTGACTAACGATTCCGTTAAATTACCTCCTAAATCAGATTTAAAAAAAAAATCCAAAAAAAATGGAGAAAATGTAAAATATCAAAAAAAATATAAAAATTTTAAAAAAAAGTACAAATTCCAAAAAAATGAACAAAATTTCAAAAAAATAGAAAATTTCCAAAAAAATTTAATTAAAGTAAAAATCCAGAAAAAATGAAAAAATTATAAAAATGTACAAATTCCAAAAATTCCACAAAAAATGTTAAAATTTTATTAAAAAAAGTAAAATTCGAAAAAATATAAAAATTCCAAATAAAAATTAATTAACCTAAAAATTCAGAAAAAATGTAAAATTCCAAAAAAAATGTTAAAAAATCCAAAAAAAAGTAATTAACCTGAAAAATTGTTAAAAAATAGAAAAAAATGTAGAAATTCCAAAATAAAATAATTAACCTAGGTAATTAATCCAAAAAAACTGGAAAAATTCCAAAAAATGTAAAAAATTGAATTTATTTAGATTTTTGGATTTTTTATATTAATTAATTTTTTCTAAATTTTTAACATTTTTTTCTAGATTTTTAAGTTTAATTACATTTTTTTAATTTTTTTTTGGAATTTGATTTTTTTTGAATTTTTCACATTTTTTTTGGATTTTTTTATTAATTAAATTTTTTAGGAATTTTAACATTTTTTTTGAAATTTTTAGATTAATTAATTGTTTTTGGAAATTTTTACATTTTTTGATAAATTTTAAATTATTTTTGAAAATTTAAATTTTTTTTCTGAATTTTCAGATTAATTAATTTTTTTACACATTTTTACATTTTTTAAAAAAAAATTTACATTTTTTTTGGATTTTTTAAATTAATTATATTATTTAATACATAATTACCTACTACAGCAGGTTAAAAAAAAAAAAACCTGTTGTAGCAGGTAATCTGTTAAATTTAAGAACAAAAACTAACAGAGGGGAGGTGTTTGCACGGGAACATTAGTTCAGGGGGGTCTCATGGACGTTTTAAAGTACAGGGGAGGTATCTGTTTTTCGGCGATAGTACAGGGGTATAAAATACTATTACCCCTTAATAGTATGGTATGGAGCAAAAAAATAAAGATTTCTTGCTTCCTATGTGAAGGGATAACATGTTCAAGGGCATGATGGATTCTGATTCTTAAAAACACACAAAACATGCAATCTAGAAACACACAAAAATCAAAAGAAAATCATACAAAAAAAATTTAAAATGGCCTAAGAATTGCCAAAATTTAACCTAACTCATGCAAGGACTACATGCAAGACAACTCAATTACACAATTTACCCCTGCCCCACACTTAGTGGACACATTGTCCTCAATGTGAGAAAAGGGTGAAAAACATACTCTAAACAGAAATAATAAAAATAAAAAGAAAAGAAAGAAAATGCGACCTAGGGTTGTTACTTGGGGTTTGCCTCTGAGTTAGAGGAGGAATCTGCCCATGAATCAAGCTTAGCATGAATACCTGCTATAGCTGATTCCATGCTACAGAGACCGTTGATGAATTTTTCATGATGGTGTGAGTGGCTTTCTGGTCTTGTTGGAGTTCCAGAATGGTCTATTGCTAGTGCTGGAGTGTTTGTTGCATGGTTGTGAGGAGTTGGTTGTTCTGGTCAAGGGAAGCCAGTATATCTGTCATGTTGTTCTGTGTGGGCTTTGGTGCAGGTGAAGTATCTGCCTGCTGCTGATGGTCTTGGTCAAGACCAGCATCTTGGTCAATCTGATGCTCAACTGCTGGTTTAGCTCTTATTGCACTGTACTCTGGACTTGATTGGTACTTCAATGGTGCAAATTGGTATGGCTCTGTGTGACTTCCTCTAAAAATCCTTTCAGCCTTTCGCGTGTATCCTGTATTATAACAAACAATTCCTTTCTCCAAATGGAAAAATCCCATTTGGTCGAGTGCTTTTATATCAAGTAATTTGTGTACGTTAACCTCTAGGAGTTTGGTAGTAGCATAATTGAGGTGACCAGATTTACATGCAAGCATAGTAATCAAGTTACCTAAAACCATTTTGTTCTTTGAAGCAACGAACTGCTTGGCTAGCCAATAACCTAAACTGAATTTTTGTTCAGTTAACATGCACCACAAAATAAACAGTTCAGTTTTATATAGGGCACCAAACATGTTTGTCTTGGCATAAAAATTGATGGCGAGAACCCTATGTAGGATCCTCAGGATTGGGTCACAAAGTTCATGGGCCTTGGAAGCTTTGGTAAAGTGAGCTTTCTGATTTCCAGTAAGGAATTTAAAAGCTTCATTGACATCCCAATCCTTGGGAATTTCATAGTGTGTTGAGGGGTACCAAAGGGGAAGTTCCTTGTCATTAGGGGCAAAACTTAATAGGACATCAAATTCATGCAAACTCAAATGTTTCCAGTGTCCACACAGTCTAAAATTGATCACATCTTTCTTGAAAACATCAGGGTGTTCTCTGCCCTTACAATCTAAAGCAACAAGATCTACCCAAAGTGTAGTGTAGAATTCCAAACACAACTCAGTATGCACGACATTGATCACAAAAAATACTGCCCCCCACCCCATATCATTAACTAACTTCTTAAGCCTAGTAGACACACCTAGGTTGTGAAGCAGTTTATAATAAAAAACAACACAGGGGAGAATCTCACCATTTTTACCTATTTTTCCAATCTCTCCTAGACATCATGGGAATCAAAGCTCAACCAGCCACCAAAATTAGGGGATTGAAGGGCGAGTTTCGTACCTTTGACTAGATTTTCTGGGTTGGAGATGCTTTTGGGATATCCACCTTCAAACTCGTCTCTTGATTCTAGTGTGAGGGTCATGGGTTCTTTGCCCTCGCGATGTTCCATGACAAGGGAGGAAGGTTCAACATCTTCTCTAGGTTTGCAAGTCTTGTGGGCCACCTGTTTGTATCGTTGGCTAGGTACAATAACGGAAGCGGTTGCAGTCGCATGAGCTATTCTTGGTGCTATCTTGGTCATGACAGGTGGTGTTTGAGATACTAGTGGAGCTTGGGTATCCATCTTCATTTTCCTCTGCCTTTCCTTAACCTGGTCAGATAGTGGGGTCTATGGTTTCCTTTTTCCTAGTCGGCTCAAGGGAACCTCATCGGAGTCGGTTCTAGAGCTTAGTGTCAGAGCTTTCTTTGGTGAATTGTCCATCATGGGAGGTGCTCGTGGGGTGGAATCGACTGTAATGTCGAGAGGGGTAAGGACAACGGCCACGAAGTTCTCTACTTCACGCCTTTGTGAACTGGTGGTTAACTATGGACCGGATGATGTCGTATTTGAAGACATTTTGAGTTGAGGTGGTGGATTTCTCGGTGGTCTAGATCCTGAGAGGTTTGTTGGTGATGTGGGTATTTCGCATTTTGTTCGGTATTCGACAGTGATTGAGGCTTTTGTTCTTGGCATAATAGCTGTGGCGGTTGTTTGGAGGTTGGAATAGAATGGTTTTTTGAGGAGGGAATAGGCGGTTGTGTTTGAATAAGTGATAACTTCTCGGATCCGTTTGAAGAGGAAACTGCAAGTTATTTGGAGTAATGGATCTAGTCTTCTTTGAGAGGAGGTAAACCTTATGTAAGTCGGATTGATGGACGGAAATGGATGTATTTTGGAGTTTAAGGCAGCGACAATAATGGATGAAAGGTAGAGATGTGTATAGGAAAGACAATATTAAACTTGTAATCAAGTAACTACAAGGATCTCTAATCGAGCTTATCCTTACTTGATCATGAAATGATCAATCCAATAAGTTTAGACCAGATGAACAAAGACCAGTTTTAAGAACCCTAATCACTAAGCTTAACTAATTGGTCTTGAAAGAGATTCACTCAAAAATTAAAGACAAGGTATAAAAGAGGCTATCTATTTCTATTTATACCCTACATTTATCACATGGGAAAACCCCTAAATACCCTTGGATAAAGGGCCTTGAGGGCTAGGCAAGCAAGCGCATGGGCTAGGCAGAAACGCTCATGGCTTGCTAGGATTTTGGTGCGGACGGGCTCATGGTTTGGCCGGCTAACCTGTGGGGTATGTGCGAGGAAGATAGGCCTTTAGTGTGCGATGCGTGCGGGCACGGGTGGGTCCATGCTGATATCAAGAAGCCAATGGTTTGGGAAAATGAGGAAGTTGTTCTTCATTTTTCCTGGCCTTTATACTCTCTGAGGGACACTTGTCTAAAAGGATTGTTCTTGGCCATTGGTGTTTTACGATGTGGACTTTCCTTTCTTGGTCAAGATCCACCTTTCAGGTTTTTTTGGGTACCCTACGCAAAAAAAATAAGGCTTGGTCAGAATTTAATTCATTTTCAGTTAAAGGTTTTAAAACATCAAACTCTTTCACAACCTCCTTTGCATTGGTCGGCGCTTCTGTTAGCTCTTGCTTCTCTTCCTTCATCTGCCTGTTAAGATCAAAATTCAATGGGTTGTTTTCACATAAATCATAAATCTCATTGGCAAGTGGTTCATAGATATTAATGAGATTCAAGCTACTGATCTTGCTTGGCTTCTTCCTTGCATCATACATATTGAACTTAATGGTATGTCCACAATATTCAGGGGTTAAGCATCCATGAAAAACATCAATCAATGCTCTCGCATTCCTTAGGAAAGGTCGGCCTAAGAGGACATCAGTATTGTTAGTGGAAAAATCCATATTCATATCAATAACATAAAAATCAACAGGATATATAAAATGATTGACTTGGACTAGAACGTCCTCGACAACTCCCTTCGGGTAAATGATGGATCTATTTGCGAGCTGGATTACTACTCTGGTATCCTTCATAGTTTCGATGTTAAGTCTTTCATACTCAGTAAATGAAAGCACGTTGATCCCAGCTCCCAGGTCACACAAGGCTTTTACGATCTTCTTGTCTCCTATCTTGCAAGGGATGTCAAACGTGCCTTGGTCAATGCATTTCTCTAGGAGTCTGGACTAGATCACAGAGGAGACATTCTTCACTAAGTTTTCCTATTCAAGACCTGCAAGTTTCTTTTTGTCAGAATATAAACTTTTAAGGAATTTAGCATAACTAGGAATTTTAGCAATCAATTCAAGCATTGGAATATTAATTGCCACTTTTTAAAAAAATTTCATAAATTCCTTTTCTTCTTTTTCCTTTTTCACCCTTGAAGTTTCAGGTGGAAATGGTGGGGGTGCATCGTCTTCCTTCTGTATGGCAGCTTATTTCTCCTTTTTTATTTCCTTATCGGCTCTCTTGGCCAATTACTCTCTCTCGGTATCTTCTTTGGTCAAGAGAGGTTCATCCTTTATCGCGATTCTCTTTTCTGCCTCTTCCATTTCTTCAGCTTCATTTTCCTCAATTTGTTCTATGGGTTTGTACTTGTATTACCTTTCAAATTCCATCACCTCTTCCCAGTTCTTATGCCTCAACTTCTTCTTTTTCTCCTGTTCAAGAGCCACTGTTTCTTCTCTTTCGGTAGCTGTATACCACTCCCCAAACTGATCGCACTCACATTATGCTTGGGGTTGTCTATCGTGTTGGAAGGCAACTTTCCTTGCTTCTGTTTATCCTCCAGTAGTAACCTCAATTGTTTGTAAATTTCAGCAAGCACAACACCGTGTTGAGCAAAAGTTCTGTCTATCTCATCATCGTGTATAGAGCTAGTGATTTGCAATGGCTGTGGAGGTGCGGTTAGTTGAGGGATTTGGTTGTTTTGGTTTTGGGGTAGTCTAGGAGTAAAGTTTTTGAGGTTGAACGGTGGTTGTTATTGATGGGATTAGAAAGAAGGGTATGTAGTACTAGTTTGATGTTGATTTTGAGTCCAACTGAAATTTGGATGAGTCCTCCATTCAGGATTATAGGTGTTGGAGTAAGGATTGTTGTTTGGTGGGTACTTGTTTTATTGATTTTCATTGAAACCATAGGCGGCATTCACGTGAGCTGTGAGATCTTCTACCGAGGTTGTTTGAAGCATGAAACATTGGTCAGTGTGATGATCTGTTTGGCAGCATAGTTCGCAAATGCTCATAGTAGTACCTTGGTTGCTGCCTTGGCTAGGAATTCCTGTAGAAAGATTTTTAACAAAATTAGCGATACTAGAAATTTGTTGTTCCAAAGCAATTGAATTAACAAAGGTAGTAAGGTTAGAGCGCTCAAAAGAGCCATAGTTATGGCTATTTTCTGCCATAGTTTGAAGTAATTGTCTAGCTCGAGTGGGAGTGACATCTAGCAATGCTCCTCCAGCGGCAGCATCTACTCTCTCTTTATCGTTCTGGCACATCCCATCTTAGAAGTATTGAATGAGGGCTTGATCGGCCACTCTGTGCGTGGGACAGATGTCCTGCAAATCCTTGAATCTCTAGTGGTATTCCCCGAAGCTTTCGGTTCCTTTTTGTTGGATGGTAACAAGATTCTTTCTAGGTACTCTGACTTTGGTAGCATTCCAATACTTGTTCAAGAAAGCTGCTGACATTTGGGCCCAAGTACTGATGGTATTGTGAGGTAGGCTATAGAACCAATTCCTCGCTGAATCTTCTAGCGACCATTGAAAGGCTTTCAATTTTGCCCTCTCAATGGGGACTTCTCGGGGCTTAAGCGCATCACATTTCAAATGGAAAGTCTTCAAATGAACATATGGGTTCTCGTTAGAGTGCCCATGGAACTTTTTCAGGTTGTGGATGACATTAGTTTTGGTTGTCCAGTCATGATCCACCGGTGATAGGTTGAGACAAGAGTAGGTCTCCTGCTCTGTTCCTTCGTTCAACTGCCTGAGCGTCTGTTCCATAGGCTGCACCATGTTGATTACAAGGTTTGGTTCTTGTTCTTCTTGGTTTCTGTTTTGCTCAAGAGGGTGTTCTTGATCAAGGGGTCCTTGTCTTTGTGAACTAGGTTGTTCTAATTTTCTTCTTCTTCTGTTTTCTCTTTCCGATCTAGTTAACTCTAGATTGAATGGAATCAATTCTTCGCGATACGACCTGGTCATAAAATAAGAAAACAAAAATAACCAGTATCCGTTAACTCCCCGACAACGACACCAAAATTTGACAGGACGTCGAACCTATCAAAAATAAATAAGAGTTAAACTTACTACTAAGAACAAATAGTTTTTAGATAGCAGTAAGATGATCGAACCACAGGGAGTTAAGGTGCAATTATTGTGTGTGCTTGTAAATTCCAGTGATGATACTTAGGTGAAAAGTGGGGGTTTGTATCACGACTAAAACTAGAAAAATAATTAAAACAATAAAACTGTCTTGGCTAAGAATAGTGATCTTGGTCAAGAAAGCGGATTCAGAGATTGAGATCAAATACAAGAGTGGCTTCCTAGTAGAGGCTGGAGAGCAATGAGACATGAGATACGAGAGTGGCCGAGTTTCCTCCGTGAAAAGCCAAGTTTGGCATTTTTGGGCAGTGGTTGGCGTCATGATGCCAAGCCACTAGCGTCATGACGCTAGCCACTAGAATTTTGGGTGGTTAGTGCAGTCTCTTGGCGCCATGACACTAAGGCCTTAGCGTCATGACGCCAATGCCTATTTTGGTGGGCAAAAATTAGTTTTTCAAGGCCTTTTGACACCTCTTATAAATATCTCTCTTCTTCATTTCTTTCCTTAGTTTTGGTTGAGTTTTTATTGCTAGAGTTAGAGATTATTCTTCCCTCTAAACACCCTAAACTCACCTTGTAAGGATCAAGCTTTGGACGCTCCTTGATTCATTGCAAGTAAAACCTCTTACCTTCAATCTTTTAATTTCATGTTCTTGCTTAAGATTGATTAGATCTTGGGTAATTTGTATTGAATGAATATTATGGATTCCCATTGGTGGATGATTGATTATAACTTGATTTTAATGATTGCCTAATGATTGATCAATTCCAATTGAATTTCTATCCACAAATCTTCCTTTAATTTCCAGAATTTCATTCATCTTCATTTTCTAAAATTCCGCTGCATGTTTCTCCAATTCCATATCGGATTCTTGTGTTTCTTGTCTATAATTGATCGAGCTTTGTCTGGTAACTCAAGCTAGATCTATTGACATGATCTGACTCATTAAAATGAGCCCGGATCGCATCACCCTAGGATTGGCATGCCATCTAGTACCCCTTTTGAAGGTACAGTTACAACCTGTTTCCTAGGCAAAACAATTGGCATGGGTAGAGGAGAAAGGTTAGAAATAACATTTGGTAAAACATACTCAATTTGCTCACTCCTTTCTAGCTCACTTTCTTCACTCTCCCTTTGCTCAATTCGCTCACTCTCAATGACATGCTTGCTGTATTCATGCCGTGTATTTTGCTCATCGCTTACTTTCTTCTCTTGCTCACACTCCTCTTCTTCTATCTCTTGCTCACCCTCATCTTGTATCATGTGTACAAGCTCAGATTTCTCACTCTCCCTTGCTGTAATTTCAGCCACATTCTTTTCAATCAATTTACAACTTTCAAGCATCAAATGTGGTTCAAAAGATTGAGGAAACGCGTTCGGGAGGTGGCTTGCTCATTGTGTGCTGAGTGCAGCTTATGTTCAACGAGAGCGGAAGGAGAAGACAAGAACTCACGGCTCTGCACTTTCAAAGCAAAACGGTACATGGATTGCAGGCTTGAAAACTCATAACGTGCAAGTTGGCATCGTACTCTTTCATTCAATCCATTCTTAAACCTTTCCATGATCACGCTCTCATCTTCCTGAATATTAGTCATGATGAGCAAGTTATCGAACTCATCAAAGTACTCTTGCATAGATTTGGACCCCTATCGGATAGAAAAATACTTGCTCTCCAATTTCTACCGATGGTGAGAAGGTACAAACCGTTCTCATTATATGCCGCATTTCTTCCCAGGTTCTGGTCCTTTTTCCTTCATGGGTTATACGGTACCACCAATCATAGGCATCATCATCAAATGTTTTGACAACAAGTCTGATTTTCTTTTCTTTTGACAATTAATGACAATCAAATGTTCTTACAAGGTGGTATTCCCACTCAATAAATTCAGCTGGGTAGGAGGTAACTCTAAAAATAGGAAGCTGGAACTGTCAGTGCTAAGAAGTGGTGTGGTCTTGAGGGGGGCGACCACTGGTAGAGGGGTCATGGCCAAGGCTTTGATTGGAAATGGAACCTAGCTCATAGCTTGGCTGAGGAGGATATCGGACTTGGGATGGTTTGTTGGACACTATCGGGACGTGGAATGGTCTGTTGGAAAGTACCGGTATGTGGGTTGGAGAAGTACCGGTAGACACAAGAGGACTAGAAAGGATATGGGAATGGTTCCGTGAGGATACCGGTAAGTAGGATGGGTGAGGAGGATACTGGCTTTGGGTTCTATCATGATTCCTTTGGACTTGTGTGCTTGAGTAAAGGACATGTTGTCTAGAATTGGGGTCATGGCTAAGGCTTTGATCGGAAATGGAACCTAAGCCATAGCTTGAGACATGAGGACTTTGAGGCTCTTTGTAGTCTTCATACTCACTATAACTTGCGACATCTTGATCTCGGTATTCGTCCGCACTATCAATACTATGCTCATATTCACCTTCACCATACGGGTTGTACTCCTCATCACCATTGGAATGTCAGCAAGCATCACCGTAAGAATCATAACCACCATCACCATTAGCATGCTCCTTGGTCACACGATTCACAATCACTCTCTAGTGACATTTTACCTGCAAAATAAAACAAGCTATACATATAGTTACGTGTTAGCGAAATCACACATCCTTACGTGTTTGTGCTCGTGTTTAAAACTCTAAAAAATGTTGTTCTCACAAATTCGGTCAATTCCTATTTCTGATATGGTGTTTACAAGTTTGTCCAACCCGATGGTTCACTGTCAATCAATCCTTTCGTTTCAAAATATCCACCACAAGACTCCACAAGAAAGGCACACAAATGAAGACTTAGAAGCAAAAGAAGGAAAACTGAAAGTAAACCAGGCTCAAGGAATGGAAGTCAAGCGTTAAATTAGCCTAATCCGTTTGACTTTGTCTTGATCTCCCGATATAGTTCTTTTCTCGTTTCTTCTCTATTCTTTTTTTCTTTTCTTTTCTTTTCTTTTCTTTTTTTTATCCTTTTTTTTTTCTTTTCTACAACTGTCAGTGGTTGTTGTAATCAAAGAAGAAAATATTATGGTGGCAGGAATAAAAGTGAATGTTGTTGGTTCTATAAACACAATTAAATGAAATCGGTTGAAAGGAATGGATCAAGCACTACTTTTCTCACAACCAGGTCAAGAAATCTCAAGAACACAAGCTATGGTACCTGGCTGGAATTTTTGGAATTTTCTTGAAAATTGGGAAAATAATTGTGGAATGCAATACTCTGGACTCTAAACACTTTTAAGACTCAGCACAAGAAATTTCAACCAAGAAGGAAGAAGAAAATTCGGTTGAAGATCAATGAAAAACCCGTTAGCTAGATGAACACCAAGAACACCAAAATCTAGAAATTTGCAACTTCCAAATCTAGTGCTGAAATGGTTTAAAACTTCACCAATAGCTAATTCAACTCAAGATTAACGGGGATCTTATAAAAAGAATGATTTTTAACAGAAATTTGTATAGATTGAAACAGAAATCAGAATCCTAACTGATAACTCAAACCAGCAAAGCTTCGCTACCATATGACGCTATCCTAGTTCCCTTTCGAAGAATCGGATGCGATTGAGCTTTGCAGCTAAGGAACTAGCTCGAGTTATCAATTAAACACGAATGGATTATAAACAGAATTGAAGAATGAAGCGAAAATGAAAAGATGAAGGATGCAGCGGAATTATCTCGATGACAATGAACAAGGAAATGGAATAATAACGATGGAATTTACAATTGGTCGATCAACAATAAACAATCAAACCACACTTGCTAGTAAACATCCAACTACAGAAATCGAAGATATTGATCGAATCACAAATATCCCGAAAGTTGCAAAGGATTGAACACACAAACACTAAAACAAAGGTTGAAGACGGTGGATATTTTACTTGCAATGAATCAAGTCGCATTCTGGATTTAATTCTCACAAGGTGAGTTTCTAGTGTTTAGAGGGCGAAGTATTCTCTATGCAAGCAAGAAACACTTTATACAAAAACTGCCTAAACAAAAAAGGAGTCTAGCTATTTATACTAAGTTGCAGAAATGGCCCAATATGTTGTCTAGTGGTGGTAGCTAACGGTAAGTAGGAATGGACCCGATAAGGGGTGGGTTGGTTATCAGCTGTCGGCAACTTAGGTTGGCTGTCGGTATGTAGCTTCCCGAATGGTTCTTGATAGTACTTACCGATTATTGGTTCCCGATACTTTCCCACAGTTCCCGATAAGTACCCCTTTCCTGAAAGATATGCATTCTCGATACCCCCCGAGTTTCCAATAGTTGGTCGCTCCTAGCTGTATGCGTACTCCCGTTAACTTCCCAAAATCTTCTAGTAAGTGACTGCTCCCAGTAACTATCCCGAAGACTCCTGATAGTTGATGGCTCCTAGTAATGTTTATTCCTGGTAACTCTTCTGAACCTTTCCGGTAGTTCCTGAACTTGTCATTTGACAGAAAGCTCGGCCACGCGGGTGACCTCTAGTAGGTACAGATCTCACCTATTTTGGATGGTACCAGGCATGTCTCTTAGCCTCCGTATGTGGGCTCACCCATCACCAAAATGGATCTAGGCGTGATCGTATCAAACTCCGTCGAAACCTAAATTTTTTTCGACGGAATATCCGTCAATAACTTACGTTTTTTTAATATAATTGTTTTTTAATAACAATATTTTTATTTAAATTTGTTTATTCTATTTAAAATGTAATTGAAATTAAACTTTCCTATAAAACTATTTTGTAAGCTATAAATTATAATTTAATTAATTGTATATTAATTAGTATTATGTTTTTTCTAATATATATATATATATAACGTTAAATAATACGATTACATATACACACTTTAGTTAATTTTTAGACACTAATGTTTATCAATTTATAATTAGGTCACTAACAAATAATTTATATATATATATAACCTATGCACAAAAGTGTTTGTTGGTGTGACATATATATATATATATATATATATATATATATATATATATAGAAGACTTTGTATATATTTAGATAGAATAAATATTGTATTTATTTTATTTAATTAATTAAGTTAGAGTTATATTAGACTTAAGACTTCTAGTCATAGTAGAATTAGAACTTGTAACTATTGTACTTTTTGCGCCTATTTAAAGGCAGCATTTCTTCATTAATAAATTAAGCTAGAGTTCCCACAAATTCCATATACCAACCAACACCGTTTCCTTTCGTCTGCCTTCTTCTTCTCATGGCCTTCACAGAGCAAGCAACTTATCTTGTGTAACTTAACTATGGCGTTACAGGGATAGCGTGGGAGGTGCGGTTAGGGCGTGATTCGCGTGGCATCTACGGAGATAGGTGTGGAAGGTGCGTGAGGAGCGTGACGGTTACCTGCGTGGCACTTATGGGGATAAGTGTGGGAGGGGGTAAGGGATCATAAGACGACACAGGGCTGATCGTCAAGCTAGCATTCACAAGGTTGAGTGTTGGTTTGCTTCATTCACAGGGCTGAGCGTTAGCGTTGCTTGCGTTCATGGTGCTGAGCGTTAAGTGTGCGGGCAGCTACAGGGCTAGACGTTCATGGAGATTGTGGGTTGGCTCAAACGGAGATTTGCCAACCATTAACCTCACCAACTATCCGAAGGTGGACTCCTTCAAATCTATCAAAGACGGAGTGTAAGGTGGGATCTTACAGACTATTACGTGTCTCGAACTTATAGAAGAACTAGATCGGTATTGAGTGACCTCGGGTTCTATGCTAGCACCCAAGGATTGCATCATTAGCGTCCATCCGAGATAACTCATGGAAGAGAGGCTTCAATCGAGGATCCAAAGTAAATACAAGACCGATTGATGTCTTAGGAGAGCCGTGGAAAAGTTTGAGGACATTTGCAAGATAACCTATGGTGACATTCTCGTACACAAGCAGTCAACGCACAGACGCACCAGGCGACTGTGTCTGAGCCAGATCGGTCATAGCAAGGTTAAAAGCTTGTGATCCACTTGGATTCATAAACTTCAAGATGTCAGAAAGCGTTTGTCCAAATTTGAGTCCAAACGCACTAACCGTTTTAGAGATAACCAGGACCTACATTTTTGCAGATAGAGTCCTACTAGGATTTGGACTATCAAACACGTCAGTCAATGCCACACGAGCTATTTCAGACCTATTCATCCCAGACCAGGACGAAAGCACTCTTCCTACTATTTTTGGATGTTGGCTTTCGTTTGGAACACGTTTCAGTCCAATCAGACGAGTGGAACAAAAGTTAGCCTGAGTTGACATTTTCATGCGCAGTGTGAACGCGCGACAGCCCGCGACTTAGAGATTGCAACCCATCTTGGAGACCAACCGTGCGAAAGCTATTATGAGCTTCTAGAATGTTTATTTAATTATTTATGTAATTATTATTTAGTTCTTAGACTTGTAACTTAAGTAGAACTTCTATTCCTAGTAGAATTAGAACTTATAGTTATAATTAAACTTGTATTTGGGCTAGTGCCTATATATAGAGCCTTTTGTGCTCATTGTAAATCAGACCCTTTTTGATAAATCAAATATAGAGAATGTTTTTCCCAATTGTTCATGCATAAACCTTGTTCCTATTTGAGTTAGAACACTCGATTAGGTTAGCAAGTAAAACCCGAAAGTTCACCCCCATTGATTTGTTTCACCTAGATTGATATTCATAGGTTGAATATAGGGTTAGAGATCCGATCTAGAACCTCACTTAATACATTTAGGTTGGTTAGCATAGGTTGTTATCAGGGTTAAACATTAAAGATTGAGTCTATCTATTTCCGCATCGAAATCCAAGCCTTGAACTAGATCACAAAGTGTGTGTTACGCATCCTAGGCAACTAGGATTGTATCAAAGATTTCCTCCGAATGCCCAAACCGTCGGGTCATATTTGTCTGAGAAGGGTTATTTGATTCCGAGAGTGAGAGTGAGTCATGTGGAGAAGAAGTTGAGGGAGAGGAATATGAAACCAAAGGTAGTGAAGAGGAAATCAGTCCCGCAATGGCCATGACATTAGTTGTAAGATGGAGCATGAATGCTCAATTGAAATGTGAGGTCGAATGCAAAGGACAAAGGGAAAACCTTTTTCATTCGAGGTGTGAGATTCAAGGTAAGGTAGCCTCACTTATTGTTGATAATGGGAGTGTTGTAGACGCGGCTAGTCATCTCCTAGTCCACAAAGTCAATTTGCCTACTTTACCGCATCCAAAGCCATATTCCTTGCATTGGTTTAATGATGAGGGAGAGGTGAGGCTCAAGGAACAAGTCCTTGTAGCCTTCAATATGGGAGGCTACAAAGACGAGAGGCTTTATACTATAGTCTCAATGGATGCGAGTCATCTCTTGTTAGGCCGACCGTGGCAGTTTGATCACCATGTGGTGCACGACGGCCGCACCAATAAAATTCACTTGACTCACCGTGGAAAGAAATTCAACATCCCTAATCTTTCCTCCGCACAAGTACATGAAGACCAAAGATACATGGAGAAAGCGAGTGCGAAATTTCATTTGATGAGAAAAATGAGAGAAGAGTGGAGGGAGAAATGTGAGTAGTGAGCTTAAAAACCACCATGAAAAGATTGAGCATGGCAAGCCGAGTGTGAGTGAGCAAAAAGCGGTTGAAAAGAAAAGAGAGATAAAGGAGGAAAATACACGCCATGACAAAAGCAAGAATGGTATAGAGGGTGAGACCAAACACTTGAGTGTAATTGCGAGAGGAAAGGATGTGAGGCATGCACTCCTCGTGAATAAGTTGTGCCTTGTACTCTGGTACAAGTCACAGTGTCTAAATTCTTCAACTAACCTTCCTTCTTCCCTACCTAATCAAATTGTTGAGCTTTTGCAGAAATACGATGATGTCTTCCCCGCTAAGATGCCGAGTGGCTTACCTCCCACACGCGGTATTGAGCATAAGATAGATCTGGATCCCGGCGCAACCCTACCAAACCGGCCAGCATACTGATGCAATCCGGAGGAGACCAAAGAACTACAAAGACAAGTTGATGAGCAAATTGAGCAAGGGGTTCATAAGGGAAAGCATGGGCCTTGGCGTATGTACCTGTTTTATTGGTGCCAAAGAAAGATGGGTCTTGGCGTATGTGTGTGGACTGCCACGCTATCAACAAAATCATAGTGTGCTATAAACATCCAATTTCGTGCCTAGATGACATGCTAGATGAATTGAGTGGGAGCCAAGTGTACTCCAAGATAAACCTCATGAGCAGCTACCACCAAATAAGGATGTTTTAAAGTGATGAGTGGAAGACGACATTAAAAATGAAATATGGTTTGTATGAATGGTTGGTAATGCTATTCAGTCTATCCAATATTCCAAGTACCTTTATGAGATTAATGAATTTTGTGTTAAGGGACTTTATTGAAAAATATGTTGTTGTGTATTTTGAGGACATTCTTGTGTATAGTCCCACACTTGAAGATCATGTTTTGCAATTGCGCACGATTCTTGACAACTTATGCACACACAAATCGTATGCGAAATTAGTTAAGTGTGATTTTTGCTTAGACCGTGTGCATTTTCTTAGTTTTGTAGTGAGCACTGAAGGAGTGCAAGTTGATGATGAGAAGGTGAAAGCAATTAGGGAGTGGCCTAACCCTAAAAATGCTAGTGAGGTGCGGTCCTTCCATGGATTAGCAAGCTTCTATCACCTGTTTGTCCCAAATTTCTCAACCATTGCCGCACCATTGAATGAACTCTCTAAAAAGGACATGGCGTTTCAATGAGGAGAAAGACAAGATGCGGTTTTCAATGAGTTGAAGGAAAGACTCATGAGCTCATTGGTGTTGGACCTTCCCAACTTCACCAAAGCATTTAAGTTGGAATGTGATACGATCTGGCCTCTGTGTGAGTAGGCCGAATCTATAGATGGGAGCTTTTGAGGATCTAGCCCGAGAGTTCACTAGACGAGAAACGACATACAACCAAACATAAAGGAGGGAAGAAGATGGTACGGACACGCAGTAGAATGGAAGCAGAGTTAGACAAGAGAAGGAAGAATACTATCGAGTTAAACAAGAAGGGAAATATGGAAGGACTTGAGCGCGGTGAAGAATATTGAAATGCATATTGAACACACGGGTAGAGATTTGGAAATGGACAAAAACATACACATATATTTCACAAGGGTTTCATTTACAAGAACGGCTAGCAAATGATTACACACAAATACAAAGGTTGATGGTTTACGTTTTACTTGCGGAGTATCAAACCTTATGACGAAAGTTTGGCTTTTACTTGCGGACTATCTAAACTAATGAAAATAGTAACTAAGTTTGGCTTTTATACTTAGGGTAGCAAAAATTGCCTTATGACGAAAGTTCCCTTAGTGAGGGACGCATTTTCCATGGAAGTTCAAGGCCTTAAGATGGGTTGTCTAGGGCCCATGACAGTTGCTCAAAAATGGATGGAAACGGCCCAAGCTTGTTGTGTTTGATTGGGGTCCGAATAGTCGCGGTCTCGGAGGAGTTCTTGGTTTAGTAGGGTTAGTGCGAGGAACATCATGGTGTGGCCGAGGAGGGTATGAGGCCAAGGCTAGCTGCGATGCGCGTGAAGGGGCTTCATGCCTTGCGCAGGTGGCTCCTGATAGTTTCTCATGCGTGGGCCACGATGGACATGAGGTCTGCGAGGGCTGCGATGGATGCCACACTGCTTCATATAATGGTCGCAGTAGACATGAGGCTCGTAAAAAGCCTCCGTGGGTTGCCCGACCAAGGTATGAGTCATCCGAGGATAACCTAGGGTTTTCCCGATAGCACGTAATGACTGGTCTATTGCTCCCGCAGTTCCCGATAAATGGCCTATGGCTCCCGGTAGGCCTGTTCTATGCAATGGGTAGCCTAGGCTTCTCCCGATAGCTTGCATGAGGGACGTAGGGTTGGCGCTGGGCTTGCCTATGTCTGCCGATAGGTTCCCGATAGCTTGCCTTCTTCCCGATAGGTGGCCTTTCTCGATAGCTTTCACAAAGGACCTAAGGTTGGTGCTGGCCTCGACAATGTCTTCCGATAGGCTCCCGATAACAGGCATGCCTCCCGACAGGTGGCCCATGTCTCCTGATAGATGACCTATGGCTCCCGATAGACCTCTCCTGATATGTTCACATTCCTCCCGATAGGTCATGCTCTGGATGATTGGTCCTCGCACCGGGGAGTCTAAGGTTCGTGCATCGGTGATCACATCAGAATGTGACGCGAGTGGCATTAGTATTGACGTTGTTTTGACACAAGAAGGACGACCAATTGCCTACTTTAGCGAGAAGTTGAGTGGTGCGCAACTCAACTACTCCACATATGACTAACAGTTGTATGCCTTGGTGAGATCACTCATGGTATGGGAGCACTACCTTCTACCCGCCCAATTCATCATCCACATGGACCACTTGTCTTTGAAATTCCTTCAAGGACAAGCCAAGTTGAATAAGAGGCATACGAAGTGGATGGAGTTCATAGAGGCATTTCCATACATGATAAAGCACAAGCAAGGCAAGGAAAACATCGTTGTCGATGCGCTTTCACGAAGGTATGCCCTCTTAAATTCCTTAAATGCACAATTTTGTGGGTTTTCACATCTTATTGCACTCTATGAAAAAGATGAAATTTTTTGTGATATATATGCTGCATACGCCCGTGGACCTCACCTTCATTTCTTTCGTCGTGATGATTTTTTATTCAAGTATGACAAGCTTTGCATTCCCCGATCTAGCATTAGGGAATTGCTTATTTTGGAAGCTCATTGCAGAGCCTTGCATGCACATTTTGGCATCACTAAGACATTGCATTCTCTAAAATCTCACTTCTTTTAGCCATGGATGCAAAATGATGTTGTTAAGATTGTGAACCATTTCATTGCATGTAAACAAGCTAAATCTAGATCAATGTACCATGCGGTACATATGCCCCTTCCCATGAGTCAACACCCGTGGCTACACTTCTCTATGGACTTCGTGTTAGGATTGCCTAGATATTGACATGGTAATGATTCAATTTTTATTATGGTTGATAGATTTTCTAAAATGGCACATTTTATACCATGTGTGATGCGATCCGACCTCATTTTAATGAGTTGGATCGTGCCAATAGATCTAGCTTGAGTTACCCGATAAAACCCAATCAATTTTGAACAAGAAATACAAGAATCAGAAATGGATTAGAGCAGAAACGCAACGGATTTTAGAGAAGGAAGAAGAACAAAAATCTGGGAATTTAAGAGATGATTTGCGATTAATAATCCAATCGAAAATGATCAATCAATAGATAAACATCCAAATCAACTTGTATTCAATCATCCACCAATGGGAATCCATAATATTCAATCAATAAAAAATTACCTAAAAGTTCTATTCAATTGTAAACAAGAACAAGTAATTAAAGATAGAAGGTAAGAGGTTTTTACTTGCAATGAATCAAGGAGCCTCCTAAGCTTGATCCTTACAAGGAGATTTCAAGGTGTTTAGAGGGAGGAG
The DNA here is from genome assembly GCA_963691705.1 of Viola odorata. Lineage (NCBI taxonomy): Eukaryota > Viridiplantae > Streptophyta > Magnoliopsida > Malpighiales > Violaceae > Viola > Viola odorata. Next base: position 15,153,914 of record OY829539.1, on the reverse strand, counting down.
TAATCTCTAACGCAAGCAATAAATACTCTTAAAAAAACTAATTACAAAAAATGAAGTAGGAAGCTATTTATAGGAGCTTCAAAATTACGTCTAAAATATAGTTTCGGATTTCTGACGAGGGGATAGCGTGATCACGCTTAGAGATAACTTGATAACGCCCAAAACAGAAGGTTTTCACCAATCTGAGCACACGATAGCGTGATCACGCCTAGCAGATAACGTGATCACACTCAAAATAGAAGGTCATATTGGCCCCGAGCTCACATTGGCGTGATCATGTCAAGACGTTGGCGTGATCACGCTATCCATGGCTATTTTGCCAAAATATGCATTGTTGGCTTTTGGCGAAGGAAACTCGGCCAAGCGGGTGGCCTCAGGTTGGCACGAATCTCGCCCACTTTTGGTAGCCCCAAGCATGTCTCTCGGCCTCCGAACGTATACTCGTTCATCACCAAAGTGAAGCCATGCATGATCGTATCATCACCTTTCCCTTCGAAAGGATTCGTCCTCGAATCCATTGCTTTAAATTTGTGGTCGTGACTTGGGCGCACATAATTCAACATTCCTTGGAAGGAGCACATAACTAGAAGTGTATAATGTTATCTAGGAATGTAGCAAAGGAAAGGATCTTCATAAGCACCGAAATCCTTGACCAAACCCATAGGAAATTTCTACAAAGGAGAGTCAAACATAGAAAATAACGGATCATCCATGTTAGAATACAAGATATTCTCTCTATCCCTTTCCCCACTCTTTTCACTCTCCCAATTAATATCTTCAAGTTCAAACAAAGGGTTGTCAAAACCTTAAAAGATATTTAGCTCAATGTGATCACCTGATTCATTTCCAAAGTTACATTCACTCTCAATGGCACACTTACTCTTTTCACTCCCCAATGTAACCCTCCCAAATTTAAACAACGGGTTGACAAAAATATCAAACACATCTAGCCACATGTGTTTACCTGATTCACTCCCGAGTGTTTGGTGGCACTCACCCGACTCAATCCCAAGTGTATGGTGGCTCTCACCTAACTCACTCCCAAATATTTGGCTACACTTACCCAACTCTTTCCCAAGTGTTTAGGTATACTCACCCTCAATTGTCTCTCTACTCATCTCACTAGTAGGGTGCTCAACCATATCATTTTCAACACAATTACTAAGCATACTCTCCTCCCTATCTCTCCACTCAAATTCCCATCCACATGGTCATTGTTAGGTTTAAGTAAAGATGGAAGATCATCAATCGACTTACCTTGTCTAAGGCACCACGCTCGGAACATGGCCTTTAATTCCTCTTGTGTTGTTGGGTGGTATTCCAAGCATGGTTTGTGCTCAAAAGGAGTTGGGGAAGAAGACTTTTCGTTTCTTTGGCGGCGTTGGAATGGTTGATGGTGCCTTGGAGTAGCCCTTTGATAATAAGGGAAAGATGGAGCACTAGTAAAAGGGCCATGGCCAAGGCTTTGTCTCGAGGAACCGAGGCCATAGCTTGAGTGAGGAGGAGAAGGCGTAGGTGCTCGGCCTTGGGTTCTAACATGATTGTGTTGGACTTGCGTGCTTGTATGGAGGTCGAGTCTTCTAGAATTAGGGCCATGACCAAGGCTTTGATTGGAATTGGAACCTAGGCCATAGCTTGAGGCATGAGGGGTTAAAGGCTCTTCGTAGTCTTCATACCCACTACAACCTTCATCATCTTGATCTTGGTATTCGTCCGCACTATCAATACCATGCTCGTAGTTATCTTCGTCATAAAATTCATATGCCCCATTACCATGAAATTGGTACCCATCACTCACATAAGAGGAGCTCTTATCACCATTGGAATGGTTGCTAGGGTCACCATAGGAACCATAATCATCAACACTAGACGGTTGGTAACCACCATCATCATTGGAATGGTTGCTAGTGACACCATAGGATCCGTAATCTTCATCACTAGCTGGTTGGTAGTCATCATCATCATTGGGGTGGTTGCTAACCTCACCATAGGATTCATATCCACCATCACCACCGCATTGGTAGCTACCATCATCATCACACACTTCTTGACCACACCATTCTCTATCACTCTCTTGTGAAATCGTGCCTGCAAAAATTAACATAAGCTATACGACTAGATACGTGTTAGCGAAATCACACATCCTCACGTGTTTGCGCTTGTGTTTAAGAACTCTCAAAAAACATATTCTCACAAAGTCTCGATTCGAAAGCTCACTATCGATCAATCCTTTCGTCTCGAATAACCACCGCAAGACTCAACAAGAATAACACATAATTATGAGACTCAAAGAGGTAAAAGAAGGAAAACTGAAATGCAAACACGACTCAAGAAATGCAAGTTACCGTTGCTGGGAAATAAAGAAGAAATCTGCACCTGTGTTTCTTTTGTAATTTTTCTTGTGTATCAACAAAAGAGACAATTTGTGTAAGTGAGTGATTGCAAGGCCATGGAAGGGAGGAAAATTAATGGTTACTGATTTTAAACACAAAATACATGAATTTAGATGGCAGGAGTGGATAAAACACAAATTTTTTTTCAACTTGCTCAAGAACACTTAAGAACACTTGATGGTGTTCTTAGTAGGATGATGAGTGTCGAATCCACCAAAAATAAATTACAACTTATCAAAACCTACAAAAGATTGTAGATAGTGGTAAGAGGATCGATCCACAGAGAATGGTTAGACCTGAAAAAAGATAGAAGACCAGAGTTAAACACTTAGGTGCATGGGAGGGGTTTTGTTCTAAACTAATGACAGAAAAATAAATAAAGCGAGTAAATCGTCTTGGCCAAGAAATTGGTTTTTGGTCAAGACGGAAGATTGATGGAGCGGAAATCATAAAAGGGGAGAGTTCCCAGTAGAGGCTAGACAAGCGATGAGACATGAGATACAATCATGGACGTATGGATATTTATCTTTAATCTACAGAGTTGCTAAAGGATCAAGGTACGCTTATGACCATTGCTTCTCTCTTATATCAACACCACCTCAGGTACACTTAGAGGTGATGCCTTACCAATCAGCACCTTACTGGTTAAAGGGTTTACCAAGTTGGCAGCTGGCTTGAGTCGATTACACCTCTACGGTGCATTCGTCCTCAATGGCTTAGGGGAAGACAACTTCAGACTAGTATCCTCGGTTGTCAGTCGGGACTGGATCTGATTAACCTTTCCCCCTACCATTTCCTGGATACACCTAGTAGCGCGTAGGATTCTACTTCGATCTTCTTAGTCGATATTCCACAACCAAGAAGAATGACTGCTGCAATGACTGCTAAACACTAAATTGGCCAGGTTCAATATCAAACAGAAATGCGTTAAAGATAATCGCGAGATTGAATTAAATGCAGATGTAAAGATTAATAAGAACGATTAGGTCTTATGCTTAAATGCCTCTACCAGGAACAAGAAAGATTAATTAGAGAGAAACCAAGAGAAGTAATGAAAATGATAGAACTATTATAAAATATAAAATTCCTCTTCCAAGAATTGATCCGAAGATCGAGATATTAGATGATATGATATATGATGATGCTTTAGGGAGAGTAATGGGGAGTATTTATAGTGTTCTTCCTCCCTTAAAATCCCCTAACAAATTCTAGATTAATTACAATTTGATTCTAAATCAATCCTAAATTATCAACCAAATCAAATCAAATCGCAAATTTAATCTTCTGATTTTGATCTTTGAATTCTAAATGAGATAATATATCTTCTGCTGATCTGGAGAATAAATGGTGGAGATCTGCTGGAATCGCAAGAATAGATGCGGGAGATCCACCGAATCCTTCGTTTGATCTTTTTCTTTTGCGCGCAGAATCCATAGATTGTGTGTATCTTGGTCCAAAATATCAAGGATCGACTTGGCCAAGCAGTTGTTCTTGGTCAAGAAAGGTGTCTGCTCCATTCTATCCAGATTTTGACTCCATTCTGCCCCTTCTTGGCCCTTCCTCTCCAGATTTCCTTCCTGCGATAATCATGGAATTCATACTGAAATATATAGAATTACCATTCAAATAAACATGGAAACAAGTGGTAAAACCACTATAAATTAGGCTCAATCATGGGAAAATTTCAATTTTGCATACGGAGTGGAAAAACAAGTACGAAATCCACTATTCTTGACTCTAAACACTTTGTATCACTCAGCACAACAAGATTCAACCAAGAAAGAAGAATAAATTTCGTTGAATTTACAAAGAAAATTTGACAACTATGAACATGAAGAACACCAAATGCTAGAAAATGGTAATTCTCAAATTTGTTGATCAAATCATGTGATTTCTTCACCAAAAGTTCAACAAACTCAATATAATCATCAACGACACAATACCAGAAGGTTTCATCCAGCAATTTTGGCTCAATTTTGAATAGATGCAAAAATTTCAAAAATCTAAAAAAACTCAAGCAATTTGGCTCCGCTACTACTTGATGCGATCCGGTCTCATTTTAGTGAGTCGGATTGTGCCAATAGATCTAGCTTGAGTTACCCGACAAAACCCAATTTGAACAAGAAACACAAGAATCGGAGATGGATTAGAGCAGAAATGCAGCGGATTTTAGAGAAGGAAGAAGAACAAAAATTTGGGAATTTAAGAGATGATTCGCGGTTAATAATCCAATCGAAAATGATCAATCAATAGATAAACATCCAAATCAACTTGTATTCAATTATCCACCAATGGGAATCCATAATATTCAATCAACACAAAATTACCCAAAAGTTATATTCAATTGTAAACTAGAACAAGTAATTAAAGATAAAATGTAAGAGGTTTTTACTTGCAATGAATCAAGGAATCTCCTAAGCATAATCCTTACAGGGAGATTTCAAGGTGTTTAGAGGGAGGAGTACTCTTTAACTCAAGCAATAAACACTCATAAAAAACTAATTATAGAAAATGAAGTAGGAAGCTATTTATAAGAGCTTCAAAATTACGTCTAAAATATAATTTTGAATTTCTGACGAGGGGATAGCGTGATCACGCTTAAAGATAACGTGATCACGCCCAAAACAGAAGGTCACATTGGCTCCGAGCTCTCATTGGCATAATCACGGGAAGACGTTGGCGTGATCACACTATCCAGGGTTGTTTCGCCAAAATGCGCATTGTTGGCTTTTGGCGAAGGAAACTCGGCCAAGTGGGTGGCCTCGGGTTGAAACGGATCTCGCCCACTTTTGGTAGCCCCGAGTATGTCTCTCGGCCTCTAAATGTGTGTTCGTTCATCGCCAAAGTGAAGCCATGCATGATCGTATCAATGCGCTAGGACGCATGATGCCACACATATTGCACATTTGTTTTTTCAACATGTTGTGCGCATTCATGGCATGCCCAAAAGCATAGTAAGTGATCGAGACACAAAATTCCTAAGTCACTTTTGGAGAACATTATGGGCGAAGTTAGGCACTAAGCTCCTCTTATCCACCACTTTGCCTCCCTCAAATGGATTGGCAAACCGATGTGGTGAATAAGACCCTAGGATCTCTACTTCGTGTCTTAATTGCTAAACATGGAATTAAGTGGGAAGATTCTCTTGCTTTTGCTGAATTTGCATACAATAATGCTTATCACTCGTCAGTTGGGTTTTCTCCTTTTGAGGTGGTCTACGACCTCAACACTTTATTAACCGGCTGATGCCCAGGTCTATGAAACCTCTTTATCAAGGTTGTTAATTCCATATGGGCAAGCATCTCGGTTTTGTCATTAGTATTGGATATACCGATCTTGATCAAAATACTAGTCTTAGTTGTCATTTAGAGATCATATTTCTCTCCCTCTCTCTCTCTATATATATATGTGTGTGTATTTATAATTACATATAAATTTACAACTATTTAACCACTTCCGATACATTTTTTAGTATTGGGAAGGGATGTACCTGTCCATACAGACTAGTACTTGACCGATATGACTGATAAGAACCGAGATAGAAATCGAAAAAGTACGACATTTTTTATGTCGTTTTTAGTATTGGGATGAGAGTGCCAACCATACTGGTGAGCATGGTACGAGATTAATAACACTGTTATTGCTATTTATTAAAGGAGACACTATTTTCACACAATGATAGTTTGTTTTCACACCCTAAATTTAGTTTATTAATTGTTTTACCATTTTCTCACATAAGTTTTCACTCGTAAATTTGTATAAGGAAATAAGAGTATTTTTATTGATTTTTGTTCTATTATCCCACATTTTTTTAAGACAAAATACTATAATAAAACATTAATTTCAGACAAGAACAAAGACAAATTAAACTTTGTACCGTAGAAATAAACAATTATGATGTTAGAATAGTGATTCTCTTTATTAAAAGAGAACTACGTAATTATCCGTTTGATCCTTATACTTTACCATTTCTTCAATATGATCCTTATGTTTTTAATCAATCATTCGCTTCCTTCACCGCTCCGGTCTTCTCCACCATTCCCAATTCTCTATTCCCCCCTTCCCCTCCTCTTCGCAAAATCCTCACCAGTATCCCGCAACAGCACCACAACCGCTACCCCGTTGTTTCCTTTCTCTAATCCTCGAAGAACGCCTGTTTAGTTTCCATGGCCAATTCTTCCGCCAAAATCCTCCCTTCCTCCGACCCCGATCCTGACCCTAACTCTTATTCCCTCGAAAAATTCCGCCTCTACGAAACTCGCCAGGTGGTTATTCTTTCATATATTTCTCTAGAAAATTTCATTTTTTGCTTAAAGGAAATAACTAATTGTGTAGTTGTTTTCTGGTGTGCGCAGAGATTTTATCTGATAGGGAGTGATCGCAACAAGTGCCTTTTTCGCTTGCTGAAGATTGACAGATCTGAGGCCTCTGATCTCAACATCAGTGAAGACCCCGTCGTTTACACTCCTTAAGAAATCAAGAACTTGCCTCAGCGTATTGCTGAAGGAAACCGCTCAACTGGAGGATTAACTTTCGTCGTGAAGGCTTATGGCATTGCTGGTATGTACGTTATAGTGTTAAATTAAGTATTTGTTATTCTAACTAGCAGTGGATTTATCATCAGGACTCATTGTTATCACAACTTTTGTTGTATTAGGGTGCATTAAGTTTTTGGAGTCCTATTATTTGATTTTGGTTACAAAGAGGAAGCAAATAGGATGTCTATGTGGTCATGATATTTACAGTATAGATGAGAGCCAGTTGATTACGATTCCACATTTGTCAGTACAAACTGATGTTGCTCATTCCAAAACTGAGCTTAGGTAATTCACTTTGTCTCCATCATCCTTCTTCTTTTCATTTAATTTTGTCATGTCTGTTTATACGTATTGTGCGCATATTATTTGTACATGTGGTGTAAAATTGTCGCCATTTGTTGCCCTTGGTTACAGATTAGAAGATAAAAATATAATTATAGATTTAAAAAATACAGAAAAGAAGAAAGCCATTGTAAGGTAGAAAGAGAGAGGAGATACCAATGCAAAAACTAAGTGCCATTTTTTGCTTTTAATGAATTACATACCTTCTCTTTAGGTGTATGTATAGGAACAATAATTGGATGGCTCGTACTGCTGTTCTGCTTGCACTCCAAGAGCATTTCCCTCTTAAGATTCTTTTTACTTGATTTTAACCCTTCCTGTTTTACATGAAAATGGAAAAAATTATGGGAAATTTTACATTGGGGATACTGTGTCATAGGAGCTTACTTTTCTGTCTTAGTTTTCTACCTTTCATCATGCTGAAGGATACTTTGTCACCTTCCAGAGTCTCCAGTTATGTTCTCATTTGTTCTGATATTTAACCCTTGGTTGTGCAACAACTCTTCTATTAATACTGCACCTTAGAGAATCCAGTGTACTGGTCTTGGTTTCCTATCTATCATGTCTTACTATGGCTACAGGCCAAAAACCCTAATACAAGCAAAGTGCTTTGCTCTGATACCAATTTGATATAGGAGAGAAGAGGAGAAAATCATTCGGATTGAAAAATGGCTAAAATTAGCAATTAAAAGAGAAGTCCACACTCCTTTTTGGTAGTAAAATAAAAGTCCTGATTAAATGATGGCCACATCAAGTTTCATGGTTTCAGGTTAATGCTTGTTTCTCCAAGAGATCAATAAATATATCCAAATGATAGTGATGATCAATATAGCCTTCCCTGCCTAGAAAAATAGGTTGGTAACCTGGTGTGCAGTAAATCTACATAGTGGAAACATGCCAAAGGATTTCCATCCTGCTTCTAGAAGGAAAGCAGAGTATGTTTGGTAGAATGGGAAATTCATGTGGATATTGAAAAAGTACTGGGAGTGTGGAATTGAGTTTGATATCCTTGGGTATGCAAACTGAGAGAATTTGAAGAGTAAGAGTATTCTATTATTTCTTACTTATTTAGACTCATTACATTAGTACGTATATATACACATATGAGAGCAATTACAACAATGAATTATGGAAAGAAAATAAGTCACTAATTAGGAAGTAAATCAGCCACCAATTAGGAAGTAAATCAAGGCTCATAATGTAGGTTAGATTAGAATCTTCAACACCCCCTCTCAAGCTGAGGAATAGATGTTTTCCATTCCCAGCTTGCAAATCAGACCATGGAACACCGTATTGGATAAGCCCTTTGTCAAGACATCTGCCAGTTGAGACATAGAAGGCACAAAGGACATGCATATTAATCCTTCTAACTTCTCTTTAATGAAGTGTCTATCCACCTCTATGTGTTTTGTCCTGTCATGTTGCACCGGATTGTGTGCGATGTTTATTGCTGATTTGTTGTCACAGTAGATTCTCATAGGACCCTCCAGCTTGATTCCTAAGTCATCTAGGATGATCTTTACCCACAGTAACTCATACAGCCCCTGAGCAAGTGCTCTAAACTCTGATTCAGCAGATGATCTAGCGACTACACCTTGTTTCTTACTCCTCCAAGTTATGAGATTGCCTCCTAGAAAGGTGCAATAACCTGTAGTAGACCTTCTGTCTATCTGAGACCCAACATAGTCAGCATCTGTGTATCCTTCCACAATGAATTCTTTGCCTTTCTTGTACAATATCCCTCTGCCTGGACTCCCTTTCAAGTAGTGCAGTACCCTATACGCTGCCTGTAAGTGGGGTTCCCGCGGGTCATGCATAAACTGACTGATAACGCTTACTGAGTAAGCTATGTCGGGCCTCGTATGAGATAGATCAATTTTCCAACCAGTTGTTGATACATCTTCTTGTCAACAGCTGGTTCCTCCTTCGCTTCTCCTAGTTTATGATTGACTTCTATGGGTGTAGCTGCTGGTTTACACCCAAGTTTCCCTGTCTCCTTGAGTAAGTCAATGACATACTTCTGTTGGGAAATGAAGGTTCCTTGGGATGAGTAAGCCACCTCAATACCAAGAAAGTATTTGAGTTTCCCTAACTCTTTCAGCTCAAACTCTGTTAGCAGTTTCCTTTTTAATTCCTCCTCTTTTTCATCATTTCCTGTCACTATTATGTCATCTACATACACAAGTAAGGCAGTGATACTTCTAGTGGAAGAGTGCTTGATGAATAGGGTGTGGTCTCCTTGACTCTGTTTGTATCCAAACCCCTTCATGGCCTTGGAAAACCTCCCAAACCACGCTCTTGGTGATTGCTTCAGGCCGTACAATGCTTTCCTTAACCTGCACACCTTGTCCTTTTTCTTGTCATCAAAACCTGGTGGGAGTCATATAAATCTCTTCCTCCAAGTTTCCATGAAGGAAAGCATTTTTCACATCAAACTGGTGAAGGTTCCAACCAAACTGGGCTGCAAGTGCTAGAAGAATTCTTACTGTATTCATCTTTGCGACCGGGGCAAAGGTCTCTTGATAGTCTACTCCATATGACTGAGTGTACCCCTTGGCTACTAGTCTGGCCTTGTACCTCTCTAGTGATCCATCTGCCCTGTATTTGACAGTAAACACCCACTTACATCCTACGATGTTTACTCCAGTAGGTTTCTTCATAATCTCCCAAGTTTTGTTCTTCTCCAATGCATTCATCTCTTCCTTCATTGCATTTCTCCATTCCTCCTGTCTTAATGCTTCAAAAACAGTGTTAGGAATACTAATAGCATTTAGACTCAAGATGAACCTCTTATGTGGGTCTGAAAGGTGTTTTAGTGAAATGAAATTTGATAGTGGGTACAAGGGTTTCTTTGTGCATTCTCTGGTTCCTTTCCTAATAGCAATTGGTAGATCAATATCATTGTTAGGGTCATCTGGTAAGTCCGTATTTTGATTGGATGGAGGTTGAGTAGGACTTACAGTGGTTTCATTTTGAGGAGAGGGACTGGACTCTTGGTCTTGTATCAACTCAGGAACAATTCTTCTTGAGTATACCCGAGAGAATCTAGATAAATCTGTAGCCTTAGGATCTTCTTCTTGTGGTAACTGAATAGGAGCTGCTGGTGGACTAGGTGGAGTATTTGGTGGATTAGGTGGAAGTTCCAATGGTGGGATAGGCTGAGAATTTTCAAAATTGAGCTCTTCTACTTGGGGTGAGATTTTCTGAAAGAAGGGAACACTTTCTGAAAAAGTGACATCTATAGAAACGAACCTTTTTCTGGTGATTGGATCATAACACTTGTAACCTTTTTGAGTAGGGGAGTATCCCAAAAATATACACTTTACTGCTCTCGGTTCTAATTTATTCCTCAGAGGTTGATGAACATGGACATAGGCTGTGCACCCAAATATCCTAGGAATAAGACCATTTGTAGTTCTAAAATGTGGATAGAAATAGTTTAGGACAGTCACATGGCTTTTGTTTCCCAAAATAGGAGATGGCAATCTATTAATCATGTATGTAGCAGTAAGAACTACTTCTCCCCAATAAGCCTTGGGAACATTTCCTTGAAATAATAAAGCTCTAGTGGAGTTAAGAATGTGTCCATTTTTTCTTTCTGCAATTCCATTCTGTTGAGGTGTATAGACACAAGATGATTCATGAATAATTCCTTGTGACTGAAAATATGAGGAAAGGGTGTTATTAAAGTAGTCTTTAGCATTGTCTGTCCTAAAACACTTAATCTTAACTCCAAATTGGTTCTGAATCATAGAATGAAAGTGAGGGATAATGTTACTGACATCAGATTTTTGTTTGAGTAAGAAAACCCATGTGACCCTAGTGCAATCATCAATCAAAGTAACAAACCAGCGAGAGCCAGAAATGTTTGGAATAATAGATGATCCCCATATATCACTATGAATCAATTGGAAAGGTTGAGAACTTCTCTTATCACTTATAGGAAAAGTCACACGAGTATGTTTTGCAAGTTCACACCTCACAATGAAATGATTCTGTGTCTATTCCTAGAAACAGGTGAGGAAACATAACTTTTAGAACTTTAAAGGATGGATGACATAAACGCAAATGATGTAACCAAATGGTTTCCTTACTTGTGAAGCTTACTAAAGCTACGGGTTCTTTATTTTTGACCTCTGGAGTAACTTCTAGCTGATACAAGCCATGCCACTCCTTAGCCAGTGCAATCCTCCTCCTCGTTTTTTGGAAGAAATATAGCACGGCAATTGGCATCATTGGTGAGTCTGTGGATAGAAATGAGATTAGCTGATAGTTCTGGTACATGGAGGACATTTTTAAGAATGATAGTAGGTGTGACCTGTATGTTGCCAGTATCCGCCATGGTGGCTAGGGAGCCGTTTGCAACAATAACTTTTCTGTTGCTTGGACAGGGTGTGTAGTTGTGAAAAAGTTTAGATGTGTAGGTCATGTGGTGTGAGGCACCTGAGTCTATCAGCCAAGTATTCTTATAACATTGCTTTTGAACACTTAAACCAGTAGGGAATGTAGTTATACCTGTCACGATTGAGGATGAGGCTGCTGCTACTCCTGTTGGCTTTGTATCCGGTGAATCCAATAGCTGTCTCAATTTTTCAACCTCTTCTGGGCTGAATCCTTCTGCAGTACCGACTGTGACTGCTTCTGTTTTTCTGGCTTGGGGCTTTTGCCAACCCCTTTTGTTTCCTGCCTCTCTGTGTGGCGTCTTCCCATGCAGTTTCCAGCACTCTTCTTTAGTGTGCCTTGGTTTATTGCAATAGGTGCACCAAAGATCATCTCTATTCTTCCTCCATTGTCCTTCTCTACGCTGATCACACCTTTCTTTCTTCTGATTGTTAGTTTTACCAGTTGACATGATAAATGGGGAGTGGGAGAAGAAAGACGACAAATAAGTGGTAATAGTGATGGGGGCTGAGATGAACAGGAGAGAAGTTTTAAATAGATAGAAAATTTGCAGCAATGAAGGCCGCTCAAAAAAAGGATAATCCTCAAGGAATTTCCTATAGCTCTAATGGCTTTGATTCTCAGGTTAAGAAACCTAAAGCTCCGCTACCATGAGAGAATTTGAAGAGTAAGAGTATTCTATTATTTCTTATTTATTTAGACTCATTACATTGGTACGTATATATACACATGAGAGCAATTACAACAATGAATTATGGAAAGAAAATAAGTCACTAATTAGGAAGTAAATCAGCCACCAATTAGGAAGTAAATCAAGGCTCATAATGTAGGTTAGATTAGAATCTTCAACACAAACTTATACACCTCAAATCCCATTATATATGAAACATTGTGCAAACTACAAATATACCCTTCACTATCGAGGATGTTTCATTTTGGTTCCAAACTTCCTTACTGCTTCAAATTAGAATTTGCTGTTTCAGAGATTTACTTTTGTCTCTTATGATGTAACTTGCTAATCAGTTTTAGTTACCACTTTTTCTCTGAAGGGTATCATGCTTTAGTCATTGTATATGATTTCATTCCATCCTTTGTTCGTCGATGTTGCTTTTCTCTTTTTTTAAGATTATATGTTAGTTTACTATGCACTTTATTTGCATGATGCATCAATTGTCCAATTATAACATGAATCACATGCAGTCTCCAACTGTTAATTATTCTGTTTCTTAAATCCAGGTACAAAAAGCTATTATCCAGTGTAGATTTGACCAAAGATTTTTTCTTTAGTTATACCTATCCCGTAATGCAAAGCTTGCAGAAAAATGTGATGGCAGCATACAGTGGTCAAATGTCATATGACGACATTTTTGTGTGGAATGCATACTTGACAAAAGCTATTCGGTCAAGGTGTGATAATACCATCTGGACAATCGCATTAGTCCATGGGCATTTCAAGCAGGTATTCAGTTCGATATAATTAAACTTCGGTTGAATGTCTGAATGACTGCAACACTTACAAATGTAAATTGCACACCTAGTGATATACCTTTCTGTAGAAATTGATGTCTCAGTAAGTACACTCAAGAACAGTTTTTGACTTTGAAGAGTAGTTTATTATTGTCACTTAAGCAGTTGGCTTCACGTAGTTCTTATGACTGCACATGGAGATGCTCTGTTTTTGTTGTTCAATTGGGTTGACATTTTATGACACAATTTCCTCTGGCATGACCAAGTAATTTCAGATGCTATCCATTAGCTAAAGTGGTAACATACCTGGACACTGAAAAATTGAGATATTGGAGAAAATTTTAGAAACATAAGTAAATGATTATAATGTTATTGTGAAAATTGTACTTTAAATCTTGATTCAAGTTCCCATGTCAATTTCCTTGGTCGTGGCGTATTCTTTGGGGATTTGCTATGTATATCAGTATATGGCTTGCAACGTCCTTTACTACCTAGAGTTTTTAGTTTATGAACTAGGCAATATTTTATTAATTTTCTACTTGGATTCGTCTGTGAACTTTTGAGGCCACATGTTTTTAGCTTTCCAAGCAATTCTAATTTACTTAATGGTGACAGACTAGGCTATCAATCTTTGGGAAGGACTTCAGTGTTTGTTTGATTTCTAGGCGGTCTCGTCACTTTGCTGGGCCCCGGTATGTGGTTATTTTGACTCAAGTCTATGTATGGGTAGTCCTTTCTTGCATCCTTCACATCCTTGATGAAAAAAATTATCTGGATTTATGTCATCGGATTTTGTTAAGATTCTTTCAATATTTCAGTTTGATCTCTCATTTGATTTTAATTTTGTTTCTATGCATTTTATTAGTTTATGGCTTATGATTCAATTAATAATTAATAACTCTGTTTGTGTATCAATTAGTGAAGAATAGAATAATAAAGTGCTTTCACCATGAATTCCTGGCTTTCAAATGTTTGTTTTTTTGGCTTTTGCTCATTAGAAGGATTCAAAGTGTCTGCTCATTCTTTGTTGGAGACTTGCTTTGAAGAAATTATTTACAAAGTCATTGTGGTAGTCTAAGTTTTGACCTTTCACTTAGTCATTGCTGTTGTCTAAGTTTTGACCTTTCACTTAGTCATTGTTGTAGTCTAAATTTGACTTAGCTACGATTTCCTAGCTAGCTAAACATATAATGTTTAATATGCTTTATCAAACTACATGCGTTATTGGCTTAATTTTACTTACCCTGTCCTCAATGCTTTATTTTATATTCAGTAAAGTCCTTTACCGTTAATGCTACCCAAACCTCCCTAGTGGTCAAGGTTGCCCTATAAACAGGTAGAAAAGGTTTTGACTTGTCTTCATTGACAGGATAGAAATGAACCAGCTTTTGAAACTGTTCTTTACTAATTAGTGGTAGCCCTTGGGTGTTTCTTGGAAGACCGTTGAATGCTCAGTGATGTTGAATTGAGTTTGCTGTTATCTGGACTTGTACTTTTATTGATGCTCTGTTCTTTATAGGTGAGGTTATTTCTTAGTAGTCTTGTGAAGTACATGCCATGATGTTCATCTTTGGCGTGCTGTGTATGGATTTTCTTATGTGGCTTTATACTATGTTTTTATGATTATTTCTTTGTGAACATTTCATCAAGGTTTTTGGTGTCTAATTCAAGAAACTTTTTGTCATATGTGTGATCAACTCTAACATTTTAATTGATTCATAATGGAATTTAGTTACTTGAAAAGGGGAGTCAATGACTGGAAGGGTGGCAAATGATGTTGAAACTGAGCAAATTGTACTGGATGAAGAAGCTGGATCATGTAAAGGAAAAATGAGTTCTATCGTGCAGATGCGTGGTTCAATTCCCCTTTTCTGGTCGCAAGAAGCTTCCAGATTCAGTCCTAAACCTGATATAGTCTGTAAGGACCTTATTATTTATTTATTACTATTATCATCTGAGCAAACTTGTGCACACATTAACTCAATACCTTTATTTAGTTTGTTAGTATGGTTTTCAATGTTATAGGACATTGTTTATTGCTTCATGAAAATAGTCTCAACACATTTTCTTCATATTCTACTTCAGTGCAGAGATATGACCCTACGTATGAGGCAACCAAGTTGCATTTTGAAGACTTGGTGAACAGATATGGCAATCCCATAATTGCTCTTAATTTAATCAAGGTTCTTCTTTAAATCCATTTTTCATAGCGCATCCTTATAAAATATTGACACTGAAACAGGTCGTTGAATCATTTTAAAATACAACACTCATTTTTTATTTAATTTACTTAGGACTTATTGGGTTTTGCAGTTATTTTGCTTCTTCATTGAACTATTTTAGTACAGTGTGCTGTGTCCTGCTTCTGTTTCTTCAGATGTTGGCTTTTTCAGTTTCTTTTGAGTACTGTTCTTCTTTTAGATATGAATTGTCTTTTCTTCAACATCTTGTCATCATGTCTATTGAAAAGTTGTATGAATGTGCCCTTGGTACCATGTTCATTAATGAGTCTTTTGTAAATTTGTTGTCATTATAAATAGTAACAGAAAAATGACGAGCGGTTGTGTCCATCCCTTTTTCACAATCATTATGAAAAACTTAGCAGTCTTATATTGCAGATTGTTGAATCAACGGGTGATTTCAGTTCCTTCAATTTTATTTCGATGGATCAACACGAATTATATTTAGCTTTCTGACTTCTATGTGCTTGCTGCATGTAACATTTTGTTTTATTTTTTGTTGTGCTAATACAATTTATTATTTCTCGAAGTTTTATCTACAATACTACTCGCCCATAACAGTTATGTTTTAAAACTATCTCACTACCAAATGCAGACAGTTGAAAAAAGGCCTAGAGAAATGATGCTAAGGCGTGAATTTGCAAATGCCGTTGGGTATTTGAACACAATTCTACCAGGAGAAAAGCAACTTCAATTTATCCACTGGGACTTTCACAAGTTTGCAAAGAGGTCAGTATTCATTTCTTTTAGCTGGAAGACTCAATCTCTGTTTTTCTTTACAAATTAAGGTCCACTTGACCTAAATGTTCTTTTTGCTCTTTCAAAAGCAAGTCTGCCAATGTTTTGGCTGTTTTGGGTGCTGTAGCAAATGAAGCACTTGGTTTGACTGCTTTTTACTACAGTGGTAAACCTAGCACTGTTAAAAGGAGAGCCAACCAACTTAGTCAGAAAAGCACTTCAAGGTAACAGAGCTTTGTAATTGAATTTGTGAATTGTGCTGTGGAAAAATGTTAAGCATTTGCATTGTTGTAAGTTTGTAACTCCTCATATTTGCAATCTCGACCCGCTGGTTATAAAAGCGTATGACATCCAGTATCTACCTGCCACCACTTTTCCTTAAACTATGGGTCCTCTTCTTTTTTCTTTTTTCTTTTTTTCTTTTGTTCTGTACTATGTCTAAAAGCTTGAAGCTTGGTCATGACTGTTCTTCTAGGCTTGGATTTTCTTTTATAACCATGTGCTGGTTAAATTGAAATTTCTCACTAAACAAAAACTATAGAGCCCTTAAACTCTGGCAAAGGCAGTCGTGGTATAAGGTGTTCATACTCTTTCTTGATTTGTGTTCTGTACAGAGATGCTTCTCTCAGAGAGCTGAGGGGTCCTGGAGATCTTGCTTGGGTTGGAAGCCAAGTTGAGAATCTAAATTCTCATCTGATTCGAGACAGAGGTGGTCCTAGCCAACTAAGTAAACAGGACAAGGGTAGTAGTGAAGGACCATCTTTGCAGAATGGAGTTCTGCGCACAAACTGCATTGACTGCTTGGATCGTACAAATGTTGCCCAGTATGCTTATGGATTAGCAGCTTTAGGGCGTCAACTCCATGCAATGGGTCTGACAGACATGCCAAAAGTTGATCCTGATAGTATCATTGCTGCAGCTCTTATGGATATGTATCAGAGTATGGGGGATGCCCTTGCCCAGCAATATGGTGGTTCTGCTGCTCATAACACGGTATGGATTTTACCAGGATACTGGTTTTCATGTGAAATTTGTACTGGCCACCATACAAATGTTTCATGATGCATTTCAGGTGTTCAATGAGAGACAGGGAAAGTGGAAAGCTACAACCCAGTCTAGAGAGTTCATTAAATCTATCAAGCGATACTACAGCAATGCGTACACAGATGGTGAAAAACAAGACGCAATAAATTTGTAATCTTACATCATTACATGGAATTAAAACTTACGTTATTCTTACCTGAGCTGAGTATTTCAGTAGAAGTTCCAAAAAGAAAGACGGGAAACCTTTTAAAGTTATAGCATCCCACTTCCAAAAGTGACGCCAACATATTTTACTGAACACATAAATATTCTTTTTCTCGAAAAGCATCAGCTCTTTTTTTGCTTTCCAGATTTCTTGGTTACTTCCAACCACAAGATGGGAAACCTGCTCTTTGGGAGTTGGATTCAGACTATTATCTTCATGTCTATGGCAATGGGATTGGAGAGGATTTATGCTCTGAAGATAAAGGGTAATGTTTCTTTCTTTATTTAGAAGTTCCATTGTCTGAGGGATATATGCCATTCTGTAGTTTTGATTTGTATTACTCTGTTTCATTCAGCAGCATGCTGGGACCCAATACCAAGTCTGAAGCAGTTGGCATGAATCTTGCCCCTGTTCCAGCTTGCAAGGATGATTTTTCACGGATGAAGTTGACATCATTTGATAAATTGATTGAGAGGACATGTAGTGCAATAAAGAACGTAAGGCTTTGTAGTGAACCTGATCAAAGACCTGGTGGTAGTGCAGGGAATACCGGTGTGGCCCCTGATGCAGCGTAACTATCTTTTTCCTCAACCGAGCTGCTAATTCCAGATTTCTCTTGATGATTTGTATTCCTTACATGTGCATTCATGTCCACATGAGGTCTTATGTCCCAGATATGCAATGTTTGTTTAGTCATGGCGTTCTTTGTTCGTGCAGTTCCAACTGTTTTCTTTGCCATTGATTCTCTACATTTGGCCACATTAGGCTTGTTGGTGGTTTTGTAAATGCATCTTTGGCTACAGTAGTAGGTTGTAAGTATTACAATCTCTGGTATTTGGCTTGGATTGACAAATCTTCTGTTGGTGATTGAATGTTTCATCCTGATAGGTTTGTAGGGAGAAACTTACCTGGAAATTGTAGTACAGGGAAGGTGAAATGCGCGTTTTGAAGGACAAGGGAGGTTTCTGCTTTTCGCGGTTAGTACAGGGGGCTAAAAAGGTATTACCCCTAAAATACACACTATCACTGTGTCGTACATTCATCCACACACTTTTCACCTTTTAAAATTGTGTATGGTTTCAATACGCTAACCCTATTGGATTTTCTCCCTTTACCTTTAAATGATTTTGAGTGTTTAGATTGTGAGCACAAAGCGAAATTTGTGAAGAAAATACATGAGCAAACAAAGGCCAATATTGAGAAGATGAATGAGTGTATTGCAAAGCAACGAAACCATGGAAAGAAGGTCACTTCCTTTCAACCCGGCGATTGGGTTGTGGCTTCACCTTCGCAAAGACAAATTCCCGTAACAACGCAAGAGCAAACTAAGCCCGCGCCGCGATGGACCTTTTCAAATCCTTGAAAAGATTAATGACAATTCCTATGCTCTCGACTTACCGAGTGAGACGCGCAGTGATGGACCTTTTCAAATCCTTTAAAAGATCAATGACAATGTCTATGTTCTCGACTTACCTAGTGAGTATGGGAATAAAAACACTTCAATCAATATTAATGATCTATAATTGTTTGATGTAGGTGATGATGACAAGCTTATGGATTCGAGGACGAATCCTTTTGAAGGGGGAGGGGATGATACGAGCATGGATGAGGAAGTATTCGTACCCGTACCCAAAGGACCCATAACAAGAGTACGTGCTAGAGCTATGCAAGAACAATTATCAATACTCATTCAAATAGAGCTTGATAAACAAATAGCATGAGAGGAAGGACAAGTGGATCAAGTGTCTCGAATGATCAACGTCATCACAAGCCGAGGTTGAGACATAGAGGAAGAAACCTTAGAGCACGGGCGCTAGGGCAAGACGTGCACACTAGCCCGAGACGCTAATGCGAGCAAGTAAGGCGCAGTCGCGCGCGAGACGTGGACGCGAGGCCTATGCGTGAACAACGCGCAAGGCGCAACAAACAAAGGCCCGCGGCCAAATATCAGAGGGCTTCTCCTATTCATAAAAACAAGCCCATTCACTCTTTCAAGACCACCCCTTTTCCAACAAATGTATAAATAGAATTTTACTTCTTCATTTTACACTTAGTCTAAATTTGAAAGCTTTGTAGAGTATTCATCCTCCAACCTTTCAAAAGGGCTCATCTCAGTATTCTTCTAGGTTAGGAAATACTTGAATTAAGTCAAGTAAAAATATTAACTTCCAGCTTTGTATTCTTCATCCTTGAATCGATTAACACTTTTTGTTCCTCGATTCAATTCGGTGTCAAAAACAGACCCTTGGATTCATCCAAGTTCATTTTCGCATTAGCTATTTTGTATGTTTGTTTTGTGTATCCTCTTGGGTTGTATTAATAAGAATCTTAACCTATTGAACTAGATCCTTGATTCATCAAGAAAAAGGTCACGGTTGTCATTCTCATCATTTTCTATTTTAGTGATCAAAATGTTCATCAAACTCATGCTAATGAACCGTGAGTGTATTACACAACTAGGAAAAACATCAATATTTTCATAAGGATTAAAAGAATTAGAAATTATAAATGGATCCTTATAAACATCAACTTCACCAAGGCAAACAAGCTGATTTTCTACCACCAAAGTTGAACTAGTTGAAAATAAACTATATTCAACTTTCTGTCTCCATTGAATTCTCAACAAAATCAGTTGAAAACTCCTGCAAAAGTGGCACACAAACAGAAAAATAAAATATTGTCAATGTTAGAATTAGCTAAATGATCCTCATTGCTCAAAGGCACACTCATTGGATCATTAGTAATCAAAACATCCTCTCCAATCTTTTCCTTACTTTCTTCTCTCAAATTTTCTGCCCTCTTTTGTTTTCCCACACTCTTTTCACTCACGTGATGTGCAATCATCTATTTTTCAATACAAATATCAAGCACATCATCCTCCTTTTTCTCTCCACTCACTTTCAAATTTGCATGCTCACTCTTTTCATGCAAGGTAACCTCACTTTTCACTCCACGCAATTTATTTTGATCATATGCTTCTTCTTTCAATTCCTTTTTAGTCTTACTTTGCCTTTCAAAGTCAACATATTTTTGTCACAATTGCATCACATAGCCATATATTTGAATGACATCCAAAGATTTCATAATGAAACTTGTACCATCCTTTTCAATCTTGCAGTGATTGGTTTCACCACAGTTCCTCTCAACAAGTGTGCCCTTTCTTTCAACATGCCATGATCGCCCAAGTAGAAAATGACTAGCTTGCATCGGGACCATATCACACATCACCTCATCTTTTTATCTTGCAATGGAGAATGAATCAATGACTTGTTTATCCACTAATACTTCCCCATCATCATTTGAACAATGAAACTTATATGGATTAGAGTGTTGTAATGTTCGTAAACTGAGTTTATGCACTAGATAAGTAATAGCAAGACTGACGCAACCATTGTCAATAATCACACTACAAGCCCTTTCGTGAATTAAAGCGCGTATACGAAACTGACCCAATATTTGATCAATACATTGATCTGATGTGTGATCCACTGCCATACAACTAAAGCAAACAATCTTTCTACTTCTTTGCTTAAGAGAAGAAGTAGAAGAATTATGGAGGTTTGTTTTAGGTGTAGATCGGTTACCTTGAACACCCTTGCAAACTGATTTGTTCTCTTGTGGCATGAACATGTAATTTTGCCAACTTGAGGACATGGAAACATCTCTGTCCATTCTGCCATGTCTGTCCCTATACCACTTCGCATATCATTGACATATCCCTCTTTATATATTGTTCAAATCTGCAAGTTAAGACAATTAAATACAAAATATTAATGTTAGCCTAATCTACACTCCCTCATATGTTTCGCTCTTGGTGTTTGCTCTCCTCTCTAATGACATCCCAATTCACACAATCCACTCACCCAACTTCTGATTCTAAATGGAACTCAATTAAGCTCAACTTGCTGGAATTTTATCTCGTTTAAGTAGACGACTCAAGAGATCAAGAATAAGCTAAAAGAATGAAAACAAAGACAACTTGGAACACAATAAAGTTGATATCAAGATAATTAAGCAATCAAAAAACAAGTAATCGCTCAATAACCTCAATCAGATCAGAAAATGAAGTTGTAATCAGAAGCAAGAAAGGCTCAAAGCAAAACAAGAACTACTTTCAAGTATGGCTAAGGCCGAAAACCTAATATGTTCAATTGATGTTCAACTTCAAGTTTTGAATATATAACAATGATCTTAGCCCCAAATCTTGATAAGAATCACAACAATACTTAAAATAGCCTTGTTGTATTCTTTTTTTTTACTCAATTTATGTTCTATTTTTTATGTATGCCAAATTTTTTTTTTTTTTAAACCTATACAACAAGTGAACAAGCTCTCTTCGTGACCTAGAAGATCAAACCACAAAACCGTGCATCACAAATCAGGAACTAGAATCTTGGATATCAAATCAATTCTCTTGGACAAGTCTTAGTAATAATTTAGAATTAAGATCTAAGACAGAAAAAATAAACAAAATAGACACTCAATGATAGGTTTTGCAAGTTGCGAATCAGGAAGAAGAAGAGGAGAAGAAATGGCAACTTTCTAGAAAATTATGAATGATTGTAAACGTGTTTCAAACCTGGTTTCTTAAACAACTTTCGCTCTTACCAAATTTTTTTAAATAGGCTGATGAAATATTATTAAAGGGTCATGAGGATCATGACAAAGCAACTGCTACTCAATGGAAACAAAAACAGCAGCAAAAGAGTACCGCAGCTAATACAAGAAATCGACTACAAACCGACCACCCTACTCTAACTGCCGGTGCCACGACTGCATCCATACAGGAGAGATGATCATAAGCATGGGAGAATAAGGGAAGGTAGGGTCCCAAATCTTGATCCACCGGTGCCAACACCCAAAAATAACTTACCCCAAACGGAAAGAGCAAGGGTTTATGTTGCTGAAAATCCTGTTATTTCTCTGAATCCAGATGTGCCATAAAATGACGTATATGAGCATCTTCCACCATTAATTGGTCTGCTTACTCTTCCAGTCAATCAGCCCGCTCCAGTTCGTCCACAAATCCAAGAGGGATCTTGGTCTTCACCAAGCTACGCCCGCCCATCTCATAATAAAGTCCCAAATTGGACCCGTAGCAGGATAGTGAATGAACAAGTGGTCTATACACTCTTCAGCGTCTTCGCATTGGGGTAAGTAGCTCTCTTCGTTCGTGATGATATTTTGACGCTTAAGGAAGTCCCTGGTAGTTATCCTGTCTTGCAGCGTCAACCAAACGAAAGACTCAACTCGGTGGAGGGCTAACCTTTGCCAACAAGCGTTAAGGGTCACATTCTCCTGTCCTCTAAAGGTAGAGGATTCGATAGAAGAAATAAGAGATCTAACCGAGAACTGAGTAGAAGGTTCCAGCTTCCACGCACATGAGTCGTTCCTCATGTTAGCCCTCGGGGTTGGAAGAAGAGCCAACATATTAGTGACTTCATCTACTTCCCACTCAAATAGATCCCTTCGCCAACTCCATTTCCACATCCACATGTTATCACGCCATTCCCCAAAATCTGAAATTCTTCCCTCCTTCATTCCCGTGATATTATACAAACGGGGAAACCGAAGCGCGAGGGGGATCGGGACAGCCCAGGTGTCCCACCAAAACAAGAACGAATTACCCTCTCCCAAGGTAAGTCGAGCATGTTCAATCCATTGATGGAACCGATTACCTTCTCTTCCCCAGATGCCCAGAATATCCTTCCAAATAGGAGAGGTGTTGCCATGGTCATTCATCCATATGCGCCCCACACTGGAACAATTATATTTTCTTCGAACAATCTCTGCCCATAATTTATTCCCACCTGTCAAAGCTCCCCAAAGCCACTTGAAGAGTAGAACATCATTCTTTAAGCTCAAGTTTCCCAAACCCAAACCTCCCATTTCCTTCGGCCTAGTAACCGTCTCCCATTTAACCTTTGCCAGACCATATCTCTTATCCCCTCCGCTCCAAAGGAATTGGAGCATAATCTTCTCACATTCTTGGGTGACCCCTTTAGGCATCTTGAAAATCGACATGTTGTATACCGGAGTGCTAGCCAACGCAGCCTTTATAAGCGTAATACGGCCTCCCAAGGATAGAAGCGTACCCTTCCATGTCGCGAGCTTTTCTCTCATCTTCCTGATTAAGCCCGACCAGTTCGACTTCCTCCTCGGGTTCATGCCCACCGAAGAACCCAAATAACAAAACGGTAATGTCTCATACCTGCAGCCTGCTCGACGAGCCATACTTTGTCCTAAGGACCTAAAAATATTTATCCCAACCAAAGTGCTCTTATGATAATTTACTTTCAGCCCAGAAAAAGCATCGAACCATCGAAGGATACCTTTGACATTTTGAACCTCTTCCTCGTCATTTTTAGCAAAAATCAAGGTGTCGTCTGCAAACTGAAGGGAAGTGACATTCCAGCCCTCCACTACATCTCCAATCCCACGGAGAAGCCCCCGGTCATGAGCCCGTTTGATCAAAAGATGTAAGCCCTCCACAGCTATGTTAAACAAGAAAGGAGACAAGGAACAACCTTGACGCAGCCCCCTACTCAGACCAAACTCCTCGGAAGGAGAACCATTAATCAGAACAGACATCCTAGCCGAGTTGAGACATTTTTGAATCCACCCTATCCATTTCTGACTGAACCCCATAAGGTGTAGGACATCAAACAGGTATGACCACTCAACCGAGTCATATGTCTTCTCAAAATCAAGCTTAAACAGGAGCCCCGACTGCCTATTCCTCTTCAAGGTGTGAACAACTTCATTAGCTGTCATAACACAGTCTAGCGTACATCTTCCCTTTATAAAACCGTACTGAGTAGAGCTAACAACCGAAGAAATGACTCTAGCCAGTCTATTTGCAAGGATTTTAGAAATTACTTTATAGAAACTACTTACTAGACTGATTGGGCGAAATTCAGAGAATCGCTTAGCTGCTTTGATTTTCGGAATCAACGTGATGAAGGAGGTGTTGGTCCCTTTAGGAAATCTCCCTAACCGAAAGAAGTGTATCACCAACTCGCTGAAATCGGTGCCAATAATCTCCCAAGCCTTCTTAATAAAACCCATTGACCAGCCGTCAGGACTAGGAGATTTGTCACTGCCGCAGCTTTGAACCGATTCCCAGATCTCATCTACAGAAACATGACGGTCAAGGTCCATCACTTCATTAGTACCCAGCTTATTAAACCCCAAATCTCTCATTTTTGGTCTGTCCCATCTTACTTCCTTGAAAAAACCTTCAAAATAACTAGCCACAACATCTTTAATTTCCAAGGGCGTCCTGAGTCTCCTGTTATCCTGAATAATTTCCGTGATATTGCACCTCTGCATCTCCAGTTTAGCAGCCAAGTGGAAAAATTTTGTGTTTCTGTCACCAAGAGAATCCCACCTCTGTCTTGATTTTTGCTGCCAAAGTTTACTAGCTTGACCTTGGGTTTCCCAGAGTCCTGTCTGTACATCCTGGTACCTAATTTTCTCTTCCTCTGTGAGATCTCTCATGTCGGCAGTTTGGTCCAATTGATCAAGCTCACCAGAGAGTGACTGTAACTTGGTCCCAATGAAACCAAACTCCTCTTTATTCCACCTCCGCAGTTCGAGCTTGAGAAACTTCAATTTCTTAGCCACCTTGTGCGGACCAGGGTATAACCTACCTGCTTCTGCCCAAGTAGTCTTCACCAATTCACTAAACCCAGTATCTCCCCACCAAACCGCCAGGTCTCTGAATGGTTTAGGCCCTCAGTCAGGAACAACAAGACTCATCAATAAAGGAACATGGTCTGAACCATTTCTGCCCAACGCCGTCATCCTCAGATTTGGCCACCTGTTGTCCCAACCTGTTTGAATGAAAATACGATCAATCTTA
Organism: Viola odorata; assembly: GCA_963691705.1. Lineage (NCBI taxonomy): Eukaryota > Viridiplantae > Streptophyta > Magnoliopsida > Malpighiales > Violaceae > Viola > Viola odorata. Next base: position 15,128,682 of record OY829539.1, on the reverse strand, counting down.
CTCCTACTATTTGCATTTGCCCATGTAAATCTCCTACCAAGCAAAGGAATATCCCTGAGATGGTTCCTGTTAACCCACTGAAGGAAATCCCTCATTCCGCTTGTTTCCATTGTCTCACGCGATCTATCCGATGGAGTAAGGATTTCATTGAAATCTCCCGCAACGAGGACTGGGTCAGTACTGTTCTCTATCATGCTGCTCAACTGATCCCATAAGCTCCCTCTATTCGGAGCATCATTATACGCATAGACATTCACCATCACACACCTAAAATCCAGGGCTCTAACACGTCCCTCCAACCAAATGTACCTGTCTCCTTAGAGCACCCTAGACACCTCTAATATATCCTCGTTCCACATTGCAAGAAGGCCCCCGGATCTCCCATTGGTCGGGATTGCTGCCCATTTGATCCCCATACCATTCCATAGTGAGTTAACAAAAAAATCAGCAATGTGTTCCCTTTTGGTCTCCTGGAGAAAGACCACTTCAAGGCTCTCTCGTCTGATGCACTGCTTTAAGAAACGTCTCTTAGATACCTCATTTAACCCTCTACTATTCCAAGACAACAACCTAACCATTACAAGGATTAAACACGCTAGCAATCACTACCTACCACCCCTTACTCCTTATACTTATTCACTTCCCCTTCGAACCTCTCTTTATCAAAGTTCCTAAAAGCTTCCTCGTTAACATTTTCTGTAAGGGACATCGCCAAACCAAGCTCCCAAGCTGTACCCGCTAGAATCGTTCTCTCGTTTGCCAGTTCATATTGATGATGTCGGCATCTTCAATGTGCCCTCCTACCGAAGATGATCTCGCGCCCGATTGAATTGTCTCAAGACTACCTTGTCTGCCTGCTAGCCGTTTGATTTTTGGTCGTCTAGTTGTCACGAGAGACTTGACAGGTAAGTGTTCAATCACTGGGATGGTTTCAGGACCTTTTGTTTCCTGAACTGGGTTTCGTGCATCTACCGACAGATCATGTTCGTGGTACACATCATCTTCTCCCAAGTTTTCATCTTCCTCTTCGTCACCACTCTCTTCTCCCATCTTTATCCCTACCATCCAATCGAGATTAGAAATTGCGCCTTGTATAGGTTCCTCATGGATCCAAACCTTATGCAACTTGGCATCAAGACGCACCATGAGCTCTCTTTCAATAGTAGTTGAGTCCACCGAAATAAGTAACCTTGCAACATCCATCCTTTTCCGACGAGTGGTATTTTCATCTATCGCTATAAGCTGGCCACAAGCTTGAGCAATGGCCTTAAAGGAGTCCATGCCCCATGCTTGAAAAGGGATGCCCGTACACTGAATCCAACAGAGCCGTCCCCCCTCAGTATTTATATCTTTCCATGGCATCAGCTTATTAAGGAACTCATCAACCGCTAGATTCTCTAGTTCCATTGCTCTATTAAATTCCTCTAGATTAGGGAATTCAAGTAACACCAGTACCCTACCCATCAATCTAGCCTCACAAATCAGTCCCGATTCGGTCAGAAGCTCTTGAATTTCTGGAGCTTCTTTAATCCTACGTAACACCCCTATAACACTTCTTTCAAGCCATTCTTTATTTTCCATAGGAATAGATAAGTCAATGATCGTATCCTTATGGTCTTGTCTACTTACCGTGGGTGCTTCCGAGGTCTGCTCAATGGCCAGCGATCGAACCTTTGAAGCCCAGGTTTCTGCCACTACCGTGTCCGATTGCTTCTTCGTTACTGCCTTAGGCTGGTCTTTCTCTACTGTAGGGGCAGCAAGAGCCTTGTTCTCCGATTGAGATCTTCTTCCAAAGCGCTCCAGACTACAACGGATCGCCGACGCCCCAATGTACTGTTGCCCAAGTGCAGCTGCCATCGATGTCGGATTATCTACTCCTTCAAGCCTTATAAATCCAAAACGACGTCCAGCTTTGTTTCGTCGTCGAGGAATAAACACGTCACGCACCCATAAGAACTGGGGCAGACGTCATCTGGGGATCAGTAGGAATTCAAGGGCTTTGTGATCAACGTGTTGAGGGAGGTTTTCGATGTAGAAGGTTGTGATAGGTTTATCAAACAGTCGCATGAAGGAAATAGGTCGTGGAATGTTGGAAGAGGTGAAGGGAAATTATTACGCCAGCACAGTAGGTGACTGGTATTTTGAGGATTCCGGCAGCAATGGGCTGACCGGAGGGGTATCCTAGGGTAGCTGCGCCGTGACGGCCGCCTAGGGTTGAGGGCTGTGGGTTTCAGGGTTTTTTTAACGCGAACTACTGTTAATGCTATTGTGTCCGCTCTTACCAAATGATACGTCCTTGATCTCTTAGGGAACGTTAGTTGTTGATCTTGTTCAAGAAACCCTCTTCAACCAGCAACAAATAACCAACTAACCCAATTAAGTTCCTAACCCAACCATAAAGGATGATTAGAACCCTAATTCGACAATCAATTAGAATCTTGACTCAAAACTTCTAAATTCCTAAACCAACCTGTGTTTAGAACCTAGAACGGATTAGAAAATAGGGAAGAGATTGATTTAATTAATCAAAACTGAATTCCAATCAGTTATGCTTAAGAGTTCTTCGTTAGAACCAAAGATGAGACTAGGGTTGGGAGAAAAAACTGAAAACCCTAACCGATTCCTCGAACCAGACCGAACCGAGATGATTTGGCTCGGGTTTTAAGTCAAAAAATAGTGGAACCAAAACCAAACCGAACCGTTCAGAAATAAATAGTTTGGTTCCGGTTCTATATATCATGCAACCCGATTTACCCGAAATATTATATAATAATATATATTCATATTATTAAGTGGAGGATTAGAATGCTATATAATCATTTTTTCTAGGAAAACTATGAACGTAGGGAAACAATTCAAATGTCAGAAAGTGTGTAACAGAACAAAAAAAGTTCCAAACTTTCTAGTTTTTAAAAATTAGGAAAAGTATGTAGGCCATTCAAATTAAGCAAACAAGTTTGGTTTTATTTTACTCTGGTTGGAATTTTGTAACCTTATTGTCTAGACTATTGGTTTCTCCCGCGTTTGGTGTTGGTTTTATTGCTCGTTCATGTGTACTGTTGGTATTGGAAATTTTACATCATTTATCTACTTCTGTTTTTTTTTTGTTCTCTCAAAGGAAAAAGTGAGACTAGTGACATGTCAAACTTACCCGAAACAACCCAGAACCAAACCAGAACCAAATTATTCTAGTGCGGTTTGGTTCTAACTTTAAAAATACAATTGCCAGAACCGAATCGAACCGGTTCTAAATTCTGGTTTGGTTCTGGTTCTATCCAAATTCGAATCAAACCACACCGTGCCCAGCCCTAGATGAGACACCTCACAAAAATGTGTTTATCAATCAATGTCTATTGAAATAAAAGCTTTAAATAAGCTTATATAGTCTTTACAATGCAACTAGGGTTAGACAAACAAGTCTGGACGCCCCCCTGGTGTGAACTTGGACAAGGACTAGCAATCCTATGTTGAATAGAACTTGGACTAGTAATCCTATGCTAAATAGAACTTGGACAAGTCAGCTCCTTACAGAACTAATAAAACGACTTGTCAAACCCTTAACACCAAGAATTTAACTAATTAACTTAATTAAAATATCCAGCAACTAATTAATTAATTAAAATACTCAAACTAATTAAATAAAATGCTAAAACAGCCCTATGCGCCAACCAACCCCACTATGCATACTTGTTCTTCAAGATTTTTATCTTTTGCGTTTTCATTATTTTCTTGGCTTATAGCAAACTTCAAGATGATATTAAACATACTCAAGAATGTTAACTCCAAGTATGAGAATGTTCTTGGCACTTTTGAATGGTCTTTGCCTCAATGGAAACACAATGTGCGAATGCTGCCTTCATTTTATGCGTTTGCGTCTTCTTTGCTTTCTTTTGATTTTTGTCTTTGCTCTAGAATGATGATGCTCCACTTGCTGACATTTTATTTTTTTAATGATATCTTAGATCATATCAGAAGTGGTCGAAACTACGATCCTAATCAAGAACATATATAACTTATCATACTAGCTACTTTAGATGAACAGTTGATTATTCTGGGAACTGTAGTTTCAGCCACTTCTAACTTGAATAGTCAATCTCACTCAAGTTGGGCATGATTGCTTGCTAGTCCACTTTGATGTCAAGTACTTCAAACATGGTAGGTAATTCTATTTGAATATCTAAAGGGATTATTATTCAAACTCCTCTTCACATTCATTTTTAAATTTGTCATTCATTAATTATTTGTTCATCAAAATTCAATTAGTTTTTTTTATTTTCTTAAACATGTTAAATTTAGAATGAACAACATTACATCTCATGTCCAAATGAGTAGGGTGCCTAATACTTTTTCTATTCATGTATGTTCCTGAATTTTAAATCTCTAGTTTGCAAATTAGTCTTTTAATATTGGATTTTACATGAGACATTCCTTTTTTCTTTCGAGACTTGTTTTAATTTGTCTAAATTTGTTTCAAATTCTAAAATAATATTTTGATTTTTTAAAAATTGAATAAAGTGGCGACTCTTTTTTTTTCCTTCTATTCTCTTTGGAAAGATCTTGTTGCTTCGCTAGGTAGGTCTGTTAACAAACTTGATGGAAACAAATTTCATTTTCTTTATTTCTAAGATTCCTTTTAGAGGGTTTTGGATGGCTGTTCATGTGTATATATATATTCCTTCCATTGATGTCTTCTAATCAATTTATTGTTTTCATTTTGTTTGTACCCATACAGGAAAATGTAACCAAGTCTTACTTTTATCTACTCATGAATCATCTCATCAATTCCTACATAGTTACATATAGCGATGTTCACGGTGGGATAATATTTTGTGTCGATTATTTGATTTTCAATATCGAGCTTGAATAAATCAATTTAGGCAGTTAATTATTCAACTCGTTTAAATCAAATATTATTATCCATTTGAATGAGGTTGATTTGGTTGGATATCTCAGTTATTTTAAAACTTGATTTTGGTTTAATTATTGGTTATTTTTTTTAAAAATAAAATATGTAATTGATATGCAAATTTAGAAATACCAATATTCTCGTTAGTTAATTTACCAAACTACATAAGACAAGATTTTTTTTTACTAGATTTCAATATTAATCCAATTAAGCTTTCCTTTTATTAAATATGATTATATGGGTAGTTTATTCCTACTATAAAAAAAAAATAAGGTTATATATATATATATATATATATATATATATATATTCACATAAAGTGTGAATTACTATACCTTGTTAAACAAAAAACTAGTAGTAAATATAACACTACTCATAGTTATATATCGATGTGATTATTTATAAGAATGAAATAAAATGTTTCATTTCAAATAAATCAATTATTTAAAAATAAATAAGTAGTTAAATGAGTGACAATTATAATTCAATGTAATACAATATTCAAATGCTTATCATGAACAATGTTTTCATGAAAAGTTAAATACTAAGTAAATAATTTTAAATTCTAAGTGCTACATTTACAAAAAGTTATTTTGAGTTCATTTTTCTTGTTATTTTGTTCATTTTTATGGGTTTATATTAATCAAATTGAAATAGATTTATTTTCAGTTGGTTTGATTTAGATTAATTATTTATTCTATACTTTCCGATTAAGATATCTAATACTCAAAGAAAATTTCGATTCAGTTATGAATCAGATAAGTTTAATTTTCACAGTTCGAATAATTAATTTTTCGGTTCAGTTTATAGTTAATTCGGTTCGGTGTTTACAAAACCTTAATTACTTCTATTCTAGAATCAATAATGGGTTAAGCAATCTATATGACCCACGTGGCCATGAGTCCATCTATATTCATATTTGCGGATGTTGAGGAAAGAAGGGAACATTTTTCAATGAGATAATAATATTCTTGATTAGGTAAGGTGCATATGCTGGCCAAACCATTCATAAAATGATTCATGGTGGTTCCCATAATATTGTCATTTGATTTTTGACTAATTTGATAATTTGGGCCAACAATGTTGGCAAAGATGGTTGCTCAAAGGCCCACCGTATGGTGTTTCAACAAACAAAAGAAAACAAACTATGATGCAATATCTCACACGGCCAATAGTGGTAGGAGATAACAATGCACCCACCTAATCATTAGCGAAAGAGGAGCCGAAAACATGTTCTAGACATGTTTTTTTGTAAATAGTATGCGTTGTGATGGCCACTATTTAGCAATCTTGAACCTTTCCACAATGTTTTGCGCATCACGTAATAATAAAAGATAGATGCAATGTTGAAAATTCTTGAGTTTATCATAATATATCTGTAAATTTAACATAAATATAACTGCTTTAAAAAGAGTACTATTTTTCCAATTCAACTACTTAAAAGCACAAAGCACTATCCTAGGCACCACTTATACCAGCTCCCTTTTTTTTATAAATAAAAAGAGAATTAAGTAGAGAGAAGTGGCTTTCCTCCTTACACAAGATAACACAACACATGAAAAAAGAGAAAAAAAAGAACATAATATGACACTCTAGGAAAATACATGAAAAAACCTAGAGGTTAATATAACACTCTAGGAGAATGCATTGAATCTCTTTTTTGTTGATGAGATTAGACCTAACTTCCTTGTAGATCCTTGAAATCAAATCACAGGCCACCATAAATGCAGACAATTATTACTTCTCTTGAAACAGGGCAGAGATGTACATAAACCACATATATGCATATTCAAACCTGAAATTAAATATATAATAGCTGGTGCACTATGAGATTGTGGTTTAAACTATATGATATCAATCTATCAAGGGCTCACTTTAATATACAATACACTAATTTAGCATATGGAGTTTAGTAATAGAAAGCTCTTGGTCAAGGTAATTAGAAGATGGAAAGAAGTTTCTTTAGAAAGATGATGATAGATGCTTAGCAGAAGATGAGCTGAAGGATTGACTTTCCAAGTCTTGACCTTGAGAAGCAAGTGGTGGAGGAGTAGTAGCTGGCGATAAGGATGGGTTATAAGAATACCATCTTGACCAGAAAAGATAGTTGAAGAAATTGATGAAACTTAAAGCAGCTAGTAACCAATAAAAAAGGTCTAACCTGTCCTTATTTAGGTCATTCTCACTAAGCCAACCTGTATTAGGATTCGAATTAGCTGAGGTAAGTTTGTTAACTAGAGTGACCAGAAGGGAGCTAAGATAAAAACCAAATGAGTATGAGCAGTACGTCATGGCTGTAAGAAAAGACTGCATCCCTTCTAATGATTGTTTATAGAAGAACTCAATTAGGCCTACTGCTGTGAACATTTCTGATAACCCAAAGATGAGAAATTGAGGAGCAATCCAAAATATGGAAAGAGTTTGGTTAGAATGAAGAGCAGAGAACCTTCTCTTATGCTCAACTACTGCAGCTGAAACCATTGAAAATGTTGCAACGAATAGTCCAATGCCAACCCTTTGGAGAGGAGTGATTCCTGAGTCTTTTCTTGTGAATTTTCTTGCAAATGGAACGAATCCGGTTTCGTAGAGAGGGACAACGAAGATGAGGAGGAGGTAAGGGATGGATTGGAGTGAAGCAGGAGGGATTTTGAAACTTTTTGTGATTTGGGTGTTCATGGTACTTCCTTGCTGAACTGAAAAGGTTTGAAGTTGTGCTAAAATGGTGTTGAAGATGATAGTGCAGGCAAATATGGGAATTACTGAGATGAGTATCTTCACTTGCTCCACTTGGGCCACTGTGCATAGTCTCCATGGACTCTCAGTTGCCTCTGTCCCATCTTGGATTTTGATGCAGGCCTTGTCTAGGAATCTGTCATTATTTTATCATACTTATGTAAAATAATTTTTTAAATCAAATATTGCACAGTCCCACCAAATCTTTTCTCAGACTTAATTTTAATTAAATGTTGAGGGTGATAAAATTCAGACCTAACATTTATTATTTATTTTAATATATATTAAAATTATTTTTCCTAAGCTTAGTGAACTAGTTAAAATGTTTTGGGCGACTAACCTGAATTTTTCAGTGTGAAGAAGGTAGGTGACATTAGGTGACGCAGGGGGGACGTGATTGGGAACACTGTTTTGGTTTCCATGAAGTATTGGAGCGTTGGAAGGACTAATTTGCTTTCTCTTCGTTATTGCAGCAACAAAAACCTATCGGGTAAAAAATACGTAAAAAATGGTGTTAATAAAAAAATAAAAGGTAATCTTTTATATTTTCAATAGTATAACCAATTTATTTTAAAAAAACAATCAATATAATTATATATAAATATTGAACCTGCACTGTTTAAATTTTATTATAATCAAGTATAGGACGGTGGCACATTTGGTCCATGGAATGTGGTTTTCAATTCATTAATGGAAAGGAAAAAGGGAAAGAAAAAGAAACTCCGAAAGGGGCAAAGGCAGAAAGTTAAGATGGTAAAATATTTTTCTGAATCGTCAAACATCACTAGCTATGTGGTTCATGTCTGTGTAAAAAGTTTTATATTAAACACAGATGATTTTTTTTGTATTCTATTGGGTGGAGAAAAGGTCCATACTTTAATAAGCCAATTTCTTAGATTAATCCTCATGTTAAAGAATATAAGCTCTTTTAGCTTTGCTAAAATTGAAAACAAGAGGTGGAAGATTCATAAAATCACAGCCACAAAAGGAACAGTTGATGGAGCCTGAGACACAAAAGGACTTTTATAGGAAAATCTCCTCACATCAGAAAATAAGAGGAGATTAGAGACAAACTTCAAACTGGTCGAATAATATTATTTTCCTCGTTGTTTAATAATTGTGAGACGAGTGTAGGAAGAAATTAAAAAAAGAGTAGAACACACACATAAAAAGAGCACAAGGAAGGCTTGTAAAATAAAAGAATTTTAAATTTTAAAATCTATATGAATAGTTCAAAATGAGCCACATAAAAAATGATTAACCACTCAGAATGACCAAATTATCTTCTCAATTTAAAACAATTTAAAACGGTGTGAAAGATGCACATTTTTTTCTCATCTAACCTTCAGATGGACAACCTAGACAAGACTACAAACTTTCTAGCTAATTCTTTAATAGAAAGGGAGTGTAAAATATTAAGGAGGGAAGTAAAGAAGAAAATAACAAATGAGATCAGCTTAATTACCTGAGCAATTGGAGTAAAAATACTTCCTTTAGGTGTCTTGTTCCAGTACAAAAAGGATCCTGAAATCAAGGTGATCAATCCAACAACCATAGCAACAGCAGAGACACCAAACCCAACATCCATCCCTGAGTGTGTTTGGACCCAAACTAAAAGTGTAAGTGCAAGAAGCTCTCCCATGCAGAAAGCAAAATAGGCAATGTTGAAGTAAGTGGAGAGTTTCTTGGATTGCTTGGGATCTTCTTTCGTGAATTGATCTGCACCATGAGAAATTATATTTGGTTTTAGGCATCCACTGCCTAAAGACACCAAATAGATTGCTAAGAAGAATATCAGAGCCTGATAGCCCTTGGCCTCATCACAGTGCCCTGCCTCAGTCATCATGTTGCAGATGGGTGGCCTCAATTCTGGTACATGGGCTTGGATAGACAACATTATAAAACCCTGTGGAGCAATTAATTATTTGACATTAAATTAACCTCAAGTAGTTGTTTATATATATATATGCAATTATATCTTTTGAGAGACAAGAATCTAGGATACACTATTATTAGTTGCAGATTCTAAAAGATGTAAAGATTTTGTCAGAAAGTTGAAAAGAAGAAGAAAGAAGCAAGAAATATGGTAACTTACAGAGAGCTCCACAAAACCAAAGATCAACATGGTCCAAAAGCTTCCAAGGTAAGAATCAGAGAGGAAGCCACCAAGAAGGGATAGGAGGAAAACAGTTCCAACAAAATTTGTGACTATGTTTGCTGCTTTGGACAAAGGGAAGTGCATGTCATTGAATACATATGTTATGAGATTGCTCCCAACACCAGCAATTGCCATCATTTCAAATCCTTGAAGCCCTGATCAATTAAAGTATTCAAACCCAAAATTAAAATAAGATTTATAAATGAATCATCAAACATGGACAAGCTATTACAGTATACTTCTAGTGGGGTTTTGATATATACACACAAACACAAAGATACAGAAAAAGAGAGAGAAAGAGACCAAGAATAAAAATTGCAGCTTTCATGCCACTATGCTTGTTAGGCTTACAAGGCCTGCCTCTCCAATCAAAGGAGGCATTCTCCCCAGAAGCTGACCCAGTGGGATGTCCTTCCAACTTCACTCCTCCTGCCTTCTCCAAACTATCCATACCTTCTTCGTCTTTTAAATTCTGGCCCTTTTTTCTTTTTTAGGGAAGAATATACATATATCAATATATATATATATATATATTGATGTTTGTTAGCTATTTGAGACTAACCCGAAACACTTCACACAAACTCCAAATTAATACAAATATAGTAATATATTACTATATCTTGAAATTAAATTAAACTCAAAGGTAGGACTAGGACTATCCTTATCTATATTCTAAAAAGTTTTTTTTTCGTGGTTTTGAGACAAGAAAATAGAGAGGGTTAGCCCCATATTTAATATTTATAATGTTATCTTTTACATTTCCTCGTGAACGATCTTTTCATAATCATTTCAAAAACTCCTTGCCCAGTTGACTCATACTAGTGGAATGGCCCATCATATGCTCAACAACTTAGCTAATGAAGTAAGCCCATAGACTAGCGGTACTTCCTATAAAATTGATAATCATTTATATTTTAAGTAAGGTTATTAATCTTTCATCGGCAGCTTCTCAAATGTGCTCCTAAAATTGAGATGTATCAGGTACCGGAAACATCGGCGTACCGTTTTAGTATTTCATCTTGGAATTAAATATATACTCAATACTTTATAAACAAATTTAACTATCCAATTAGGGCTATTCAACGGTTAGTAATAACCGAAAAACCGAAATCCGAAACCGAAATTTTCGCTTATTCGGTTACGGAATTTCGGTTTCGGTTATTTCGGTTTCGGTTAGTCAAAAACCGAAATTTATTATGGTTCGGTTTCGAAATTTAATCGCAAAAGTTCGGTTAACCGAACTAACCGAACTTTTGCATACACTATATAATACATTTTTTTTTACAAAATTGCCATTCCCTCACCCTAATTCCTAATTTCCTAAATCGGTTCTCCTCTCACTCTCTCTCTTTCACGCAGCGCAGCCGCAGACGCCTCAATCCCCATCCACCACCACCTGCAACGGCCTCAACCACCACCACGAGGTCCACCGGACCACTACCCACCGCCTCCACTCCGAGCTTTCCCTCTCCTCTCCTCGCTTTGTCGCGGATTGATTTTTCTTAGTAGATTTTGTATTCCGAAGAAGATACGAAACGGAAAATTAGTTTCTTGTTCTTGGTGATTTTATTTGGTTTGGTTTGACTATTATGCTTAATAGTGAGGATTTAGATCTATCTGAGTATGGAGTGTATGTGGTCAGATCAGATATGATTCACAGAAGTAGTAGTCAATGCTTTTGGTGCACTGTTGATTTAGGGTTATTAAAACTTCGGTTCGGTTTCGGTTACTGATTTTATGACGTTCGGTTAACCGAAACTGAAACTTCGATTTTCGGTTTCGGTTTCGGTTAACCGATGAACAGCCCTATATCCAATATTAAAAAATTGGGAGAAAAATGGTATGTTTTTATTTTTTTCAATAAAATATGGTTTTATTTTTCTAAAAAAATATCATGTATTTAATTCATATAAGTCTCGTTTAATTGAATTGATCAATTTAAAATGAGAGAAAAGTAGTGAGAAACATAATAACCATTTTCTCAATCTGCGTATTTTTTCCTAAAATGACCATCTTTGACTTTGAGGAACAAAGATAATGATATTTTAATACTCTTTCATTTTTCAAAAGAATGACTTTTTAACTATATTTGAAATACCATAATATTCATTTGTTGGTAGTTAGTTTTGTACAGTATGACAGTATTACCCCTTTAGTTCATTAATTAAAAAAAATCAGAACACTTTTATGCTTTATATGGGAACTAAGTGCACGAAAGAAAAGAGGGAAAATTTAACGAGGGAAAGGAGAGGAGGGAAATTTCTATTGTAATTCCTTTGTATGGCTGCATCTTTTAGATACAAGGGAAAAGGAAGAAAATTTTAATATTTGTGTATGACAATATGGATGGAAAGGAAAAGAAATTTAGTTATTTTACCACTTTACCCTTATAACAAATTACTAGCTATATTCAATTGCAAAATATGATTTGAACAAAATATATATGGCAAACTTATTAATTCATGGTTAATAATTCAAGTTACCTAGCAAAGTTTGAATAAAATTCCATAGATAAATAAGTACCAAACAAGGTTTTCTTGAACAAGAAACATAAGTCCATGATTGTAGTCTAGAATCTAGATAATTAATGGAATTGAAAGACTTAAAATTGATGTACCAAATATTTGGTGCATCAAATAATCCTTGCGCTCCATTACTGGACATCCAAAAAAATTCATTACCCTTGAAGCATCTTCCGTGAGAAAGCCATAGGCTTTATAGCGAATATGAGCCTCAACTCTAATTCTCAGCAACTCTTTGTACACTTCTTCCTCCGAATAAACACGCACCCTTATTTTTTTTGCAATTGTATTTCTCTCATCTGCAATTATGTTCCCTTTTTCAATTTGTTTAGCAACACTTTCAATAGCAATTTTCACTTCCGAATAATCCTTTTGATTGGCCTTTCCTTTTTGCTTATTTAGAGATGTCACCGAGTGACTTTATTTATTAACTTATGGAGTGGGAGTTGGAGCTGGAGTCACCGGTTTGCTTTCATGTCCATCTAAATCATCAAAATTCTCTAGAGAAAATTCTTGGCTAGCGACTAAACGATCAATGTCTTCAATATTATTGTTCATTGTCGGAGTAGCACTTTTAGTGTCACCATCCTTCATTTTTGCGCAACGACTTGCTTTCTCCTTCGCAGTCTCAACATAATCACATGTTGCTCTATCTTTCTTATCGTAGTGAAGAATTTCAACATTCATGAACTTCTTTGCATGAGGATGTGCCTATAAGAGAATAAAATGAGAAGAGGCAAATATATTAAATAATTTCCTATAAATGTTATGCTAAAAATGTCATATTAAAATTTAAGTATGGGTTTTTACCTCGATTAATTTTTCCCAAACCCCAAGCTCTGCTTTCAAACTTTTTGGTTATAAGACTCCAAGAAAATCACTTGTATGCTTGAAAATATCATAGCATTGTGTGAAGTTTTTTTTAAGAGACTTGATGAGGTTTTTCACATTTTCCTTGTCAACTTCAAGAACTCTTATTTTTTCACGGACTTCTTTAACTACATCATTCAGTGCTTGAGTAGTAAAAATACCATCAATTTTTGCACCATTTATGTCTTCGTACACAAAAGCGTCAATTAAAACTTCATTCATTAGTTTTGTCCACCACATTAAGTCTCTTTTTCCAACATCCTTCTCTTGTCTTGCCATTATGTCTATTGCAAAACATGTACAAAAATATCAAATCCAATCATAATGCATTACAAAAACTTCATAAAAGGTAGCTGTCGCACCCTTTTTTTGGAATTTTCCTAATGCGACGCGGGTTTGGGACGAGATGTGAGACGAGATTGGACTCATCTCACATAATACTAATGAAGTCACCACCCTAATTTATCTCTAGGTTTAGGGAACCTAATGTCATGGCATAAAAAAATAAAACTAAGGCAAAGTGGGTCTGAACCCGAGAACAATGGTTCGGGGTCGTATTATAGACTCGGAAAGGTGCTACGCACCCGAGTCACATCCTAAAAAAGGTTACCGGAAAAGAGGTGTTTAATCATGCTTGAAAATAAATCCTAATTGAAGTGACCATGCCCAATGGATTAAAGTTAAATAATTCTGAATTACGCATGCATTTATACAACAAAACGTGAAAATAAAAGGTGAGAAGGTTTACTTGAGGGGCGGTTCTCCCATTTGATGATTTTTATGCTAATGAGTGATATTACCTGTATGGAATATTTATCTACGCATACGAGAAATAACTCAGACAAGCATGTAGTGAAATAAATAAATAATTATTTTACGCATAAAGTGATTATTCAAACATACCGAGAAATGAATCATTCACGCATCCGAAAAAATAAATAATTAGTGGTTATTCACGCACGAGAAAACAAATAAATCACGCAAGCATGCAAAGAAAATAAACAGTACAAGGACGTGCAAGCATGCAAATAATTAATGCAATTTTATTTCATACGAGCGTAATATTTTTGGTTCGAGCTTTTGGTATGATAAAAGTTTGCCAAACATAAAAAAACTTTCATAGAAAATTATTAAAAACTGAGGTGACGTGAATAATAACCAGTAAGCTACAAAAAGTTCATTTCAAGGTTAGGTAAGATTTATATATGTGCCATAAAATATAAACTAAATGAAATAAATTAACGACGTGAAATAACAGTAAAGGCATTGATGGGAAAAATAATAAAAATATGAAAAAGTCCGAAATAAAATTTAAATAGCGTGAGACATAAAAATAACTGACAACTGTGAGAATTGCAATGCGAAGAAAGTTTTAGCAAGGGAAAAAGAATCCAAAATCGAGTAGCAACAATTGCCCCCCTCTTTACTGTCTTATCAAAAATGAGGTGTAACCAAGATTTTTGATGAGTAGTAAAGATGGTTGCTACCGTACCCCTGGTGGTTGTAACATGAGTTATTGGGAATGTCATAGGGCAGATCATTGAAACAGAAACTATCTTTAGAGATAGGGTGTGGTGACCACTTACACATTTCGAGTTGTGGAGATATGACTGTTTGTAGCATCTACAAAAGTCACTATGCAGGAAATTAAAGTGGCTCTGGGAGGAGGAGATTACATGCAGGAGATTAAAGTGGCTCTGGGAGGAGGAGATTACATGCAGGATATTAAAGTCGCTCTGGGAGGAGGAGATTACATGCAGGAGATTAAAGTCGCTCTGGGAGGAGGAGATTACATGCAGGAAATTAAAGTTGCTCTGGGAGGAGGAGATTAAATGCAGGAGATTAAAGTCGCTCTAGGAGGAGGAGATTACATGCAGGAAATTAAATTGCAGGAAAGTTAATTTACAAGAAAGGAAATTGCAGGAAAGTAAATTTGCAGGAAAGGAAATTGCAGGAAAGTAAATTTGCAAGAAAGGAAATTACAGGAAAGTAAATTTGCAAGAAAGGAAATTGCAGGAAAGTAAATTTGAACCTTCGCTTTGATGTTGGGGATATGTTCTCTGATAGTGAGAACGAATGATGATCTCGGATTGTGAGATCGGCTGATCTTCTCTCGGATAATGAGGAAGATGTCACTCTGATAGTGAGGACAGATGGTGATCTCAGATAGTGAGATCTGCTGGAAATGTAAATAAAGTTAATGCAAGAAATATAAATAAAGTAGATGTGAACTTCACTTGGGCGTTGTTGCCCCGTAACATTGGTGCGGAAGTTGAAATGGAAACTCCACTCGGACGCTGCTGCCCGTTGGAGGTTGGTGTTGAAAATGTAAACTCCGCTCGGATGCTGGCGCCCACTGGGAGGTTGATGCTGAAAATGAAAACTCCACTCAGACGCTACTGCCTACTGGGAGGTTGATGCTAGTAACGTACTTTTTATTCATTCGGATGTTTGTTTGGTGAATGGTGTGGGGAGAGTGTTCCACCGCACGAAGTTAATTAGGAGTGGTAACGTGCTCTATTCGGATGTTCGCTCAAGTGGTGGGGGAAAGGGGCCACCACACAAAGTTGATTGATGAGTGGTAACGTACTCCATTCGGGTATTGATTGGATGGTTAGTGGAAATTTCACTGAAGCACATCTGTTTCCTGCAAATAGGGAGAAAACAAACACGAAGCAACAATGGATGGAAAAAGAGAGAGCAATTGATAAATGAGAAAATAAGATCAAATCATGTATATTGTATATGAAAGTATTCCCACACTACCCTAAGGTTTGCCCCCAGCATTTTGTTAAGATAAAAAAAACTTCCTTATCAAGAGAAAGTTCAACAAATTTATGCATTTCTGGATAACCTGTCATCCAGTTTCTACATATAAGCATGCTTGATACAAGCCTAGAAAAGCATCTGCATCTTGCCTAGGAGATAACAATCTCAAGGACAAGACTTTCCTACATCATGTAGACGTAAGCAATCCTCATCGGATATTGGTGTTTGCGCTCACACTCAGAAATCAGGCTACGTGTTTACACTCATACAAATGCAACAAACATAGCACAAAGTCAGATTTGCAATGTCAATCCGAGTGAATAAACTTCAGATGAAGATGCATATGCATGGGCATTTATATAATTGAAAGGACTTTGCTGGGGAGGAGAAGTGAATATTTTTCTCAATGAACAGGGCTTGTTGATTGGCCGTGGTGAGGGCAAAGTGCACAAGTTCTTCAGTCTTCATTGGGGATGCTTCTTCCCGCGATCACTTTGAGGATGTGGCGCCTAGATTCTTGAATCCTTACTAGAGATGCTTTTCTTCTTGATCTTTCTGAGGACAAGACGCTCTAGTTCTTTGATCTTCATTGAGGATGCCCCTTCTTGATTGCTTTGAGCTTTTGTTCTTGGAACACCTTTGATTTTTTTCTCTTTTTTCCTTCATTTTTCCTTTTCCTTTTCTTCTTTTCTCTTATTTTTTTCTTTTTTTCTTCTTTTTCCTTTTTTTCTTTGCTTTTTTCTTTTTTTTTCTTTTTTCTTTTTTCTTTGTTCTTTTTTTCTTTTTCCTTCTTCATCTTTTTTTCTCTTTTTTTCTTTTTCCTTCTTCTTTTTTCTTTTTCTTCTTTTCTTTTTTCTTTCAAAACACACCAGCAAGCGAAGCAAGTACAGTTTTTGTGCTAGCTTCCCTCAGTTTTGGTTTAAGGCCGAGGCCTTAGTCTCTTATTTTCGTCCGGCTTTCTTCCAGTGCTGGCCATCAACAATCCTTAGAGCTTTTGCATCCTTTCTTGCGCGAGCCAAGTTCGATGTGCACCCCCTTCCTCTAGTTAGCCATCTCAGTCAAGCACTGCTCATTGTCTTATTAGAAAAATAAAAATGGAAGAAAGAGCAAAGTCCAATGTCATTTTACTGCTATCCTATGTCTAATGGTGCATGTACCCTGGATATTATGCAAATCCAACTAGCACTTAGTCAGGCATTTGCACTCATGAAAGAAATAAGGCGTGGAGGCCCAAAATGCTCATAGGGATGTGGGTATGACTGCTTACGTCTAAGCATACTATAGATATAAGAACTAGCAGGTGAGATCATGCACGTCATATAATTTCAAATGGATGCACAAGTTATCCATGATGCAGTAACATGTTGAACATGCTCATTTTAAGGAAGGTTTGAAAATTTGCTAGTAGTGTGGATTTTATTCAAAAACTTTTGTTTACCCTTATAACAAATCTTAACAATCTTAGCAGTTTTATAGACAAAATGTGACGACTTTTATAAACAATGCCAAAGAATTGCACCCCCCCCCCCTAGTGTAGAGATGAGTATAGAATGATTGTACAACGACTAAAACTTAAAAGGCTGAAAGGATAGGGAACTTCTCTGGATATGTGCAGTAAGTGGTACCCAATGGTCAGACCAACTCGCCGACCTGGAATGAGTTTGGTAAATCCGATCCTCTTGTCTTTCGTATTCAGGAGCCATGACGAATATGTACGTTGGTACATTATTAAGTATGTTTGATTGCCATTCCCGTTGTGACAATGTGGATGGCAGGATCGCTTGTTTCCTGCAAAACTAGTATTGACAATGTTAGTTTAAACTCAGTGGGTCAAACAGTCCTCCGGGATTAGTGGGTATTGTTTTTTTCTTTTGCCGAAAGAATTTGAAAAATGTGATTTTGAGAAAATTCTTATTTTATTGATTCAGGATAGACATTAAATTGTCTTGTTTTGAAAAAGCACTATGCCTTTCAATTGAAACCTCTCATTTCTAAGTAAAGTACATCTTAACAGCATCAGAGCTTACTGGTTTCAGCAAGTCGTCTCCATCCATAGTGGTGAGCATCAGAGCGCCTCCCGAAAATGCGTTCTTGACTACATATGGACCTTCGTACCGGGGCGGGCATTTTCCTTGACCTTCCTCCTGATGGGGGAGAATTTTCTTTAGCACTAAATCTCCAGCTTTGAACTCACGGGGCCGTACCTTTTTGTTGTAGGCATTAGCCATTTTTTTCTGATATAGCTGTGCATGGCACATGGCCGCCAATCGCTTCTCTAAGATTAGGCTCAACTGTTCATATCTGACTCGTGCCCAATCAGACTCTTCCACTCTAGATTCGGCCAAACTCTAAGAGAGGGAATTTCTACCTCAAGAGGAATCACCGCTTCCATACCATAAACCAGGGAATAAGGAGTTGCTCATGTGGAGGTGCGAATTGAAATCCGATAAGCATGCAGTGCAAAAGGGAGCATGTCATGCCAATCCTTGTGAGTGATCACCATTTTCTGGATGATCTTTTTCAAGTTCTTGTTTGCGGCCTCAACTGCACCGTTCATCTTTGGACGGTACGGGGAAGAATTCCGATGCTTTATTTTCCACCGTTGGCAAAGATCGTTGATTAGCTTTCCATTCAAGTTAGTGTCATTATCTATAATGATTGTTTCGGGGACCCCATAGCGGCATATGATATTTCTTTCGATGAATCGCGCGGTTGTCTTGGCCGTGTTGCTTGAGTAGGAGGAAGCTTCCACCCATTTAGTGAAGTAGTCAATCGCAACAAGGATAAAGCAGTGATCGTTGGAAGCTTTTGGATGGATCTAGCCGATGATGTCAATTCTCCATATCGCGAAGGGCCAAGGTGAAGTTATGTTAAAAAGGGGAGTTGGAGGGACGTTGAGATGATCGGCATAAATCTGGCATTTGTGACGCTTTCTGAAGTAGTCGATGCAATCTTGTTCAATAGTGAGCCAAAAATAGCCTTGTCTCATTATTTGTCGTGTCATCATATGCCCACTAGCATGTGTGGAGCAAACTCCATCGTGGATTTCTGCTATGATCTTCCTAGCTTTGGAAGTGGTGACACAACGAAGTAAGACCCCATCTGCCCTTCTCTTGTATAGAACTTCACCATCAAGGTAGAATTCTAGAGCCAAACGTTGAAGAGTTTTTTTATTGTTCTGACTTGCCCCCGGTGGGTACTCCCTGTATTTGATGAAGTGTACCAGATCATGATACCACGATTTCCCATCAGGCTCATCTTTCAAGGTGGCGCAACATGCTGGCATCTCCCTCACTTCAACCCTTAGTGGCTGGAGTATTATCCCGCATTCCAATTTGATCATTGAGGCTAGAGTGGCTAACGCATCTGCGAAACAATTCTTTTCTCGATCGATCCGATCGAACTCGGTTTCTTCAAACTCTTCTATGAGTTTGGTAAGCAACCTTTGATAAGGTATTAGTTTCGAATCTCTAGTTTGCCACAAATCTTGGGCTTGGTATATGACCAAGGCCGAGTCCCCGAAGACTCTTAGCTTTTTTACCTTCAATTCAATTGCAGTCATTAGCCCGCTGATGCATGCCTCATATTTAGCGACGTTATTTGTGCATGGGAAATTCAATCTACATGCTATAGGAAATTGACGACCATCTGGGGCTATAACAACAACACCCACTCCGCTTCCCGAAAGATTTACTGCACCGTCAAAGAACATAGTCCACCAATCATCTTCATCAGCATCATCCATGTGCTCAGTGTCAATAATCATGATATCTTCATCAGGGAAGTCAAACTCTAGAGATTCATACTCATCCAGAGCATGGTCGGCCAAGTGATCGGCAAGAGCGCTTGCTTTGACTGCTTTTCGCGTCACATATATAATTTTATATTCAGCCAGCAAGACCTGTCATCTGCAGATTCGGCTTGACAAATAAGGCTTCTCGAAGATGTACTTCAGAGGATCCATGCGAGAAATCAGCCATGTCGTGTAATACAACATATATTGTCTGAGTCTTCGAGCACTCCATGCTAAAGCACAGCAAGTTCGTTCTAACATGGAGTATCACATCTCACACTCATTGAATTTTTTACTCAGATAGTAAATGGCTTGCTCACGTCTCCCGGATTCATCATCTTGCCCTAGAACGCATCCCATGACACTGGCCGTAACTGTCAAATACACTAGTAAAGAACGTCCTGGAGTAGGAGGGACTAAAACTAGAGGAGTCTGCAGGTATGTTTTGATCTTTTCAAAAGCTTTTTAGCAATCCTTATCCCATTCAGCATTTCCATTCTTTCTCAACATTTTAAACATTGGCTCACAAGTGAGTGTCAGCTGGCTAATGAAGCGGGCGATATAGTTTATGCGCCCTAAGAACTCCGTACCTCTTTTTCTGTTTTAGGAGGAGATAGCTCCTGAATTGCCTTTACTTTATCGGGGTCTACCTCTATGCCCCTACTGCTGACAATGAATCCCAACAACTTTCTGAACGTCACTCCGAAAGTACACTTAGCCGGATTCAACCGCAACTGGTACCGCCTTAGTCTTTCAAATACCTTTCTCAAGACTTCTACATGATCTTGAGCTCCCTGAGATTTAGCTATCATATCATCAACATATATCTCAACTTCTTTATGCATCATATCATGGAATAGAGTGACAGCAGCATGCTGGTAAGTAGCTCCTGCATTCTTCAGTCCAAAGGGCATAACCTTGTAACAAAAGGTTCCCCAAGGCGTGATGAAGGTCATTTTCTACCTGTCTTCAGGAGTCATCTTGATCTAATTGTATCCTGAAAACCCATCCATAAAAGAGAACATGTCATTGTAGGCAACATTATCTACCAGTGTGTCAATATGGGGGAGCGGGAAATCATCCTTAGGACTAGCCCGATTGAGATCGTGAAAATCTACACACATACGAACCCTCCCATCTTTCTTGGGCACAGGAACGATATTAGCAACCCACTCCGGATATTCAACAACACTTAGGAAACCCACGTCTAGCTATTTAATGACCTCCTCTTTGATCTTCAGAAGAGTGTCGGTATGCATCCTTTGAAGCTTCTGTTTTACCGGCTTGAATTCGAGTTTCAACGGGATTCGGTGTTCAACTATGCTAGGGTCAAGGCCCGACATGTCCTCATATGACCATGCGAATATATCCACGTACTCTCGGAGGAGGGAGATTAATCTCTCTCTCTGAATAGTGTCTAAGGTTGTCCCGATTTTGACTATCTTTCGATCTTCAAGACTCGTCCCCAAGTTTATCTCTTCCAACTCTTCCTGATGAGGAACTATCTTTTTTTATAAGAGTCCGGGGGATACTGAGCAGGATTGGCCGGATCTGGGCTGGTCGGGAACACTGTACTGGGGTCTTCGTCACTTGCAAAGCGCCGGAGGGGGCCTCCGGCGTAAACACTCCGATGCCAAAGTCAGTGTAAATAGTCAAAATGGCAGGGGTTCAGTACGCTATCTTAAGCTTACCCTCTTGTCTGAAAAGATGGGGGTATTTATAGGCAAAGGAAGGAGTGTACCGACAGGGGGTTGGAATAATCCCTGGTAGGTGTCGCTGGGTTGATAGATGCCACTGGGGTGGCATCGAGTGATGTCATGTGGGATGACGTCATGCGGAGTGACGTCATGGATGACCTGGGATGGGATGTCGTTGTGCGGATGCCGCATGAGAGCCCCCCCGCTGATGTCGACCATCCCAGGGTCAGTCGCCAGGCTAAGGGCGGTAAGAACAGGGTCTCGTCTCCCTCAGCGGGTACAAAATACTGGCCGGGTCACCCGGCGGGGTAGTGGAGATGTCGCTTCTGTGGTATCGATAGTTATCATATGCCCAAAAGAAAACTAGCCCGAGTGTTTACCAAGGGCTATCACAGCGTCTCCGGTCCTGCCCCTTCAGAGGTTTCTGCCCTAATGAGGGCTCGACAATCGATAAAGGTATATCTTCGAAATGCCTTTTTCCGAAGTCTATAAATAGGCCTTTCATTTTGCACTTGCTTTATAAATCTCACAACTTTTTCACCTCTCTCTTCAAGTTTCCTTATATCTCTTCTTTTCATAGACGAAGTCACCAAAAACTTCCTGCTCTCCAAAACCCATGCCCTGAGGAACCTAACTCAGGCAGATACTGATTTCCTGGGGTCACCGAGCGTCAAGACCTCGGAGGATATACTAGAGCCCCAGGGGATGCTGACTCCCCTGCAAGCTAGACAGGTTGTCGTTACCCTGGAGGATTTCAGTCCCGTGGAGAAAGCGATGAAGCTGTCAGTGGCTGTTTCTCAAATTCAGCTGCTGATGTCAACGCTACAGCATAGGAAGGACTTGCTGGGATGCTGCCTGAAGGGCATGAGGGCCTATTCTTCTGAACTGACGGCTCTTGCGGATGCCCTGAGGGAAATTCCTTTCCTGGAATGGGAAGATGATGACGCTGGGTCGAATGCCTGACCAGTGATGGGGGTCCTCTTGGCGTGTCTTTCTGTGCTCTTCTAGGGCCACCTTTTGTAACTCTGGGCCATTAGGCCTTTTTGTAATCTCGGGTCGTTGAGCCCTTTAAATAAATAAATATGCTTTCCCTTATTCACTTGCCGCGCTGTCAATGTTTTTCTTCTTTCTCATATCGTATTTCTTAGAAAACAACTTCTATTCTCGCTAATTGTGAGCGTGGTGTCCCTTGGGATCCCGCAACTTTATTTGCCTACCTGGCTCATAATGACGATGTTCCCATATTGCATCCATTCTGAATATATTTTGTGCCATTTTTTAGTGTTAACAGATTAGGCAACGATTTCGGTACCTCCTGGCTGGTGCAGACTTTTAACAGTTGCGGAGTCAGATCTTTCCCCCAATGGACATTATCCCTGACAGCATTAACTGTCCTCGATAATACGCGAAAAGGCAGGCACGCTTCCTCACCTCGGCTATATAATGGGGCTCTTCCTCTCTTTCTCTGCTCATCTTTTTTCTTCTTTCTTCTCACTCTTACTGATATTTCCATGGCTGACTCCCGTTTTTTGTATACTGCTGCCCGTGATTCTCCTCCGACCCCTCCAACTTCTCCCGACTCCGACAATCCTCCGCTCTCACCTCCCTGGAGGCCTACCAGACATTCCACAAAGTGCCGGGGTCGCAAGAGATCGAAGAAAACAAAGAAACAATCTTTTGACTCCTTCTTTGCCGACTTTGAACCTCACTACCTTTCGCTACGGCAAAAGGATGAAGCGTCACCATCCGTTCCTTATCCTTTTCCTAAGGACAGGACTTCTATGCAAGATGCCGCCCCAGGACTGGTTACCCCGACCTTGGAGGAAAGCTCCCGCGCCGCTTCAAAGGAGAAAACTGCCCTTACGACAGGTTCTGCGACTGGGCTTGGTAAGAGACCTTTCAAGATTGACGAGCCCTTTCCTTTCTATAACAGTGGGTCGCCATCGTCTCCGGAGGATTATGATTACGTCTATGACATACACTGGGCGGACGAAGACTGACGATGTCGCACTTATTGTAGATGCCGCTGGCTTTCTCTTTCAATAAATAAGATAGAATAAAATGAAAACAAAATGTCATTTGCCTTTTTCTTTTCGCTTTTGGTATAATCGCCACCCTATGGGATAACTGCCGCTGGGCAGCCGATTACCGCTTCATGCGACCATCTTTGCGGGGTTTCTTGTAATTACTAAGTCTTTCTTTTATGGAATTCGAGGCGAGCGCTTGACTTTAAGTTTCTGTCAGGGTCTTTCCACGTGTCCCGTTTGTCCCGTACGTGTCTTGCTATGATAGGTTGCCCTTCTGTCTGACTTTTCCACCGTCTCTTTTAAAAGGAAAAATGCTTCTTATTTGTACATTTTTGCTCCTTTTTATACTTCAGAACTCTCTTCGTTTTTCGCTCGCTCTGAGGAAATTCTCTCGTTCGCATCCAGACGACTCGCCTATTAATTTCAGCCTTCTCTCTCTCAAGGTATTCTGCTCGATCTTGCTTTTGATTTTCCTTTGCTGCTTTATCTATCATGCCTCGCACGAGATCTCAGTCTAGTTCTTTAGCTACTCCTAGGCCAATTTCTCGATATCCCGAACTTGAAAACACCTCTAGCATCTTTACTTGCCCTACTGTCTTACGCCTCGAACTGGAAAGCAATAACATTACCTTCCCCTGCGGCTATCGCTCTACTATTCCTTCTGACACTATGAGGCTTCATAGCCAGCTCTGGAAAACTCATAGGATTCTTTATTTTAAAATGTTTCAATATGGGTTCCGCCTCCCAGTTCATGACACGCTAGAGCGTGTGTTGCGCGAGCACGGGCTTAACCCTGTGCAGATCACCCCTTCCTCATGGAGTTGCATCTACGCCTTCCTTCGTGCTTGCGAATTAAAAGATATTCTTGCTCCCTCTGTCGCTTTACTTCGCAAGTTCTTGACTCTGGTTTTTCGCGACGGCTTCATTAATATTATTCCACGATGGGATGATGCTCTAGTGAGGCCTTTTTGGCAGAAATTTCGAGGATTTGAGGAGAACGTCGAAAACTGGAAGAGCGGTTTCTTCGTTGTCGAATTACCCTCTCGCCTGTGGCGTCCTGACTTTAACCTGGAGGTGGTTGATTGGGTGAGGCCAGCGCCTCTGTCTAGGGAAGAGTTGGATCAAGCCAACGCTTTACTGGAGATAGAGTCCTCTTTCCATATCCAAAACTTTGCTTTGTACAGGCCTTTAACTGAGTGTACCATAGGTGAGCTTTTGAGCTTCACCGCTGCCTTGCTTACCCCTTGTTTACTAACATAACTTTTCGCAAGGGAGACTATCGCTTGACCGCTCTCCGAAGGTGACGCTCCTCACAAAGTTGTCGCCCCTGCAACGACTGATCCTTCTACTTCCGCTGGGGCTCAAGCTGATCACCGCATACCCATAAAGAAAAGAGTTTTAGACGAGATTCTTTCCAGGGAAAGCGGTTCTTCCTTCCGCACTTCCCGCTTCGTGGAGAACTGGTTACCCAGTCGGAAGAAGAGATCTGGGTCTGGTTTGCCAGTGACTGAGATAAAGATTTTCTCATACGGAGTCGAGGACATGGAGGACATGGACACGAAACTGAGCCTCCGCCCAGCTTCCTCAGCTCAACGAAAGAAACTAAGGGAAGCAAGCGAAGCTCAAGTGACCAAGATGGCTGCTCAATCTCCTCCAAGCGACGCCGCAAATACCGTCGCTTCCTAGACTGCTGCTTCTCCTGACACCACTATAGAAGGTGCCGCTTCACCGGGTGGCACTTCCTCGACTCTGGGGTTGCACGCCCCCAACAAGGCTTCTCCTGTCGCGATGATGCCGTCATCAGCTGGAGATTCTACTCCTATCATGGAGCCTCCACACTCGCCCATTGGCTCCTGCATTCCTGACATACCTCCACCAGTCCCAAGCGGACCTGGTTCTTCTTGCTTTCCCCCGAAGTCCCCTTGCCCGTTGTTCCTTACTTCAATTCGAGACGTTGGGGGCTCAGGCGGTATCTCCGCCCCTTGCTTTGTTGCTGATCTTTCCCATGACGGGCCTCAAGGGGCCCCTTCTCACCGGCTAAATCTGTCGAAATTTGGGACTGACGGGTTCCGTGCCCTGGATATATCAGACCCCTTATCGCAAGATCAGCCCACGACTATCTTGGCCTGCGAAATTTTTTGCGCCTCCGAGGAGGAGAGTAGGTTACTGCAACTTCCTCCTGAAGTTCAGTATGTGCGCGTCATGAATAACTACCTTGCTGCCTTTCGACAACTTCATTACTTCATCAGGGCTCGTGGTACACAATCTCAAAACTCTAGTGCCCTAGCAAAGGTAGAGGAGCTGTCGCGACTCCACAAACGCGCTCAGGCCGAACTGCGCGAGTGCCGCGCTGACCTTTCTCGGGAAAGGTCTAAAGGAAAAGCCCAGGTTGAAGCTTTAGAGGCTGAGTTGGTGGCTGAGAGGAAGAAGAACTCATTTCTTCTTGAGGAGGTATCCTTCCGCAATGCGGACCTGTCGAAAGCTTTCAAGAAGGTGACCTGGTGGAAGAAGAAGACTGAACAAGCCTTTATCGCCGGGGTGACAGATCAGCACCGCAGCAGGTCCGCTGATCCCGCTGAGGTCACCAGGTATGCCTCCGTGAGGATGAAAGAGATTGATGAGAGCCAAGAGGGTTTCCTCTCCTCTGAAGAGGAGTAGTAGATCAGTGCCTGGGAAGGGCCCATTTGATGGCACTTGATTGGGGGTGTCGCTTCTTTACTTAATCCCTTGTTGCATTATTTTTCTCATTTGGACTTTGACGTCGCCTCCTTGCTTGTAATAATTAACAGATCTTGTAATCTTGACCAAATAATGCCTGTTTCAATACGATGTCGCCCTTTATCACATGCCGCTTGACTACATTTTCTTCGCACTTTACCTCTTGCATGCCGTGGCATTACATCTTGCCGCTCCTTTTCGCCGGGTTTGACTGCGCCCTTTTCAGAGCATTTAAAGCTCTGACTCCTTTTACTTGATACGAAGGAGGCAGTCATGATGCTCTGAGCCCACGTGTCATCAAAGGGGAACGCTAAAGGACTGGCGGGCTGAACATGTCTTTTCGCTCCTCAGGGGTTTTACCCGCTTCCCGCGCCTCTTTGCCCTTGACACGTCACACACCACGATCGCTTGACCCGTCGTTACCTTTAGTCCTTAGGGTTATAAAAAACCCCATGTGCTTTCTTTTTATCTTTTGTTACCTTTCCCTTTTGAAAAACGAAAAGAAAGAAAAGAAAAGGCAATTCCTCTTCTTCTTCCTACGATCCGCCGCCACTCAGGTGCTTCGATCTTCTTCTTACCACAGGTACCTTCCTCTCTATCCTTCTTTTAACCTTGCGCATGGCTCGTAATTGCCTCTATCCCCGCTTTGCTGGGGAGGGGGATATTGATACTACTATTTCCACCATTGCTTCCACCGCCGTCCTTCGACGGCGCCTGCGGAGCTATAATGCCACTCTCGACCAGCTGGAGGGGTATTCTACTGAAGTTGCCCCAAAGTCCCTTCGCCTTAATAGTGAATTACCTGGCAACCGTAGGGTTCTTTATGCAAAAATGTTTCATTATGGTTTTCGGCTTCCTCTAGATCCTTTAATTGCCGAGTTACTCTCTGAATTTGATCTAAATGCTGCCCAATTGAGTCCAAACGCCTATTGTGGCATTTATGCTTTTATAGCCCTTTGTAGATATATAGGGAATGAATCTCCTTCCTTGTTGTTGCTTCGCTCCCTTTTTCAATTATACCACCATAACAACGGCATCATAGCGATATCGCCTCGCTATGATGTTGAGGCTCTAAACCCCTTTACCTGGAAGCTGTTATTCCTTGAATCTTCTATTGATGCTTGGAAAAAAGGAATCTTCATCATCAACCTGCCCCAGCCTTTGTGGTAGAGCGGGTTTCATCTAGTCGTCAGAGACGCTGCCTGGGGTGGCAGGCCAGAGTTAGGACCAGTTGACCAAGGCTGGCTGGACAAGCTACTCAACCTGTCGGGGATTCCTGGTGTTCGCACTTGTGAACTTGCATGCCGGGGCGACATCCAGGATTGCATTCAAAGTGAGCATCGTCCCTTCGTTCGCTGCTCCACGTTAATACTAACTCTAACATTCTTTTCTTATCTCTACAGATCCTCCCGCCGGGTGGAAACCTGATTGCATCAAGAAAAGAGAGAGAAGAGCTCAACAGAAGAGAGAAAAAAGGGCTCTTTCTGCCGCCTCGACAGGTGCCGTGACTGACACCACGCACGCGTCCACTTCTGCACCTGAGTCCTTTTCTCTTCCTCGAGCGGAGGCTACTGCCACATCAACTGCTGAGCCAATTTCCTCCCCTAGCGTTGTTCCTACACGAGCGTCATCTTCTCGTCCTCCCCTTGCAAGAAAGAAGAAAAGAACTCTCCGCCTTCGCGTTATCGCTCCTACCCGTCCTCCTGTTCAGGTGGTTTTTTCACAAAATTTTCTCCGTCTATATATTTTTTGTCCGTTTCTTAATTCCCCTATTTCTTTTGCGCGTAGGATACCACTGCTGTTGCCTCTTCCGCTACTCCTTCGCGCGACGGCATGGATTTGTCAGGTATTCTTGACCCCAAGCGACCGCGTCTTAATTAAGACACCCCTTCAGCGGATGACTTTGCCGCTGGTCAGGAAAGGCAAGGCGGCGTCACCAATACCGGCCCCTTGGTGGGTAATCAAGGCTCTGGTCTGGCAGGGAACGGGGCTACCTCTGCGCCGCTTCACTCTTCTTTTGTCGCGTCCTCTCCTCCACCTGGCAATCCCTTGGACTTCCTAGAGGATCTTGCAGAGGAGGACTTTCCATCCTTACCAACTGGCGGTTTCAATATTGACGCTGGACCATCTAATCGTTCCCCTCCGTCCCCTCCTGATGTCTTCTTCATTCCTGCTGCCGTTCAAACAATCTCTCCCTCTCTTCCCCCCATGGACACTCCGCGCATGGTGGCTGACCTGAGCACTATACTCTCTAGCGGAGCCGCCACCCATCAGGTTGATTTAGGCAACATTCGCCAGTGTGGGTTCCCAGCATTGGGAGGGGACAGCTCCCTAGCGACATCCGCCTATCTGGCAGGGCATCTGTTGTCGGTTGAGGAGGAGGAGCAGGCCTTCCTCTCCGTTGCCGAGGGCGAACAACTGCAGCAGATAAGGACCTAGCTGTTCTCTAGCTTTCAGGGCTTCCATTACTGGTCTAGGAATGTGACGAGACGAATGAGCTCTCTCCAATCTTCCTCCCAGGAATGACACAACACTAATCACCAGCTCTTGGAAGAAATCAACAAGTACCAAAGAGAACTTCATAAGACTCAAGAAGAGCTGAGGAAGTGTGTTGAAGAGCGACAATGTGCGGAAGCAAGTTTAGGAGTTGCGAGGAAAGAGTTGGAAGAGGCCAGAAGACACCAGGTCACGAGGGATGCCGCCCTTCAAGCGGAGCAAAGTAAGAATGCCACGCTTATAGAGGAAATGACGGACAAGTGTAAATGGTTTCTGGAACAAACTGTAGGCCTCATGGCCGACTGCTTCATTGAGCGTCACGGCCGCAATTTCTTCGACGCTGATGCCATCATCCGCCTCTTCAAGCAGAAGTCCAGGTTCCTCACGAAAAGGGCTACCGCCAAGCAAAGAGGCCACGACATGACGAGGGGGACAGCAGCATGCCCAGGCCGTAGATGTCACTTCTCTTTTTGTCCATCGGGCGCCCTGACTTCTTTGCCCTTTTTGCGTTTTTGGGGCCTTTTGTTTAAACAAGTATCCCCTCTTGTATAAACAGTTTGTTTGCATAATTTGCCATCATTTTACTTTATCGATGATCTTTCTCACTTTACTTTCGTTAGCCCTTCTTTCAAAACTGGTTGCCACCGTTGAACTGACGTGGCTTGCACCTTCAAACTTCCCTTGCGGAGTCACAACACGCCATGTTATCGCGCGTTTCTCTCTGCGCAATAGGGTAGATCCGCTCCTTACCATTATCTCGTACCGTGCTTGAGAGGACTAGATCTCCCCTTTAGACGCTCTGCCTCTTTGCGGCGTCATTATTTTCCAAGTGCTCCATCACTTTCACACTTTACTAAATTTTCTGCACATTTTACTTATAACTTTCGTTAGTAGCGATATATTCCCGAAAAGCTTTAGTTACATTGGGCCATCGCCGCGCGCGCTCCTCACTTACTTAGCGCGATCTCTCCGAGATGTCGCTTATGCCGAATTTTCTGCACATTTTCACTTATCATTTACATTAGTAGCGACATCTACTAAAATATCTTAATTACCTTGGGGTGTGAGCGCGTATTTCCCCAACTCACTTGGCGCGATCTCGCCCGATGTCGCTCGTGTCACGTACTCTTCCAGCCAAACTTCACCGGGTTTGTCCTTTCCGGTTACTAGCTGGGGTACCGTGACTTCCCGCATTTCCTCAATCGGCCGGGAAGTGCCACCTCTCAGTGCGCCGCCTGATCAGGGCCGGCTTTCACGAGGATAGGACTTTTCACTTCCTCAGCGTTGTCCTCGCACCTCGGAATGTGCCCCTTCTTTACGAGGTGCGTATGTTAGCGCTACCATCGTAAGGGTAGGATTTTCACTTGCGAGGTGGAGTTTTTATCTTCCCTAGGGTCATGCCTCACTTAATGATCATCTGCCTATGTGAGCACGGGCTGTCACAAGGATAGGACTTTGCACCCCTAGGGGAGTCGGGGCGTGCCCTCTCTGGGTTTCCCCAGGATAGGATTTTTCACTCCCGACAGTGCTGGAGCGTGTCTCGTCTTAGCGAGCCGCCTGATCAAGGCCGGCCTCACAAGACCAGAATTTTTCACTTCCAGCACCATATATCTCCAGGATCGCCGGTGCGTGCCTCGTCTTGACGACCCATCTGCATTAGCCCATTCTACCCCAAGGCCAGGACTTTTCACCCCCGACATCCTCCTTTCCTTGTTATCTGCACATTACACAGACAACCAACAAGGAACAAGAAATATTTCCACAACAATTGTTAGACCATGCCCAACGGCATGTCATATTCATAATTTCAATTTCTAGACCATGCCCAACGGCATGTCACATTTCAATTTCAATTTCAAGACCATGCCCAACGGCATGTCACTTTTCATTATTTCAATTTCTAGACCATGCTCAACGGCATGTCAAATTCAATTTCTAGACCATGCCCAACGGCATGTCACATTTCAATTTCAATTTCAAGACCATGCCCAACGGCATGTCACTTTTCATTATTTCAATTTCTAGACCATGCCCAACGGCATGTCACATTTCAATTTCAATTTCAAGACCATGCCCAACGGCATGTCACTTTTTATTATTTCAATTTCTAGACCATGCCCAACGGCATGTCAAATTCAATTTCTAGACCATGCCCAACGGCATGTCAAATTTAATTTCTAGACCATGCCCAACGGCATGTCAAACTCAGTTTCTAAACCATGCCCAACGGCATGTCAAATTCAATTTCTAAACCATGCCCAACGACATGTCAAATTCAATTTTAATCGAGCAATATTCCAAGAGTTAGGTAAGGGAGTACCGTCAAGCGTTTCGAGGTGATACGCTCCCTTTCCGATAACACGAGTGACGCGGTACGGGCCTTCCCAGTTTGAGCTAAGTTTCCACATTCGTTGGCCCGCCGCCCGTTTGGCCCTGAGCACGAGGTCTCCCGCCTTGAGCAGCCGCTCCTTAACATGTCTGTTGTGATACCGCGCTATTCTTCTTTTGTAGTGCATTATTTTCAAGAGAGCTTCCTCGCGCGCCTCAGGCAGCGTATCAAGGTTAGCGCGTAACCTCTCCTCATTTAATTCCTCCTTGAAATATTCCACCCTTAAGCTTAGGGTGCCAATTTCGACAGGCGTTACTGCTTCGGTACCAAAAGCCATCGCAAAGGGCGTTTCCCCCGTACTAGT
This sequence comes from Viola odorata, assembly GCA_963691705.1. Taxonomy (NCBI): domain Eukaryota; kingdom Viridiplantae; phylum Streptophyta; class Magnoliopsida; order Malpighiales; family Violaceae; genus Viola; species Viola odorata. Next base: position 15,097,300 of record OY829539.1, on the reverse strand, counting down.
CTTGACGGTCATGCGGTAAGCCCACATTACATAGGGTAGCTCGTCTGGCCACTTCTTTTCCGACCCCTCAAGATTTTTCTTAATACCGCTCAGTATGCTTCGGTTGGTTACCTCCGCCTGGCCGTTAGTCTGAGGATGCGCCACAGAGGAAAACCTCTGTTCAATCTGGAATTCTTCACATTGCTCTTTGAAGAAGCGACTGGTAAATTGTGCCCCGTTGTCACTAACTAGAACGCGAGGCACCCTGAAACGCATGATCACTTGGTGCTTAAAGAAGTGTCATACCTTCTCCGTCGTAATACTGGCTACCGCTTCCGCTTCTGCCCATTTGGTAAAGTAGTCCACTGCCACAATTACAAATATCAGTTGAGACCTGGCTTTAGAAAAAGGGCCTAAAATGTCGATTCCCCACTTGGCAAAAGGACAAGGTGCCACGATCTGAGATATTTCAGTGGCGGGTCGTCGAGGGATTTTGGCAAATTCTTGACACTTATGGCATGATTGCACAAAGTTGTTACAATCCCTGCGAATAGTGGGCCAATAGAATCCTGATCGGAACACCTGCGCGGCCATGGTACCACCCGACACGTGCATGCCGCAAATGCCTTTTCAATCTCCAGTCCTTTTCAATCTCTTCCACACATAGCGACAACTGTTCCTCCATGAAGGACGGTAATGACCTTTCCTCATAGTACACGCCTTCTGGTATGACAGCCTCCTGATTGGCTGCCGCTTTGGCAAGATTATCCGCCTCGGTATTGTCTTCCCGCGGAATGTGTTCGAAAGTAACACACACGCCGCTTTGTTCCATTTCTGCCAATTCCCTTTTCACTTTTGAGAGGTATTGCGCCATGATCGGTTCTCTAGCTTGGGAATATCCCAAGACTTGATCAATTATCAACTTGGAGTCCCCTCGTATTTCCAACCGTGGAGCTCCTGCTACCAGGTCATTTTCAGTTTTAGTGAAGAGGCTCCTTCCTACTCTAAGCCCTGCCAATAACGCTTCATACTCTGCTGCGTTATTGGACAATGGTTGCAGGATTCTGATGGCGTGCCGCACCTGCACATCATGTGGCCCGATCATGTATATGCCAGCTCCCACCAGCTCTTGATTTTTGGCGCCATCCACATAGATGACCCATACGTCCGCGGGGGCTTCTATGGGTAGGATCTTTGCATCACTTTCTTTCTTCTCGAGCGGCTCCGTCGCCTTATCCCCAGTAAATGTACACTCGGCGATAAAATCTGCCAAAACCTGAGCTTTTACGGATGGCCGAGCTTTGTATTGTAATCCATATTGTTCCAGCTCAATTGACCAAATCAACATCCTCCCCGAGGATTCTGGTTTCCTAAAAATTCTTCTCAAAGGCTGATCCATGAGCACGATGACTGGATGGGCCTGGAAGTACCTGTCCATCTTCCGTGTAGACTGTAACAGGGCGAACGCCACCTTCTCGATGTGGGTGTATCGCACCTCGGCATCTTTTAACACATGGCTAACAAAGAAAACGGGGCGGTGGGCGTGATTATCCCCCCGGACCAAAACGACACTGACCACTTCATCTGTGACACCGAGGTACAAGAATAGGGTGTCGCTCGGTTCCAGTCGTGTTAGTACCAAGTCGGACGACAAGTATGTTTTCAAACCCACGAACGCCTCTTCGCACTCTTGTGTTCATCCGAAAGAAGTTTTCTTGCGTATGACTTTAAAGAACGGCAAGCACTTCTCGCCCTGCTTAGAGATGAACCGTCCTAGAGCAATGATACGTCCTGTTAACCTCTGAACTTCCTGGAGGGTTCGCGGCGATACCATATCATGGATAGCCTTAATCTTTGACGGGTTCGGCTGGATGCCCTTTTAGCTTACCACATACCCCAAGAATTTTTCCGTTTGAAATGCAAACGCGCACTTGCGGGGGTTCAACTTTATCTGGAACTTCCTCAATGTATCAAACACTTCCTGCAAATCGGCCAGATGGTCACTGAAACTTCTGTTTTTGACCAATACATCATCTACGTATGCTTCTACATTTCTCCTGATTTGCTTTTCAAACACTTTGTTGGCCATACGCTGGAAGGTCGCCCCTGCATTCTTTAAGCCAAACGGCATTGCCGTGTAGCAATAGGGGGCCTTCGGGGTTATAAATGCCATCTTTTCCTCATCTTCCTTGGCCATAGGGATTTGGTGGTATCCCGAATTGACGTCCAAAGAACTTAAATATGCGTACCCTGCCGCTTGATCGACCAACTGAACATTCAAGTTAGTGAAATCAATGCACATGCGCCAGTCTCCGTTGGGCTTGTGGACTAAGACGGGGTTGGCCAACCAAGTGGGGTATTGAACTTCTCGGATGAATCCTGTGTTCCTCAGTTTTACTACCTCCTTATCAATCACCACCGACTTTTCCGTGGAGAATGCTCGCCGCTTCTGTTGAACTGGCGTGGCGCGCGGATCAACGTTGAGTCGGTGCTCAGCCACTTCCCTGGACACGCCGGGCATGTCCGCCGGTTTCCACGCGAACTCTCCTTTGCACTTGTTCAATAGTCGGGCTAATTGTGCTCTCTCCTCAAGGGTCAACTTTTCACTGGTCTGGAAGCTCGCCTTATCATTGCCTTGGACGGGGATGGATACCATCGCATCCACTGGCTGGGTTCGCCTTTCATCCCTTTGCTCATAGGGATCCGCTGCCACACACACATACTGATCACAGCTTTTTTGAATCATGAGTGAATAACACTCAACGGCTAGCTTTTGATCGCCCTTGATCGATACTACCCCTTCCCAAGAGGGGTACTTCATCCTGAGGTGTTTCTGAGATACCGCCGCCCCAAAACGATTGAGGAATGGCCGCCCTAGAATGGCATTATACGGTAGGATGAGATCCACAACCAAGAACATCAACTCTTCTGATCGTTTTGACGCATCTTCTCTAAAATACACAGGCAGCGTTGTGACTCTAATTACAGGTATAGGGATGCCGTCTACTCCAATAATTGGTTTCTTGCAAGGCGCCAGTTCGCCGGCAGGGCGTTTCATGAGATTATAGGCTTCCAACAAAAATAAGTTTACCGCACTGCCGTTATCAATGAGGGTCCTTCGTACCCCATGGCTCCCAATAACCGGTGTGACTACTAGCGCGTCATTATGAGGGAAGACAACACCCTTGTCGTCTTCTTCCGAAAAAGATATCACCATTCTGTCCAGTGAGTCAATCACTCCCTTTTTTACAGGCTAGCCTTCCCGTTTCCGCTTCTCTCCTGTCGCGAGTGTTGCTGGGGTAATCTCATCCAGGAACGACGCGCCCCCAGCGATAATGTTAATGATGGGGATGTCCTCATCATACATCATTAGTGCTTCTTTCCCCTTTGCCTCAGAAGTCCCGCTGCTCCCAAGGGGAGGAGGTAATTGATGGTCACCTAACGCCCCGTGCGGAGGGTCGCTCCTGGTTTCTTCTCTCATACGAGTGGTGAATTCTCCAAGATAGCCTTCTTCCAACAGGCGCTTTATTGCTAACTTCAATTCCCTGCATGCCTCAGTAGAATGCCCCTTAACCTTATGGAATTTACAAAAAGTGTTTTCCCTTCCTCCCATAACCACCCCTAGCTTCACAGGGGCTGGATAGCAGATCGGCAGGTTCCGCTGCTGAATGATGGCTAAGATTTCCGCTCGTGGGAGTGTAAGGGGAGGAAGGTCGGGATCGTACATTCGACCCTTAGGGGGATCCCCCTGTCGCTGAACATTCAGACTGCCGCCCCTTCCTCTAGAGAAATTACCCTTCTGGCGATTCGACGCCTTGGGGATGTAATCTTTCCGCTGGGTGTATTCGTCTCCCGGACGGGTATCGTGGGTCATACTGGCTTGAGCCGCGGGAGCAGGAGGGGCGTTCTGGGGCGCATCCCTTATCCTGTTTCTATATTCCTCTTCTTCCATTCTCGCATAATTGTGAGCCTTCAACCTTAACGCGTCTAAAGTCGTTGGAGGGTCCACCATCAGCGTATCTCTCAGCTTCCCATATCCACTATTCCGCTTCAAAGCTTCTATCGCGAAATCAATAGTAATACCAGGAGTTAACGACATTTCCATATCAAAACGACCAAGATAGCTATTCAAAGACTCCTCTGGTTTTCTACATATATCAAACAAGGCTGCTGCAGACTTTCGAATGGGGATAGTTGTGCTGAAGCGACTCTTAAACTTGGCCTCTAGTTGCGGGAAATTATCAATTGATCGAGCAGGAAGTCCTTCGAACTAGAGGCGAGCTACTCCTGACAATGTCAAAATGAATATTTGACACAACGCCGCGTCGTTGTGCGTTTGAAACTGGACGAAATCCTTCACCCTATTAAGATGCAAGATGGGGTCTTTGGTGCCATCGTATGATTCCGTGGGGAGCTTAACATGTCGGCTGACCCTGTGGTGACTTACGGTGGGTGAAAGGATGACCAGCGGTGTCATCCAAGATCTCACGATCATGACGAGGAGGAGACATGTCTAGGTGTCGCCTGTGGCCTCAAAGCTCCGGGGTGCGTTGCTACCTGGGAGACCGGCTACGACTCCTACGCGAACGGGTTCGATGCCTCCTACTGCCTGATCTTTCACTCCACTCCATAGATACCTCTCTACCGGCTCCCTCTCTCCTGCCGTCCCAATGCTCTCTGTATTCATCTAGCGGTCGCTCCACTTGAGAGATAGGAATCCGCGGTATCCGCGGTATGTAGTGCTCCTCCTGTCCGTCTGCCAGCTGCGCAAAGCTGAATGGCATGCTTATCACAGGTAAGGTCAGAGGGACACTCACCTGACGTCGAGGCGATACTAGTCGATCAGCGATAATAGACGGAGTGAAAATAACTCGAGGAGACACCCCTGATGTCGCGATACTAGAAGTGGGGCCTGTGGCCATCCCAATCAAATAGTCCAAGTGGGCACGAAGAGCTAACATCGAGCTTACCGACGGAGTAGTAGGGCCATCCATCCTAGAACTTACAAGCGGAGGGGCGGAGTGACTGGATCCGCCCGTGTGGGAAAATGGGGCACCCATTGAGGAAATGGGGGAACCCATTTGAGGAAACGGGGTACCCGTTTGAGAAAACGGGGTGCCCATTTGAGAAAACGGGGTGCCAACTGTCAGCCCGAATAGAAAGTTTGTCTGCGCAGAGGAAGTTTCACGTGATGTGACATATGTACTGGACGAAGACGTGGAAAAATGTTCCCTACGCGCGTGAACCCCACGAGTATGAGGGGGTATGGATTCTGAATCTGAAGCCATGATCCTTCGACTCTCAGAAAGAACAGAGCTTGGTTACTAAGGAAAACTCACTTAATTAACCAAGGCTCTCAATGAAAGCACCACTTGATAAGAGTCCGGGGGATACTGAGCAGGATCGGCCTGATCTGGGCTGGTCGGGAACACTGTACTGGGGTGTTCGTCACCTGCAAAGCGCCGGAGGGGGCCTCCGACGTAAACACTCCGATGCCAAAGTCAGTGTAAATAGTCAAAATGGCAGGGGTTTAGTACGCTATCTTAAGCTTACCCTCTTGTCTGAAAAGGTGGGGGTATTTATAGGCAAAGGAAGGAGTGTACCGACAGGGGGTGGGAATAATCCCTGGTAGGTGTCGCTGGGGTGGCATCGAGTGATGTCATGTGGGATGACGTCATGCGGAGTGACATCATGGATGACCTGGGATGGGATGCCGCCGTGCAGATGCCGCATGAGAGCCCCCCCGCTGATGTCGACCATCCCAGGGTTGGTCGCCAGGCTAAGGGCTGTAAGAACAGGGTCTCGTCTCCCTCGGCGGGTACAGAATACTGGCCGGGTCACCCGGCGGGGTAGTGGAGATGCCGCTTCTGTGGTATCGATAGTTATCATTTTTCTCTGAATTTTCCACCAAACGAGCCAACCCATGTGGAATTTCTATCTCGTCCTCAGTTGCGGCAGCGATCCCCTTATTAGGAAGGACATAGGGTTTATCAAGACGATCCAATTTAGTAGTTACCCTGAAATAATGAAATGCAAAAATAAAAGGAGTTTGCAATGATGATAAAAAAAACCGTATATATTTATGTTCTAACAAAAAAGAACGTAAGTTCCTACAAAAAAGATTTTCCAAACATCATTTTTCAGAAAATAGTAAAACATCCATATATTACAGAGAGATGTCAGCAAGTATGACAGTTGTCCAGTTCTTTACAGGTCCTTCAGACGTTTTTAAGAAGCTAAAAGTGCCCCGAGACGACCCTCCTTCTTCAAGGGCGCATATATGAAGGTCCGCAACCGCTTCTACCAGGGTAGGACCTTGGTTTATGGTTTCAGCCGTGAAAGGAAATGTGGTTCTGGTGTGGGGGATATGCATTCGATCATTTGACATTGGGCACCCGAACAACTTGGCTAGTTGTTTCTCTTTCTTCTCCTTAGCAATTCTTTCAAAATCAGCCTTGCTTGGCTGGTATCCCAAACCAAAACGGTCCCCGAAGCTTCTGATAGATGCCAAATCTTTCATTCCTCGCAGCTTGGCCCCAAGCTTTTTCCCCAACTGAAAACCACCCTTCGGTGTCATCCGGGTAGTGGTCTCAATGTAGGGCTTACAATCAGGGGATCCCCCCTTCATCCCGTCTGTGCTTACAATCTCAAACGCTTGGAATGAACTTTCCAAGGTTTCAGTGGTCTCAATGTAGGGCATAGACAGATGTTTGGCCAATATCAAGTCTTCCTCTGCCTTTACTGTGATAAGGACGCCGTCCTTTATATACTTGACACACTAGTGGAGAGAGGAAGGAACAGCTCCTGCCGAGTGAATCCATGGTCTGCCTAGAAGCATGTTATAGGCAGGGTGGATTTCCATTACATGAAACGTCAAAGTGAAAGTATGGGGCCCGATGACCATATCTAAATCAAGAGTCCCGATGATCTCCTTGATGGTGCCGTCGAATGCTCTGGCCATCATTCCGCTTGGTTTTAAATAAGCCATATCAACTGGCAGCTGCTCGAGGACATGTTTGGGCATTACGTTTAACGCAGACCCATTATCAATCAGGGTCTTTGCTATGATATGACCTCCACATTCCATCGTAATATATAAAGGTTTGTTGTGGCTCATCCCGACTGGATCAACTTCTTCTTTCAAAAAGGTGATGCTGCTCAGAGCTTGAACCCTACCGATAAGGTTCTCCACCCCTTCTACTGTAATGTCCTTGGTCACGAAGGCTTGATTCAATACCTTTAAAAGAGCTCGACGATGAGGCTCGGAGGTGAGAATTAATTCCAAAATAGAGATGCGGGCTGGGGTCTTCTTCAACTGCTCAACGATGCTGAACTCACTTTGCTTCATAATTTTCAAGAATTTCGTCGCATCATCCTCTACTACAAGTTTGTTTATTTCTGGCATCAACTCTTCTGGAGCCAATGGACTTTTTCCTTTAGCCTGTCTCTATTTTTTGACCTCGTTAGAGATGTAGCACCTCCCAATACGTGTCATGCCCCCCACGTTGGATGTTTCGCCCATCGGCGACGATGAGCACGCTGGTGCAAAAGGGGTAGTGATAACCTCATACCCATAGTTAAAAGGGACTACGTGCAGATCTTTACTAAGAAGGTTTGAGGCGAACTTGAAAATCAACTTGGGCGGCATCATGTCTGGAACCCCTGCTTGGGCTATATATTCAAAAGGATAGGAGGCGGAAGAACTATCCTCAATAGTGTCAACTTCCTTCACCCTACGAGTCCTTTTCTCAACCAAGAAAATCCCTAAATCAATCAATTGTTTCATCTTCCATAAAAAGGATTCACAATTCTCAATCCCATGTTCCAGCGCTCTCGGACAGAACACACAATTGCTCGTATTACCCTTCGAACGTTGCAGATACCCTGCTCCTTCTAGTGCGAAGAAAAGTTCCTTTGTAGGCAACCTCATTACTAAAGAAAACTCATCAGTAACTTCCTCGGTTAAGATGGCATTCACTCCCCCACTACCAGTGGTATGGTTCGGGAGAGGATTAGTGGTCGTGTTGGGCCCTTTAGGTAACCCTTCAAAAGAGACCCACCCGCTTTTGACTAATTGATTTACTTTTGCTTTGAAAGCCAAACAACTTTCCAAAGTATGACCTTGAGTGCCTGCATGATATTCACACCTCGCATTAGGGTCATACCATTTTGGGTAAGGCGGTTGCAAAGGTTGGGCTGGGATTGGCACAATTTGCCCTACCGCAGTAAAGTGTTTGTAAATTTCTCTCGCTGGTAGGGGAAGCGGTGGCACTGGTTCTCGGTTCCACCGATCGCTTTGTGAATTTGGGTTTCGTAGTGGATTGTAGGGTCTAGGTTGTGGAGGTCGCGATATTTGTGGCGGAGGTGGTAAGAGGGGGGAAATTGAGACGCCACATTCGCAACAGGCATTAGCAGCGAATGAAAAAAGTTAGGTTGATACGGTGATGGGGAAGGATATGACGGTGGTGGGAAATATGGAGGCCTGTAGCTCGATTGGTGAGATATGAAGCAGACTTCTTTCTTTATCGGAGGTGTTCTTTTCGGTGCTACATCTGGTGCCACAGCAATCCTTCCAGACTTGATTCCTTGCTCAACTCTTTCCACGACCTAGACGATGTTGGAAAAGTTATTTGATGAATTAGATATGAGGTAGGTGTAGTAAGGAGCCTTGAAAGTATTCACGAAGATATAAGCTCCTGGTCGCTTAAAGGGGGGGAGACTCTAGCAGCAAGTTCTCTCCACCTTTGAGTGTAAATCTTCACCGACTCGTCAACCTTCTTTTCCATACTCTGCAGGTCAGAGCGGTCTGGAGCGACTTCCATGTTAAACTTGTATTGCTTGAAGAAGGCCTCCGACAAGTCTCTCCAAGTCTTGATTCTTGATTTATCCAGATTCATATACCAGGTCAAGGCGTGCTTTGTCAAACTTTCTCTGAACAGGTGGATCAACAAAGGCTCATTTTGTATTACCTCGGCCATTTTATTGCAATAGACCTTGAGGTGCGTCTTGGGACACTCGACTCCGGTATACTTCTCAAATGTTGGAATTTTGAACTTTGGGGGCAGGGTGACCCCGGGTACCATGCACATATCTGCAGGTCCAGCAGGATCAAAGGGACCAGTTCCTTCAATGGCCCTTAGCCTCTCTTCCAGTAGGCTTAGCCTGTCGATATTAGGCACTTCCATTTTAGAAGTGCCAGAACTAGCAGCTAGCGGATGTCTGACAGAGATTAGTGGCTGTGTCTGAGTGCTACCAGGAGGCAAGATTCTCGAAGGTACGGGTATCGTGACTGGGGTGGGCTGACTTTGAGATAGAGAAAGATTCTGTGATTCCGGGCGGACCTCATTTTTCCCGCGATCTATAGTAGGCCCAGTCAGAGGAGGATTAAGGGATGTGTCACCTTGTCCAGCGGTGACAATGGCAGTGTTTGGCTTAGCCGATGTAATGAGGAAAGGATCTTGCCATTTCCACTGGACTCCTTCACCGGTAAATGATGGCGACATAGGAGAACCGACAAAGACAGACGAGGACGATGGCCCATAAGGTGGATAGTAACCGGGCGGTAGATTCCTTGTTGCCTCATCCCGTTCCTTTTCAGCTTGTTCAGCCCGCCCTGTAACAACTCGTACTTGTTCTTCCAATTCTACTATCTTTGCTTTCAATGCATCTTTTGTCATCCTTCGCGTTTGTAGTCTAGTCACGTGAATCTTGCGAGGAATAATCTACTTTTTAGGAGCTATATTTCTTCCTGAAAAATACAAGAGAAAGGAAATAGTTAGAGTTTAAGCATATTCGCGAAACGCTATCCCGAGGCATCCACGCTGTTTATTTGTTTCTGTGGCCATGCTTTCGCTTGCTACTTTTGGGGGTGTAGAGGCGACGATGCTTTTGTGCAATCATACTGATGCACTTGACAAAAATGTGAAAGAAGTTTTCATTTATTCCCGGGATACGAAAGCTCTTAGTCACTTCTTGAGACATCGGAGAAAGAACCAAAGCAACCAGGAAGCAAAGGTAACTTGATTGCAAGTGATAAGAAAAAGGGCTTTAGACCATAGACAAACATTCATTGATAACATCTCGGTAAGATTTAAACATCATATAAACATTGGTCCGATTTGGTTACAATTATCCATTAAGTGTTTCAAGTCACTAATGGCTTTTTTTTTAGATTACAAAAAAACCAAACAGTAGGTACTTTAGCAGAAAGGCATATTGGTCTGCAGCTGTTCTTTAGAGATGCGCAACCTCAACTCCCTGAATGACTTGACCCAGGAATCGGAGATGGTTCACTCACTTTCCAATTGTTCCTACAGGATCTGCATCTCCTGTCCTTTTCATCTTCCAACTGCTGATAGAGTCTTAATTCCGCTTGTTTTAGTGATGCGACCTCCACCTTCTGCTTTTCCAATTCAGCTTCCAAAAAAGCTATGTGGGTTACCCTTTGCTTATCTCTCTTGGCTACTTTATCAGCGCGGGCTGTTAGCATCCTGATTGTCATATCCCTCTCTTTAACTGCAATGTTCAGCGCCTCCTTCTTTCTAATTTTTGCTGTTATTCTTTTTTCAAAATCACTGTTGGCCAATTCCTGATTTCTTAGGCTTATCTGTATATTCTTCTGATTGCGTTGCTCAGCTTCACATAACCTAAATTCCAATTCCATTTTTTTTGTCTTTAACTCCTCATTTTCCACTGCAACCTTATCTCTCTGCCTTATCACCTCCTGCAATTGCCTCAACGCCTGGGCGCAAGTGACCATGCTGGATCCTTCCTCTACGTAAGATTCACCTACTTCCTCCATAAGCTTTTGATTCTTGGGATGGGGCAAAATGTTCCCGTTAGCCCTATTCCTTCTCCAACGCAAGTATTCGGTCATTGGTGGGACAGGAACAACGCGCCCCTCCAAGCAATACGGCCGAAGCCAATCATGGGCATACTCTTACGGAGCTGAGTCCGCCGCTGCACGGGGTAAACTTGAACTTGTCATACCATACGTAGCCGAAATGATCTGCATAATGCTAAATTGGCTGAGTACCAATGCAGGGCAATACGAAACACATCCTCTGGCCCCAATGCATGGCAAATATCCACAACACACGATAGGATTGACTAATCGTAGCCATTTGGAGTGTCGAATAATATCTTCCTCGGAGAGGTTCAGAAAATGATCCATCCATGCATCTTTATCTTCCATCTTCCATTCATCTTCTGCATTCCCAGTGCCCATTGCTTGGATGGCTTTGATCAAAAGATTCATTCCCAGATAACTCGGTAGAAACAGAGACTGATCAGGCGCCTGCTTAAAGTGGCTCATCAACCATACTGTCAATAACTGGACACAACATGTAAGTTTACCTTTCCCTTTCCTCCTGTAGGAATCCAAGGAATGGAAAGTCTCTACCAGCACGACGATGGTGGGGTTGATTTTATTCGCCTTCATTTCGTAATAAACATTAGCTGCCTCAAAATCAATGTAATCCTTCGCCTTTGGAAACAAGATGAATCCTACCAGGAGGAAAGCCAAGATCCTTAAATGCTTGCCTCCTTGCGACGTATGAAATATTTCCATAATGTCTGGCCAACACCAAACATCCTGCCCGTCTTTGCAGTGCGTCGAAATTCCCAACCACTTGTTGAGTTTTGTCTTAACAACGGCGGACTCATACCGGACATTCTGGTATATAGCTGAAATTGGTGAGGCGAAGGCTAACAGGATGGAGTATTCCTCCAAGGTGGGCATTAGATCTATACAGCCATCGAAGGAGAAACAACGGTAGTACGGATCCCAAAATTTTAGGATCGCTCGAATGCATCCCAGTCTACCTTTACATCCAGCAGTGTCAATAACCTCCCATAACTACATCCAAACTGCATCTCTTCACCGACTGTTAACTTAGCCCTTAATGCATTGATACCCATCATGTCAAAATCGGGGACCTCTATTCTGACTCTAGTCGCGATATTAGGGACGAAGCCTGGTTGCAACATGTCTCCCTAAATTGACTGGCTTTCATAGACCCTTCCCCCAAAGGTATCAAGCGAAAGTAGTGTAGGTGTCACCATTCAAATAAACAGGATGGGTCCCCCGAGGATAAGATGAATCTATTAGAAAATCGTCATAAGTGCATAAAGGTACAGAAAAAATAAAACAATGATAAAGAAAAGAATAGAAAAATCAAAACATAGCTAGATATGAAAGTAATGCAACAACATCATATTTGCATATGTTGGGGTAACACCACTATTTCTAACTGGCTGGAAGGTTCTCGGACGATACCATAGAAGTAGTCCCTCAGTAAATGGATACGAGAGCGTTTACCAAATCATAAAAGGAATCGGGGCGCTCAATCCATTTAGGGGTTCGAGTCCGAGTGAGGGTTCGTGAAAGCTTACCAGGGCATGGGCCCCAGGACTTCACTACTACCGACCTAATCCTATTTGGTGATGCCCGGCGATAGGGATTATGCATGGATATGCATATGCAATGACAATTTATCAAAGCGAGTAACACATAGCAACAAATCATGTATAAACAATTTATTAAAGCGAATAAAAAATCATGTGATAATACAACAATTTATCATAGCAATTATGTACAAAAGAAATCATACGAGAAAAATTAAGTAATTTATCGATGCAAATAAATACAACAATAAAAAAAAACAAACACCTCAAAAAATTCCGGCTTCGATCCTATGATCCCTAGTGAAGTCGCCAAACTGTCGCACCCCTTTTTTGGAATTTTTCTAATGCGACGCGGGTTTGGGACGAGATGTGAGACGAGATTGGACTCATCTCACATAATACTAATAAAGTCGCCACCCTAATTTATCTCTAGGTTTAGGGAACCTAATGTCATGGCATAAAAAATATAAAACTAAGGCAAAGTGGGTCTGAACCCGAGAACAATGGTTTGGGGTCGTATTATGGACTCGGGAAGGTGTTAAGGCACCCGAGTCACATCCTAAAAAAGGTTACCGAAAAAGAGATGTTTAATCATGCTTGAAAATAAATCCTAATTTAAGTGACCATGCTCAATGGATTAAAGTTAAATAATTCTGAATTATGCATGCATTTATACAACAAAACGTGAAAATAAAAGGTGAGAAGGTTTACTTGAGGGGCGGTTCTCCCATTTGACGATTTTTATGCTAATGAGTGATATTACCTGTATGGAATATTTATCTACGCATACGAGAAATAACTCATACAAGCATGTAGTGAAATAAATAAATAATTGTTTTGCGCATAAAGTGATTATTCAAACATACCGAGAAATGAATCATTAACGCATGCGAAAAAAATAAATAATTAGTGGTTATGCACGCAAATATGATTATATCCAGCGCACGAGAAAACAAATAAATCACGCAAGCATGCAAAGAAAATAAACAGTACAAGGACGTGCAAGTAAATAAATAGTACACGGGTGCGGAAAAAAACAAAAAAGAAAAATAAATAAAATAAATAAATAGAAAAGGCGCGAAAAATAGTACAAATATACGGAAAAAATAAATGCAACAATCCTGAAAAAATTGGGGTTCGGCCCACACTAGTACGGCCCATAGTTGTGCCCACCAACAGGCTGGGCTGGCCCCTCTCTTTCTCCTTCTCGCGTTGGGCCTGAGCAGGCCCAGTTTCCCCTCCCTCTTGGGCCAAGTGCACAACGCCGACCCAGCAGCACACACGTGCGTGGCCCAGCCCGCGTTTACCTCCCAAAGACACGTGAACAGTGTCATCTTCTTCCTCTCGTCATCGCCGCTGTCAACCGCCACGACGGAAACGCCAGCAGCCAACGCCGATCAGACCCAGCCCGGAATACTCCCTAAACCAGCAACATGCACGCTAACCAAAGACAGGGACAATTTGTTCCCCAACCGTATGCAATTTCAAGAACGAATGTGCAACCACAATTAACCAAAATTTAAGGTAGTAATTAAATCCGATGATGAGCAATTAAATTGAGACAAGCAAAATGAAATTAACTTGAGACTAAGGTAATTAAAACAGGTTTAAACAATTGAAAAAAAACTTCTCGAATGCAAAAGCAAAAATTAAGAAAGAAAACACTAAACCTTGCTTTCGCGTGCTTGCGGCTGGAGCTTCTAGCTTCCTAGCTGGAACTTCTTGTTTGCTTACTGGAGCTTCTTGGCGCGGGTGAGAGGGTGAAAATTGTAAAAGAGGGAGAGATTTCGTGAGAGCGAGAAGTGTCCCTGAACAAGAGCAATGGACAACTATTTATAGCTGGTTAAGGCGGTGGAAGAGAGGATGAGGTGGCTAAGAGAACAGTAGATTGACATGCCATTGTGCTGATCTTGGCCGGGGGAAGGATCCAGAGAGTCGTGGAGAGCAAGGCCAAACCTAATAAGGATGTTGTCTTTCACGAGGGAAAGGTGGCCAAATTTGCAGAATGCATTAATTGCATTAATGCAAGTTTATTTCGTACGAGCATAATATTTTTGGTTCGAGCTTTTGGTACGACAAAAGTTTGCCAAACGTAAAAAAACTTTCATAGAAAATTATTAAAAACTGAGGTGACGTGAATAATAACCAGTAAGCTACGAAAAGTTCATTTCAAGGTTAGGTAAGATTTATTTATGAGCCATAAAATATAAACTAAACGAAATAAATTAACAACGTGAAATAATAGTAAAGGCATAGACGGGAAAAATAATAAAAATATGAAAAAGTCCAAAATAAAATTTAAATAGCGTGAGACATAAAAATAACTGACAATTGCGAGAATTGCAATGCCAAGAAAGTTTTAGCAAGGGAAAAAGAATCCAAAATTGATTAGCAACATTAGCACACAAGTTTTTTTTTTATAAAATTCAGTAAATAACATAATGTCAATTATAAAGACAACCAAATAATATGACCAATTTTGACACAAAATTATATTTCACCAAGACACATAGTCTTGCCACATATGAGGTGCAATGTTATCTCTAATTGTGGCACCTATTCTAGCACCCTCACTATCATTTTCTATAAAAAGAAACTCTCGATGTGGCTCCATATTTTCTTCTAATTCTCTATCCACTTCAGTAATGAGATTTTCATGTAGATCTACACCCATCAAATAACTCTGTAGGATGCAACAAGCAAGAATAATTTCACATCGAACTTCATAAGAATATGTTTTCTTACGGGCACTCTCTATAATCTTGAATATGTTTTCAAACCTCCAAAAGCTCTTTCAATGGCATTGCGCAGGGAAGCATGCCGAAGGTTAAATAATTCTATAGCATTTTCCAGACCACGTGATGAGTATTCTTTAAAGTGATAGAGTACACCTCTGTATGGTGGAATGAGTCCACTCCTAACCATGAACCCATCAACTAGATAATATTTACCTAATAACACTAATTTTAGTTAGTATTATGCTATTAGTTTATCTTTATTGTAAATATAAACAAGTGTTCTATGGTAAAACTACATGGGAGAATTTTTAAAGTATTTTCTCTTGTCAATGCATTCTTTATAATTCTAGAATCAGATGCAGTACCCTCCCATCCAGGCAATACATATCTAAATCTCAAGTCGAATGAACATGCAGCAAACACATTTTGAGTTGGGCAGTTTTTTCTTCCTAGAATTTAGGTGCATCTTCATTTGATACTTTCACATGGATATGTGTCCTATCAATTGCACCAATGCAATCCTGAAAAAAGGTTTTATGTATTAAAGTAAACTCATTATTAATACCCTAACTAATGCAACTAAACAAATTTATTATTGCCTTAAAATAGGAAAAAACTCTAGTGCAATTTTGGATTTTGGGAGAGACTTCAGTTCCATCAAGTTGTCTTAGAAATTCATCCTCTAATAAATTCAACGCTCGTAACACTTTATGGAAACAATGGTTTATAGCTTCAAGTGACAGACAGAAGAAAACTGACAATGTACGTATTGTATGACCATGTCCTAAAATGACAAGAGATTTGATAACCTTTTCTTCAATAGAAGTACGCCAACTATCTTTAATCACATCTTTGTTTCAAAATATTTGACATAAACCTTGCAACGCTCTTGGACTAATACGAGTTAAATGATGACAAGCTCCTAGAATTGTTTTAATATGGTCCATCAATGCTAGCCTAAATTGCACTTTGTTTTCTTCCCGTGTATGTTGTTCTAAAATTAATGGAGTTACAACTCATCACCTATAACTTCTATATTTAATATGTAACGCATGAATTACTTGACAAATGACTTGAACAATAGCCAGTGTCCTTGATCTCTCCCATTCTATCCACTCCTCTTCTGAGTCATCCTTCAATAAATTATCCTCAAAATTATCTTGGTTATCCATATGTATGACCTACATTATTTTTGTGCATGAAAAAGATTAGAGATTGCTAGGGAAGTAGTATCTGATGAGTGAGAAGATGGATAGAAACCAGTGCTATTCTGTAATCAAGCTCATAGAAAACAAGCACTCTAATTATGTACACAACCGTAGGAGTATACTATAATCTCTACACAATTCAAACATTAGGTGATTCATAAGCAAGTGGCAGCATAAGCGAATGAATCACATCACACCACGTTTTGCCAATATTGTGATCTATTGAATTTGCATTAAGCTAATATTCACAGAGAACACTGGCACAATCATCGACATTCGACAATGAGA
Organism: Viola odorata; assembly: GCA_963691705.1. Taxonomy (NCBI): domain Eukaryota; kingdom Viridiplantae; phylum Streptophyta; class Magnoliopsida; order Malpighiales; family Violaceae; genus Viola; species Viola odorata. Next base: position 15,080,682 of record OY829539.1, on the reverse strand, counting down.
ACATACATCAGATCATCATCCTCTTAGGATCAACAAAACCGCCTTGCCACCATTATCAAGGAATCAATCACAAACCCAAAAAGACAAAAAATTTGAACCCACCAAATTAAGGGCAATAAAAGCCATAACACATGCATAACCCTTGACTTGCTCCTACAATTTGTTTCTTAAAGTTGGGTAGAAAAAGGAAACCGAAGAGGAAACACCATCAATACTGAAAACGCTCCCCCAATACAAGTCAGTATCTAAGTTCTAAACCCATAATCACACCAGAACAAATTGCCAACAACATTAATGTCATTTAGAGCTGGAGAGAGACTAGATGGGTCGACATCTAAGAAGCAAAAAATAGATGCAAGATTTCATTTAACGAGTATTGGATTTTCAAATGAGAAGATAATTACGGGTTAGGAAGTACCAACTGGGAGTTGTTCCAAGCGAGACCTCTATAGATGGTTATAGAGAAAGTGGTAGTGAGATAGATTATAGTGATGCCCAGACCTGCAGTGAAAACCTTGAACAATGGATGCGGAAGATTATTAAAACAAGACTAATAATAAGATGTACATACCTATTGGGAACGAAGAAAATGAAGCGTTTGTTCAATAATGGAGAGGGAACAAAGAAGAGGAAGCATTTGTTCAATAATGGAGAGGGAACCAAGAAAAGAGTTTGGTCAAAAATAAGGCTCTACAGTAAAAAAACATGAAGACAACTAGCAAGGATGGAATAATTTTTTTCTTTTCTTTAATTCCTTCCTTTTCCTCCCACTTGTGGGAGGAAATATTTTATGGGCCCGGATAGAAATTTCTACAATTTATTTCCTCTGCATTTCCTTTCATTCCTTTAGACTTTTTTTCCCATACAAGGTAAAATTTAAAATTTCTTTTCTCTTCTTTTGCTTTCCACTCTAATCCTTGTTCTCATACATAAGCTTGTAGAGATAATTTAGGGGTAATTAAGTACAAAACACTAACTAACTTCCTTAAAACTCAAAATCGGACATCTAATTGGAATTTTTTTTGACCAAATGTGACATCTTTTTAAAAAATAAGGGAGTAGTAACTTACATAATAAAAGAAAAACTCTATCTTAAATTTTATAAATTAAAAGCCATTGTTGTCTTGTCTTTGCTCATTATGATACTCTACATTAAAAGAAAAATCAACCAAGTTACCAAAAAATTTCTGATTCAATATTGAAGAAGTGCATCAACGATTAAATCCCTCATGAAGATTAACAGGTACGTTCATTTTTTCCTCTTAATGAGATACGTACTTAAAAGAAAACTATCAATTATTTTTAATTTACTTATCATACAACTCAATTGCTTATAAAAAAGTTACTTAATATAAAATCTGTCTTATATATTTTGGATTCACGTAAGTTGTCATGGAAAAAAAAACATAGATGAATTTTTTAAACCAAAAGATGTCGGTACTAATGCTTCTATTTCTTCTAATAAAATTGCTAACGTTTTAATTATTGAACCATAAAATCGTGATGCTTCACCTGAGATAAAATTAATCATGAAAATGATGTTTTAATTATTGATGTCGTTTTAATGGTATTATTTTTTTTTCTCCTTCAAAACGACGCCATTTTGATGTATTTCCCCCCCTTTTTCATTTATTATTACCTTATTATTTTTCCCCTTCTTATTAAACATCTATCAAATTTATAGCTAGAATTTTTTCCACTGGTATAAACTTGATGAAATAGACCATGTAATTTTAAAATTAAATTTAAAAAAATTTTGAAGTGAAATTTCAACTTTTTCCTTAAATATGAAAAAATGACCATTTTACCCTTATTAAAAATCTCACAAGATTATAGCTAGATTTTTTTTCCATGGGTATAACCTGTAAAAATGTACTCTTGACCTTTAATAATAATTCAATTATGAAAATTCTTGGAGTGAAATTTTCAATTTTTTATTAAATATGACACAATGACCATTAAAACGGCGTCGTATTAAGGGAAAAAAACAATACCAACAAAACGACGTCGTTTTGATTAGTTAGAATGCTGATCTGACCCTGACATGGAAAACATGATAGATCAACATTCCGTAACGGCAGGGGGTAATTAAACAAAAAAGACTAAGTACATGGGGGTTATTAAACAAGCAATTAGTACAGGGGGGATAATTAAACAAACATTAAAGTACAGGGGGGTTTTAAGTCATTAAGCTGTTAATAAAATAAGGGTGTGAACTTTGGATCGTACTGGATGAAGACACTCGCTACACGGGCTTGTTATTAACTTTTTTTTTTTGGTTTTGTTGTTGATTATAAAAATTGTTTTGTAGGGGTAGAATGCTTGTATTTTTAGAAGTACCTTTTTTAATGCCTTATACTTTTGTTTTAAAAAACAATAAAATAGATTAAATTAACTCAAAGTAGCAAGTACAAAAAGTGCGATCACCTCGGAGCATTCCCCTACCCAAAAATTTCCTAAACCATAAATCAAAGCAAATTGACCCAATTCATGAGCCGGGACATTCATGCTCCGCTTAGTATGCACAAATGAGCAACTAGCAAAAGTAGACGCCAAATTAGCCACCTCCTCCAACACCAAACCCGTATAATTAAGCAGGAAGTCCCGATTAGTTAGAACCAGGATATTTAACAAGCAATCCGAATCAACGATGATTATATCACAACCCCATTGACGGGCTTGCGTAATGGCATCTCTCAGCAGTAGCGCCTCCAACCTGTGCAGGAGGAAGAAGGCACGTGAGAACACTGACAAACCCCTTGAATCTCATGCAATAAATTCCAAACCAGTTCTCGTATTCCCCACCGTCGCATCCATGTTAATCTTGACCACACCCAGGCTGTCATTTCGGTCTAGGGGTATGACCCGTAGTTGCAGTAGTCACCAACTTAGGCAACCAAGGGTCTTTAAACTCCGACAACAACTTCCCTACCCTAATAACAACATCCCAGATTGATTCCTCAACTTGACGAAAAAATCTACTATTCCTCGATGTCCATAAAAACTAGAGGATTGAAATAAGCTGCTCAAGAGCTGTCTCATCCAGAGACAGCCTAGTCGCGGCTAGCCACTCGACCCAGTTATCCCCTTAAATATCTGAGACCTTATCCCAAAAGTCAAACTTAGCCCACACCCCAACCGCAAAAAAGCAAGACAACAATAGATGCGTTGCCGACTCAACCGCCATATTACAACAGGGGCACACCGGATCCACCATCATTCCACTTTTTTCCAAGTTCTCTCGGGTAGGGAGAGAGTCATTACCCAATCGCCACATGAAGTTTTTACATTTTGGAGGAATAGTTAACCCCCACAAGTGTTTCCACCAACCCCTCTTAAGATCTGAACACACTGGGAACTCGCCGAGGTTAAGTAGTGATATCCACTCCTGATAGAATACTTTCTGTTTCTAGTCCCTCTCCACACAAGAGTATCATTCGCCTCAACCCAGCTAATCGGTAGGCTTAAAATTTCAGATATCTCATATGATAGAAAGATCTACTCCACCAAGTCAACCTTCCAACGCCGATTCTCTTTGTTGATTAGCTCTACCACCTTTTCTTCCTCATTCAGTACCGACACAGGCGCCAAGATCATCCCATTCGCCACCGAAGGAAGCCAAGGAACCTTCCAAATCTGGATCCTCTCCCAGTCCCCACCCGTCAGAAATAACCTCTTTGGAGAACTTCTGTGCGTGCCAAGATGCTCCGTCAAACATAACTAGGTCGCGTTCCAATTCCTGCAACCAAAAAGTATGAGCGAGGAAAGTATCTAGCTTTCAAAAGTTGGGAAAGTAAGGAATTATGATTTTTATGCAGACGCCAACCTTGTTTAGCGAGCAAAGCTAAATTAAATTCCCTAACTTTTTTAAATCCCAGACCTCCTTCTACTTTAGACCTACATAACTTATCACAGGCCACCCAGTGAACCTTTCGCTAATCCGGATTCCCTCCCCCACCCCCCCACTAGAATCTACTTGTAGACTTTTCTAGCTCGTCACATATGGAGGTAGAAATTTCAAAACAACTCATCATGTACGTTGGTATGGATTGGATACCCGACTTAATCAACACTTCCCTCCCCGCCTGGGATAATTTTTTCTCCTTCTACGTAACCAGACGCTTGCAAATCCTATCTCAAATGAAAGTGGACATCTCCTTCTTTGAACGGCTAAAAGATACTAGAAGTCCTAAATACCTCGCAGAAAGAGATTTCGCCCCCACCATCAATAGTTTACCCTTTACAAGTGCCCTAACATTCTCATCTACATTCTTACTGAACCATTCCTCTGATTTCTCCAAATTAACCTTCTGACCGGACGCCTCCTCATACTCCCTCAGAATTGAGGTAATTATCCCTGTCTCATCCTTAGTCACCTTAGAAAAATGAGGCTATCATCTACATAGAACAAATGACTAACCTCTAGGCTACCCCAACAAATCTTATAGTCATATATCCTATTAGACGCATCTAGAACTTGGAACATCGCCGAAAGACCTTCTGTACATAACAAAAATAAATAAGGGGATAGAGGGTCTGATACGACTCACGGTATTGCTTTGCTTTTAGGGTGATGTTTTGCTCACCAAAATAGAAACTTTGGAGGGAACTAGCCATGTGCTTTTCTTCTTTAAATAAGGATCTAGTTCAGTTAAGTGATTGGTACAACACACTCAAAATGATATACAAACAACAAGTGCGATAAGAGTAACTTGGCCGAAACCAAGGATCTTGTTTGGACAAGATTGAACCGAGAAAACAATAAGTATTTAATCGATTCAAAGATGAGAAAACAAATTGGAAATTTTATTTTTTTTACTTGACTTGAATCAAGGCTTCCTAACCTAGATAAACACCAAGATGAGTCCAATTAAAAGGAAAGAGGATATACACTCAACTTAAGCTTTCAACAATTTAGACTAAGTTACAAATGAAGAGTAAAGTGCTATTTATACAAAAGTTGGTTTAGGGCTTCTCTTGCCTTTGCTAGCGCGTCTCGCGCTCTTGCGCTTGTTGCTCCTTGTCCGTGTCTCGGCAAGGCCTTGCGCTAACGCGCACGTCTTGCCCTAGCGCCCGTGTGTTAGGGTTTCTTCGTCCGACATGTCTTGGCCTCGGCTTCCTTTTTCCTTGCCATGACATTGTCCTTCTCGTCCAATACTTTACCCCACTCATGCTCGTATCATCACCAACCCCTTCAAAAGGATTCACTGTCAAATCTATTTCTCGAAGAGTATGAAATGTAGACACTCATCTTGGAAACTTCAAGCGCTTCTTTGTGTGAGCGCTTTCCACGTGAACAATAAAGTGCACCACAGATGTGACTTGGCTAGCCTTCCGAAAGAATGGACGAATTTGCAAAGGGTACAACTCTAGACACTCATAAGGATGGACCATAATAGAGCTTAGGAAAGGATCCTCATAAGCTCCAGAATTCTTGACAAAATCAGTAGGCAACTCCTGCAATAGAGGCTCACAAATACAAGAAAAGAAGTGTTAGCGTTAGAGATAGCTAAATAATCCTCACGCTCATCGGATCATTAGCAATCAACACATTCTCGATAATCTCTTCTTTCTTTTCTTTTCTCAAACTTCTGGCTCTCTCTTGTGTTTTCTCACTCTTTTCACTCATATGATGCTTAATCATCTTTTTTTCAATACAAGTATCAAGCACCTCATCCTCTTTTCTCTCTTCACTCACTCTTACTCTCAAATTCACATGCTTACTCTTCCTCCTCTCTTGCCTTTTACTATCCTCTCTATCCCATCTTTCGCTTTGAGCTTTTATTTTATGGTTGAGGTTGATGAGGCTGGCTAGACTTTCAGCCACACAAGGGATCACTCTCTTTTGTGACATGTTAGGGTAAGCAAAGTGATGAAAGTACAAGAGTAAGAGACTCAAGAGAATTCAAACAAAGACTCAAGAAGAAAATGAAACACGAGAAACACTTGCTGAAAAATGTTACTTAACTTGAGACTTTGAATAGTGAAAATGAAATTGTGTTTAGGACTTAACACTAAGACTTTGTGACAGAAAATATGAAAGACTTAAGGTTTCTATTCAGTACATGTAGGGGACCATCATGTTTTTAGTTTAGACGTAGGTGAAAGATGCATGTGTCTAGGACTTGTGTTTTTTCAACTTTGCTCTCTTTTGATGTTATTTTTATTGTTTTCTATCAAGGAAACAAGACAATGATGGTTCTAGGTGATATAGATGTGATAGGTTGTAGGTAGGTGAGGTGAGTTCGGATTTTAAGGGAAAGGTGATTGGGAAATTAATGGAGGGGTGGACGTTTAATAGCAAGGAAAGGATTGTTTAAGGAGGAAACACAATCTTTTATCTGAAGCAAAGAAAGATTGATCAAAAGGCAAGACTCAAGAACACACTTGAAGACTCAAGAACACCGGATGAACACCAAGAACACAACTCTTGGCTATGGTGTTTTAAAAGTGGAAAATGTTTTGTTTAAATCCACCAACTTGACTCAAGAGACTCTAAAGACAAGGGACTACAACATCCAGCCAAGAAGGAAGAAAATGTTTGGCTAAAAACACAAGAAAATGTACCGATCTTTGAACCGCCTTTGCTCCGTTACTGCTTGATACGACTCATGGTATTGCTTTGCTTTTGGGGTGATGGTTTGCTCACCAAAATAGAAACTTTGGAGCAAGCTAGCCATGTGCTTTTCATCTTTAAATAAGGATCTAGTTCAGTTAAGTGATTGGTACGACACACTTAAGATGATACATAAACAAACAACACAAACAACAAGTGCGACAAGAGTAACTTGGCCGAGACTAAGGATCTTGTTTGGACACAATTGAACCGAGCAAACAACAAGTACTTATTCGATTCAAAGATGAGAAAATAAAGTGGAAATTAATGTTTTTACTTAACTTGAATCAAGGCTTCCTAACCTAGATAAACACCAAGATGAGTTTAAATTGTTTAAATCTTAAGTTGAGTGTATATCCTTCTTCCTTTCAATTGGACTCATCTTAGTGTTTACCTAGGTTAGGAAGCCTTGATTCAATTCAAGTAAAAACATTAATTTCCACTTTGTTTTTAGCTGGTTGCAGCGAAGGTAAGGCGCACAAGTTTTGTCTTCGAGGCGAGCTAGGGTTTTAGCTCTTGTGTGTGCGATTCAAGTGAGCGTGTGTGCGTTTCGCTTGAAATATTTGTGTGCTTAAGTTTTTGTCAAAAAAAAATACAAAGTGTCAAGTTCTGTTTTCAGTCCAAAAAAAAAACACAAAGTGTTAAGCATTAGGGTTAGCTACGTTCATTAGCTAACGTGTCAAAAAAAAAGGATTGTCGATTCGGCCATATACAAAAAAAAATCAAAGTATTGGCAATTGAAAAAAGAGACCAACGTAAATTCGGTCATTGGAATCAAAAGATAGCACAGAGCACATTATGGCATGCACTATCGCACCAATCATGAGCTTTTGAGTCAATTATTTGTGTCTTTGAGCTTTTCCTTGATTCCTAATATAATTGTCTTCTAAATCCAGCCTAACAAGTGTTAAGTTGATTGCTCTTTGAAACTAACCTCTTGTTAAGTATCCAAGTTTTTTTCGAAGCCGAGTTGTCATTGTGTCTTCCTTGGAAGCTTTTTCTTTGAAACTCTTGAGTCACTAACTATTTGCAGGCACAAGGCAGAGACATTGAGTTACTTGGTGAGCATATTAAAGAGCTTAAACACGAGAGTAAACATGTGAGAGAGTGCTAGGATTAGTGTTATTTTACGTTTTATTTTTGTGGTGGATTTCAGAAAGCACAGCTATGGCAGACAAAGTTTCAAACATTCTCAAGGAACTTGATAAAAAGTTCACTGATTTAGAGGAATGGATGGGCAAGGTCTCAGCCGAAAGACGACCTAGAGCCAAAGCTAGTAGAGGACGAGTATCAAGCCATCACCCTAACCGTGAAGGCGTTTTGGCCCCTCTTCCATTGAGTATTCCCCGGCCCGAGGATGAAGATGAGGGTCTACGTGTGGTGCTGACCAGGCGAGACAAGGGAAAGTAGATTGCTCACCCTCAAGCCACAGCTGGACCCAAGGAGGCTGAGACATATCCTAGGGGCCAACTATCGCACGGTACCCTAACCCGTGCTGCTACGAACGTACGCTCAGCTCCTAGTGTGCGACCAGTCAAGGAGCCCGAGCTCCCAACGCCTTATACATGACCCACTCACGAGCCCCAGGGTCCCAAAACACTTGTCACCAGGCGCAACCTGAATGTACAAAGGAAGGCCGCATATGAGAAAGAAGAAGATAGGACTGTGAAGCCGGACTATACTAAGACCGTTGTGCATAGACACGAACCAAGTACCAAACCCGAAGCTATCAAAGATGAAAAGAGGAGGAATTTGTTCCTCACACACTGTCTAATTAAGGGAGAACTTTGCACTGTGATCATTGACAATGGGAGTTGCACGAATTGCGCAAGTCAAATGTTAATGCACGAGTTGGATCTTCACACAGTCAGCACCCACAACCTTATTCGCTTTGATGGGTGTCGAGTAGTGAGGAGCTTCAGGTCACCGAACAAGTCCTACTTTCATTTTCCATTTGGGATTATGAGGACGAAGTCCTATGTGATGTCATCCATATGAGTGCGAGCCATTTACTACTTAGCCGTCTGTGGCAATACGATAGGGAAGCTAATCACGAGGGGAGAAGTAATCACTACACACTCATAAAGGATGGCCAAAAGTTCACTCTAGCATCGTCGAAACCTCTTCAAGTTACTAAAGAATAAGAATGGCTCGAAGAAGCATACGCCGAGTATACATGGAAGAAAGAGGAAAAAGAGAGAGAAGAGATGAGTGTTAAAAAGAAAGAGAGTGAACAAAACAACCCCCATGAAAAGAATGAGCATGGGAAGAGAGAAAGAGAGGAAAATAACTCACATGAAATTAGAGAGCATGTGAAGAAAAATTGTGAGAAAAATCGCCCGCATGAAAAGAGTGAGCATGTGAGAGGAAAACACATGCATGAAAAGAGTGAGCATGCAGAGAGTGGCATTGAGAAAAAAGGAGAGTTGTATGCATATTCCAGAGAGAAAGAAGTGAGGAGCACACTTTGTGTGCGCGAAATATGTTTTGGCGAAAGCCACTAAAACCCTATTTCTTTGAAGATTTTGCGTCCGTGCACTTCTAACACTAACCCCATTGAGCGAACTTTTATCTGTATTTCCTCTTATATGCAGGGAGCAAGTATTGATGACCCCCGAAAGAAAGTCCACACCTCACTGCCGCTTGAACAAACAGAGCGCCCAACGCATGTGGAGCCTAGTTCGGCTAGTACTAATCGCCAAGGTATGGTGCACCTTTCATTCCTTAGCGTTGATTTGCTTGAGTATTCCCATATGCTTGACTTCCATGACTTGTATGACTCTGATTTAGGCCCATTCACTAAGCATAACTTGCATAATTCTAAACCTAAGTCATGTTTTTTTTAGGAGTACTTGCGCAAGCGGAAGCATTTTACAAGGCCACCTGAGCCTTTAAAGAAATTGGTTGTACATGAGTCATTGTATGGTAGATTGATAGACCACCTTAGTATAACTAACATTACTAATCTATACTTAGAGGATATTTTATTTCTATATGGATTGTCTCTAAGTAATGATAGTGATTGGAGTTACAAAAATCCCCGTACCAACTTAGGGCATGGATTGTGGGAGCAACTGAACTCGATGATGCTAACCTTAGCATCATATCAGTCGCCATTCATTGAGCAAACAGAAGTGAGGGAGCTAGAAGTTGGATCCATATGGTGCCCTTTAGTTCGTAAGCTAGTTTTTATATGGGAAGAATGTCTTCCATTTATTGTATTTGCTTATGGTAAATTTGTATTCGATTTAACCCCTCTGTGATAACAATCCACCTAAGGAAAAGGGTATTTCCGCCAATTGCCCTGAACTGAAAGAAGAGATCACTATTCCCACCTTCGCGGTTGGGAGAGGGCCACCGCCTCCTCCAGAGGCTGACGCCAAGAGGGCAAAACAGCGCTCAGGAGTTTCCCCAAACGAACCTTCTAGATGGCTCGAGGAGCTGTCTCATTCTGAGGAATACCACGCGTCAGGGGGACCACTCAGTCGCTACCCTATCATGGTAGCATTTATCCCATGGCTATCGCCACGGTAACATATCATCCGAGGGGCGAACCACGATCCCTAACATTAGGGATAACTCTCTAGCTATCCCCAAACGCGGAAATGCTCAATTCTTCTATATATATACCTCCCCCTCAAATGAGGCAGGTAAGCATAATCTGACTGGCCCAAGCTCCGCCAAATTCAGTACACATACTGACTTAAGCATCGGAGTGTTTCCGCCGGAGACCCCCTCCGGCGTATTGCAGGTACCGCGGACCGTCGTGAGCACTGATCTGAGAGGAGCCGTTCCGCCATACATCCTTCGGCAGAAGACAAAATCTTATCAAATTGGTGCTTTCGTTGAGAGTATTGGTTCTATTAAGTGAGCATCCTTAATAACCAAGCTCCTCCTCCCCGAAGCTAGAAGGATTATGGCCTCAGAGTCAGATCCGGCGTTGTCCCAAACTTCCAACATCCCATACAACACCCGCAGACGACTGTTTGCCTTCGCTACCTCTGATATCTCCACCCTAGTGTAGGACGTCACTGCGGGAGAATCAGATCTTCCTCCTGGGCAAAGCACGGAAGAAATTACATTCCAGATTTGTTCTCCCTTTTCTCACGTAGCAGGAACCAGTCGTCTTACCCCCCAAGCAGGGAGATCCATGATAGGTCAAGCGGACAACCCTTTCGCAAATTCAATAGCAGCTCTCCAAGCTCAATTGGATCAGTTGACAGAGATGGCTACTGGATTTACTCCTCATGCCTCGAGACCTGGTGTGCCCTCCCAAGTAGTTTTCACTCCGTCCATTGTCAATGAACGACCATTATCGCCCCGACAATCCAGAGGACTCCCGTCCTCCTTACCATTTTCATTGGCCCCCATCAACGTCCCGCCACTCGCGCGTGGACCTGCTGAACATGCTGGACAATACAGGGGAGGAATCTCTATCCCTGAAGTAGCCCGCCGACGTGATGAGTACAGAGAACATTGGGATGATCGACGAGGGGATATATTAAGAGAGCCATCTCCTAGATACAGTGAGAGATCTAGCAGCATAAGTCGACGAGCTCGAACTCCAAGAAGTCACAGCCGATCTCCCAGGCGGCATCAGGAATATGACCCTCAGAATCCCAGATATGACGTTGAAATTCCACACCCGCATCAGCCTCGTGGGGTCCCTGATATTAACGTTAGCCATCCGTTCAGTTACCGTGTCAGGCACCACAGAGTCCATCGACATGTGAAACTCCCAGCAGAATCATATGATGGCATGAAAGATCCCATTTCTCACCTCAATAAGGTGAAAGATTTTGTGCAATTCCAAACGCGCAGTGACGCAACATTGTGTCAGATCTTCGTAATGACGCTGTCAGGCGTGGCACGTCTCTGGTTTGAGGGACTCCCCGCCGGGTCTATTGATAATTTTTCTCAACTGGAAGAAAAATTCAAAAGTCGGTTTAGCACGGCTATTCCTATCAGGAAGTCATCAACTGCACTGTTCGATATCCATCGAAAACCGCAGGAATCGTTGAACGACTTTTTAGGTCGATTTGATCTTGAAATGTCCCTAACGCTAGGGGTCACTATTGATTTTACGGTTGAGGCCCTAAAACGCAACTGCCGATACGGAAAATTGAGAGACACGCTAACGGTGGACCCACCGATGACCCTGGATGCGCTGAGGCTGAAAGTGCATAATTATGCGAGAATGGAAGAGGAGGAAAATAGAGAATGGATCCGAGACATGCCAACGGACCCATATGTGGCCCCTAACGCCCCGCATAGCAGTGCCCCTGACGCGCGACCCACTGATGATCATGGGCAACGAAAAGAGCACACTGCCAAGGCCTCTAACCGGCAGAGAGGCAATTTCTCGAAAAGAAGACCCGGAGGATCCCCCACTAAGAAACAAGCGGATCCGCCAAAAGGCCGGATATATGATCCTGAGCTTCCATCTCTTATAATCCCAAGGGCTGAAATCCTAGCGATAGTCCAACAGCGAAATCTGCCCATTAGATATCCAGCTCCTGTGAAGCCAGGAGTGATCATGGGAGGAAGGGAAAACGCGTATTGCAAGTTCCACAAGGTCAAGGGACATTCGACAGCTGTATGCAGAGAACTAAAATTGGCCATAGAGCGATTGGTCGAAGAGGGCTACCTAGGAGAATTTGCCACCAAGGCAAGAGAAGAGGCCAGGAACAACCCAATGGGAATGACAACTGATCAGAGGCAAACGCCTTCACGCGCCACGGGGGCTAACGCAATTCCCCTTGGACAAAATAGAGAAGCTCTCGTTGTTCATAGCGATCAGATGCCTATGATTAATATTATTGTCGGGGGAACACCCTACTTCGAGGAGGCCATACCACAAACGCCCAGTCCTGGGGAAAAGCGCAAGCGAGAAAGCGCCCAGGTAAAAATTGAGGCGATAAACGCCTTAGATAGAATGATATTGTCCTTCTCAGTAGAAGACGAAAAGGGCATTGTTTTCCCACACAACGACGCGTTGGTAGTCACACCTGTCATAGGAAGTCACGGGGTGAGGAGAACCCTTGTTGACAATAGGAGCGCAGTAAATCTATTTTCGCTGGAAGCGTATAACTTGATGAAACACCCTGATGGTGAGCTAGCGCCATGCGTGAGGCCAATTGTCGGGATTGATGGCGTACCGATACCGGTAGCCGGAATAACATCCTTGCCAGTGTACTTCCGAGAAGACACATCCAAGCGCTCAGAAGAGCTATTATTCCTGGTTGTAGACCTAACGTTACCATACAACGCTATACTGGGGCGACCGTTCCTCAATCGTTTCGAGGTAGCGATATCCCAAAAACACCTGCGGATGAAATACCCCTCGTGGGACGGAGTGGTCTCAATCAGAGGAGACCAAAAACTGGCAGCCGAATGTTATTTGCTTATGACTCAGAGGAGTTGTGACCGCTACGTTTGCGTGGCAGACGATCCTTTCGACGATAAAGAAGAAAAACGCACTCAGCCACTAGATCAGATGATGTCAATACCTATCGCTGAGGACAATGAGGCAAATCTCTTGGTCAGTGAAAAACTGAGCCCTGAAGAGAGCGTGCAACTAACCCGACTATTAAGAAAATGCAAGGGAGAATTCGCATGGAAACCAGCGGACACGCCTGGAATCTCGCGAGAAGTCGCGGAGCATCGACTAAACGTCAGCCCTGAGGCCAAGCCTATTCAGCAGAAACGACGCGCCTTTTCATCAGAAAAAGTAGCAGCTATCGAGAAGGAGTTGCTGAAGCTCATGGACGCGGGGTTCATTCGAGAAGTTCAGTACCCAACTTGGCTGGCTAACCCGGTGCTAGTTCCAAAGCCTAACGGAGATTGGCGCATGTGCATCGATTTCACTGACCTAAATCAAGCTTGTCCCAAAGATTGCTATCCCCTTCCTCGAATTGACCAGCTAGTCGACCAAACTGCGGGGTACGCTTATTTAAGCTCTCTGGATGCCAACTCCGGGTATCACCAAATCCCAATGGCCACAGAAGACGAAGAAAAAACTGCCTTCATCACCCCTAGGGCCACATATTGCTACACCGCAATGCCGTTTGGGCTGAAGAATGCCGGGGCAACATTCCAGCGCATGGCGAATAAGATTTTTGAAAAGCAAATAGGGAAAAATGTAGAGGCCTACGTGGACGATATTCTGATTAAAAGTCGAAGCTTCGGAGACCATCTTGCCGATCTGGAAGAAGTTTTCAATGTGATGAAAAAATACAAAATGAAGCTGAACCCACGAAAGTGTATGTTCGCGTTCCAAACGGGAAAATTCTTGGGCTACGTGGTCAGCCGAAAGGGTATCCAGCCCAACCCTTCAAAGGTAAAGGCCATTCAGGACATGATATCCCCGTGAACCGTCAAGGAAATACAAAAGCTCACTGGCCGCATCATCACGTTAGGACGGTTCATATCTAAGCAAGGAGAGAGATGCCTCCCCTTTTTCAAGGTCATTCGAAATAAGGCCCCATTCGGGTGGACAGAGGAATGTGAAAACGCGTTTGCAGGACTGAAAGCCTACTTATCATCCGATCTAGTGCTAACGAGGCCTGAGTTCAGCGATGAGCTATACCTATACCTGGGAGTAGCTGACGAGGTAGTCAGCGCCGTCCTCGTACGAAGTGAAGGGCATGTACACCGCCCTGTATTTTTTGTGAGTCACATATTAAAAGACGCGGAGCTGCGATACGCCCGCATCGAGAAGATAGCGCTTGCTCTAATACAGGCAACGCGAAAGATGGACTGATACTTCCAAGCCCACCCTGTTACCATACTAACTAATCAGCCGCTGAGAAATTTTTTTAGAAAGCCTGAGTCCTCAGGGAGAATGTTGATTTGGGCAATCGAGCTCGAACAATACGGGCTGCAATACAAAGCCAGGCCGGCAATAAAAGCCCAGGCGTTAGCTGACTTCATAGCGGAGTGCACATTCACCAAGGAGGTGTTGGAAAAACTGTCAGAGGAAGAACCAGAAAACTCATGCCTACCGTTCCCGGAAACGCACGCAGACTCATGGGTTATTCACGTGGACTGCGAAAAAATCAAGAGCTAGCAGGAGCAGGCGTTTTCCTGGTGGGGCCAAACGGCATGGAAATGCGATATGCCATCAGAATCCTGCAGCCATTATCCAACAACGCCGTTGAATATGAAGCGCTGCTGGCAGGACTCAGAATTGGAAACACCTTCTCCGTTGAAGCCTCTACCGTGGCGGAAGAGCAATACGGCTTGCGCCTAAAGATACGAGGAGACTCTAAATTGATAATGGATCAAGTCCTTGGAAACTCCCAAGCCCGAGAACCCGTCATGATTCAATACTTGGCCAAAGTAAAGCGTGAGCTGTCGGAGATGTAGAAAAAAGGCACTCGCGTCATCTTCGAACATATCCCCAGAGAAAGTAACGAAGAGGCCGATAGCCTCGCCAAGATGGCAGCCAACGCAGACGCCTCCATACCCAACGAGGTACATTACGGGGAGCTATCCATACCCTCTTTCATGGAGGAGCAAACATCGTTGTGTGTGGAAGAAATAGAAAGTGACTGGAGGATCCCAGTGGTAGAATATCTGAAGCATGATAGGCTACCAGAAGAAATTACGGAAAGAAGGAAAATCCTAAAACAGGCGGCGCGATGTACATATTACAATGGAGAGTTAATACGGAGGTGCTTCTCCCATCCAGCCGCTAAATGCATAACGGAACAAGAAGTCCTGCATGTGCTGAGAGAAATTCACAAAGGGATATGCGGCATGCACATCGCGAGCGATACTCTAGCAGCTCAAGTCTTTCGGTCGGGATTCTACTGGCCCACCATACGAAGAGATTGCCATAACTTAGTGAAAACCTGTCAGAAATGTCAGGAATACGCTAAGATCTCTCGAAAACCGGCCACGCCAATCTCAGAAATAATTGCTCCATGCCCGTTTGCCAAATGGGGCATTGACATATTAGGCCCGTTTCCAATGGCTAGATCTCAGCTAAAATTCGTGGTCGTGGCGGTAGACTACTTCACAAAATGGGCCGAAGCCGAGGCATTAGGCACCATCACCACTGAAAAAATTTGGCATTTTTTCAAACACCAAGCCATCATGCGATTCGGGGTTCCGCGCATACTGGTTAGTGACAATGGAGCACAGTTCACAAGCCAATTCTTCAGGGATCAGTGTGCGGAATTCCAGATCGAACAAAGGTTCTCTTCCGTGGCACACCCCCAAACCAATGGCCAGGCAGAGGTAACCAACCGCAGCATCCTTAGTGGCATCAAAAGAAACCTAGAAGGTTCCAAAAGAAATGGCCGGATGAACTGCCATACGTACTATGGGCCTATCGCATGACTGTCAAGACCGGCACTGGAGAGACCCCGTTTGCGTTAGCATTCGGAACCGAAGCTGTCACACCGGTTGAGATCGGAATGATGAGCCTTCGGGTGGCTCATTTCAGAGAAGAAAATAACGAGGAAAGGTTACGTGCTAACCTTGACGCCCTACCAGAAACACATGAGGAAACACTATTGAAAACTCTGCACTACAAAAGAAAAATGGCGCAATACCACAACCGGCAAGTGAGAGAGCGATTGCTCAAAGCTGGGGATTTAGTGCTCAGAGATAGACGGGCGGCAGGGCAGCGCATGGACAAACTCAGCCCAAACTGGGATGGACCGTATCGCGTCACCCGTATTGTGGGGAGAGGAGCTTACCACTTGGAAACGCTCGATGGAATGCCTCTACAGAACTCGTGGAATATAGCCCGGCTGAAGCTATACCATGCCAGGAACTAGCTCACTCTATCTGGTAACATCAATACTATTCTAACAAGATATATCTTTCTGTGCGTTTGTTGTTGAATAAAATGCAGATAGTGAAGCATGCCAGGAGTGAAAATCCTATCCTTGTGATGGCTGGTCTTGATCAGACAACTCACTAAGACGAGGCATGCCCTGGCATGACTAAGCGTTGGGAGTGAAAATCCTATCCTTGTGGCAACCGTGCTCACACAGACGGCCCATTAAGACGAGGCACGACCCCAAACGCTCCCGGGAGTGAAAATCCTATCCTTGTGGCAACCGTGCTCACATAGACGACCCATTAAGACGAGGCACACCCCGGTATCCTTGGGAGTGAAAATCCTATCCTTGTGGCAACCGTGCTCACACAGACGGCCCATTAAGACGAGGCACGATCCCAAGGAGAGACCAACTCCATCCTGGAAGTGAAAATCCTATCCTTGTGGTAACCGTGCTCACATAGACGACCCATTGAGACGAGGCACGTTCCAGGGACGCGAGGTTTCAACGCTTAGGAGTGAAAATCCTATCCTTGCGATGACTGGTCCTGATCAGACAACTCGCTAAGATGAGGCACTCCCCAAGCCAATCTCCGGCGGAAGGAAGGAGGGGACACTCCAGCTAGAAATTGAGCGGTCGATACCCGGCGAAGTAAGGCTGGAAAGACATTCGTACTGCAACAACAACGTCGCAGCAGGCCTAACGGGGCAAGAAAGCTCCCCCGACAACAAAGGGTGATTTGAATCTGAGCAATGTTGAGTCATTCTTGGAAATGCTATCGGAAGGCAACGATAAGGCCATCGAAAAGGCAGCTGAGGAACCTGTATGAAGGTCATGCGAGAGCAAAGTGGGCATATCTATAGAGGCGCGGCAGCAAACGCCACGGATGAATAATTGCGCAAGCAGTATTATGAAACAGAGCAGACAAAGAAGTTCCGTTCAAAAGGGGTAGCCCAACCAAGGTAAAAAGTGATATCGTTGATATTACAAAACAAGGAAGGGCTCGTCGGCCGCAAAAATCAGAATATATCTAAATTTAAAAAACTAAGGAGCGGGTGGTGCGTTGACTCCTCCTTGCTGCTTCGATTTCCATAAATAGAAGTCGTCATCAGTAATAGCGGAGACTCTCCTATCAAAATACGCGGACAGCTCATCAATACGGAGTTTTTCTACCCCATAATGATGCATCAACGCCTCCGACATGAGCCCTGCGCCTTCCTTCAAGTACCACTGATTCTTCTCAACGTTTAAAGCCAGATCGGCAGTCAGCTCGGCATTCCTCTGCCTCTCCTGGCGCAACTCATTCTCCTCACGAGAAAGGCGTTCGGTCAGATTGGCACCTTTCCGTTTCTCCTCCTCCAAAGCGTGCTTGACAGCCTCCAGCTCTTGCTTGACAGTCGTCACTTCCTGTCGGGCAGACTCCGTTTCTTGGTTGGCAAGGTTAAGCGCATCCACAAAACTCTGGCGCTCGTTCTGCAACCTGGTTATCTCCCCCTGCCCATTTGCGGCAATCCTAGCATTCTCCTCATCCATGTAATGGAGGTGGCAGAAAAAAGAAAGCGCTTGGGAGCGAAGAAAGTTTATACACTCCTGCTCACTCCTAGCCGCAAAGGCATCCCTCTCCCTTGGAAGAGACATAATCTCGGCTACCAGGTAAGAGGTAGACGCGAGAATGGAGTCATGATCAGTCCCGGTAGAAAATTGCAAAATGTTGTCCCTGAAGGAACGCAAACCAATATGATGAGTGGGCATGAGGTGAGGATTATAAGTAGAGGCACCGGCTATCAAAGCAGGGGCAGGGCCACCTCTCGCGATAGTGGGAGGAGACATCAGAACAAAGAACAGAGTGGCAGGAGAAGAGGGTCGACTGCCGGAACCTCCCGCGTTGGGCACTGGGGACCCATCTCCACTAAGTACTTCAAGGTTAAGGGCACTTGAGTTATAGCCTGTCGCGGTGGAGGAATCACCTAAAACGTGAGGACTACCACCGAAATCAATACCCTGCGATTGCTCGGCAGGAATACCGCCGCCCTCAGGGACGTTCAGAGAAGGATTCGCAGCAGAAGAGGTAGGGCTGTGCTGAAGCTCATAGCGAGCCTTCTTCTGACGCTCTCGAAGGATCTCAGCAACAGACATATCACCTGGAGAGGTTGACTGAGCAGAAACAGTGGAAGCCTCCTAGGAAATGCAGTACACGCATGATAAGAAAATTATACAGAAGAGAAGAAAACCTTAGAGAGAAATGAACGCATACCTGGGTGACTGTGGAAACCAGAGGTATCGCGGTAGGAATGGGATCAACTGTCGCCTCTGAAGAAACAACAGTGTGGAGGGAAACGGGTTGCGTGGCACGTGTTTTCCTCACTCTCTTCTTCCTTGCAACAAGGGTGCGAGGAGGTGGCGATGAGGTAGTACCCGTAGCAGTAGCAATGCCTTCCTCTTCCGCAGCGGCAGCAGCAGCAACCCTGGCGGCGGCGGCAACTTTCTTCCTTTGTTCCTGTTTCCTCTTCCTCTGGAAGTACTCAGGCTCCCAACCAGGCGGAGGCACTGCACAGTTAAAGAAACGTTAGCGTTAGTACCTCTTGGCAGCACAAAAAGAAAAAGGGCAAACGCTCACCCTTTTTGCACTGTTCCATTTCCAGACCGTTAGCCACTTTTCGGGCATCAACGCTGAAATCTAGTTGAAGTAGTGTCTTCAACCAGTCATCTTCTGGATCAGAAAGGGGTTTCCGATGGCCCCAAGCTCCATCTTTAATTTTCTCATTGAAGCCGGCCCTCCATAACGGCTCGGGCAAATCAATAATAAAAAATTCTTCTTTCCAATGAGGAACAGAAGACTCGATACCCATAAGCTTCCAGGTAAAGGGCTTCAATGAGCCATCTTCATAACGAGGGGATATTGATATCACCCCCTTACGAGAATACAACTGGAAAATGTCATGAAGCAGGGCCAGAGTGGGAGACTCGATCCCCTTGAAACGGCACAGTGCGGCAAAGGCACTGACAACGCAAATCGCGTTAGGGCTCAATTGAGCCGGAGCTAAATTAGAATCAGCCAATAGCAACTCGACAAGCGGGTCAAGAGGAAGACAAAACCCATGGTCAAATAACTTAGCATATAATATTCTACTGTTACCGGGCAGAACGATGTTCAGGTGAAGTGATTCGGAAGCAGCGTGCACGGGATATTCTCTGGGAAATCGCGCATTACACTCGGCAAGTCTACGATTAACTAAGGGCAGAGTATAGAGAGAAGTGGGGGTAATGTTAATTTTTTCTTCTCCGGCGGACCCTTGAGGATCCCCCTCATCGGAAGATCTCTTAGTCTTAGCCATGACCAATAAAGGAGAAGTGACGAGCAAAGAAAGGGTGTGTACCTTCGCAAAGAGAACACCAGGAGTCTCAGACCAAAAAGTAGAGAGCGGCGCGAGTTGTTTGTCCAGAAAGCAGCAGCGTGCGAGAGAGGAGATTAAAAAAGAAAAAGGAAGAAGAAAAAACATTATATATAACACTGAAAGGGCGTGACCAATCAGCGACGGACACATGGCAAAGCAGCGCGTCGGGAAATAAGGCACGCGCGAGGAGATACAAGTTTAAAAAATGACGAAACACTTCAGCGATTCACGTCTCCCTAGAAGACGCTTGCTTCAAGCGCCTTTTCATAGAAAGACACGTGTCCTTTTCCATCATTGCTTTTCAGATCGCATTAAATGGAAGGACTGCGGCATTTAATGACCTAAAAAGCAACGCTGGCCTCGCCAAATGGTGCGGCAACACAAGAAAGATAAGGAAGAGATGGCGTTAGCATCACAATGATTCACGCAAGTGCGATAAAGGCTACGTAGCGTCAGCATTATTACAGAAGGAATGATGTCAAATGGTTTTCAGGAAAAAAATAAAAGGAGACTGACAACAACAAGAATAACAAAGGAGGATCCAGGGACCCATTGTGGCACTTCTCGAAAAGCAAAGCCGCGCCCCAATCGTTGGAGTTAGACCCTTTCCCCTTCTGGAGCAGAAGGACCGATCCCGCCTTTGCTAACCTCATCCATCACGGTAGAAATATAATCAGCAACCTGGGCAGGGTCAGAAGAATTACCCTTGAAACGGGTCGTGAATCCAGAAACGAAGACTTCCAAGACCTTCTTCTTCCACCATTCCTCCTTTAATGATGTCCTAGCGGACTCCTCGTCTCGAGCAGACATCTCTTCGCGAAGAAGGAGATTTTTCTTCCTCTCCAGCGCTAACTCTGCCTCCAGAACCTCCACCTTTGCTTTCCCGACAGACCTCTCTCTGTTTAATTCCTTTTGCGACTCATCGCAAAGACGCGTTAGCAACCCCATTTGCTCCACCGCTTTCTCAAGCTGCACTTGCTTAACGCACAACGCGTTGGAAAAATTGCATGACTCGCGATCATGAATCTCGAACAGATAGTTCAGGTGACGAAAGAAATCCAGAGAATCATTCATCATATGGCGAAGACGAGCCGGTGGAGGAAGCTGAAGAAACTTTTCCTTCTCCTTCTGGGAGCCCAGCATCTCTCCTATCAAAGGCGCAGTAAACTCATCTCTGGAAAAAGGTTGGGGAACCCCGACAGCACGAAGACCATCAAAGCAGAATCCCTTCAAGCCCATACGGTAGGAGGGGGTCTCGGTAGGACTGCCATAAGAAAGATTGATTGACGGAGCGGGAGAAGAACTCCCGAAAAAAACATCCGTGATAGGAGAAAAGAACAGTTGCGGAAGGACTTTAGGCGGTAGTCCAGCAGTCAAATCCGCAGTAGAAGGTGTAGCGACTACGTCAGGAATGCAATGAGAAATTGGAGAATCGGGAGCGTCAACTATAGGAAGAGGACACGCTGCCGATGGAACCACCGCCTCGGCAGAACACGTAGCAGCCGGCACCTCAGTAACTCCCACCGGTTGGGAGGTACTCGTCCCAGTCGAAGCGGCAGAGATAGGAACAGTTGCTGCATCTATAGAAGAAGTCCCGGTGGCTTGCTCACCCGTGGCAAATCGAAGTTTTTTCCGACGCAAGGAAGAGGCATGGCAAAGGTCCGACTTGACATCCACATCCTCATCATCACTAGCAATCACCGTCGTTGCGGCTGGGCTAGAGTCCGTCTTCTTGCGACGCTCCGATAGCCAAGTTTCCACAAAGCGAGAAACTAGGGCAGAGCTAACGGGCCTTCGCCCTCCCCGGGCAACCGTCTTGGTTCTCCTCCTCGGGGGATGAGCGCTACCCTGATTAGAGCCATCGGCAGGGGGGGAAGCTGGTAAAGTTTGAAGTGGCGTAAGATTCAAAGGAGCGCCAGCATCACCTGGGAATTAACCGTTAGCATCCTATAACAAAAGAAATGCGCAAAGACAAAAGCAAAGAAAATGCGAAAAGAGGCAGACTCACCCATAGCGCACTCCTCCAGAGGCTTGAACAAGGCAAAGCTACGGATGCGGTAGTGACTACCTATCTAATAGGGCGTTAGCTTGCTCTAACTCAGCCCTGGTCAATATCGAGGGATTCGACCAAATGGGGCCTATCAGCTCCTGGTTGAAATTAAGACGCCACAAACGGGACGGTAGCTCCAGAATAAAGAAACTGCTTTTCCAATCAGCTACACCCTTCTTAAAGCCGTGAAAATGCTGCCAGAACGACTGCACGAGCGCGTCATTCCACCGAGGAGTAATTTTGATTAAACAATTATGGCAATTCATACTAAAGAATTTGCGAAATAAATTGAGAGATGGGGTAGAAATGTTCTTCAACTCACAAGCGCGAAGAAAAGCATAAACCGCACACCAGGAAGAGGGAGTTATCTGGGCAGGATTAAGGTTATACTCCCGCAGCAGCGTTAGTATCGATTCATGAACAGGAAAGCGGAAACCGTAAAGGAACATCTTAAAGTAAAAAAGCCTACTGTAACCCCACGCCGGATTATGGAGCCGCATATCACTTCCAGGGATAGAGGGCTCATACCTAGGAGGAAAGGTAATACCGTGTTCCTCCAGTTCAGTTTTCAGAACCACATCGCATGTAAAAATACTGGGTGATTGCGTGACCTCTGGATCCATGGGTTTCCAGATAACCTGGCGAGGTCTATTTCTAGCCATAACAAACCAGCAAAAAGGAAATCTGAGAAGGATTGAATTGGTACCTTGAAAGGGGAGAGTTACAGAGGAATCGGCGGCCGACGATGGACAGCCGGTGAGATATTCGGGGAAGAAGACGAAGGAAGATGAGATAAAAAATTCGAAGCAAGGGCAAAAGTTCTGAAAAAAGAAAAATGGCCCCTCTTAAAGGATTAAAATGCCACCGCATTAATTGAGCCACCAATCACGCGGAGACGCGTGTAAAAAGAGGTTGGCCACGTGGAAGCGCATTAAAGAAATTTGAAAAAGAGAAGTTATTCGTCATGATTCCCCAAAAGGGCGACAGAGTTGACCCAGTCAAAATAACTGCGAAGCGACTGCCTCGGCCAAGCCAACCGCTTACGCTGGCTATCACCAAGGACCAGTAGGCTAACGGAAAATAACGACAAAAGAAAAAGGCAGAAAACATCATCTTATTCATAAAATGTCAATAGGCATATACAACACAGAGGCGTTAATCCTCATCAGCCCAATCCATGTCATAGCAGTACTCATAGTCCTCCGGGGACGACGGCAATCCACTGTTGTAGGAAAAGAAATATTCGACAGGTTTGGGCACAAGCTTTGTCGCATGGGCTACCGCCTTGTCATAACGGGCACGGGAACTCCCCCCAACGGTAGAAGCTGCTGGCTTTAAATTAGTGCCATGAGAAAGAGCCTCATTCTAGGAAGAAGGAGGAGGAGGGGCAGACGGTGACGCTTCATCACCTTTCGGTAGCATCACGTAGTGGGGCACAAAGCCGGTAAAGAAGGACTCAAAGGTCTGCTTCTTCACTTTCACTGGTTTCTTGCGACCCTGGCGTCTAGCAGGACATTTAGTAGGTCTCCACGGTGGAGTCGGAGGAGGATTATCCGAATCCGGCGAAGTCAGATGTGTTGGCAAGGAATCACGCCCGCAAAAATCTGTCATTCTGACCTACAAAAAGCAAAGAGAAGGAAAAGATGAAGATAAACAGGGAAAGGGAAAGCATTTCCCTTAAATAACCAAGGAAGCGCTCCGATCCTCGCACAGATCCTGAAAAATCAATTAAGATGTCTGGAAAAAATAACCGCAATAGCAGAAGCTGATCCGGCACCAATATACCTGCTCGTTAAATGCGCCAATCAAAAGGCACCAAATAACTACCCAATCACTCACCCCTGGAACGGCGGCTTTGGAAACAGTTGAGTCAAAGCATTCATTACTCATTCATGGAACGCAACCACCGAAAGGGTATGTACTGAAGAAGGCTCATTTTCAGTTGGGCTTGCCACCAACACATTCAGCCAATGCAGCAAGAAATAAACGAGACAAAAAAAAGACTGGAAAAAGCAAAAACAACCATTTATTTATGGCCTGAGCGGCCTCGGCGTTCAGATATATACATAAAAGCATAAGACAAAGGCAATAAGAGGAAACAAAGGCAGCGGTCAGGCATTGGATCCGGCATCATCCTCCCCTGGTACGACCGGGATATCCCTCAGCGCGTCAGCAATGGAGGTCAGCTCAGCAGAGCAGGCCCTCATCCCCTTCAAGCAGCAGGCTAGCAAGTCCTTCCGCTGTTGCAGCATCGAGGCAACCACGTCAAGGTGGGTAGTAGTAGTGGCCAGCTTCGCCAAGCTCTCCAGAGGACTGAAGTCCTCCAAAGATATCCCCAGCTATTTGGACAAAATAGGGGTCAATACCCCCTGCAACTCCAGGACATCCTCCGAGGTCTTGGTGATCATCCTCTCCAGGAAGCCGATGTCACCTTCAGTAAGGTTCTTCAAGGTCAAAGTTTTGGAGATCAAGAAATTTCGGGTCAGTTCATCCATGGCGAAATATGGAAGAGAAAGGGACGTGCAAGTGCGAGGAAACTTGCGCAGAAGAAACCTCAATTTATAAGCCCTGACAGAAATCATCTAAACCACCTTCTGACAAGGAAACGCTCTGATACCTCACGGAGAAAGGGCGTTAGCCCTTGGTAAACACTCGGGCTCATTTTCAGTTGGGCTTATGATAATAATCCACCTAAGGAAAAGGGTATTTCCGTCTATTGCCCTGAACTGAAAGAAGAGATCACTGTTCCCACCTTCGCGGTAGGGAGAGGGCCACCGCATCCCCCAGAGGCTGACGCCAAGAGGGCAAAACAGCGCTCAGGAGTTTCCCCAAACGAACCTTCTAGATGGCTCGAGGAGCTATCTCATTCTGAGGAATACCACGCGTCAGGGGGACCACTCAGTCGCTACCCTATCGTGGTAGCATTTATCCCATGGCTATCGCCACGGTAACATATCATCTGAGGGGCGAACCACGATCCCTAACGTTAGGGATAGCTCTCTAGCTATCCCCAAACGCAGAAATACTCAATTCTTCTATATATATACCTCCCCCTCAAAGGAGGCAGGTAAGCATAATCTGACTGGCCCAAGCTCTGCCAAATTCAGTACACATACTGACTTAAGCATCGGAGTGTTTCCGCCGGAGACCCCCTCCGGCGTATTGCAGGTACCGCGGACCGTCGTGAGCACTGATCTGAGAGGAGTCGTTCCGCCATACATCCTTCGACAGAAGACAAAATCTTATCACTCTGTCCCTAAGTATGATACCTAGTTTAGGTGATGATGGTGATTTGAAAATGACTAAGGTAATCCACAATCAAACCGAACCATACATGGGGCGCGAGGATGCCAAATTGACGCTTCGGAGACATGTTGAGAGGATGGGTGGGTCCATCAAGATAAGCCATTGGGTATGGCTATACTTACGCTAGAGACGACCTCCAACCCATTGTTATGGAGTGGCAACCACTAAAAGTGAGGATTCTGACTATCTTATTGCCATGAGCTAAGACACCACTGAAGAACTTGGTCTACTAGGTAAGTATGATCCATTTATAAATGTTTCTAACTTATCTAACCCAGGGTTATGCCCTGCAGGTATGATGACTGATTCGAGGATGAATCGTTTTAAAGAGGGAGGGAATGATGTGATTCCAGGTCCATTAGGTCCATCACATTGACCATCGCCTAAGCCATCGCATGTGCCCAACGTGCCACGATCAGACCACCGAGCCATAAACCAGGATCCTATCGAGGAGGACCAAGAGAGGTTGTCCCTAGGACAACTCTTGTACAGAGAGGTGCTAGAACTGAAGATGCAAATTGAGACAGCCACACAACACATACGGAGCTTGTGCCCATTACGCACACCTAGCGCACGACCACGAGCCTCCACCGAGCCAAGACAGAAAGTCGAGGACTCAAAACACCAAGAGAGGTTAAAGTAGCTCAAGCACATGAAGCTTAACCTTAAGACACTGGTTGAGAAATCCAAGCAGCCCATGATCAGCCCAGAGCCAAGGTTCGCACCAAGGACTTCGCCAGTCGCAACAAGCGCTTTTGTCAGAGCCCAAACCAAGCCAAGAGGTCCAAACCCGAGGGCTTGCAACACTAAGGGACCCTTCTATGTGTTCTCTAATCCTTGCCCAATTTTGAGGACCTTTGACTAAATGCCCGAGTCCACTTGTTAGCGGATTGGAATCCTACGCCACATAGGATTCGTAGACCCGCACCACAACCAAGTCTGAGCCGCTTTGGACTTCCGAGTGCCAAAGAGCAGTGTTTGACTTGGTTCCTAAACTACATCAAATGAGCCAACTTGAGCCCAAGATTGAGCCCAAAGGCACAAGCCATGATCAAAGTGGCTAAGGGCAATATTGTCGCGGACAAGGGCAAGCAAGCGCAATGCGACTCAAAGGAGTTGGCCCAACTTGAAACCCGCTCGTGCAATTTTCCTATTTTGTGTTCTTAAAACTTCCTAAGGTTTTGGTTATTTAAGGAGCCCCTTGGTTCCATTGTAAGACATGTTAAATGTTGAATTTGAATGAATTAGTAAAACGGTGAGGTTTTTAACCTTGTGTGTCTACAAATGGATTCTCATGTGGCAAGAGTGTACTCTTTTGTATTGTCTTATTTCGCTT